>OU015527.1:38993685-39615935 GCA_907165065.1 Caprimulgus europaeus | reverse complement strand
CTATTGTGTTCAGTCTCCCATATATATATATTGAAGTAAAGATTATATTTTATATAAGAACACTAAGGATGAGAGAAAGGAATAGTGTCATCCTCATTTTATGCCTAGGCTTAAAGTTTCAAGACAATATTTAGGGCAAGGTCTACCTTATGCTTATGAAAAAAACACAATAGCAGCGAGTGCTTTCTCCTAAAATAGGAGGAGGGCTGATGGCACCATTTATTTGATCATGCCTAAACTAGGTATCACAATCAGACTGGTTGCTCCAGAGCTGGGCAGTTCTCTCCTTTGATTCTCAGGGCACACACCTTTACCTTTAACACCAAGAAAGCCACAGAGTGTCTCAATGGTTATACTCACCCTGCCAGTTATAACTATCCCATTGGGTGTAAACTCCAGAGATACCAAGGCTGACTTACCACCAACAAAGTCAACTGACTCTAGTACAGAGGATGTGGTACATAAATTGGAGAGAGGAAGCCTTGAGTTGCAGCCATTTCCCTCAGGTTTCTTGCAAACTCATTGGTTTTTGGTCCTGGTTCACGGGGATGCTTTTCTGTAGAGTTCATGAGATGGTGACATTACTAAACAGTGGCATTTGAAATGAGAGCAGATGAACATAAGCTGTGGGCTGCTGCTTCTCTCTGAAGCCAGACTATGTCTAGTATTTCTAAAAGTAATTGTAACTCACTCTCTAAAATACACGTTCATAAGAAAATAATACTTAATTACTGCAAAATAGCTGTTCCTTCTGTTTTCATCTTTTTTTTTTCTCTCTGAATTGTAATACATTTATAGAATCAAAACAAAACTATTATTTTCAAGTTCCTGCGTATTGGCATTCCTCAGGTGAAACAAAATAAACCAAAGAAGAGGAGTCTCCTAGCCCACCAACTAGTGTCCTGAGAGTGGCACAAGTGAATCAGTCAGTCACTTCCAAAAGCTTACTTTTGAAATAAATTTAAGACATCCTGCCAAGTTCTCTCATGATCCTTTCCAGTCATCTGAAAAGAAAGCTGTATATTTAGCGACTATTTCCTGCATTCAGGTAGAGGAAAGACAACTCTACATTAAAACATATAAAATCTTTTGCTATCTTTCTGTCAACTGCTCTCTGTGTTTGATATCCTCATGAGACTACATCTGTAGGCCCTACGTCTATGTCATTTTTTAAAATACATTGCTTTCCAGTATTGTCTGATATTTCAGCTGTTTTCATAATGATCAGTTTAGTTTCTTATGTAATATTTCCTGTAAACTTTCTTTCCATCTCCAGAGAGGTGTAGGTGGTAAGATTTCTCTTGCCTTAGTTCTTTCTCTCTTTAGTTGAATCAGATTAATATTTATTATAAAAAATAAAGTACCTAAAATCAGCTGGCAGAAACCGTGGATTTTTGTACTGTGGGAACATCCAGAACTAAAACAAGTAATTCCTTCAGAGAAATATTAAGAAAAAGACTCATAGAAATAGAACAATTTTGTTTTTATTTTCTCCAAATGAAAGGGAGAGAGCAGCCAGCCAACTCCCTCTAATCCCCTGAACTGTCTCATTCCCCGAGCATCCCATGAGTTTTACCTGGGGAGCAAGGAAGTAGCATTAGCCAAAGTGCAAGATAAAGCCCTCCTACTTCTGCATGCTTCTTCCCCTTTCATGGTGGAGCAGACACTTTGCAAACTGGTAGCTTTTAGCTGCAGATAAGGTAACCTACACACCACCTTGACAGTGTCACAAGGCTCAGGGCTTCCAGGACACCTTTTGGTCCTGAGTCCAGTACAGCTTGAGAGTGTTGTCTTAGAGTTGTGATAAAGTAAGATGGGTGAACAATTGACTGAAGAGTCAGGCTGAAAGAGTTTAGTAAATGGGGTAACATCTGGTAACACACAAGTGGTGTTCCCTAGAGCTCAATTTTAGGGCCAGTTATCTTAAATGTTTTTAACAGTGATCTGGACACAGGAATTGAGTGCACTGGGCAATCATCAACTGTACAAAATTTAACAAGGACACATGCTGGATTCTGCATTCCAGGTGTAGTCCTGATTGTATGTATAGACTGGAAACAAGAGGTTGATGTGTAGCCATGTGGAAAAGGATCTGAGGGCTTTGGCTGATTGTACACTCAGTATGAGTTAACAATGTGCTCTGGTGGCCAAATGGGTCAACCATAATGTATGGTGTATACAGCACAGTATAACTAATTGGTCAAAATAAGTTATTGTCTCACTTATACTCAGCATTAGTGCAGCCTCACCTTGAGTATGTGTGCACTTTGGGCTCCACAGTATAAGAATAATATAAAAGTAATGGAATGTGTCCAAAGGAGGACAATAAAGATGGTGAAAGAACTAGAAGGTATGACTTAGGAAGAGTGGCTGAGGATAGTAGGTTTGTTCAGCTAAGAAAAGAGGAGGTTAAAGGGGGATTGCATTGCTAGCTACAACTTCTTTAGGAGGGGGAGCAGAGTGGGAGGTGCTGATCTTCTCTCTGTTGTCTGGCAATAGGATATGAGGAAATTACTTCGGGTTGCATCAGGGGAAGTTCAGATTGGATGTTAGGAAAATATTTTTACTGAGAGAATGGTCAAGCCCTGGAACAAGCTCTCTAGGGAAGTGGTCATGGCTCCAAGCCTGTGGGTGTTCAAAATGTGCTTGGACATTGCCCTTAGATGCATGGTTTAACTTTTAGGTTGCCCTGTGTTGTATCAGGAGTTGAAGCTGATGACCCATGTGGATGTCTTCCAATTCAGGGTCTTATATGGCTCTATGATTTTGTGATACCAGTAGGAGAAATCTTGTCAGTTGGCAAGATATAAAATGTGATTCTGATGAGATCTTGCCCCATTAGTTTAGTTAGATTGGAGAAACATCCTCTTAAAATGTTTGATGCTATTAAAACCACAAGTTTATCAGCACTGCAATCTGCTGGAATTTCCTCAGCAACATGACAAGCTACATCTACTTTCAGTCTTTCACTCCAGTGCCTGGTATAAGTAGTTTTCGTACTAGCATCATCACAGGAATATATATATATACAAACATGAGTGTGTTTGTATATATATATATATATATATACACATAAAAGTTATATTAGAGCAATACCAGACTATTCACAACTTCATATGGAAAAAGGTATGAAGGGATAAACCACCACTGAGTAGTAGTTACAGGTGGAGGGGTAGGTAATATGACTTTGTGCTTCACATTTGCCTGAAAAAAAGAGCTTAGATGATGACGTGTTTTTTTCCATTCTTTTATAGCCAATCTGCTTATCTGCACAATATGGAGCTTTCTCTTTTTTTTTTTTTTTTTTGGCAATGAGGGTGGTTTTTTTTGTTCATTGTTTTTTGGTTTGGTTTGTTTCTTGGGGGGAAAGGTTGGCCTTTTTTTTTTTTTTGCTTGTGGGTTTTTTGTTTTGTTTTTGTTTTGTTTTTTTTTTTTTGTTTTCTAGTTTTGTTTGTAGTCCTTGTCATTGAACTCCTTTGTTGACACTTACAGGTTTCAAGTTGTGTCTCTGAACTATATGAGTCCCAACTGTAAATAAAAATATAGTTTGTTTGTTTTCTACAAGGCTCATTGAAGCTGATGGGACTTCTTACAGCGAGTTCAGTGGGAACTGGAATAGGTCCCATTTGTACCTATTTTGAGTTAGTTTTCCCTGTAGTCTAGTTTCTTAGTAACAACTGTGAAAAAAATACTTAATGGAAAAATGTGATGGTATAATAATGCAATTTGCCACACATTTATTATATCCAATAGAATAACCATGTAGTTTCAATATTACTGTGAAATGCTTTTATTTCACAGTAACTGTAAAATAACCTTATGCTCCCTGTACAACCCCTTTCTCTCTTATCCACAGACCCATATGATAGCATAACTGAAATCTTATTTTAAGATTTGTATTTTCCCTCCTTTGTACATCAGAATTGCAGAATGCCTAATACAGAATTTCATTTTTTTTATGTGAAAGAGGCCATGTTTTACAAACTCTCTTTCTCTGACCAATTTACCTGGACATTTTTGCAATCCCTTAGTCAGGATTTCATTCAATCTCTTTTTTTTCTGTAGATGTATTAGAGGTCCATTATTTCCTTTTACTTGTCACTTCTGCAATTACAAAAGGATAGTAATTCTCAGGGAAAAAGATGTCTTTAATCTCATAATTTCCTGTTTCTTTTTAGTTTAAAAGACTATTGAATGCAATAGCAATGGAGTCAAGTGGACTGAAAATGCAGTATGATAACATTCCTATAGAGCTTATACAATTTAAAATGGAATATCTTTCCTTTAGAAGTCTAGTTTAGGTAGAAAGGACTTTACCAGAACTTGTATCTATGTGATTTTCTTAGAATAGCTATGGATTACAAGCAATCCATTTGCATTATTTGAATTGTAACAATACTAAATTTGCTAATTTATGCTAACATTCTCTAGCAATGTTTTATATCTTATAATCAAATTTCTCATGTATGTTAATGTCTATGTTGAAACTTACTTCCTTTGTATTATTTTTCTTTTTTCACTTATTTTTTGTGTTATTTTATCCATCATAATTATTCTGTTATTGGGATCATTTTATTTTTATTGTTTTTGCTACTTGACCATAGAAACTTGCTCCACTAGATAATTATTTATACTGTTTATTTTTAACTCTCTGGATATTTATTTTAAAAAACTTTATACTGTTATTGTTCTGCAGCATCAGCAATTTCTGAGAAAAAAATAAAAATAAGACAACGTTTTAGTATCTTAAAATAACTCACTTCTTTAGTATGCTTTAGTATGCTATTTCTCTAGAAGGGGAGGACTAAGGAGTAGAATATATCTTCACTTTCAAGCAGGGCCATAATCTACTGGCTTGACTACTCTTCCGGAGTATGGAAATACTGATTTGAATGCCTGGAAAAGCAGAGGTGGTCAGAGGATCTGGATCAGTAGTGTAATCATTAATTAATTAATCAGAACATGGGAACCTAGTCTAGTAATTTTTTCTTTTCCTTCAACGGACTCATTTTAAAGTAACCATAACTACATGTAGAAAACTGTAGGAGAGCCAGGGCTCTGCTACTGAGGCTGACGTTGCAGCGTGAGACACATCAGGACTTCAGACACAGAAAGATCAGACAAAGAGGTAGTGTTGCATTTAGGCTGTTCCAAAGTTAGGCCACCCCAGAATGACAGTTTTTCACATGGTTGTTTTGAGCTTATATTATAGAATTTGGATTAAGCTAGCCTCCTGATTTACACATATAGATAATTTTTTATGAACTTGCACGAAGTCAGTTACTAAAACAAGACTTTGCAAATAATTTTTCAGATCATAAGCAAAACTGAAGAAAGAATATACATTGCTGAATGCCCTAACCAACAGCTCTAACTTCTTAGCATACATGAAAGTATACACGCTTACCATGATACTGCCAAGGCACAATATATTGAATTTTCCAAGGGCTCAGTCAGACCATTCCATGTATGTGCCTTGACCTTCTTAGTGCAATGTAACCATGACATCACCTGGCCACCTTTCAAAAGCTGAATGTTTGTTATTTTATTCTCCACTTTGATGAACCCCTTCACATGCCTTGTGAAAGTGGGGGTCTGTCAACTGCTCTCTGCATCAGCAGAACCCATAGAGGGACATGAACCAGAAAGGAAAGAGGCAAACCAAAAAGGATAGTGGAACAATAGGGTGGCTACAGAACATAGAGTCATAAAATCATAGCATATTGTGAGTTGGAAGGAACCTACAATGATCAGCAAGTACAACTCTTGTCCTAGCAAAGGATAATTGCAAGATTCAGACCATGTGTCTGAGGCCCTTGTCCAAATGCTTCTTAAATGTTGTCAGGTTGGTGCCATGACTGCCTCCTTGGGGAGCCTGTTCCAGTGCTCCACCACCCTCTGGGTGAAGAACCTTTTCCTAATGGCCAGCCTAAACCTCTCTGGCACATCTTCCTGCTATTTCCCCTGGTCCTATCATTGGTCAACAGAGGGAAAAGGTCAGGACCTGTCCCTCCTCTTCCCCTTGTGAGGAAGTTTTAGACTGCAATGAGATCTCGTCTCAGTCTCCTCCAGGCTGAACAAACCAAGCGACTTCAGCTTCTCCTCATATGGCTTCCACTCTAGCCCTTCACCAATTCAGTGGCCTCCTCTGGACACTCTAGTAGCTCTATATCCTTTTTATACTGTGGCATCCAAAACTGCACCCAGCGCTCGAGGTGAGGCCACACCAGTGCCCAGTAGAGCAGGACAATTACCTCCCTCGATCGACTCATAATGCTGTCCTTGATGCACCCCAGGACACGGTTGTCCTTCTTGGCTGCCAGGGCACACTGTTAGCTCATGTTCAACTTGCTGTCGATCAGAATCCCCACGTCCCTCTCTGCAGGGCTGCTCTCCAGACTCTCCTTCCCCAGTCTGTGTGTGTGTCTAGGGTTGCCATGTCCCAGGTGCAAAATCTGACACTTGGCTTTAGTAAAATTCATACAGTTTTTGATAGCACTTTTTTCATAAAGCCATTGATGCACAGGGCAGGAATGCCCAAGATGATCAAAAAACCTCAAGAGACAGCTGCAAACAGCAGTGCATATTGATTTGGAAAGTATTTGTCTATTTTCGCACTGAAAAAAATAAACTCATAGACTGATGTAATTGGGAGGCACTACTGGAATACTATGAGGTGTTTTAATACTTACCCTAAATCTACCTTTCAGTGTATGTCTGTTGGCATTTACCATATCAGTAAAAGATCCTGTATTCACAAGGCTGCAACCTCACTAAAGGCTTGACTTGCGAAATCCGTCCTGGAAATCCAAATGGTAATTGACTTTGCAAAGACACAATGAGAAGGGAAGGAAAATTTAAGGCTCCAAAAGGACACGTTGAAAACCAAGTTATTTAGTTTGCAGCTTGATAGAAAGAGCTCTTTAAGAGACAGATGTACAGGCCCCAGAAACAAAGCAGATGTTAACAGCAGCACAGAGGAAGGGTGAGAAATAGGACTTAGCCCAGGAACTTTATAGTCAGCAGATTAGCTAATTTCTTACATTTACTATTTGATGATAAAAGGTGTTTTGTTTTGTTTTGTTTTGTTTAAAGATGCTTAGGAAGAATGCATGTAGTACTTAGCAAAATAGCACCTTCAGAGAATGTTACACCAATATAAACTCAAAAGAAAGCTCAATTATCGAGTATAATGAAATATTACAAATCAGATATTCATATATGTTTTAACCTAAGAGGAAACATAACTTTTAACTCCAAGCTTCCTGAAATGCCTTTGGCTTCCTGAAGTATGTGATTGCTAAATTAAATGATTAAACCAAATGCATCCTAGCTTTGATATTTACTGACAGTTAAATAAACTAAATAAATAACATGCTTGTCATGTCTGCAGACAAAAAGAAATAAGTGAAACAAGGCAGGCTGAATGCACATGCTGATGTCTGTTTTCAACAGAGCCTAATTCTGAGAATTGTAACATACTAAGATAAATAAAAAAAGTTTCTTGTTATGTTTAGCTATTCATTTGCTGAACTATGCTTTGTGATCCAAGGGATTACATAACAAATTATGCCCAAGCAGCCCTAGTCTGATTAACAGCCTTTCTGTACCATATGCTATCTACATCCAAAGCCTTAGAGAAGAAAATGAAATTAAATTTATTAGAGGGGCAAGGAAGATTTAAACCAGTTACTTTATTCATATTTTGCTCTCTAGCAATTGTTTGTTCTTCATGTCTAAGTAAGACTTTGCAGTTACATCCCTTTTAAAAGGATGCTTTCAACAAGCCATTATCACTACCCATAATTAAGACAGGATACTATACTGTTGGCTTTTTCTTCCTTAAGAGCTACTCACAGCAAGGCACTCAGACAGTTAAGCCACCCACAATCACACCACAAATATTTGTTTATTGAGAAGGAAAAGATGGTCAGGTCTACAAAACTGGTGTATGTATTATTAACAACAGCCTTGAAAGTGTTGTGGTCAAGCTATGGTAAGTATCACTGGTAGTACAATATTGAAGAGTTTGGGAAGTCATCAACCAGTGTTTCAGATGTGAAACACATGACAGAACCACAAGCTGCACTTTATGAAATCTGAAACTGTAACATGAGAAGTGACCTAATTTAATTCATGTGATTCCATGTGTTTGAAGTTAATACACTCTTTCTTACTGGGGGAAATAATGCCTTTAATAAAATACTGGCCCTATCTTGCCAAGTCATTTATCCTTGGGGACTAACTCTTTTCATATTATGATTGAAAATTCATGGATTCCACAGGGATTTCCTGTACTTTTTACACATTGTATGTGAAGGGGTAACTAACTGCTAGTTTGAAATATTTTCCTATCTGCAGGTGTAATGAGAGGGGTGGAGTCAGATTGCTCACATATGGTGTATCAGTTTTTCAGCCAGAGGCAAAAAGAGGATGCTGGAGGTAGAGGCACAGCCTCACTTTTTAAAGCTTATGAGCAAAATTCATCTGACATTGTTCAAAAGCTTGTTCTTGTAAAATTATTTTATAAACTCTCTTTAATTGGTTTGTTTTGTGTGCAGATTTTAAAATATTTTTCCTGTTCTGTGTATTTCCCCTGAGAGAAAAATGCCTCAAAAATACCACCAGATGATTAGATTACCACCACTGGTTTTTAGAACATTTCTTCAGTCTTCCCAATCTGATACTGTAGACCTTTTTGTATGGCCAGCAATAAAAATTAATACCAACGATGTCTCCTACTTCCCTCACAGTTGTGCTTTTCTATCTGTCTCTACTTCCCTGGTATAACATAATTTCTGTTGGTCTCAAGACAAATATTTGACTTTATTTTGAATCAGAATGAAAATTCAAACTATCCAACATTTCATTTCTTTATTTCAGATCAAAACAGAATATTTTGACATTCTAAACTCAAAACATTTTACTGCAATAACTTTAACATGTTTCCAAACTGCTTTGGGGCATCAAGGGAGTTTTATTTCCAGTTTCTTGTGGCTTCTACTTTCCTGTGGTCTTAGCAAACCACACTACATGTTGTACATTTTGGGCAAAAAAATGTTACCTTCATTTTCCCCATGAAAAATGTTTACTATAGTTAAAATGGAATTTTTTCTGTAGAGAATTTTGATCTGGGAAACACTTCTACCAAAAAAGCACTATCATGGAAAGTGTTTTATTTGTTGCTCAGCAGTGTTTACATATCAGCAATGCCTTTTCTGCTTTTCAAGATACTCTGAGAGCAAGTAGGTTGGAGATGCAGAAGAAGTTGGAAGGGGACACAGCTGGGGTAGCTGGTCCCAACTGACCAAAGGGATATTCCGTACCATATGACATTGTGCTCAGCCTATAAAGCAGGGGGGAGAAAGAGGAAGTGGAGGATGTTGGGAGTGATGGTGTTTGTCTTCCCAAGCAACTGTTAGGTGTGATGGAGCCCAGCTTTCCTGGAGATGGCTGAACACCTGCCTGCCAATGGGAAGGAGTGAATGAATTCCTTGTTTTGTTTCGCCTCTATGCACAGCTTTTTCTTTACCTATTAAACTGTCCTTATCTCAATCCATCAGTTTTCTCACTTTTACCCTTCCAATTGTCTTCCCCATCCCATGGGGAGGAGTAAGGACGTGTCTGTGATGCTTAGTTTATGGCTGGAGTTAAACCACAACATTGTCTCAAAATACTTGGATTACATACAAAACTTATATCCTTAGATTTTTCATTTTTCATCCAAAAGGCAACTTTTTAAAACAAAGATTTCGAGAGCCTGACAGACTATGCGGTCAAGGATGGAGGGAAGAAATGAGGATGCTGAGCTGGAAGAGCCTTCCCCAGGTTTGTTGTGACCTCCTAGAACCATGAAAATGTCAAAATGGCAACCAAATATCTGATCAAAAGTCTTTACATATTATATCCCTGTTAGGTCATTAGAAGGTATTAAGTGCAGGTTCATTTTCTTCCTAAAAGGTCTGAAAGACTCAGCAGTGAAAACACTACTAGAAGCAAAAAAAAATAGAGAAAATACATGCAAAAAAAGAAATCAGAGAAGAAAGGATGCAAAGCAATCACCTGTGAGATAAGGTTGTCCCCTAGGACCTCATCAAAGATATTATTAGGGTTGAAATGAAGATGTGACTGTCTAGCAGTGCAAGCCCAGTCTTACTTGTGGGAGCTATATCACGCTACAGGTTGCACTGGCTTAGGGATTGATAAGAAATCAAATCCTAACTGAGCAAGGAAGTGAGTCAGACATTCTGAGGATGATATAAAAAGGTTGTCCAGGGACATGGAGACCCAACTTGGAGAATTCTTATCACCTTGTACTTCTCTTACCTGATCATGAAGCTTCCTTGTCATTTGATCTACATCTTCCAACTCTAAGACATATAGAGATTGTCATATATGCCTCTTAGGATCAAGAATATTGACAGAGCTTTATGAAGTTTCTTATGAATATTAACTTACCAAACTACTTCTTCTCCCTTCCTGTCAAATAATCACCACTCCAATTAAAATATTTGTATTTTTCATAATGATGTAATGCCTAAGTGACTAGGAAAATAGGACTTTTGAAAGCCAACCTGTTAGGATGAGAAAAAGGAACATAATCTACAAGAGGTTTGTTCCTGAAAATGGCTTTTATGTAGGAGAAAAGCGTATGAAAATTGATCTCACAGGAAATAAAAATAACTTAGTAATTTTTGAGAAAATTACCTTATAATGCCACAAATCTTCACAACATTACAAGACAGGTCAGCCTGGTTAGTACCTTGCCACAGAACCCTCTGCAGTGGTTTCGTTCAATTATTTTCTCATTATGAGGAAAGAGAAGCTCAGTTGTTTTACAGAATATTACAGAATCACAGAATCACAGAATATTAGGGATTGGAAGGGACCTCAAAGATCATCCAGTCCAATCCCCCTGCCGGAGCAGGAACACCTAGATGAGATCACACAGGAAGGCATCCAGGTGGGTCTTGAATGTCTCCAGAGAAGGTGACTCCACAACCTCCCTGGGCAGCCTGTTCCAGTGCTCTGTTACCCTCACTGTAAAGAAGTTCTTTCTCAAATTTAAGCGGAACCTCCTGTGTTCCAGCTTACACCCATTGCCCCTTGTCCTATCATTGGTAATCACTGTGAAGAGCCTGGCTCCATCCTCCTGACACTCAAACTTCAAATATTTATAAACATTAATGAGGTCCCCCCTCAGCCTCCTCTTCTCCAAGCTAAAGAGGCCCAGTTCCCTCAGCCTTTCCTCATAAAGGAGATGCTCCACTTCCTTCATCATCTTGGTGGCTCTTCGCTGGACTCTCTCAAGCAGCTCCCTGTCCTTCTTGAACTGTGGGGCCCAGAACTGGACACATTATTCCAGATATGGCCTCACCAGGGCAGAGTAAAGGGGAAGAAGAACCTCTCTTGACCTACTGACTACACCCCTTCTAATGCACCCCAGGATGCCATTGGCCTTCCTGGCCACAAGGGCACAGTGCTGGCTCATGGTCATCCTGCTGTCCACCAGGACTCCCAGATCCCTTTCCCCTACACTGCTCTCTAGGAGATCATTTCCCAACCTATACTGGAACCTGGGGTTGTTCCTGCCCAGGTGCAACACCCTACACTTGCCCTTATTATATTTCATCAAGTTTTGCCCTGCCCAGCTCTCCAGCCTGTCCAGGTCTCTCTGGATGGCAGCACAGCCTTCTGGAGTGTCAGCCACTCCTCCCAGCTTGGTATCATCAGCAAACTTGCTGACAGTGCATTCAATTCCCTCATCCAGGTCATTTATGAATATATTGAATAATACTGGTCCTAGTACCGACCCTTGAGGGACTCTACTAGACACAGGTCTCCAAATAGACTCTGCCCCATTGACCACTACTCTCTGGCTTCTTCCCACCAGCCAGTTAATAATCCATCTCACTACCTGCTCATCTAATCCACACTTCCTCAATTTATCAGCGAGGATGTTGTGGGAGACAGTGTCAAACGCTTTGCTGAAATCAAGATAGACCACATCCACTGCTCTACCATCATCCAGCCACCTGGTCGTGTTTTCATAAAAGTCTAGAAGGTTGGTCAAGCACGACTTCCCCTTGGTGAAGCCGTGCTGACTGCCCCTAATGACCCTCTTATCCTTGATATGCCTAGAGATGGCACCAAGGATAAGTCGTTCCATCACCTTTCCAGGGATGGAGTGAGGCTGACCGGGCTGTAGTTACCCGGGTCCTCCTTCTTGCCCTTTTTGAAGACTGCAGTGACATTTGCTTTCCTCCAGTCCTCAGGCACCTCTCCCATTCCCCACGACTTAGCAAAGATGATGGAGAGTGGTCTAGCAATGACTTCAGCCAGCTCCCTCAACACCAGTGGGTGCATCCCATCCGGACCCATAGATTTATGGATGTCCAGATTGCTTAATTGGTCCCTGACCCAGTCCTCATCAACTGAGGCAAACTCCTCCATTGTCCTGTCTCCCTCTCTGTCTCCTGTCTCCAGGGTATGGAGCTCTTCAAGATAGCTTCCGGCAGAGTAGACAGAGGCAAAGAAGGCATTCAGTAACTCAGCCTTCTCTGTATCCTCTGTCACCAGGGTACCCACTTCATTCATCAGTGGGCCTACATTGTCTCTAACGTTGGCTTTATCTGCCATGTATTTGAAGAAGCTCTTCCTGTTGTCCTTGACCCCTCTGGCAAGATCTCATTCTAAGGAGGCCTTGGCTTTCCTAGTTGCCTCCCTACATCCTCTGACAATATGCTTATATTCCTCCCAAGTGGCCAGCCCCTCCTTCCACGATCTGTAAACTCTCCTCTTCCACTTGAGTTTGCCCAGCAGTTCCCTGTTTAACCAAGCAGGTCTCCTGGCTCCCTTCCCTGACTTCCTACATATCAGAATGCTTCTATCTTGAGCTAGGAAGAAGCAGTCCCTGAATGTTAACCAGCTATCTTGGGCCCCTTTACCTTCAAGTACTCTGTCCCAGGGGATTTCCCCTAACAATTGCTTGAAAAGGCCAAAGTTGGCCCTCCTGAAGTCCAGGGTTGCAATTTTACTTGTAACTCTGCTTATGCCACATGAGATCCTGAGCTTCACCATCTCATGATCACTGCAGCCCAGGCAGTCTTCAACTTTTACAGCCTCAACCAGACCCTCCCTGTTAGTGAGGATGAGATCCAGCGTCACTCCCCTCCTGGTTGGTTCATCCACCATTTGCATCAGGAAGTTGTCATCGATGCACTGGAGGAACCTCCTGGACTGTGGGTGGATGGCTGAGTGGTCCCTCCAGCAAACACCAGGGTAGTTAAAATCCCCCATAACAACCAGGGACTGTGATTGCGAGGCTGCTCTCAGCTGCCTGTAGAAAGCCTCATCAACTTCCTCACCCTGATCTGGTGGCCTGTAATAGACACCCACGACAGTATCAACCCTACCAGCCTGCCCCTTGATTTTCACCCACAGGCTCTCAACTCGCTCCTCATCCGCCCCTGGACAGATCTCAATACACTGCAGTTGCTCTCTCACGTAAAGAGCAACTCCACCACCTCGCCTTGCTGGCCTGTCTTTCCTGAGAAGGACACAGCCATCCATGGCCACATTCCAGTCATGTGAGCAATCCCACCATGTCTCTGTAATTGCTACCAGATCATAATCCCCTGACTGAACACGGGTTTCTAACTCCTCCTGCTTGTTCCCCATGCTGCGTGCACTGGTGTACAGGCACTTCAGGGAGCGAGTCAAGTTCACCAGTTTCTGCCTAGTGGGGTGGGAGGCCTCCTGGCCTTCATCAGTTCTAGACTGCTGCCCCACTGGCACAAGCCCAGCTGTAACCCCTTCCCCCTTCCAATCTAGTTTAAAGCTCTCCAAATGAGCCCTGCTAATTCCTGCCCCAGCCTCCTTTTGCCCCTGTGAGATAGGCCTTTCCCATACATCACTGTCTGGACTGGTGTCCTATGAAACCAGCCATTATCGAAGAACCCAAAGCCCTGCCTATAGCACCAGTCCTGTAGCCAGTCATTTATGGCCTGAATTCTGCCATTGCAACCCACATCAGCACCATTACTCTTTGGAAAGAAGCACAGTCAAATTACTTTTAATAATTTAAGACAAGATCAGTCTTCTAGTAAGGAGATATAACTCTTGCTAATCCAAGTTAACTATTTCCAACAAGTGGCTGATATATTACCAACTGTAAACATAGCTTCTGCCACCTTCCCTTTACCGCCCAGCATAAGATATTTTAATTGGTCTTTTTCTTTCCTCTTCAGCACTACAAATACATGTCCTTATCCCAGGACTTCCTATTCTTTAATAGGGTTTCAATGACCACACAAAATCTTCTTACACAGAGACACTTACAGTAATTTATTGCTATCTCCTGATACTCTATCATTTACACCTCACAATTCAAAACACATTGCAGAACACCCGGTGATCCTGTCATAGGTCACAGTGGATTTGCATGTATGTGTGTGTGTATATACACATACATACATATACACCTATGTGTGTGTGTGTGTATACATACACACACACACACACACACACACACGCACACACACACACACATATATATACATATATATATATATACCAAATAAATTGAGATCCAGAATCCTTGCAGTCATGAAGAGTCCTTTTCTGCACTGTTGAGAAGAAAACAGAACCTACTTTGCCGTACCTTGCATCTGGGATAAAACATTTGCTGAAGGCCTAAATTCCCTAAGAGAGTGTATTTTCTTGGCACAAAATGCAGACAATACAGTAAAGACCTCCTAGTAAAAGATGAATGCTCCTCAGATGAAATAATAGAAAATAACTTCCTTTGAACAGTAAACGAGTGCTTTGATTAGTATCATTCATAAACTATTAGGATAGTATTTTCAGAACTCTCCAAAGTATATGTTCATTCAACAAACACAGATTGACAGACAACAAAGTAGAGTATACACATTCTACAATGATTACTGTGATCAAAAACCTTAAGAAAACATCATTTCAGGACAAAACACCATTGTACTTCCTTTCCCCATAGGTCCTCAAAAATCAGTTATGTTAAAAAATCCTCCTGTTCTAACTGGAAGATCCAAAGTTGTTTCTCCCACTCATGCTTTCTCTAATTTTTTTTTCTTTTTGTGCATTAGACAGATAGTTAATACTGGCAAAAAATGATAGATTATAATCCTCTGAAAGACGAAAGACCTCTGTCTGGGTATGTAATGGATCATATCCCAATTTCTATTCCACAGTCCTGAATCCATGTTCATATATTTGAATACCAAGCTGCAGGTCTAGTCGTCAGCTTGAGAGACTAATTGACTTCTACAGACATTTTTTTTTCAGCCTGTCTTCAGCAGCTATCAACAAGATTTTTATAAACATTTCAAGTGGTCATGGTTTATGATTTATCTAATGAAGGTCGGAACCAGTCAAAACACCTTTGATGGAACAGTTTTACATTAGAAGAGGAAAGGTTTATCAAATTTATTTTTTTCCCCAAGTGGAACATGACAATTCTAATTGTTTTATATTAGGATATGTCAAAATGAATATTTTCGAGTTTTATATTTGATTTTGATGAAGCAAAATATTTTAGTCTGACTATTATTTTTGAGGAACCATAAAACACAAGAAAACACAGGAACATAAAACACAGGAAAGATCTAGTCTGTGAAACTTGTTCAGCTACATCAATGTCACTTTCTGCAATACCACACTCAGAAAAATCCTTCCTTTTCACTGTGAACAATGGTAAATTCTCTCTGAGTAACAGTTATTTCCCATCTTTACACCATTTTACTGATGTATCATCAGAACAGTACTTCCCAGTTTATCTTACCAGTTGGTCATACAATTCTGTATCCAGTTATTGTTATATTTATTATTGGATATTATTAGATACCTTAGTATCCATTTATTGCCCTCTTCATTTATAAGTCCTGTTACCATCTTGCAGTAATGGTTTTACTACATTTGTTCCTAATCAATGTACCAAATATCTGGGTCTGCTAGTCACCTCCAGGTTATTTTTCAAATGCTTATGAACAGTTTCATTATTTGTTCCAAGTCACACTGGTCAGTTTATCTCCTACTCCTTCATTTTAAAGACATTATTTTTTTCTTCAGTCTTGGGAAGGAAAGGGAAGGGAAAAAGAAGAAGAGAAAAAAAACTTTCTGTAGATTTTATTTTAGAATCAAGTTTTACTCTGGTTCTTTTAAGTTTTTCTTCCCTTACCCTGCTAACATTTCAGAGTTGAGACTTCTTTTAAAGATGGGTAAGAATCAGCCAACTGACCTTGAATTTAATTGTTTTTATAGGATTAGGGTCTGTTAATAATCAGAACAGAGAGAAGAAGCAGAGACTAGTAAGAAGCAATTATACTTTTACTTCCTTTTTTATTTGTAAAAAACCAACTAAAACCAGAAATCAGAGCTTTTTTTTTTTTTTTTCTTTTTTTCATTCTGTTTGGCTATTTTTTTTTCTTAGCAGTAAACCTCATTTAGTTTAGCTGCACAGACTTCCAGCCCTTTATTCCAGATGAGATTGTTGTCACATGAAATAGGGAACTTTTTCTGTTATCTCGTACGTAATTATTTTTGGGTCTGATATACATACAGATAACTTTAAATCTTCAGTTCTGTAAAGCTATAGCAATAAAGCTATAGAAAAAAAGCAAAAATGTTGATGTTGATGGGAAAGACCCTGGTAATACTGGACTTCTTTTCTCACAGGTACTCTGCTTAAAAATATGCCCCAGATATAAAAGGTTGTTTCTCCCAAAAGACACTCGGAAGCATCTCTTATGAAGTCCAAGTTATAGAATAATGAATGCAAAATCAACTCAATGTATTATACATTAGTTTTGGCAATACCGTTTTAAAAAGAAAATAACAAGAGACACCCATTAACAATGAGCTCAAAGGGTCTCATTTTCAAAGCGCTGAAGCACAAGGCCACTTGCAAAAGTATATGCCCAATTACATGCTTAATCTGCATGCGCAATTACTGTGACTTCATGTGACATTCAGGTATTGAAACTCAACTGTCCATTTTCATGCACATAACCTGATTTGCATTTGCAATCACAGTTAAGTGTACATTCAGATTAAGTGTGTAATTATGCATGCATTTTTGCACATGTCTCTAAGCTTCTAATATTTGGAAAAATCAGAGCCTGAAGGCTGCATTCCTCTCTTGAATACACGGAAATCCCACTGTCCCATTAAAAGGGTAACCAAGAGTGGAATGTGCTTCCATATACTCTCACAGCAACTCCCTTCTATAATTATTTTTTAATTATATTGAAAATCTAGTCCAAACCCAAAAGTTTGTCTTTAATGAAATCCTTTAACTGCTTCACTTATCCAACCTCCATCAAAATTGACAAGCTATTTATAAATTCCTTGAAGTGGAGTTTACAAATTGAAATATCAAGAGATACTTAGCTAATGCTGAGAACTCAGCATCACAATAAAATGAACAATAAAATTTTTTGTTCTCCAAGGGTCCTTTCTAGATCTATGCTTCAAATTCATCCATGGGAACATAATGAGGAGGGTAACTATCTAAAAAAGAAAACTAGAAGGTAAAGATAAAAATTAGAATAGACCAATTAAGAGGTGAAGTGGAGTGATACTCAAATCATAGAGCAAATAACCTTTGATGGTCTAGTAGGGAGCAGAAAAGACAGACACATAAATGACAGGAAATCAGAAGAAAATTCTTCAGAGAAGGATTGGAATTTTATATTCAGGACTCAGTAGAACAGATTAGGAAAGTCAAACCATGGAAGATAAAAGATGGCTAAACTCATGGGGCTTAACTATATGTGGTAATAGTATTAATATAGGAGACACTTATGAAGTACTTTTCAGCTGCAGGCCTCAGTGTTCTTCACATAAATGGGTATTATTGCTACCACTCTGCAGAAAGAAGACCCAAGGCACAGGGAGGTTAGATCACATGCTAAGCACCAGTCAGAAGATAAGAAGTAGAATTTAGATTGCTTACCTTTGTCTCCAGTTTTCCTGAGAACCCTCAAAGAAGAAACTACAATGAAAGCCTAGTACTTTTTGCACAAGCACTAGACTACAGGAAAATAGTGAGTTCCTCCACAGAGGAAATTTGTGTGGCCACAGGGGAGATCAAAGGATTTTTTTAAATACAAAATTCTAAGATATTATCTCATAGAAGTTGTTAAGGAGTTTCAGCACTAATGTGCAACTGTTCAACAGTTCTGAAAAGAGGTAGCTTCAAATTGTCACCCCTTTAAATAATTACAATTTTGTGTGTACAAGTATGTATCTATTATCATTATTTACATAGATATACCCAGCATAGAATTTGTTTGTGCAATTTAGATGGTCAGTTTTAACAAAAGACATATACAGATAATTGTTCCTTGCTGTATAAGAAAAGTTTCATAAATCCTAGTATTTCATTAATAAAGAACTGCACTGTCCTGTTAAACTACTGTTTATATGAACCCATTATAAATACAAATTTGTACTTGTGTAGAGTATCTATTAACGGAAGTGCATTTTACTTATATTTAACTACAAAGAATCAATTCCTACCTAGTTTTTTAGATATGAATCTCAAATGATTGTACTGATGTGCAATTAAATTGTTACCCATGCTCACGACTTCCTGTACAAGCAGGAGGAAGCGAAGTCCAGGAGAACACTTAAAAAAAGGGGCATAGTAGCACCTCTGCATCTGCTCTACCTGCTTTCTAGGAGCAGTCCTTAACAAATATGTAAAAAGCTCTGCACAGAGGACATGGGCATGCCATGTGTAGAGAAGTAGTATTTGGACATACATATTCCTTCTTACTCTCTGATCCTTACAAGAGTAAGATCTTTTTACCTTCAGGAACACTTGGTGTGACAGTAGTATATTAAGACAACAAAAGGAACCAGTGGGTGTTCAGATACTCGCTACCAAGGAAGATGATAAAATAGAGAGACTGACAGAGCAGGACACCTATAAGTTTCCTTCAGTATCCAGTGAGCAACTAGATTTATTCAGTGTCCTAAGTAACCTTTTCCTTTTGAAAGAAGCTCCAAGTCACAAACTTCAGTCAGTGATGTGAAGAGTTGTTCTTAAACCTTCTGTTTCCTCCTGTAGAGTAACTGCATCTTAAAACATGTGTTCTCAAACAGTAGTGATAGCAGAGTTTGCAATCAGGAGTGGTCCTGTAGCGTTAGGGCCAGAAGGAAGTGTCTTATGCCTCTTACTGCACTGAGGGGAGTCCCATGGGTATAGATATGACACTACTTTTGCTCCAAAAATCCAGATCTTAACTTCTGAAACCCTCTGAGAATCCATTATAGCAACAGAAGTGTACAGTATCATGTAAACTTTTGTAATTGTCTGTTGCATTAGAAAAAACTGACCAAGAAGTTCTCTCTGTTGTCTCTTAATTATATTCATTCAGTTCTGAAGACAAGGGTCACTTGTTTGTTCTACACTGAAGCTGTATCTAATACCAATAGGAGTTTCTGCAATACAGATACAATGCTGACAGTAACTGTCAGGTTTTCAGTAGTCAGCAACAGATATTTTGAGCAGAATAAAAAGCTGTCTTCTGGGGAATGGGAGAATTTGTGTTATTTTTGTAATTTTGACCCCCCAGAAGAATGTGAAACCTGCCATAACTCTCAGATCAAAATGCTGTTGCAGTGCAAACGTCAACTTCCTATTCACCAAAATTTGTGTGTATTTCTTTTAGAAGTCTGTCTTTGGAAACTGTTAACAAATACCTGGTGCTGATCATCACAGAATCACAGAGTTGTAGGGTTTGGAAGGGACCTCAGGAGGTCATCTAGTCCAATTCCCCTGCCAAAGCAGGTTTCCTACAACAGGTTGCACAGGAAGGTGTCCAGGCAGGTTTTGAACATCTCCAGAGATGGAGACTCCACAGCCTCTCTGGGCAGCCTGTTCCAGTGCTCTATCACCCTCACAGTAAAGAAGTTTTTCCTTAGGTTTGTGTGGAACTTTTGGTGTTCCAGTTTTTGCCCATTGCCCCTTGTCCTGTCACTGGGTTCTACTGAAAAGAGCCCGGCCCCACCCATTTGGCCCCTACACTTCAGATATTTATAGACATTGATAAGATCCCCTCTCTGTCTTCTCTTCTCCAGGCTGAAGAGTCCCAGCTCTCTCAGCCTTTCCTTGTACAGGAGATGCTCCAGGCCCCTGATCATCTTTGTGGCCCTCCGCTGGACTCTCTCGAGAAGATTCCTGTCTTTCTTGAATTGGGGAGACCAGAACCGGACACAGAGAAGTTAGAAACAGCTATGCTTACTACTGATCTACTTTATTTGGGTAGAAACTGCAGCAACAACAGTGCAGGTATGGGGTGGCATAACTACTTAAATCTTTCCCTGTTCCTGCTTCTACAGGACATAGTCCTTCCTGAAGATGGCATTTAAAAAAGCACTGATGTCACTCATGTCGATAGTCATGTTGTTTTACTCTGTGTTGTCACAAAATATTTTGCAATGGCAACTGGCAAGGTAAGACTGCTGAGTGCTGAGATGTGATGAGCTCTACTAAATGAAATAGATCCTTCCCATGTTCTGTTACACTGAACACAACATAAAATAAATACAAAATATACATGAAAATGCAGTACTTGTGTTTCATGTTGGCTTATGTTTGTTAAAGAGATGGAGAGAATCAGGCTCTGAACAGCAAGGGTTTCAGGAAAGAAATCTCTTTACTAAAAGAACCTTCTGCAGTTTCATCTATTGCATGGAAAAAAATACCTGAGAACAAGGATTTTCACAGGCAAATAAAAAAAATCTACTGCACTTTTGAGAGTTTTTTAACAAAGACCCTTTTTGTTCTCAGTGCAGATTGTCTTAACTTTTGCTTTTTGTGGGAGTATGTCAGACTGCATAGTATTTAATTTTTCACATAATATCTAAGTATACTTTCAAAACTCGAGTAGCAATTTAGTTACCTGGACTTTATGATACATTTCTGCTTCTTATCTCACCTGTGATTTGAACATGTTTTGTCTTTCATTTCAATCTAGCTTGAGCCAATAGCCACATAGACAAGAACAGCCATGGTGGCTACCTGGCCAAAAGCTGTAGGTAAAAGAAATGTAGCGACCCAGACAGAAGTGGAATGTAAAAATGCAGCTGTCCAGGTTCCTGGCTGCAGAGAGTGCTGGAGCCTCTCACTTGAAATGGAGAGGTGCAGGGATAACAGCTGTATTTGCTGTGAACAGGTAAAAGATCTGCTCAGCATGGTGGCTGAGCTGAAAAGGGAGGTGGAAAGGCTGAGAGCTATAAGGGAGTGCGAGAGAGAGATAGACTGGTAGACTCAGGCCCTCCCATCTCTGAGCCAAAGGCAATAGGCCCCATGTGAAGCATGGGATCCCCTATCTTCTTGCCACCAGGTGAGAGTAGGGGACCCAAGAGACAGTGGGGAATAGAAACAGGTCCCTCCTAGGAGCAGCCAGGAAGGTAGGCAGATCACATGCCAGCCTCCCTTCCCCTTGCAGTTACCGCTGCACAACAGGTATCGGGCCTTGGAAACTGAGAGCCAGGAGAGTGAGGATGAAAAAGGAAGATCCACCCAGGAAGACATCCAGGGTAAGTCAGCCACCCACACAGCTCAGGACAAGTTCAATCAAGAAGAAAAGGAAAGTAATTGTGGTAGGAATTCCCTCCTGAGGGGAACTGAGGGCCCCATGTGTCAACCAGATCCCTCCCACAGGGAAGTCTGCTGGGTCAGGGATATTGGTAAGAACCTCCCTGGCCTGGTGCCGCCCTCAGACTACTCCCAGCTTTTGTCATCCCAGCTGGTAGTGAGGAAATTACAGAGAAAAGTCCAAAAGTGGTTAAGAAGGACTTCAGGTCATTAGGGAGATTGGTTGCAGGATCAGGTGCACAGGTAACTTTTTCCTCAGTCCCTTCAATGGCAGGAGGTTACTGACAGGAACAGGGAGACACACCTGGCTAACACATGGCTTTGGGGCTGGTGCCACAGGTGGAGTTTTGGTTTCTTTGACCAGGGTGGTGTTTACACGGCACCAGAGCTACTGGCAAAAGGTGGGACACACCTGTCTCAGAAGGGGAAAAGGATCCTGGGACAAGGATTAGCAGGGCTCATTGACAGAGCTTTAAACTAGATTGGAAGGGAGAAGGGGATATAAGTGGGACTGCTGGTAGTAACTGTGGGAGGTACCTGCCTGAAGAGCACCGCACTGGGATTCCAGCTGCTCCAGCCACCAAGTCAAAGTCAACTTCACTGGGGGCCCAACTTAAATGCCTCTGTGCTAATGCACGTAGCACGGGGATAAACAAGAGGAGCTGGAGATGTGTGTGTGCCTGCAGGAATACGACCTGATTGGCATCACAGAGACATGGTGGGATGGCTCCCATGACTGGAGTGTTGGAATGGAAGGGTACAGGCTCTTCAGGAAGGACAGACAGGGGAGACGAGGAGGGGGTGTTGCCCTCTATGTCAACAACCAGCTGGAGTGTATGGAGCTCCACCTGGGGATGGATGAGGAGCTAACTGAGAGTCTTTGGGTCAGGATTAAAGGGAAGGCAGGAAAAGGGGATGTTACAGTGGGGGTCTGCTACATGACACCAGACCAGGGAGACGAAGCAGATGAGGCCGTCCATAGGCAAATAGGAGCAGCCTCACATTCACAAGCCCTGGTCCTAATGGGGGACTTCCACCACTCAGCAGATGGAGGGACAACACAGAATTCCACAAACAATCCAAGTGATTCCTGGAATGCATGGATGACAATTTCCTTCTCCAAGTGGTCGAGGAACCAGCGAGGAGGGGTGCCATGCTGGACCTTGTTCTCACCAACAAGGAGGGGTTGGTGGGGAATGTGAAGCTCTTGGGCAGTCTTGGCTGCAGTGACCATGAAATGGTGGAATTCGAGATCCTCAGGGCAGTGAGGAAGGTGCACAGCAAGCTCACCACCCTGGACTTCATGAGAGCAGACTTTGACCTCTTCAGGAATCTGCTTGGTCACGTTACCATGGGATGAATTCCTGGAAGGAAGAGGGGTGCAGGACAGTTGGAACATACTCAAAGATCTCTTCCTCCAAGCCCAAGAGTGATGCGTCCCAACAAAGAGGAAGGCAGGCAAAACCAGCAGGAGGTCTGCATGTATGGATAGGAAGATCCTGAACAAACTTAGGATCGAAAAAGAAGCCTACAGAGGGTGGAAGGAAGGATGCATAACCTCGGAGGAATACAGAGATATTCCCTGAGTGGCCAGGGATCAGGTTAGGAAAGCCAAGGCCCTAAAAGAATTAAATTCAGTCAGAGATGTCAAGGGCAACAAAAAAAGCTTCTGTAGCTATGTTGGGGAGAAAAGGAAAACTAGGGGAAATGTGGGCCCTCTCCAGAAGGCAATGAGAGACCTGGTTACCCGGGACATTGAGAAGGCTGAGGTGCTCAATGACTTTTTTGCCTCAGTCTTTACTGGCAAGGACTCGTGCCACACTGCCCAAGTCTTTCAAATCCAAGGATGGGTCAAGGAGAATGAAAAATCCACTGTAGGAGAAGATCATGTTCGGGAGCACCTAAGGAACCTGAAGGTGCACAGGTCTATGGGACCTGATGGGATGCATCCATGGGTCCTGAGGGAACTGGCAGATGAAGTTGCAAAGCCTCTATCCATCATATTTGAGAAGTCCTGGCAGTCTGGTGAAGTTCCCACAGACGGGAAAAAGGGGAACATAAGCCCCATTTTTAAAAAGGGAAACAAGGAAGACCCGGGGAACTACAGGCTGGTCAGTCTCACGTCAGTGCCAGGCAAGATCATGGAGCAGATACTTCTAGAAACTATGCTAAGGCACATGGAGAATGAGAAGGTGATTTTCATGGCTTCACCAGGGGAAAATCATGCCTGACCAATCTGGCAGCCTTTTATGACGGAGTTACAGCATTGGTGGATAAGGCTAAAGCAATTGATGTCATCTACCTGGACTTGTGCAGGGCGTTTGACACTGTCCCACATGGCATCCTTGTCTCCAAATTGGAAACATGTGGGTTTGATGGATGGACCACTCGGTGGATAAGGAACTGGCTGGATGGTCACACTCAAAGAGTTGTGGTCAACACCTCAAAGTCCAAGTGGAAATCGGTGATGAGTGGTGTCCCTCAAGGTTCGGTATTGGGACCAGTACTGTTCAACATCTTTGTTGGTGACATGGACAGAGGGATTGAGTGCACCCTCAGCAAGTTTGCTGATGACACCGAGATGAGTGGTGTGGTTGACACGTTGGAGGGACGGGACGCCATCCAGAGGGACCTTGACAGGCTTGAGAGGTGGGCCTGTGCTAACCTCATGAAGTTCAACAAGGCCAAATGCAAGGTCCTGCATCTGGGTCGGGGCAATTTCAAACATAAATACAGGTTGGGCAGAGAATGGATTGAGATCAGCTCCGAAGAGAAGCACTTGGGAGTGGTGGTGGATGAGAAGTTCAACATGAGCCGGCAATGTGCGCTTGCAGCCCAGAAGGCCAAACCGTATCCTGGGCTGCATCAAGAGAATTGTGGCCAGCAGGTCAGGAAAGGTGATTCCCCGCCTCTACTCCACTCTTGTAAGGCCCCACCTGGAGTACTGTGTCCAGTTCTGGATCCACCAACACAAGAGAGACACGGACCTGTTAGAACAAATCCAGAGGAGGTCACAAGGGTGATCAGAGGGCTGGAGCACCTCTCCTATGAGGGCAGGCTGAGAGAGTTGGGGCTGTTCAGCCTCGAGAAGAGAAGGTTTTAGGGAGACCTTATAGCTGCCTTCCAGTTCCTGAAAGGGCCTACAGGAAGGCTAGGGAGGGACTTTTTTCATAGTGATAGAACAAGGGGAAATGGCTTTAAGCTGGAAGAGGTTAGATTTAGTTTAAATATTAGGAAGAAATTATTCACTGTGAGGGTGGTCAGACACTGGAACAGGTTGCCCAAGGAAGTTGTGGCTGCCCCCTCCCAGGAAGTGTTTAAGGCCAGGTTGGATGAGGCTTTGAGCAACCTGGTCTAGTGGAAGGTGTCCCTGCTGATGGCAGGGGGGTTGGAACTAGATGATCTTTAAGGTCCCTTCCAACCCAAACCATTCTATGTTTCTATGATTCTATGAGTCAAAACCCCGTGCTATACTATAATATGGTAATAGAGCCAATTATGTCATTGAGTATGCAGCACTACTTTCAGGTTAAGGTTTCACACCTGGATGTCATTATTCTCCCCCATATCAATTTATTACTTAAGGGCTTATTATTTGAAAGCTCTTGCAGTGCTCTGGCAATGAGAGTTGCAGAGATTCTGTCTGCAGTAAGTGTATTTATTTTTCTCTTGTAACTTTTCTGATGGAATAATTAAATCTGTTATAATTCAGTAGTGGCAGACTAATCTGAAGCTACCAATGTTGCCCAATCCCTCTTTAATCGTCTGTAACAAAAAAAGTATTAGTTGTTGTTCTGTATTATACATATAAACACAGAATTCAGAAATGGAAGTGTGATAAAAATACATGTAAATATTTTGTTTTTATTCATATCGGCAGACCAAATGGAATTTTTCACTGGAAATAAGCAGCTGTGAACACGACATAGTAGCTTATCTTGAAAATAAAATTCCCCAAGCAGAAACAAAATTTATCTAGCTTACCTAATATTAAGTATATGGTATATATGTTACAGCATTTACATTATATTGTTATTCAGACTAGGCCTGTGCATCACAACTCATTGGAAACCTAAAGTTTTGGACACAATCAGCTCTGGAAGTTTTTCATTCAATACATTTGGTAAAAATGACATGTTATTTGCTGCAAAAAGCAGAATAACTTTTCTGTTTTCTCAAAATTATATTCATGCTTGTTCAGATAAACCAAGCCTCTCCTCTTTTATTGATGGAATGGGTACTTAATAAGGAGATCAAGAGAAAGAGAGAAAAAAACACATGCACACAGATGTACACACTTACTGGAAAATATCTTCATGCCAGTGTGTGCACATATGCAGCAGTACACCCTTATGTGTATTTGCATCTTCATGCTCAAAATGTTGCTAGGGCTTTGTTATTTAGGTGAACACAGGAGAGGTTCAAAGATATGTGGTCAAGATCACAGATAATCTGTAAAGTAATGTAAATTAGTATTTGAAAAGGATTTTAAGTGTTCCTAGTTTATGGAGTTGCAAAGCTTAGTGAACCTAACAGGACAAAAAACACAGATACTTCCTGTAGCCTAACATACATTAGCTGATGTATCACTTGTTCCATCTCTTGTGTGTTTACCTCACTGTAACTTATACATGCTTATTTATGTATGATTTTTACTACCTTACATATCTAGCCTAAGAAACAGAGGCTCAGTTAAGTTTTTTCCTATTGCTGTGAAGTTGCGTGGCTACGTCTGTATCTATTTAATTATGAATATGCTTGTCCTTTTCCTTTATTACTTTAGCTTTTATGTGCTTGTATTAAAAAGTCAATAAAAATTGTGTGTGTGTGTACATATATATATATATATATATACACATATATATATATATATATATATATATACACATATATATATATATAAGAAAAGAGGAATAGAGAAAGTCAAAGTCAGACTGGGTGTGCAGTACCCTCTCAGCCTCTCTTCATCAAGAAAAGTACAAATAGAAATTTGAAAACCTGCGACATTTACCCTTGCAGATTCTCTCTTACCCCAGAATACTCTCAAATCTCCTATTCATCTGATCTTGAACTCTGAAGTAATAGAAATGTAAAGAAAGAATAAAAAGCCAGACATACAATTTCTGCAACCAAGAATATTTTCCTTGGATAGAAAAAAAAATCACAAATAGAAAAATGTCTTCTTGCAGAAAATTCACAAAAGAAAAACACATACATAAAAGTGTATAATTCAAATTCATTTGGGATAAATAACACCTGGAATAAAAGGTACTATTATGGAAATACAACTTAACAAATATATTGTTATATACATTATACATATATAAATTATATTATATAACCTCATAAATATAACTACTCAGAGAAATATCAGGAAATTTTAGGAGGTAGTTTTCTGTTGCCAAACTATAAATTGATTGAGTGCAATGTCTAAGCTTGGAAATGACAAGTATAGCAACGCTCAGCTGGTGTGTTAGAAGATCTTAAAAAACTTCAGATTCTGTATACAAAGTCCACCCACCACATGTTTAATAGTATCATTCACCTTAAGAGTAATACCTCTTCACTAGTGCTGCTGGCCAAGGCCATGGTAACTTACTACATGCATGTTCTGTCATGCCTGAATTGCATCTACCTATTTCAATTCTAAGGCACCTGTCATTGTGATATCTGAGCAGAAGCATAATATGCAGTAACATGCACAGCTCAGTTACATGATAATTTGTTTTAAGCATTACAGCCCTTTTTGAGTCTTTTTATACACTCTTCAGAAAAGGCAGCATTAAAACCAATAGCCTTAAATTTTCTTCTGGGAATTATGTGGCTAACTGACATTTAGAAATGGACTTTCAGCAGTTTTATTTGAGCAACACACAAGACCACAACAGCATAAAGTGATTAATACAAGTGAATAAGACTTTACTCCAGTGTTGCTAGAACAAAGCAAAAAGTGACCCAAATCTTCAATGAAAATTCAAGAAAAATCTTAGTGGAGGTCAAAAAGGTGAAGTGGAACTTCCATTCCCCACCATTTCTCATATATTATTTTGTGACAAAAATACATGTTAAAATAAAAATATTCCTAGCATAAGTGAAGATTGTCTAGGATTGTCTGTCTTTTGAAGGTAAACAAATAGCAGTTCATCATCAAGCTTTCACAAGGACAAGAGCTGGGCATCCTCTTTCATGAATAGTTACATAGCTGTAAGGGCCACATAAAAATATCTATCTAGAAAAGGGAAGAGCGGACTGAACATTGGCTTGAGTCATTGGTATTCAGAGGACTTTTATACCTTCAATTTCCTCATTTTAGTCATTTAATTTAAGAGTTTTTGTAACTAGTAGAGAGAAAAAGGCACACCAATGAGTGATCTTGTTCTCCAAAGCAAAATGATAAATATGAAAGAGGAAGAACCTAATACTTATCTACTTATTTCTCAAGTAATGCTAGGAGTACAGGGAAAAGGGCTGAATTTCATGAGTGGAATAGTATCCTTATGTCACACTTTTGTCAATCCACTTACAGATCAAATTAAACTGAGGACACCTGATGAGCCTTCATATATCTCAGATTTTGCTTTGGTCTATTTTTGATGCAATTAAAAAATAATTATCTTTCCAAGGTGGTGCTGACCATACTTATACTGGGTGCAAATAACAACTAAAGGGTGAATTGAGAAGTATGTCACTTTTGTATGAAATAAGAGAATCAGGGATTTATGGAATTGGCAACATAGGAGAAATGTCTTGTTTCTAAGGAAATCTAGTCTCTGAGGCAAATTCAGAACAAATACTTGTACCATGGTAGGTCAAGATTCTGTAGAATAAAAATTTTAAAAGTACTACCCCAAAATTTAAAAAGGGAAGCAATAATACTGAGACACATTAATTCTTTCTAGATTTTCTGGTTTATAAAATGACAGTTTGAAACATTATTTCTTGTCAAACTGACTGCTCTGTGTAATCATTGCTTGCACTGTCAGTTATCATTGAACAGAATGTGAGAAATGAGATCAATAACTTCTGAACAGAACTTGGTGAAAATTTTTCTCTAGCTTATATAGCAACTGAAAAAACACTATAAATAAGGTGCACCCCAAAATCTGTACAATTTACTTCCTCTGTTTATGGTTATAACTAAGTGGTTACCAGTAAAAGGTATTTTTAAGCCTGGATACCTGGAATAAATGTAGATGTGGGGCTCCTATTAGGTAGGGTGACTTCTGAGGCTGTACACCAGGACGTAGTCATCTCACAAGATAAAGACCTAAGTCAGATCAGACATTTGAAAAAAAATTTTTTTTTTTCTGAAGAAAACGCCTTTTGGCATACTAAAACCAATTAGTTTAATACAGTCTGTGGCAAGAACATACCTCTTCGCAAGAAGACAGCTATGAAATGATCTTTAGTTCTTTATAAAAATGATAAAGATTTACCAACCTTGTTAAGATTCCTTGCATCTAATTACTTTTGAAGTGTTTATGTTATGGCAATTGCTCTTGAACACCTGGTTCATTTTTGCTATGAATAAATACTTAACCCACAATTTCTTAAGCTTTGAAATAATTAATTTCCAAGAAACCTACTGATTTTATATCAAAAGCAATTAATAAAGCAGTCTAACTTGACAGCCACTCAAATGAGCCACTAAATATAAAGGTTGTGCTCCTTTCCCCACTGCTGTCCCTGGGAGTGATTTCAGTGGCTCCTGGATTTCCTGTGCTGTCTGTTCCAAGTGCCAACTTCTAAAGCTAAAATAAACACACAGCTTAGGCAGACATCAAGGAAATAAGCCAGTAACCTCTTGGGTTGTTATCTGGCAAAGCTGTGAGTTACTCTGTGGCAATTATTTTATTCAGCCTAACCTTTTGAAACAATTACCTGACTTGATCTGGTTGACCAACAGGTAGATACTGCATACCAGGATGGCCGAATGACAATCTTCTGCCAAGTAAGAGTGTCTCATGATGGATGACAACGTAATGTAAAAAATAGGAAGCTGACATATTATGCATGAAACAAGATGAATAAGGAGTGAGGAGATTTTTCTTCTTCTGGCTCACTATTCTCTTCAGTTTAATTAAAAGGATGGGTGGTGCTAACTGTGCAACACTGACCACATCAAGCTGGCATGATGCAAGAAAAGTAATTTGGAACCACCAAATTCTCAGAACTCTTCTAACTTCAGCTGTAACATTCCTGTTAAATTCTGTGATTAACTGAATCATCTGCAGAGGAACTATCACCATTTTTATATAACTGTTGGATATCCAAACACCTATGAAAAGAAGCCAATATTGGTAAATTCTCAAGAGTCCAGGACTCTTATTCAGTAAGACAGCCATTTGCATTTACGCTGTTTTTAACACAGAAGCCAGAGAGCCTCCATCTTGATCTGACAAAACTTTAATGTTACGGACAGAATAAGTCCCAAGATGGCAAGACAAAAAAATAGATCCCTAAATTACTTAAATCATAACTATTTGTGGCAAAATCACAGAACTGAAAAACTTTTGTTCCTTGAATTTCATCCAATTAAATTTCTTTTTTAAGTCAAAAAAGATCACATCACAGTTCCATGTATACCAGTGCTTTACTGTACAAATGTAGCACTTGGACAATTAAGTGTCAGTAATGAAAGTAAGGAGCAATTAAATAAAACTGGAAAAATATTAAAATAATCTGGATTTTTACTTTAGAATAAATACATACTAACAGCAAATAACAAGAATTTAGTGGATTTGTATTTTCTAGGTATTTTCTACACTTCAAGTTTCTCTTATGCACATTAAGATTGAATTAGATACTCTGCTGCATCATTCAGCTAAACACGTTTCATGATCTTAAGTTTCCTGTCAGTTCTCATCCATTTTAAACCTCAGAGTCAAATTTAATGTGTTTTTAATATGTGTTTTTTCCCATCTTCCCAGTATTAAGTTTTTCAAAAAATCCTACTCTAACATTTAGAAAACAGCATTGCATATAAAAGCTATTAACATATCAAGAGATTAGATTAATGTTTATTTAGAAGTTACATATTCTCCAAACATTGTAAATATGTTTCTTTTGGGTTTTGGGGGGTTTTTTGGGGGGGTATTTTTGGTTGTTTTTTGGGTTTTGTTTGTTTGTTTGTTTTTTAATTGCTGCTGCCAGATTGTATACTTGGATGTGCCTGTAAGTTACTTCTGTGTCTAAGCTGTTTAGACTTTTGTCTTAAATGCCAAATGCAGCAAAGAGTTCCATAAAGCTAAGCATATGTTAAATAATTATAATAATTAAATTTCCTATTTTTTTCCCCACTTCATCTTGTGCTTTAATGCTAGCAATCTAAAAGTCTTGATTTATCATTCATTATGCTTTTCTTCTTTCTATACTCAAGCACTCCTAATATTTCTTTCCTCTTTACAGGGTAAGTTTTTCTACAACACTAATCACTTGACACTGACATTGGTTATTTCAAATACCCCTATTTCAAAAGGAGAAGTGCTACAATGACTGAAAATTGTTTTATGCAAAACAAGAAAAGTCAATGACAAAATTGGAATGTTCAAGAAGGAATCATTAAAACTGATTGTTAGAACACAGGAGCAGGAGAGAAAGAAGTATCAGTGGTCCAAAATTAAAATGACTTCTAAGCCCATAATTTTCTTCACCATGAATATTTTCAGGGAAAATAATAGTTTCTGAAAAAAAATATTTTTCTACCGGGGCTGGAGGGAAGTGTGAGAGATGGGCGTATATACAGAGAAAGTACGTGGCATTTTAAGCATCTCTTGCCTCCAATTGCTCCAGCTTATACCTACCTTTTCACCTCATTTATAACCCAAGTATAGTGCTGAAGAGAGAACTTAATGAAGGCAGACACTAGGGCTCTGAACTCATGAACATTGCATATTTTCATGGCAACAACATCATTATGGAATTATGGGATTGTTCATGGAAATTTCAGGTTTCCTATTAAAAAATTTGAACTAAGAACATTTGTTGAACTCCAGTTCTGGAAAGATACTTTGCACAGGTTAGCTGAAATCAAAGTGACTGTAGATGGAATGAAGCAGTTCTCATACCTCTCTCCACAGCAAAGCCTAATCAGTAAGAGGCAAGAACATAACCTTTTCATGACTAACTCCTTCATGTGAGTAGATCATTGGTTCCTAAATTGCCAATGTCATATAAAGGAATAGTGCCACTACTCATTTGGTCTATTTACCTGAGCAAGAGTTATTATTGATGTTCACAGATGCTCATTTGCAAATTTATAGTTATTCTGGTAGCAATATATAGTAGTGTTATTTTCATACAAAAAGTCACACTGTTAAAACATTCTGCTGCTACCATCAGGAATAAAGCAGGCAAAATACAGTTGTGCAATTGGCTGTGAGGGTCATCTCTTTTCAGTATGATGACAGACTAACATTTAGAAGATGACAGCACCTTTTCCTGATCCCCTAACTTAATCAGAAAAAGGTAAATCCAAAGATGACGGCATCCTTTCCTAGCTCTCAGACGAGCATCGGGACTGAAACAACTAGAAGTTAAGTACAATTTATCTCCACACATTTTGCATTGACCTACAAGCTACTGGCAAATCAGAAGGGTGTGGCTAGTGTCTGGACCATTAATGTCATTGCATGATTTTTTTTTTCTGTTAGAGAGGTCGCTTCTTAATTATCTTATTTCTCAGCTGTGATTTTGAGGCAGGGGTTTGGAACCTGTGTAGAAAGATTTTCTGCAGACCAAAATCCACCAAGCAAAACAAGCTGAGAATAGATAAAATTAACTGCAGCTACCTGGAAAGACCTTTACCATCATAACCTACAGCAGCATGGTTCTCCTAAGCAAGTCCCACAAGAATACAGCCAAGGGAACATCTCCCACTTGTTGATGGTATTATTAATTGATCCATAACAGCTTGTAAAGTCATAAAGGTTCCAGAATATTTTCCTGTGATACTGAGAACACCTTGAAAGCAAAATATTTTCTATAGTCTTAGTCTAGAATATCAATTAGTTTATCTGGAAATTTCCAATATATACACTGGGTCTATGAGAAGAAGGAGTCAAAAAAGATAAGTTGTAGGCTAACAATATTTGAAATTTAAGTGTCTGTATAAATGCCAGAGCCTAACTCCCATGAACATAAAAGAGAGATTCTGTTAACTTCAGTTACCAGTAGAAAACACAATGTATTTTCAGGTGAAATGCCATAACCATATGTGTCTCCATTTCATAGTACTATGTTCTGAGTTCTCTCTGAAACTAACAAAAAGCCCAAGGGAGTTAATTTGAGAGATACTTATACAAGATTTTATGTTTCTTTTGAGGCTTTCAGAAATCACCCCAAGTAAAATGAAGCATTTTTAAATGGTATGTGATTTGATAAATATTTACACTCAATCTGAGAAGTAACTCTAATTTTTAAATACATATTTTATACAAATAGCAATGTTTAGTTAAGTTTTTATAAGAAATATTAAGGAAAGTATTAGTCTAGCATAATATAATATAAATACATCCTCAGCCCTAAGATATACAAATAGGCAGGGTGACAGCAGATATTGCCACTCACAGGAAGCTAAGCCATTTTATTATGGAAATATGAAGTTTAAGACAACATACAGCTTCTTAATGATTCCTATTGACTAATATCTAAAAAATATCTTCTATCATGAGAATAAGTAAATAATCTTTCATGGGAAAAACCAACTCATTTGAAAAAAACAAACAAACAAATCTACAACTAAAGTGCTTTAATTTGAACTATTTGCCATAGTGTTATTTATTTTGTTCCTATAAGCCTAGTGCCACAGACAAACAGTTTAATACAGCTTTGCAACAGAGGTGTAAACATTCGGCTTGACTGAGGAAAATAAATGCTTTAACTTTTGGAAGCAGTACTCACAGTGTACACATCCTCCCATAACTTCCCTCTCCCTGCATGACACAAAATGTCCTTTTTGCCAGTTCATCATGGCTCGTTCCCATCCCTTATAATCGCAGGTCCCACCTCCTCCATTACTGCTCTTTTGTATTCTTGATGTTCATTTGTGTTTTTTTTTTTTTCTTTCCTCTCTCTCTATTCATTGCTTCTTTCTCTTCAACTATCACTCTGTTTTCAACACCTCCTTCAAGTCAGGGAAGAGACATTTCTTTCTGTCTTTCACACTACCTGAACACCAGTACAGGAGCAATGAAGTACAAGAAAAATAGCCTCTCTAATCAGTTCTTGTGCCTGGCAATAGAACACCCCAGAGCAGAAACTCTCACCAAGTCTTCCAAGTTCCAGGCTGAGACCATCGGTGATACATGCACCGCCAGAGATCATGGAAATGCTCTGAGGAGCAAGGCAACGCTCATTTTGTACCCAGAGTCTCTAGAGAGTTTAGCTGGGAAATTTTAACCTAATTCTATCAAGCACACGAAAACTAAATTATTTGTCTCTTACCTAAATGTCGGCAACCTTCCATAAGAACCTCAAAAGGTCATAACTGAAACAAAACACTTCAAAAAAATTCATGTGCTACATGTGTAGACTACTATGTGTAGATAGAGCATTTCCACCAAAGTGATTGTAAAAAATGTTGAAACATGATATACTGTAATTTAACTTTAGCTGATTCTCAAAAATAACTGGAACATTTTAGCTGAAAGAGTCTAAAAAAATTTTAATTTTTTGTATACATGTGCAAAAAGACACTTAGAATCAAAAATTTCAGTCACAATTGGCAAAAATGCCAAACTGAAAAGCAACTGAAATAAGATTTTAAAATGAAAAATCTGTGGAATCTCAGTTGCTGTCATCTCTGCTTGCATTGCCTGTAATCTTAATTACTTTTTAGAGCCAGCATTTTGATCTCTTTCTCTGAGGTTACCCTCCCACCATTTAACTCCAATGCTCCAGGTTATATGGCCTACTTGTCAGAAAGAATACAAACGAATGATCAAACAAATAATTCAAAACTTACCAAATAAAATGGCTATAAAAGTCTGGCAGTGTTGTCTTACTTTATCTTATATAAATACTGGCTTGTTATAGCCTTACTAAGAGGTTACTCTATGTAAAGACTCATAGTTATTATGACTTTTAAAAGCCTAGACACATTTACATTTCTTTACCTCAGCAGTGAATCAGTTCCTGGAATAATCAAGCTTTCAATAACAAGACTCCAGGCTTGCATGACAAACACCACCAATGGGAAGACAACAAGAGTCTACCACTCTAAAGATACATTTTTAACCTCCTCTCTTCAGGGATGATATTAAAAATTATGTGACCACCAAAGAAACAATCATACTTGGGAGCCATGGGGTGGGATGGTGCAAATACAGTGATAGCAAGTAAGTATTAGTAAGAACAGCAAAAAACTTGAATGATAGATCAGTTAAGGAAAAAAAAAACAACCCACCAAAGACAGACCTGACACACATGCCTGTTACTAAACATGATAAATTTAATGAAGCTTTAGATGAAAATAAGAAAGAAAAAAAAGGCAATATCCTCAACACTTCAGCTTCAGAGTATAAGTTCCTCAACAAAAGAGTGGAGAAATGAGTGGAAAGTTTTTTATTCTCTATTTACTTTGGTGGCCATACAAATTATAAGTGGAGATCTATCCAAACAGGTCATATGATGAGTTGTACTAGATGGACTAATTTATCTCCATTGGAGGCGGACAATAGCTTTATAATTCACTTGTGGCTTCATTGCTTGTGAATTATGAGCCTTGCCCCCTTAATAGTGGGCACCAATCTGTTATCCCAGCAGACTGTTGTTGTTGTTATGCAACTTTTATTTCTGCTTTATTGATATGTGCCAGAAGATCTCTGTTGTTTCTTATCAGTATCTCACAAACACAAACTAATGTGCTTTTCTCTGACATAAACCAAGGCTGAATAGTGATATAAGGTACATGTAGCTGAAGTCCTTTGAGTATCCTCTATATCTCTTTATATGCTTTAGAATTCAAGTACTAAATCATTTCTTAGAGCTGCAAAATCTCTCAATTGTAAGAAAAATAATTTAACCTATGAAAAAGTACAAAAACTTGTATTAGTGAGTATGCAATCAACAGACTTACTATATCTGCTTATAAGTGTTAGTGTATGTTCAGAAATACATCCACAAAAATGAATATACAAATATTTATTGACAAAAAGGTACTAATAAGTGTGCCAGATGACTGTGAGGCATAGAGAAGCAGAGGATTACTTTGCTGCCTTTGTTATCAGTATCACCTAGCACATAAAATTATCATTCTCAACAGAAGACATGCACTAAGATGCTGGCTCTGCTGGAAGTCTATAAATCAGTTAAAGTTGATTATGAAATAAATATGGTTAATCCTGATTCATCAGAGTTGTTATTAAAAAATAGTGATTGGATTGTTATATTTAAACTTAAAAATTTACAGTTATATTTTTAAATTTTATGTCTATTTGGTGGCATTTAATATGCTAGTGGAACTGCTGTAGAAGTTTAAAAAAGCACCAGAATCATAATCCAGCATTTGTAATGTTCAGTGCTTAATGGCATCTAGTCTTACTCACTGGAAGAGGACAATGATAAGCCTAGTTCAAGAACTATAATTATTTTTTTTATGCTTGCAAATTCTGCTGTTTTTCAATAGACCTTCCTTAAGCCAGTCACTGCACAGTCTGTTTAGAAGAAATGTGTCTTATTCATTTGAAGCTACAGGGAACATTTTGTTTAGGCTAAAATTAGCTTAATGTTGTATAGCATCAGTTAATTTCTTCTCTAGCTTCAATTCTCCCCTGTCTATCCAGACTCCTTTACCTAAAGTATAATTTATTCTAGCTAGCTCCACCTGCCTGCTTGCAAGAAGTAACTGAACCCGTGGGGTGGAAGGCAATAAAAACTTACCTGAAAAAAATAAGTGAAAATAGAATGTAAAACTAAGTTACTTAAAAAAAAAAAAAAAAAAAAGAAAAAGAAAAAAGAAAAGAATGTATGAAAAACAGCAGTTTCATTTTGCATGTTATTGGTGGAGTTAAGTTCATGGCAGATACTTGGGCCATGACAGCTTCATGCAACTACAGTTTCAAATATATCAAATTTTCTTTCAATTCTAGCTGAATTATTTGAAAGTATGGAGTTGTTCTGCTCAGAGATAAAGGAAAAAAACCCATACCACTTAATTTCCTTTCCATGACAGAATTGTCTCCTCCTGCATATTTTAGTATTAGAAAAGAAAATTAAAAAAAAAAGCCTGAAGTAGATGTGATGTATTAACAATTAAGATAAGGGAAGATATCTTTGAAACTAATTAATCCTTTCTGGTTAATAAGGTCCCCTGGCATGTCCAAGGATACAGTTCAGCATGGTATGTTCAATTTTTTTGCTAATCATTTAATAATAGCTCATAGCAAAATGCCTTGAAAAAATGTTACTTCCTTAAGATTAAGGAATCAATCACTAAACTAGTCAGAGAGAGAGAAAGAAAGGAAAAGTGCGGGTTCCCAGCTATTAATATCACATTAGACAGGAGCAGTAAATAATTGACAGTTGTCATCTAGCAGTTTCTTGGTTATTCATGGACTTAGAGTTAGTCCTTTATATCAGTGCCATCTAATCTTGTTACATCACTTGTACTCCAACTCAAACATTAATATGTCTGCTAGTGACATGTGAAACACACTGGTTTTCCAGAGATATCACAGACTGCTGATCTTCACCAGTCAAGAGCAATGTAGTTGACACTGGCAGACAGAAACATTACTGCCAGACTGAACAGTGTAAATAATAAAAAAAATTCCTCCAACACTGCATAGAGAAATCTCTGTAATTAGAGAGAGAACTCTTTAATCATACCCACTGAGCATCACTCCTGAATTAGAAAAACAATAGACTAAATGGAAGGGTTCAGTTCAATCATACTGTGCACCTGCACTCTTCTGATTATATATCATATAGCTACAGAGCAGGTGTGTGGGTTACAGTGAAGAGAAAGAGAAGATTGCAAGTAAGTGGTTCAGATTTTACTTCTGTTTCTAGGTTTAAACACCTGTAGAGGAGGCCCAGCAATTTAGACAAAGATACAGATATTTAGTAATAAGGCAAGACTAAAAGCCACTTAAAATGCTGCTGCTAATTGCATGCCAATAATATGAAGATAGTGAACAGTCTGTGAAACTAAGGAAGGACAAAATGTGGAAATAAGATTGGGCTTAAAACAAGATGGCTACCTTGTATCTCAAAGAAATTTGCAGTAAATTTAGTTAATGAATGAGAAATAATTAAAAGTTAAAATAAATTTAATGTTATACTCGACCTGCAACTCCATGTCACTAGCAGAAGTAGTGTGCTTAACCTAAACTCTGACCAAGAAGGTGAGTCAGATTTGCTCCTGACTTGAGATAGTCTTGGTTCACATTACTATGAAAAAGTGACAAGGAGTTAAAATGGACAGAGAGACTGATTTATTACCAATGGCAAAAAGCAGATACCAGAAGTATGAACCACAGAATCACAGAACTGCCTTGACTGGAAAAGACCTATAAGATCATCAAGTCCAGTCATTAACCTAACACTGACAAGTCCCCTAAACCATGACTAAACCATGTCCCTAAACACTATGTTTAGATGACTCTTAAATACCTCCAGGGATGCGAACTCCACCACTGCCCTGGGCAACCGATTCCAATGCCTGATAACCCTTTTAGGCAAGAAATTCTTCCTCATGTCCAATCTAAACTTCCCTTGGCACAACTTGAGGCCATTTGCTCTCATCCTGTCACTGGTTACTTGGGAGAAGAGACTGACCGCCACCTCCCTACACCCTCCTTTCAGTTAGTTATAGGGAGCCTCGTCAGCTTCCTTTTCTCCAGGTGAAACAACCCCAGTTCGCTCAGCCACTCCTCATAAGACTTATTCTGCAGCCCCTTCACCAACTTTGTTCACCTTCTCTGGATGTGCTCCAGCATCTCTGTGTCCTTCTTGTATTGAGGAAAGAACCTATCACGAGCTCAGTGAGATACTCAAAGCAATCCACCTCTCAGGTAAAGAAGGAACATAGCTGGAGAGAATGAATTAAAGATGAAAATGTGCAAGGGATTATGAGGGCACAGAAGAAAGTGGAGAAAAGGAAATGGAAGATGGGAGAAAATGAAAGCAACTTGCTGGGAGAGGAAGGAATTTGTTATGTCTCTCCTTGATTGCTCAGAACTAAGAGAGTATTTATATTCCAATGTTTTCCACCTCTACCACAGAAATCAAACCATGATTTCCCCTTTATTTTAGGCAGTTAATTTTCCTCTTCTCTCTCTCAGCTGGGATTGACTAAATACTGCTCCTAGAATTCCTAATTAAAGAAAAAAATGGAACCAATTTTTTTTCTTATTTACTTCAAGCTCAATACAATTGTTTGTTACAATATTCCACAACGTTTCACTAAAACCCAAAGTCAGGTAGATAGAGAGATACAGTTTGATGGGAGGCTGATCAGGTACAGCTGTATAACATGACGAGAGAGGTCTACACTTCTGATGCAACAGGGAAAATCAGAGAATGAAACCTGATACCATCCCCTAGATCTGTCTTACTATAAATAAACTTGGCACACTGTCAAATGTAGAACACAAACACTTGTGTACAAAGATTAATTGCATAGTTTTATAATAATGGGTAGCTCTTACATATCAGTTTTGAAGCCAGAACATGAAGATTTAACAAAGACATTAAGACTAAATCTCTAGATTGTTTTAGGAAAATGTCCCTTTAATATCCTTATGTGTCTACTTGGCCCATTTTTTTGTTCTTCCATTAAATAAGTTTGAATCTGCAAAAGCTTTTTTTTTTTTTTTTTTTTTTTTTTCAGAATTACACCAACAACTCACCCTCTAAATCTAATTTTAAGGCTTGGGGTCTTCTTCTGTGACAGCATCCCATAGTGATACAGTCCATGATAACACCATATAATCACATGCCATGCTACGTATATGCTAGTGTAAAGCACTTATGGTAAAAGCAGTTACCATATTAAAATAAACATTGGAATTCAGGAGACTCTGAATTTACATTCCCCTATTACCTGTAATCATTACCCATATTACCGAAAGGTGGTTGCACTCCCCAAGAAGAATATTACTGGTTAGGATTTTGCTGCCTGTATGTTGCTACTATTTTATATAAAAATCATGAAAGCTTCACAAAATCCACCTTTTAGACAAAGTGATATAGTAAACAAAGTGTGATAGCTTTCAGTTTCCAATGACATCCTGAGGTAAATACAAATTTAGATTTGTAGTATTCTATGACAACTGGGAGTAAATAAACATGAAGTGTTTTTTCTTTGTTCATAACTAACAAAACCTGAATACAATATGCAATGTGCATAAAATAAATTCTTAAATATTACCCAAATTTCAATAAATTCTTCTTAGTGAGGTTTTTTTTTTATATTTTAGAGCACACAGTAGTACATTGTGGAGTGTCTCTTTGCTCATTTGCTCTGACCATATTAGCAAACTGTAAACAATAATAATACAAAGCAGATATGGTTCTGGCATCATATCTTTTTTTTTTTTTTTTTTTTTTTCAATCATGTTAGAATTCTGTGTCTTTTCCTCCAGGACTTACCTTTTCTACAGGTTATAAAAAAATTCCTAACCATGGGTTTCTTCAAGAAGAAACTCTACAGACTAAATAAACACAGTATAACCATGACTTGCAACAGTCATTGTATCCCATCTTGCTGTATTTTTAGACCTGACAGTTGACAACACACTAAAAAACACATATGCTATGATATTCATTTTGCAGACTTGACATGAAATTTGCGTATTGGCATGTAACCTTACATGTCATTATTGTGACTAAATAAATAAATAAATAAACAAATAGACACAAAAATGCAAAACCAAAGGACCAAAAACCAAATGTGACAATTCTTGATGTAATTATTCCAGACACATCCAATCAGAAGTCAGTTTAGATTTAGATTTAGGTTTATAGGGGCAAAAAGGGGCCAAAGGAGGCAGCAGCCGTTTCATATCTGCACTCCAGTGCAGTGTCAGGTGAGGTGTCTGTAAATAACAGATGTCCTCAAGCCACCCTAGTGGGAGTCACATTTGACAGACACTTTTAAATTGTTCATTACAGTTCTCGGAGTTGTTGCTGTTTCCCGAGTGTAACTTCAGGAATGCTTCGGGCACCAGAAAGTGAACACTATTTTGTTAAAGTTTTACCCTCATCTGCTTAAGAGTATCACTGCAAAACTGAGACTTGCCATTGCAACAAAGATGAATGCCATGCTTTGATACATGCTTCAAAATAAATGAATTGTATTAAATGATGTACAATTCCCCTATCTGTTTGATTACTTTTAATTTGTACATTCATAAAACCATGCATTGCTAATAACAGCTATCAATCATTTTCCCTGGAACAGTTTGACACTAAGTATTAGAGATCACAGTGAGTTAGAATGAAAACACTGCTTGCAGATATAATGCAAACACAATTACATTTTCCCCTCAAGGATTTAATAAAGAATACTACCAGTTTATCTCATTTCCCCAAAATGGAGGGAAACGGCCTTTGAACACAGACAGAAGAGCCCACTGTTGTACCTTGATGAATTCCTGCAAGCTGTGTGCACCACTGCCTTCCATCAGTCTGCTTATGTCCATATGCTTGCCTGACATCCCATGTCACACACAATGACATAAAATAATTCAAAGGACCAATATGTATCTTGGTTCAGTTCCAAAGGAAAGGCCACTGATGGTTTTACATTAGTAATTGCAATATATTTGAAAGAAAAGAAAGTTGGGTACTATGACTCTGCCAATAAACTCAGTCCAAAGGTAGAATTCTCTGTAAGATCGGCATCACCAAGACACACCAGGCTACAGGTAGACAATTTTGGGTGATCTCCCACCAAATTCTTTGAATGACAGGCTCATAAGGGCTGCATGAAATTTGCCGTTAAGGAAAACTGCAGACGAGAATTTAAGTAGCTCTGAGCTACTGCCACAGGAGCACTATGAAAATCCGAACACCTGGAAGAGCAACAGTCACACTCTGCATTTTTTAGAGCTGAACTGTGTTAAAGCTGCTTATTGTTTCCTTTATTTTACTGTTTTTTCCTTTCCTTAGTGGCCGTACCCTTTTTGCAAAGATCACAGCTTTCAATATCTCTTGAAGTATATAGATTCCACTAAAAAGCAAAAACTAAATAAAATACCATACGACTCTGAAGTGAAAATTCATAGTTTGGACTTTGGAGAATGCAGCCAGTTCAGTTATCCCTCTCCAGGCATAAGTTTGGGACATTTTTTATAGCCACATTTTCTTTCATAGCCCAAAAGGAGACAGACAGAACAGATTCTTCCCCTTCTCCCTATATACTCCTTTAAGTGACCTAGCCCAGATTAAATGCAAAACAGGATACCCTTCCTTAAGGAAAACACTGGAAATTCATCAGTAACGTAGGGTGGCTCAGGTTCTTACCTTGCTCAAAAAAAAAAAAAAAAGTTCATTACTTAGCAATTATGTATTCTCAGTGGTGGAGTAACAGTGACAGTGAGCTAACAGGCTACAGCATAGTTTAAAACTAATAACAGCTGGACTATTTATTGGGTTAATCAGGTCAAAGCAGCCTGCCACCCAGAACTTCATTAAATGTCATCTTTGCCATTAAAAAAAAATCCTAACTTGACTGAAGGGAGTGAGAGGATGCCTCCAGCACAGGCAGAAGAAGCAACCTACTTTTTGTGTTGACTTTCTGTGTGCGAGATATATAGTCAGCATTTCTAATGAATCTGCTTGGAGCGGCTGGAATATTATGATTTATAGCACCTTCCCACTCTCTATCATAGCATTTTATTAGATGGATGGGAAGCCAGTAGTAATGAGGTTAGGAATGAGAAAACATCCATCAAGCTTGGCTACATCTTCTCAGGAAAGACAACACACTATCTCGTATGTCACAGGCAGTGATCTAGGTCACGATGGTATAAAATGTGTGATTAAAACCAAGTATTTGACACTAGATAATAGGCATCTAGTTAAAAAATAGCTCTACTGTTCCTGACTTTTAATTAAACCCAACTCATAAATATGCACTCTGGTAAATAAACTGCAGAATGGGTCTTGTTTATATTCCACCACATAACAATTACCTCCAGAACAAACCCTTTATTTCACTACATGCTGTTATTAGGCAAGAGACAGTCTAAAATACAAATGTTAAGCCAGTGATGTTACGCAGGCATACAGTGATCCCATCCACTTCAATTGCTTGCTCTCCTTCTCACACTTGCCGCTGCAGTTATTAATCTAAAATAAAGCACTCTTAATCATTTTTAGCAATCTTTTAAGGCACCTTTGATTGCCTCAGTAATAACAGAGAGATGGGGGGCTCTTAAATATGGAATGGTAGTGCACTGTAAATCTATCCCTTTAACAAGTTTGTTCTTTTCTCTGTGGCTCATTTACGGATTATTTTTTTTCTTTTACATGGCTTTGAATAATGTAAAGCTGACAGTACAGAAGCCATAGACAGTATGTATGCATTTGTTTAGCAAGATACTTAACTGTGTGACCGACTTAAGCACGAGTCATCCAAAGGAGGTTAACAGTCAATTACCCATTGATTGCTAACTCAACAACTGATCCTTTATTAAGGAGTAATCCAGTTCCCTCGTGGCTTCAGGAGGCAACATCCTCAACGTGAAGTTAAAGGAGTTGGGGGTCAAGTTCTGTATGTGGGAGAATTCTTGCCACCATGAAGGCAATGGAAAATTTTCAGTGCTGTGGATGATGACACAGCGGGATATGGAGCTAGCTGGAGAGCAGTATCACTGTTCAAGGTTTAATCCAGTGGGCTTTGTGATAAAGCAAGGTTCTCTGTTCCCTTTACTTTATGTCCAGGTGGGGGTCAAAGATTCAAGGGTATTAATTTCAACTTACAGGGGAAATAGGAAAAGGTAAGTATTTCTGTTTTTAAGGAGATTATTCAGATCCACTAAATGAGGTTCATCACTATCTGCTTAGTTGTGAGTATGAAACAGTCATGGGCCTGATGGATGTACTACAGTGGTTAAGTATTTTGACTAAATCTCTTCACTATTTTCCATTGTAAATGAAATGATGTTTACCATATCAGATCCATAGAGTTACTAAAAAATATTTACATGGATGTTGAGACAAAAAACCATGCATAGGAGGGGGGAAATCTCACATGAAATATCATTTGAGTTTTTCCTACCTCTTCAGAAAAACACTGAATGCTCCATTTTTAAAGCTTCTCAAGCAGAAAGCGTGACATTTTATAATGGTAACACAAGTTGGTAAGCATGGTGAGTTTTCTACTGGGGCTGAATCATTGAATTTTATAATTTGCCCGGAAGACTTGCAAATTTGTGACTTCTGCTATAAAATGCTATTTTTCCCCTCTAGGGAGACCTTTGAAGCATTTGTTAGTGGCCTCCAGGGACCTGAATATTCATGTGATGCTGCTTCTGTTTCCACTTGCTACACAGAAATATGTCTATAAATAAACAATATGTTCCAAAGGTAACTTTTGCATATAATCAATGACCATGTTTGATAATCAATGACCATATTTGTTGCCAGGCTTTTTTATAGACCAAGGGAGAAGAAAAGCCCTTTCTTATTTTCAGAGTAAAAAAACCTTGATCCATAAGAAATAATCTTTCAATAAAATATGTTAGGTTGTTTCAGAATATTAAGGATGATTTCTCTAGAAGTCGTTGCACCAATACAAGTTGCTAATTTTTCCTGTGATGTTTGGTAGCAGGAGTACCTCCTAAACAATAACCCTAAAAATTACACTAAAATTCACTGACCCAGTTCACTTCGTTTTTCGTGTTGTGCCAGTGCATATTCCTAACATAGCCCTTTCCAGTATCATCCATTGAAAAAATTTGCTGTTTCTTTCATGCCATCACTTCATATTTCTTTTTAAAGATAAAATGTTTTCAATTATTTCAACAAACTATTGATGTCTTATTGAATGGAAAAGGTGACATTAGCAATGAAGCTCATATATTTAACAACTTTCTATTTATAATTTTAATAACAGGACTAAATTTCTTTAAAAAAAGTGATAAACTTGCGTGTTAATAAAAGGTGGGCTGTGGTATCACCTAAGTGCACCACTAAGACTTTGGTACAAAACCATAAAGATACTTGGATAAAACAAGTTCTGTGCAAATAGTCCATGGTCTGCCTACTTGCAGTCATCATAATATTGCAGAAGGAGATTAATTGTACTGGATTTTATTATGCATCCATTTTTCAGATGAATAAATTACATGCTTCTTTTGCTGTGTTAATATCGCAGACGATCATGACTGCTGTTGTACACTCCCTTGGAAACACATTTAATACACTACCAACTAAGCAGGAAGTGGGAATGTTGGCAGGAGGATTTAGGTATCTCAGCTAAAGGTCAATATGGCTACCAACTACCCAGCATTTATTTAGTAATGGATTGTATAGTCAGCACTGCATTTGAGCCCAGCTTCTGATAAGGAAGTTGAATATACATTCTTCTAAATGAAAGCAGGAGCTATCAAAGGAACCATCCTAGCATGAAGAGACACCTTAAAATAGTTAAAAAGCATGTCCATGACCATTTCTGACCAAGCTAGCTTTTGTACATTTTTTTTTTCCTTTTTGCTGAGTAGTGTTAATGTTTCAACAATGAACTACTACAACTTATATATTGACACTTTGTCATGAACACTGTATGTAGACTCAGATAGGAATGTTAGCTTCTCCTCACCCTCCCCTTTTTACAGATGGCAAGAAATTCTAACCTGATCAAAAAGTACAGCAGGTCAGGGAGCTCAGATATCTTCTAGCATCCAAGCAAAAAAGTTTATCTTCTTTTTAAGATTATTCAGAAAACAACTGACAATTTAATTTTTCCCTGCTATATTTATTGCTTCTTAGTGTTCAAATGAGATCATTCACTTAGCCTTCTTCATATGCTGCCATGAAAGAACTAATGGGACTTGATTGCTGACTTTATAAGTGCTTGAAAACGTCTGACTGAACAAGGTGAGGTGTGTGGTCATATTTAAAAACTGACATTGACTGGAATGAAGAGATACTTCAGCTTTCAGGAGGGAATATGTAAGTAGATATCAACAAAAAACATTCGTACTCTGCTGTCTGTAAACTTGGCCACCACTGAGGAAAAAAAAAAAAAAAAAAAACCAAGACTTTTCTATGAATGAATTGCAGTAGACAGGAGGCCTCACTAACATTGTGCACAATCATAGCAAAGAAACCCCTGTCCCTTTGGAGGTTGCAATGTAGACTGCTCTGTCTCCCCCTTCATTGCTTTTGCTTTTTCCTTGCCTCTTCCCCTTTCTGGACTCTGCATATTTAGACAGCCCTTACTTGTCAGATAGATTCTCTTGCCATCCAGCACTTCCAAAATTAATAGTAACCTCATCTTTCAAGACAACTCTCAAATTCTTCACAGTCTGCAAGAAGAATTTTTGAGTGTCATTGCTCCTCACATGCCAAAGGCACAGATAAGGAGAATTCATTCTTTGAATTCATCTGTTCTGAAAGTCGCCATTCCATATTAAGGTTTTTAATCCACACAAATCCGTGCAGATTTTCAAAGGAATTCCATATTTCTTTGCTATTTAATTTTATTATTAACTGGGCTGAAACCAAAACTTTCAATCTTTCCAATGAGCCAGGAAAAGGGAATCGCTCCATATTTGCTTATTTCTTTGTAGCTGCTCAGTGACAATGGTATTTCCTCTCATTTCATCATTCCTAATAGAACATAATTTTTCCTCAGCAGCAACTGACACTTTGAGGGCAGATCTGTCATATGACATGCCTGGCCAGAAGCTGCAGGTGTTCCTGTTTCGCTAGACCACATGACTTCCCAGGATGCCCCAGATTTTGCTTTATTAGAAAATTTCCAAGCAGCTCTGATGGTGACCTTTACTTTTACCGCACATATTACACTATGTGGCATTTATCCTAGCTTTGTGGAAATAACTTATTTAAAGAAAGACATAGTTCCTGCCAAGCTCACTTATGGCTTCAACCTAGCTCTTATCAAAGAAAAAAACTTCATGGCTGCATGTCTCCACCCACACAGTCTTCACCGATCTCTTCAAGTTTTGAAGCACAAAGCATACAAGCAGCAAGGAAAATGAAATTTTCTAGTTATTTGCCACTGGAAGTTTTGTGCCTCTCTGGAAGGAGTCTACATCAGGGCAGCATGCAAAAGCAGTGCACAAAGGCTCTTCAGTTTATGCAAAACATGATATGTGCCAAGGGATTCCCAACACACAAGCAGTAGGAGCTAGCTTCTAAAGATCATTGCATATGTGTTCTTGATTGCTTATCTCTCTGACTGGGTGCCTCTTATCTCTGTCTTTTTGAGACAACAGATAAAAGCAGCAACTAAGTACAGTTACCAAGGTTTTGCACAGTTTATGTATGTCAGCAAAAAGAGGAGAGAGGACTAAGTAGTTCACTGCATATTAAAACAATATTAAATACTAGCACCAAAGCACAGATTTTTGACTGATTCCTAGATATCTGTCTTAGGCATTAAATCTGCAGTGCTTTTACAAAACTCTACTTTTATGTTCCAGTGTATCAGTTTGCATCTACAGATACAATATGCTCCTTAGTGTCTAATGATACTTGGGTATCATTACCTGCCTATAAAAGTGCTTTCTGAGGGAGAGCGGAGCAGCTCCTACAAGTACACAAGTAGGCACAGTTCTGCACAGTGTGATACCCTTTGTTAGGTGTGGAGATTGATCATCCTAGGCATGAGGAAAGTATTAAAGGAACATTTGAAATTGTCATTCTCTACTTGGTCTGATCATAACAAAGCCATCAACCAACCCCAGTCATGAGGAGCAGGTATTTTGGTTTCCTAAATTTGCAGAATCCAAGGCTTATATCACTAAGACAAGAGTTAACTGACAGCTTTTCCACCCTGTAAACTACAATAAATTATTCTGGGGAACTCCTATGAGCCATCTAATAATCAGAGTACAATCTTGCAATGTATAAAATTTAAGAGTCCTAAAGACTAGATTTAGCACGCTTAACTTCTTCCCCTCCCCCCCCCCCCCCCCCCCCCCCAAAAAAAAAAAAAAAAGCTGCTATCTTGATGGTGCACTGAGATCAATGTGAGGGGGAATCTATATTTGTGCAGATAAGAGTATTAAAAGAAAAGTAGCCAAGGTAAAGGGCATTTCTATCTCCAAGCCCTAAGGACATTTCAAGGAGAAGGCCTTCATTACAGAGGATGAAATCACTAACAGAAAATAATATTAAGACTTCTATTTTTCTGATAGTCTTTCAGAAAGAGAAAGGGTAGCATCTGCCTTGCAAACGTCACTTTCCTAACAAGAGTCCCCACAGTGCCATTATGTTTGCTTTCTTTGCATAGAAAAGCTAAACAGTGAGAACACTGATGCATAAGCCCTTCAACTATTGAGATATTGAATTCTGATCTTTAATAAACCAACACTGATTTACTTCACTGCTTCTGTTTGCTTAGTTAAGCTCTGTCAGCATAGAAGAAGGCACACATAATTTAATCAGATTGCTTTTTTCATTTTATTTTTATTAATGCAGCAAGGAGGCATTGAGCTCAGTGAATTCGCTCAGTTCTCACCAGTAGAATATCCCTTCCTTCCTCAGACTGGAAGTTTCAAACAAGAGAAAAAAATGCAATAAAGTATAGCTTATGCAGAGATGACATGAGGTCAATTTCAATGGAACAGGGTCTTCTTTCAATCTTGCATTAAAAACATGCTTTGTGGAACAGGGAATGGGATATTTAAAGAGTGTTGAATCATTCTTATTTCAGTGAGGCAGCTTTAGACTTGTCATTCTGTTTTCTCCTAGAAAAATCCCACCTCTGTGGGACTCCAGGACATCTACCTAGCTGCCTTATGCCATTCAGCATCCAGCACAGGCAGCACAGAATGCTAAAAATGCTTCTTAGCATTCTCCTCCCATCTAGATAAATACAATACTGTTGATCTGTCCCAACTGGAGACCTACACATTTTGTCACTTTTTGTGTTTTGCAGTTCACAGCAGCATTTGCCAAGTCTTTCTCATTTATTTCAGGGTCAGACCTTCAAAAAGGCACTTGCACTCATTTCTCTCTACAGAACTATCATGGTGATTTTAAGAAACAATTTTAAAATAAGGCTGACCATCATGTAAGGGTAATTCCACACTGTGCCTGTCATAGGCTCTGAAGACACTTGCACTTTGTGTAGAGGAGATCTGATGAAAGTCTTGGAGATTTCTCTGTTCAAATAGTTTCCATTCCATGTTTTCCCATCAGTGAACATTGTTTATCCTGTTGTGTTATTCCACCTCTATCTTATTTGATTGCATTCCTTTTTGTAATGTAAAGACTGAATTGACACATACATAAATGTTATGAATATAGATGCGATATGATTTTTAAAGTCTTAACCTCTCAGAAGTATCTGTGTGAGTCTATTTTCAATTATAGTGTTATGGTATCTGCCTTCATCTAGTGATAAGGAGCCCATCCACCTTTTTTCTTTTATCTTCAAAAGAACACACAAAGCAGCTGCATTAGTTATCAAAATTATGTTTCCTCCATGATGGCAGATCTTCACCTAAATGAAAAATCTCACAGGATGAGGTAGGGAAAAAAGGATAAAATGATATGTCTTTCTTAGTGTGGATTTTCCTTTATCAGAAAAAAAAAAGTTTGGAAAGTGGCATTATTATTTTTTGGACAATAGGGATTACTTTTCAAGTAAAACATAGACCTTCCTTCCAGGCTAATTTCCATTTCAAAGCTTCTTTTCCATTTCAAAGCTTCTAACTATGTTCAGAAACCAATATAACTTAAGTACCTTCTTTATAATATTTAACCCAGTGAGAGTTAGAACTGAGTTAGTTTGTGCTGGAATTGCAGAATGACACATTTCCACATCTCTGAAAGGTTTTCAACATTGGTCATGAGCATGTTTTGTTCTTAAGTCTATAGAGATACTTGTATTGCTAGTCTATTTTTATGATAGACCTCTGCTTACTTTTCAGTCCACAATTATTATATCTAAAAGTCTTTGTGTGCACATGGCATCTAGATTGACAGGGTTTAGAATAACTCTGCTTCCACTGAAGTCAGCAAGAGTTTTATTACCTGTTTCCCTGAGTAAGAGTATTTAAAGAAACACTTCACCTTCATCTGTCTCCTTAATAATCTCCTAAGTATAGAATGACAAGCAGATAAGATGAGTCAAGGAAAAAATATATATTCAAAGAAGCATAAACAGGTAAAAATTTTTAGCCACAACTTTCAAACTTAGGGGCAAAAGAAAAATACACCTAATGAATAATATCCCACTACTTAGAAATTTTAGGCACCAAGAGACTCACAAAATTATTTACTATACTCTAGTTCATAAGACATTTTTTATGAGTTTCAAACCAAAATATTTCCTGAAGTATGAAAACACCTTTAAGTCATTCTAAGTTACTACATAACTTACCGACCCATTACGTTACTTTTTTGTTCATAAATTTATTAATTACTTAATATTATAAATCCATTATCAACATCAAAATTTCAGCATTTCAACATGCTAGAGATAATACTTGGAGATTGTCCTATGTGTTTTTACCATAAATCATTCTGAAGGTGCCCTTGTGTTCTAAGCCAGTAATTTCAGAGACAAAGCTACCATACCTGTCTAATAATTTAAATGAACATTAAGAAAATCCCTTCTACTTTCTTAAAGCATACTGAAATAACAAAATAAAGCAGGAACGCAAGAACATTCACAAGGACCAACAATGAACTTAATTGTTCTCAGTTCCTTGATCTGCAGCACTTACAGAACGTGTGGTAGCATTCTCCCACAGAGCTTCTGAAATACCTAGCCATGTGGAGACAGCTGTACTAAAAGTGTAATATTAGGCTGATTTTCATCTCAAAGCTTCAGTTTTTGCCTATGAAAGTAGCACCTGGGTTCTATTAAATCTCTGCTTTTTATAATTTAATTTCACATGAACGCATTAAAAAAAGAATTTCAAAAGCAACTTTTGTGGAAGGCTGTACAGTGAATAGAATTCCAGAAATACTCACCACATCCTATAATAGAAAATCAAATTTTAAGAAAATAAAAATAAAGTATCCTAGATTCATTTTTTTTTATTCCCTTGTTTTATTTGACTTGCCATAAAACCATATACAAAAGAAGAAAATCATTATCTTGAAATATTTGTAGGAAGTTATACCCTTAAACCTGCCATTAAACTAAAATATTATCAGTCATAGCAAACAGACTGTCACTCCCTTCTGGCAAAATAGCTCAGTCTTCAGTCTGCTTTTCTGCCCACCTGATGGGATTGCAGAACATTGCTACAATGATGGACCATTCCTATTCAAAATTTTGCTTCCAAGAATCCTCCTCCAATTTACACTCAAAATATTCACTGCTCTACCATGTGATAAACGAAATTCCTAATGATAAGTATTCCAAATGAGTGTTTTCTGAATGGTGTTCTGAACAGTGTAATGTGAAGCTTATTGGCACTCCATTTTTATGTACTGGAAGCTGGAGATCTTAGCAGAATGTATGTAATACTAGAAGAATTTTATCAGCCAAGTTTGGCCATGAAACAATGATGCAGAAAATACTTCTAATGTGACTTCAACTCCTAATCCCTCAAAGAAATTACCTTCACAGTAGTTTACAGATAGGCTTTCAAACACATATATTTGCCTAAAAATATTTCAGAATTTGCTTATATGTAACATTCAAGGGGAGGGGAATATAATGAGTTAACTAGAAGGTCTGGACTGTAGCATTTTTTAAAAATAAAATAACCACAACATTGTCAAACAATTCTGTATTTCCCACTCAATCTTTTAAAAAATATAGGCAGATATCCCCATGAAGTATTCCACCCTGGGTGCCAAATTGAGTGTTACAGCAAATGCATTTTATCTCTGTGGTTTTTATGGTTAGGTTCAAAGTAATTTTGGTAAAACAGTTTATGGTTCTTTGCTTAAAAAAAATACAGATCAAAAATGATCTGTTAATCTATTTTAATCATAAGAAGCCATGTTACAAAAAGATTCTCAGTCTTTAATTCTCCATTCCCTATGCAGTATCCATGTGCAGTCTCAATCTGCAATTCTGAGGCATAATCTTATACAAGTACAGTGTTAAGTTTCATGATAAACCTATCAGAGTAAGGCAAAAAGGATTAGACTGCTGCAGTTTAACAAAGATTCTGCAAATATGTCACTTTAAAGCATACCACGTTTTGACATGAATAGATACTTGCAATCTAAGTGTATTACTTCTCTAAATATTAATTACCTTTTGAGAAAAAAAAAAAGAAAAAAGAAAAAAAGAAAAAAAAGAAGAAAAAAGAAAAAAAAAAGAAAAAAGAAAAAAGAAAAAAAGAAAAAAAAAGTTATCCCACAGGAGTAGCCTAAATTTTACAGTAAGGTCATTTGTAAGTAACTTCACAAATGTGTGTACGGGGAGCTAAGGATAAACCCTATTAGTGGATGAATGGATTTACACATTTTATACTTGCCTACAGCTTGGAAAATGTACCACCTTTTCCTGTCTTAGCCTTAAGATTCAATGGATGCTTTAGAGCTGCTGTTTGCTAGTGCCTGGAAAAAGTGCTAAATATCCCCATTGCCTGTACAATATGGTCCAGTATTTACAGGAAGATTATGTATATAGTACAAAATCCCAAACTGAGAATATGCCAAATGTTTTTTAGCTAAAGACCATGCAGATGACACTATTGGGGCAGAAAATAATGTTAAAGAAGGATGAAGCTAAGGGTGCCTTAAAATTCTAGTTGAAAACAGGTTATTGGAAAAAAAAAAGAAGTTTCCCTATTTTTCAGACATTTTTGTATTCTTGAAATGTTTTTTTTAATTACCTGTTTCCCCTGATTTTCACTTCTTACATTTGTAATTTTAGGCTTATTATCTGTTTCATTGTCTCAGTATCATTTCCCATATGTCTCCTCTATGGCTATGCATTTTTCCTTTGCCACAGCTTTTGTCTGAAGTGTCAGGACTATGTCTTAAGAGTTTCAGTGAAGAAATTTTCACAATCAATACTTCATCTTTCTTTTAAGAGCTTTTTTAAATCATTATTCTTTTACAAAGCTTTGCTCTGACAAAATGGTTACTTTCTCCCTCCTCCCATCCCCCTCATGGGACACTTATGAGTATTTTTAAACTATGTCATCATTCCTCTACCTGAGACCTAGCTCTTTACATGTTACAACTAAAACAATGTTGTTTATTTACATAATCTCTATCTTTCTCAGTTTACCTTCATTATTTTTCTGCTTTGTCGAACAAGTCTATCTCCTGCCTCATCCAATGCCATCTACCCACTGGATGTATTGTAATGGCATTTTATGTCAGTGTTTCTACTTCCAAATTAATATAATTCCTTTATTTTTCCTCCTTAATCTCACTAGTAGTTCTGTCTTTCATCCTTAGCCTCTCTTTAGCACTACTGTTCACACTACAGCCCTTTCCCCAGTGATCTCTCCTCTGCCTCAAGCTTCTATCCTCTACCCCTCTTCAAAACAGTGACATTTCTTTAACCTCTTTGTTTCTCCTTTCTTGCTTTCCTTCAGTCCTCTGTAAGCTAGTTTTTTAGTTCTCCTCACCAGTGAAACAACTCTCACTAATAACATTTTACAGAATTACACTAAATAATTTAGGGACAATGTTAATAATGTACAGGAAAGGAAGAGAGGAATTAAGAGAAACAGGAAAATGGAAGAAGTTTTCATCAGAGAACCACAAGAAGATTGAGAGATACAGATAATTTCTCCTTATTATCTGTTCTCCAGAGAAAAGTACTCATGTTCTGAGAGTGATATACAAAGGGAAGTGAGGTGAAGTCTGGTGCTCAATAAATGAAAGACTGAGAATTGAGAAGAGGTTAATAAAATGGATCAGGGAGAAGTTCCAGAGGAGGATCCTAAACAAAACCTAGTGGGCTTTTCTTTACTAGAGCTTGAAAAGAAGGAAAAGTGACTAGCAGCCTCAAGAAGAGGTTATGGTTTCATAGTACTTAGGATGAGACAGGTAGTGAGAGATCATTATGTACTTTGAGTGCTTCCTATTTTTTAAGTCAATACTTCTCTCAGATACCTTACACACTTGAATTGACAACAAAAGTATTCTGTTGTTTCCTCAATACAAATTGAAGCAGCTGGATTTAACATGCAGTGTTTCCAATAGTAATTCAAGTATTTGAAAGCTGTGTATGATTCTGTTCAGTTTCTGTTCCTGAAAGGGGGTACTGAAATACAAAGAGGCTACAGATTATCTTCTATAGCACAGAGACCATAAGGCAGACCTATACAACTATTTTCCATAAAGTTCAATTCAAAACAAAAATTTTCTGTGGAAAAAAATTATTTTTCTGGGAGGAAACTGAAGAGATTTTCCATTAGAAAGAATTTAAACCACTGCTATGGAAGTGAAAGTGAAGTTTTTAAGAACCTCCCAGAAAAACTACTGGGCCTGAACCAAGTTGTTTGCTCCTGAAAAGATGAAAGGTAGAAAGGTTATGTGAACTGATTGAGTCTTTCACCATCAACAAGGCTGGAAAATTCCTGCCAATATTAATCTACCTACTGATTAGAGTTTTTCAGGTGACCAGACATAAAGTAAAAAAGGTTATTTCTTACAGAAATATTTTTTCCTCAAAATCCCTTTCCAATAAAAATTTAGCAGTTCTGATTTTCTAGCCAAAGTCTGATATTAATTCCTCCCGTTCCTCTTTTGAAAAAGAAAGAAACAAACAAACAAAAAAAGATGCAATCTTTCCACTTTTCACCCTTCTAGAGATAACAGCATTTGTTTTCCAGTATGGCAAGTGGGTTAAAAAAAATAAATAAAAAATAGGACGCTTATCAAATGTTTGTTTTTGTTATTTGGCCACCAAATAAAACAGGAACAATAATCCTTCCCAATCTCAGCAAATTAAAGCGTGAAAATCTGTATCCTTCTCATTAACTATAAAAAAAAAATTAAAAATATATGCAGTAATGGTATGACTTGTCATGCTTCCTGAATTAGATGTCCCTTTTTTCCCATGCACACATGAGGAAAACTAAAAATACAAAATGTCTTTAACAAGGCTTCTTTGTGTAGAAATTTTTGGTTCAAATTTAGGCCTTTTCCGTCTCTCTCAAATTGCCCAAGATATCTATCATACTGTGTCACATGTGAACTCATGAGATGTGATGTAAAATTACTTAGTGCCTTGATGTGACAGCTGGCTAGGTTGGAAAATAAGCTTTGTCTGAGATGCTTTGACTTACTTAACCAAGTTACATAAAAAGCCATGATTTTAAATAGTTTTGTGAGGTGGAGGGAAAGGTGAGATTTGCTAGTATTTACAAAATTTTGAATGCTATGTTTTCTGCTGAAGTGCCTTGTGAATGGGCAGTCTATAGGAATTTCATTACATGAGAAGAGAAGGTTTGTTCTGAAGTTTTTAACCAGTTGCAGGGTTAATGTTTCCCTATAACCATATAAATTATGTAAATCCATTTCATATAAATACATGGTATCAGGTTAATTACACTAAAGTAAAAAACCAAATCATTTCACTTGGTACACGTAGAAACTCTTATTTTACTTTAAATCAAGTTCACTTTGGTTAAGGATTGAATTGGCATTGCCTAAACCAAAACCAGCTTAAAGCAATCTGAGAACATCTATACAGACACACATGACAGCCAGTTAGAAAATAGGTATTGATGCAAATAAGAATGCAGAAGAACACCAACATATCTATATCACAAATTAGCTAATGAGAGTCAAGAACACTCTTCTTCTGTGAAGAAGCTATGCTCTAAACGATAAGCTATGCTCTAAACTTCCACAAATATTTTTCAGGAAATACATTAAGTGATAAGGGCCCCAAAATCCTTTGTCTACAGCTTTGCTCTAAGAAGAGTTGGAATTACCTCAATCTTTATTCTTCCATTAATTCTTGCTTCTGAGATAGGGAACAGCCCAGGTCACATACACTGTTCTTCTTACTGTTGTCTACTTTCAACTTGATATTTATACAGGTGCTGGATAGCCTGTCTCTTTTATTTGTAAGTGAAAGGACCCTCTACTGACTAAAAAGTTTTGGGAAGTCCTATCCTGTCTGTCAACACAACTAGGAACCAAACTCAGTGAGCCTACCTGGAGGTGATCTACAATTCCTTGTCTTCTCACTAATGAAATCAGACAGATGTCTAAACTACAGTTTACAGGCTCCAAAATCTGCAGACACTGGTCAGGGAAACCAGATGACAGTATTATAGATGATTTTATTTTTCTATTTATCTGAAAATTTAACATTTCACTCTGGAAACAAAACTTCGTATCACCTGTGGTGTAACTTTTGTTAAGCTTAAGCACAGTCTTTTTCACATAAATCTTTGAGTGAGCATATGCCTTCAACACAAGGAGCTATGCTCCTAATCAGGACTGTCCAACTGAAATTACTGAAATCAGCTAAACCAGGTCAGCCAGCCTCACAGACAGCATAACTCATTCCATCATGCTAAACCTTGTAACAAGGAAACAAATAATGAATTTTAACCTGGGCTACTAACATAAGTTTGTTTTTTCTTCACTCCTCTACTAACCTGATCCAAGGTGTGACATTTTTTTTTCCTTTTACTCCCAATGAAGGCATTCAGCAGTAATGCAGCCACAGCTCCCCAGAACTTCTGTGTCAGTATGCAGCATCCTTGTCTCCCACATCACAGCTGTGTGCTGCGCTACAGTAACAGGCTCTATAGTTCCTTTAACGTCTGCACAAACCCAACAAATTAAACATAAAAGCTGTAGTTTTAACCCCCTGAGAAATATTTTATTGTAATCTGTTCCTGCGTGGGTTTCTCAGCTACCACTGAGGAATAAATCCAAACTAGTTTTGTTGGGATTTTTTCACCAGACCATAATATTAATGCATATTAATGTACTGAGCTTACTCCTTTCTGACAAAATGCTTTGTGATTCAGTCTTTTAAAGCAGTTATACAGTGATCTTGATTATTTGAAAAGTTTCTATGCACACAGTTTTTAAACGTTCTTCATTTTATGAAGTCAGTTATGAGGACAGCAAATAAATAAGATTTTCTCAAGTTTGTAAATATTTTCAACTCCTATTGTCATTTCAGGCGATGGTTGAAACCATCATCTGCTTCTTTACTTGTGCATGCGTCACGCTCTATGACAACAGAGAGAGATGAGATTTCTTAGACCCGGTCTATCTGACACAGCTCTACTGGGCAGCTCTTTGAGCTGAGAAGTTTATTCTTTCAGCACTACAACATAATTAGCATTTTGCGGTAAATGTTGCTACTGCAGCTTTTCAACTAGCCTCCTAGCTTCTGAGAGCTGTTTAGAGGAAAACAAATCTGGATTGTGAAAAGGCTGAATTTGACTTAACTTCCAGAGAAAAGCACATGCTAGAGAAAGCAGGAGAAAGTTATTTTCTGAAGTATACTCCAATTCCCCCACAGCATAGCAATTGAGTCAAATCTTGCCTCCAACCATACCAACCTTTAGCGAAGCAGATCTCTTCACATCTTCATCAGACTCAAGTTGTCCAATGCGTCTTTTGTTAGAAGTATAGTCAACTTGCCACTATGTCATTTCAGTAGAGGCAATCTAAGTTCTCCTAAGAGAAACCACTAGATTATTCTAAAATTCCTCCATCTGCCAAGACAACTAAAGTCCTTAACTTCTGTGTGAACCTGCACAGTACAACCAAGACAACTTAATTTGAAGGCAAATATTTCAGTCACAACTTCCCTAGTGCATGTCTAGAGCAGCCAGAGTACTCCAAACTGAACTGTAATAGGATATCACAGTATTTGTGAGGAGCATTGGAGGGTCATGAAAATCAGAAGGTACCTCTGCTGGATTAATAACTCATGAAGAAAAAGATTACACTGCTCTGAAGCTAACTCTGCTTGTGAAGGCTCCCTATGAGCAGTCCCACCATTTCTCTAAGCTGTAGACTTGAACATACTAATGAGAGAAACAGCACGTATGACAAAAGCTCAAAAACTCACCTGCTGGAGCAGAACAGGGACACAAAAGCAGACTACACACCAGTTGCTGAATTGCTAAAGGCATGTCCCCCACAACCTTCCAGAAAAACAGAAAGTAAGTGGCTTTCCTCCCCATCATGCCTGGCATGCAGGAGCAATGGGAGAGTTTGAAGAAGTGGCTAACAGCAATGTGCAGCCTTCAGTCTGGACTAGCCACTGAATCACATCTAGGCAAAAAAATCCTCATATAAAGCACAGACATCCTTACAACCTCATTAGTTTCCATATTAATACACTAAGCACTCAGGATTTTTTTTTGTTTATTTTCTAAGGTTTTAGTGTGAATCCATTAATTAACCCAGTAAATTTGCAAATGAATATTTTAATAGCCTTAATATGCTGCATATGCAAATTGAGTCTACAGAGTGGCACCTGGAGAAGAACTTCACATTTGACTGATTTGTGATGCAAGTTTTGTTTTTCCTCTAGATCAGGCAGGTGGCTTTCCAGTAATAATCACATCCTTAGCCCAAGTCATAATAAAGGATAATTTCATACAGGGAGCGAAGGTTAAATATTTTAAAAATGCAAAAAAAAAAATTTAAATGCTTCAAAATAGCTTTGGATTCAGAAAGCCCTTTACAATCCATAGGTAGTTCTCTTTAAGAAGAGATGCTCTTAAGTTATGCAGACTTCTCATTTGTCACTTCAGAGATTTCTCTCTCTTCTCTGCCACATAGTCTGTGTAATTTAAGGTGACTCACTGCACAAGAAAGTTCACCTTCCATTAAAATGTTTTCTTAAGTAAGCACTCTCCTGGAAGTGCTGTAGTGTAAACATGAGTGGCTACGAATATGAACATTTATTAAATAGTGCTGATGAATTTTTCAATACCTAAGGGAGAGCAATTCACAGCTCAATCATTCAGGCCATTTTACGTGCTGCACAGGACAATTCCACTACATCTTCCATTAATATTTAATTGCCCATTTTATTCTGTTTACCTTTTTACTTAATATATAATTTAAAGCCCTTCTACTAAAAAGGAGGGGGAAAAAAGAGAACAACTGTTAACCTGCTTTTAACAAACGTCTGGTGAGAGCTTTAGCTTCATTAAAAATTCATTGCAAAGAATTTTTATTTAATATCAGTAACACAAACCCCAGGTATTAAAGCAAAACTTGGAAGCAACTGTTTCATAACTATCCTAACATTGACTTTGATTTGACTGACACCAGTTTCTGACTAACAGCCTCTGATAAAGCACCCCAGTAGCCTGGGATGATCTCACCTAGCATGACCACTAGAAGGAAGTACAAAAAACCCCAGTGTGACAAAAATCCACTCCTGTTGCACAAAGTTTATTCCACAGGAAGTAACATTCTTTATTATTTTGATGGAGAGGGAAAAGGAATTGTAAAATATAACAAAGACACTTTGTTCACATTTACAAAAATGAAGAATGTTTACAGCTGGATATATGACACTGTGGTGTTTAGGAAAAAAGCTGCTAGATTAATAGGCTTGAATATATTTGGATGCTGTAAACTGGGTATGAAAGCAATGATCATGTAAATGTGCTACACTTGCTATTCATTGCCAGTCACTCGGATATCAGAGCTTATCACAATCAGGAAACTCGTAGAGAATTATTAATTTATTAACAGTAGTAATAGAGCTGCTTTGGAATATGGCACAAAATTAATAGCAGTAGTACATAGGCTATGGTTATTGTTTTGAGAATCACATGCAAACTCACAAGGGCTCAAATATTGATGTAAGTGTGGTTATTTTGAACTATTCAGAGGCTGCAGGTTTAATCTTGCACTTTCTGTTTTCTTTAATAGATATAAAACTGACTAGGGGTTTACAGCCTAGGATACTCTATCGCTTTTATCACCTCCTGCCCTAAGATAAGATCTGTGGTTTTTGGAACTCCAGACACACTTTAACAGATGCCTCATGTGCTCTTTTGGCTTTGCAAAAGGAAAGTTGCATCAGTACATATATCATTTGCTGTGAGAAATTAAGAAATTGTGTATATTGCTTCCCAGATTCACAGTCCCTCTGTAGTCTTTATTAATTTAGCAAACAGGCTATTTAAAATTATCCTATATATATGATGCTTCTATGTATAAGATGGATAGGTAAAAGTGGATACAGACACAGACGCATATGTATATACATAGAATAGTGTGTGTATACATGTACAGGTACACATACACATATATACATACCTCTCTATATATACACACCCATACATATACAGGCATAGACACACTTCTTATTGAAAACAGAGAGCTACCCTTCAAAGGAACTTACTTTCATGATTTTACAGGAAAAGTGCATCCTAGACATTACTGTGCATACTCTGTGTTCCACTTAGCTTTGTCTTGCAAAACAAAGGCCAATATTTTTATCATATGTTCTGTCCTTGCAGCGAGTTGTTAGCATTCTTTTCAGCTAAGACATGTCAGGTCATCTCACAGCTAATGCTTACCAAATCTCAGTTTGTTATAGTACAGAATGTGAGAAAAGGTAAAGACATTGGTCATGTCACATTTTCTACTGATGTAATACAGTGAAGATTATTAATATATTTTCATAACGTAACGTCCACCTGTAACTAAGCGAAATTAGGGGCAGAGGTTGCACGTAATAAAAGATCAGAGGCAGAATCTTGATCTATTAAATGTTGAGAAGTTTTTTTTAAATAAACAAATAAATAAATAGAATAATTAAACTCCTCAGCTTTTTTGTCTCACTCACTCCCTTCTTTTCATTAGCTTTTCCAATCACTAAGAGTACACCCACATAGCATAATATTATGTCATGGAAGTAGATCCAGATAAGGTACTAGAAAGCTAGTGCATTGAGCAAGCATTTTGTCTGGGTCAAATATGCCTTGCTTTTCAGAATTAATTATAACAAAAGACTAGCATATCCACTGATATCAAAAGATCAGAGTTTAACTTATATAACACCCTCATGAAAGCGAGAAAATGTGAGCATACTGTAACAAAGTTATCACTACTTCAGCTACTATATTTTTTTAAAAAAAAGAAGAAGCAAAAAGCATGAACAGAGTAGAACAACAGATCTACAGTCTTCAAAGAGGAGACATATCTAGTACAATACATGGAAAATATTTAGATTTGCTTCTAGTACATGTTCATCAACCTTCGCAACAGACTAAGCATACTAATGGCATTGTCTGTAACCCTGCTTCTTAAAGTGAAAATCTCAAGGTAACGGTGTAAGGCTGCCTCTTCACAAGTGAACTAGCTGAGAATAATTAGGACTTCTGTGTGCAGTAATAGATGGTCAAGGGCAACATTGTCAGGAAGTGTCCATGTTTAATCACCAGGGATCAGGAACATGCAGTCAACGTGATCACGGGGAAGGTCACTCTGTATGTGAATCCTCAGACTTTATCCTAGTCCAAAAAACTAACTCAAAACTGGCTGAAATTTAAAGGCAAAATGTCTCCATTATAAGCAAACCAAGACACACACACATCCCAGATCACCCACCTACCCTTTTTTTGATCTTAACAAGAGATAGTTTGATCTTCAGGACTTCCATACAGCAAAGCTTCAATCAGGTTCAAGGTCAGGAAACAGTAATTTTCTCATTAACAGTAGCAGCCATGAGGATGTGTTTCCTCCTCTGAACAATCAATGTGCTGTGACTTGCTTATCAAGGGCCTCTTTCCACTGCTGCCATTTCCCATGACCTCCTGGAAAACAACGTGTTGTGCCTACGTCTACTCCAGCTCTTCAGTCTGTTTTGAACTTGTTGTACAGAATAAGTGTAAACCACTTAATGCTTTTATTTCCCCTATCAGCCAACTCAAAACATTAGTGTTCTGCAACATGAAGGACATGCAGTTTGATATATAAGCCTATACTGTCTGAACCCATTAAAGTAATACTTCACTAGAGACTCACCTGATGAAATAGTGTGTTTTTATTAGTAGCTTTGTTATAGTCTGCAAACATACAAGAACTTTTTTTTGTTTGGGTTGTATTTTTTGTATCCTATATAGTTGTCTGCCCTGCACAGTAAATAACTAGATCTTACTATTTTATTTACATTTAGCTAGACAGTAAAATGGATTACCAGTTACAATCTACTTTCAGAGATCAGGGTAACTTATATTATATGAGAAAGGCTAGTAATCTGCATCCAGTAATCAGAAATGGTGTTTGCATGTTAAAATCAATTTTCAGCCCAGAATCAATGAATTCATTGGTCACCCAAGAAGCAGAGTCTTTCTAGTTTGGTTAATGGAAATTTTTCTAAGTTTGTCTGAACAACAGATAAGCATTGCAAGTTATGGGTTTTCTTTCTGCCTAGGACTATGTGCAAACTGAAGCAAGGGCAAATAGGGAAAAATTCATTCATTTGGTTTAGTGTTTCTTTATTTATGGTTTATTAAATGGTCAAAATATTTTTGGCAATTGTTTTCTGATTTTTTGTTTGTTTCCTTTACTATACTGTAAATTGTTAAACAGCTGTTTATAATTTGTTTCCAATCACTGTCTCAATTTCACATTCCCTCACACTTCCTTTCTAGACTTGGCATATCACTGGATAAACATAGTCTCTTCATATTGTTCTCCTAATAAATGCGTTCAAATTTTACTCTGTAGCTGCTAGAAACGGGATGGCTTTTTTAATATTTGTAAGGTCATTTGCAAGCATTTTTTAGTGTCATCGATATTTGCAGTCTGCTATCTCTAATTTTCCTATCACTAGCAGACATGCATTTATCAAACCTCACAGATTTACTTATAAAAACTCTGTAACAGTAAAACCTTTTTCTTTCAGGATTGATATTATGCTTCATTCAGTTCTCATTACATAACCACAGGCTCTTAATTTTTATCACATGCTTGTGATATTTTAGAATTTCTCTAATTACTTCCATGGAACAGATGGAAAGTACTAGCATAGATTTCAAACACTGCCCTAGAGGTTTAGTACACAAGAAGATAATTTCGGTCAATTCTACAATGTTGTAACTTCAGCTGTTGCTAAAATAGTTTTTGAACAATTAGTGCTGTGTTTCTGAGCAAACCAGATGCATATTTTTTTTACTGACAAGTTTTTTTCTCCCAAAAGGGTGAGTATATTGGCTGCATGCCATCCTTCAGAAAATCAACTCACTCTTAACATGTTCAGGTGCCCGTATTCTGTGCTGCCTGAAGACAACAAACAATGGGGTGAAGAGCAAGAGGTGGGCTCCTCTGAGAGAAGGGATACCTTTTCATTTGTTTTGTGGGCTACACGGTATAGAAGAAATGCAGATACCACTGTAAGAAAGTAATAACACTACACTCCTCATCTCATCATCAAAAATCATCCAAGGGAAGTCTCCCCAGTAGTCATAGGAATAAATACACTGGACCTGCAGCATGTAAAATCTGCTTCCACTTTGCCAGACAGCAATCTTGATGCTCCCAGGTTTGGTGTTCAGAGAGATATGCCTGCTAACATTATACCTTCTGCTTCCTTTTGTCTTAGGGTTAAGTAGGATACTAAGTTAATTCCACACAAAAAATAATAAAGGTATGGTTCTGAAGAAAATAAAATATTTCAAAAATCATGCAATCTCAAAATACCAGAAGTCAAGCAGGTGAGGCAGGAGGCCACCTTGGCTGAGCAAGGATCTTCTTCTAGAACTAAGGTGGAAAAAGACAGTGTATGGCCAGTGGAAGCAAGATCAGGCAACGTGGGAGGACTACAGCGATGCCATTCACCACTTCAGGGAGGAAATTTGTGTGGCCAAAGCTCAGTTAGAGTTAAAGCTGGCTAGTACTGTGAAAGACAATAAAAAGGACTCTTAAAAATATGTAACTAGCAAAAGGCAGACAAGGAATAACTTTGGCCTGTTACTTGATGAGCATGGTCACCTCACAAACGGGAACACAGACAAAACAGAGACATTCAGTGTCTTCTCTGCCTCAGTCTTCAACACCAAGGATGGGGTCAGAAACCCCCAGAGCCCCAGGCTAGAGAACCATGACTGTGAGAATGGTAAACTCCTTACCAGCCCCAAACTTGTGTGGAATTTTTTACTCCAGCTGGATCCCTGTAAGTCAATGGGGCCTGATGGGATCCATCCAAGGGTTCTTAAAGAACTGGCAGATGTCATAACGAGAGCTCTCTCAATGATCTCTCAATGCTCTTGGGAATCTGGAGAGGTCCAAGTTGACTGGAAGCCGGTAAATGTTGTCCCAGTCTTCAAGAAGGGCAAGAGGGAAGACCCTGGCAACTACAGACCTGTAAGTCTCACTTCCGTGTCTGGCAAAATTGTGGAGAAGATTATTATTCTGGGAGTCATCGAAAAACACCTGGAAAACATCACAGTCATTGGTTTCAGCCAGGATGGGTTCATGAGAGGAAAGTCCTGCTTCACAAATCTGATTACTTTCTATGATAAGGTTACCCACCTCCTTGGGCAAGGGAAGCCAGTCGATGTTTGGACTCCAGTAAAGCCTTTGGTACCGTCTCTCACAGTATCCTCCTGAACACACTGCTATGGGTGAGCAATTGGCTGATGGGTCAGGCTCAAAGGGTTCTAGTCAATGGGGTTACATTGGGCTGGCAACCGGTCACTAGAAGGGTCCTGCAGGGATCCATCCTGAGCCTGGTGCTCTTTAATGTCTTCATCAAGGACTTGGATACAGGGCTTGAAGGATTGCTATCTAAATTTGCCGATGACAAGAGATTGGGAGAAGCTGTGCAGACTCAGGAGGGCAGAGAGGCCCTGCAGAGAGATCTCGATAAATCAGAGAGCTGGGCAATCACCAACCGTATGGATTTTAACAAGGGCAAGATTTTGTACCTGGGACATGGCAAACCTGGACATACAAACAGACTGGGGAAGGAGAGGCTGGAGAGCAGCCCTGGAGAGAGGGACCTGGGGGTTCTGGTCGATGGCAAGTTGAAGATGAGCCAACAGTGTGTCCTGACAGCCACGAGGGCCAACCGTGTCCTGGGGTGCATCAAGCACAACATGGCGAGCCGGTCGAGGGAGGTGATGGTCCCGCTCTACTCTGCACTGGTGCAGTCTTGCTTTGAGCACTGTGTGCAGTTTTGGGAGCCACAGTATAAAAAGGATATAAAGCTGCTAGAGAGGGTCCAGAGGAGGGCTACTAAACTGGTGAAGGGCTTAGAGGGGAAGCCGTATGAGGAGGGGCTGAATTTGCTTGGTTTGTTTATCCTGGAGAAGAAGAGACTGAGAGGAGATCTCATTGTGGTCTATAACTTCCTTCCAAGGGGAAGAGGCGAGGCAGGTGTTGATCTCTTCTCTCTGATGACCAATAATAGGATCAGGGGAAATAGCAGGAAAACATACCAGGGGAGGTTTAGGTTGGCCATTAGGAAAAGGTTCTTCATTCTGAGGATTATGTGTCACTGGAACAGGCTCTCCAGGGAGGCAGTCATGCCACCAAGCCTGAAGATATTCAAGAAGCATTTGGCCAAAATGTGCCCTCACACACATGGTCTGAATCTTGGGATTGTGCCATGCCAGGACAGGATTTGGACTCAATGAATATTGTGGGTCCCCTCTAACTCACAACATTCTATTATTCTATATTTCTATGATTCTTTTTTGCTGGAGGTTTTATGTCCTGCTAGTAGACTCAGTACTGAAATGCAAAATTATTATTATGCTAAAAACACTATTGTTAATGAATCATCAGTTTATTATTGCATTATCACTCTCTATAACTACCTGAGAGGAGAGTGTAGTGAGGTGAGTGTCCATCTCTTTTGCCAAATAACAAGTGATAGGACAAGAAGAAACAGCCTCTTCAACTTACCAGATATCAGTTGGAAATACCACACAGCAGAGAGGAAACAGTCTAGGAAGTTTGTGGAATGTGTGGAAGACAACTTCCTGACACAACTGGTAGATGAACCCAGCAGAGAAGGTGCCTCGCTTGACCTGCTTTTTATCAACAGAGGACTGATGTAAGATATGGTGGTCAGAGGCTGGCTTTGGCTTAGTGACTATGAAATGATATAATTCTCAGTTTGAATCTTATTCCCAAATCTGTCCTCTTCCTGTATAATAATGACTAAGAATAACATACTCTTTGCTTATCAAAGAGTGCATTAGTAATGCATTCATGTGTCCATCAAGCTAAACTGACAAAAAAGAATAAAATAGAGTAAGTTTTCAAAGCACATAAAACCTCAGGCTTGTAGACTTTGAATCCTTCCTTTCACTCACACTTCCGGAAAAGAACTTTTAATTCTAACAGAATTATGCCCTGTTGTAAATGGGCATTGTTAATATTTTTATGTTAGTTGTGCATATACAGCAAACATGAGTCTCTTAAAGTTTACTGTCATTGGCATATTTAGAAAAGATTGCAAGTTCACATAGAGTGGCTACTACAACGTGATCAGAGAAGAAATGTAACTAGACATAAGGACAAGATGCTGGAGAATATCTACCTAAAGGTAGCTGCTCTGCCTCTCAGAACAGCAAAAGTTATGGTCCCAAAAAAGTCTTAATATACTGTTGTTCTGAAAAGCTGTAGATTTTTTTGCTGTAGCTCTTGCAGAGCAGCCCAGGTGGTAGAAACCTCAGTGAGGAATATGGAGGTCTGCCTATGGCATAGATCTGTCATGTCTCTTTACAATGTGTTTGACGATATGAAGGCTGAACAGGAAATCATGTCTGCAGATCCATACGGCCACAATCTGCCAACAGTAAGGGCTGATGAAGCTAAACAGAGGTTGTTGAAAAGGTGGCTGTCTCAAGAGCCTATTGACTATTACCTAGTCCTTCTGTGCACTTTTAAGTGTAATAAAAGCATACATACCAAGGCATTAAAATGAGTATTCCTCATGGAAGGAGTGGCAATAGGTCACGCTCAAGGTTTTCTTCTTACATTTTCTTCTTCTCTCTGGGTATACATTTGACATATTCATGAATATCATATGTATTAAAACTATTAATTTTACACAGAATACAACAGTAATTCACAATGATTGATGGTATACTTAAAATAAAATGGTAACCTTTTCCTAAGGTGTCTAAGTGACCTGATATCCACTTCATTAACAATATTCCCTGTACTGTATTTATGTAGATAATACAAAATAAGTTGGATATTTCTGGCTGTATTTTTAGACACAAGGCTAGACAACTGGGTGTTACAGTATGAAAACAGATTTTACAGTGTTCTATTTCAACATTAGAAAGATGTAATGTATTTCAGATAGCCAGAATGAAATGCTAAACAGCCATGATAAAAAAAAAATATAACACCACTGAACACCAAAATGTTTAAAGAAAGACTGATTATGTCTCTTTTGTTGTCAGATAAGACTGATGAAATTTGCCTTAACAACTCATTTGTGGACTATGATAAAAAGATGCAGAGGGAACTGTAGTTGCAAACATGAAGAACAAAACTCCAACTCCTAACCTACTGCAAATGGACATTTGGAATAAAAGTATCTTTTTCAAAGAGCTGACAAAACTGAGCTATTTAAATATTCAGAAATTATGGAAAAGGAAAGAAAGAACCTTCCACATTGTGAGCATGCAGAGTGTTTAACTTCTCTCTTCTGCCCTTTTTCCTTCTGACCTTTGTTTTGGAACCACTATTCCCAGTGGAATTCTGCTCGATGCTCTTCATGTAAGTCTGTGCCAAGTGATAAAAAGTTTTTGATTCATTCACTATAGACTAAATTCTAGTCCGATTCTTTCCATTCCTTTTTAAAATGTTTCTTGTTTCTGACTCCATTAGAGCAGTCTTTAATACCACGTACAGCTAGCCACTTTTATACTATGTACAGGTAGTCAAGTTTTGCTGGAAGTTCCCATTTGGGCTAACACATGTCACGTTGCAGTGGAGATCTGATCTCATAGAAATGCAGAGAGCATGCTAACAATGAACTGTGGCATTATATAGCTATCTCAAGTAGTAGAGCATGGGACTCACAACTTCCAGTTTTGTGTTCACAAAGATGTTAGCTAGGGAAAGGGGCTGGAGGAATCAAAGTTAACTAGGTACAACCATAATCTACATTTGGTGAGATACCACTTGATACCAGATGATTTGTGAGTTTTGCATCAAAATTATAGGAGTTACATCACACTTTCATCTGCAGACAGAGGTGAAAACTGGACATAACTGGAGTATGTATAAACATTGCTTTTACTGCCTGAGTTGAAGTGACCTCAAATATCTTGAGAATTCCTGGTTATCTGATATTTTATTTTAAAGTCTCTTCGAGAGCAAGAAAGCAGTATAACTTTTTTTCATCTTATAAGGAGTGAAATGCAAAAATGGAAGAGGAGTCCTTCTCCTCTGATAGATTTGCAGTTCACTAATGCCAATGAGACAAATGGGAAAAACCATCTTCCAAAGTCAAGCTGAGCATGCATGAGCTGTGCCAAGTCAGTTCAATGTCCTGCCTGTTGAATATACTTTGGTCTGAGTTATCAGGTTCACAAAAAGATATATATTTTTTTTTCCAGTGGTACTTTGAGCTGCCTTTTTAGTTGAGACCTTGTTTTATTGATTACAAGAAAGATAAAGAACTTGCTCTGGAGGTTACTAGAAAACCTACAGGAGAAGAAAACCTAGGATCTAGCTGTCTTTACTAGCCTTGAGAACTAGTCCAAATGGTTTCTTGGATTCTACCTTGTTAGTATTACAGCTATCTGAATAGAAACTCAATAATACTGTGCAGGTGCATGGGTTTATATAAAGTTGTTCTTCCTTAAATAAATTAGTAGGAAAATTTAGAGATTTTCACTATGATAGAATGCTTTTTTTTGTTGTTTTTTATGGAAATCAAATTAATTATGATTCTACTTTCTCAGGGAAGAAGGCCTAACATAAGTAAATATTGCCTGTTCAGCTCTAATACTAAGAAATGACTGAAAGAGCTATGATCCATGATGCACTCATGTGTTCAGATATTTCTTATTGTTTTATAACTTGCAGTCCTTTACCATCGTTTCTCTGTTTCACTGGGCAACCACTGTTTATTTTCTTCACAATTCAAAATTAATCTTTGCAAACCAAACTGGATTTGCCTATTAATCAGAAAAAAAAGTAAGCAAATGCTTAACTAACCAGCTGTTAACAATCAGTACCAGATTACACTAACATACTTTGAAAATTGAATTGGGGGAGGGGAAGCGAAAAACCTTAACAATTCATGAAGTAGTAAATCTAGCTGACAGAAGATAAACTTCTCCAGCACTGAGGCAATGAAAGTGGTGTTGATCTATATAGCTGCAGATGTGGCTTCAGGGTGCAATCTGTCGAGCTGCTCAATATCAGTGCTGCCACATGGGCACTGCAACAAGGAAGATAAATAATAAACCTCTTAGTCAAAGAGATAAATACAATCGGCTGCTGCTAGTGTTTCACATCAAAAGCCTGCTGGTTCCCATTGTAAAAGGGTACTTCTGTGAGGTATCTGATGAACACAAATAGAAGAAGAATGATTTCCCTCATTAACTCTCTTACATTAGGCAAGCAAGGAAGGATTTGGGAATTTCGACTTCTAGCTTGCAGTTGGTTATGCCACAGAATAACCTAAAAAATAATGTTGTGCAGGGAATTTAGATAGGACTCCAACATTTAACTCTGCTGAATCCAAACTTAAGGAAAGCAGTTTATCCTGATGGTCATGTTTCTGCTATATGAACCTAGCAGAACCTCATGTGCTGGTACACCAAATCCAGGATGCCAAAGGAGACGAATCTCATGTCTTTCCCCCATGATTAACCTAGAGAAAGTTAGTGCAATGATTTAGGTTGCAATCAGGAAGCATGTGAGAGAAGAATCAGGTGCAAGCACTTCATTTGGTAGATGTATGCTTATTAAAGAACAGATGGGTAATTATACAAGCCATCACAGGGTAAACATGGGGAGTCTTAATATATATAGCCAAAAAGGTTTCAAGACATTATGTGCATTTCTGGAGACTATAGCTCCACATAGCTTCTCTACAGAAGTGTAAAAATCTGAAATCCAATTATTAAATTCTGGATTCATTAATGTAAATTTTCTATCTCTAGAAACCAATTACTAAAATACTTGTCCATTTTTCTCTTTATAGCTTTTAATGAAAAATAAATTGCTTTTGTATTTTGAAAGAATTTCTTGTGTTTGAAAAAAACTTTGCTTCCTGTGATTTATAACACCACTGACAATCTTGCTTTGCTAGTTAATAGAAAATCACATTTAATGGATAACTGAGGTTCAGCTAAATGATATTTCCCCTTTATTTTTTCTTGGAGCAAGAGAATGAAAACTACCGGTGTAAACTTACTAAGAAGTCTGAGTGTGGGCTGTAAAAATTGAATACTAAAATGAAATCCTCTGGCTGGCAGGTGGAAGGATACTGCCTGCAGGACTGTGTTTTCTGATGCCATCCAGTGAGATAATGAATACATGTCTATGGAAATTGATTCATTAATATTTCATTGAGTCGGCTTCAGTACAATTCATGAACTGCCCCTAGAAATTTAGTAAGTGAATTCAATGAGTTGCAGAGTTTAACATATCTGGAGCAAAAAGTAAAAATATTATGACTTGGTAATTACCAGTAAAATTCACTGTGTGAAGTTAACCCTGGCAACGGTAATTTGTGGGTGCATTTTACCTTCTGAAAAGCCTAAAGTAGTTGCAAACCTGCATAGATGTGTGGACCCACAGAGTGACACTAAAATAAAGAAACTTTGAACTGGATAGGGTCCTGAAACCAAAACTTACCTCAATTCTTTTGGTGGCTTGAAATTAGAGACTGAGCTGGATTTGCATTTTTCAATGGTAGTTATCTTTATAATGGACTCTGTCTACATAATACCTAAGCCTTGGCAGGTGCAGTTGCAGGACTCAAAGCACACGTTGTGACACAAGCTTCACTGTTCTATCTCCATTGAAGACTCTGTGGGAAAGAAAAGTTTTACCCAGCAGCACACAATGAAGCTTGTTATTTTGCTACATTTTGTGCAATCAAAGGATGTGGGACAGATGTGAAAATTTAAGCCCTCCTGGAAGAAAGGATAACTGTTGAACATGTTACATAGCTGAGGTTTTGGGTCAGAAACACATGCATGCCAGTAGCTCAATTCACCATGCAGAGCTGGCATCAAAAGAAATGATTAGGAAATGAGATTCAAATTACCTTGTCGACTAAGTAATTGGTCTTTGAGTGTCCCTAAAAAGGAACCAATAATTAATTTTATTTTCGTTTTGTATCAGTGTCTTCAAGCCCATGCCTAACTAACCTGTATTGATGTCTTTTAATTAAACCTTGCTTGATATGCTTACACTGCTGTGGTGCATGCCGAGTGTGCAAGCTAGACATTCCAGATAAAGTAATTATGCTATTTGTCACTGTCATGATTAATGTGTGACAGCTGTTATGACAGCTGTGTTACTGTTTTGTCACAACACTATGTTCATCCATAACAAAATTAGGTGTCTCACTTGAAGGTACACAGTTGCTGCTATTTCCCTAAGAAGTCAACAATGAAAAAACTGAGAAGGAATATCACATGAACCCTGTGACAAATAAGAGAAATGACATCTTTATTTTTTCTTTAACTGATGATACAGTTTGCTTGCATTGGAAATGCAGATAGCTCACCTTTAGCAAGCAAACTGTCACACGGAGTCAATCCCCCACTAATCTGCCTAACAAGGTCTTTCTACATGAAGGGATTGCTCCATAATTTGAATTTACCTTGTCAAGCAAGTCTTTAGATGTTGTCTAAATTAGCATTGGCTGTAACTTTCCTGTCTGTTGAGGGGCTTGGGGTCGAGGGAAAGTTGGGAGAAAAAGAAAAGTCTGTGAATAACAGAGCCAGGGAGGTATATATATTGCATTAAAATTTCCAGGCACCACACACCCCTGAATGAAATCTCTAAATTGTGGATCCAGTGACAAATCTAGTTTGGTACCTATGTCCACAGCAGAGGAAATAGGACAGGGTGGATGAGGTACAAATGGAGAATACCTCTAGAAGACCTGCTAAATTGGAAGCATGTGGCTTGGTGTTTTTGATTTGCAACAGCAGAAAGTCAGCCAAGGTCCAGATCCAACTGAGAAGAAAACATGTATTCTGTGTAATGTTACAAGGGAATTTGGAAAGCCAAACACATAGAGAGGGAGTTTTGTTTATAACTAAAGTAAGCATAACAGATGTCTATAAAAAAGCTTCTTACATGAGCTACCACTGCTAGAATACAGCCTGCCTTGCCTGGAAAAACATCTAAGTGGCATTCCCCATAGGGTTAAATAATTTAACACCTTCTATGAAGATGGAACTTAATAAGATCTAATCCTGAAAAAGCTTTAGACACTGCCAACTATGCAGACACTGACGCAGGGACAAATCCCTCTCCTCAACCTTCAGGTCCAAGAAAACATTTCTCATTAGTCCATGTCTGAGTGGCTTGGTAGGTTAACAATTGCCCAAGATGAAAACATGGTTAGTAGAACATGCTTTATGAATCTTTGTATTAGCTACCACAACTTATTTTCCTTCATTTCTCTCCACAACCCTGAGGCCATTAAACAACAGCTTGCAAAAATTCCAAGCTATTTCTAGAAATCCATACTCACGCATTATGCATCTGGTAATTTATGTTGCAAAATAAAGGTTTTAAGATTGTGTGAAAAGTAAATGCAACTTTAAAAACAACTAGAGTTTGGCTGAGACAACTTCTTTAAATTTGAGGCTCAGGTGCTTCAAAAGCATCTAGGACAGAAAGTAACCCTTACAACAGTAAGAACAACTCAGGATTATACAAAGAAATACCTCGTTATAACATTAGTCTTGCAAAGAAACAGTAAAGGACGAAATGGGTACATTTTATTTGGGGTCTGCTATGGTCCATGTGTTAATAAAAAGTGTGCAACTCCTACCCTAAGTACCTGAAACAGTGGAAATGTTTCCACACAGCCCCTTTTTGTAGGCACTACACAAGTTAACTGAAGAAACAACCAGGACATCTATTTCATATATCTTCAAATGTATGAATGAAAACTTTGTGCTGGGCAGCACTTAATATCCATTACTAATTACGTAAAATTTTTCAGGAGCTATATCAAGTACATTAAAGGAAGAAATTGAAGAAGATATGATGAAACCATTAATTCAAAAAAAGGCCTGCCAACCTGTTTCAAACCTTTTGAACTAAATAACCTTTTATGAAAAAGAAATTGATAAGAAAAAAGAACTAGGAAAAGAAATTGAAAAGGAAAGGAAATTACTACATGTTACTATAACTGGGACAGATTGTATCACAGGATTATTAGAATTTTGAGGAAAGAAATATTATTTTCTCATATAATTGGATTATTTATTATGGTTCTAAAAAGTATGGAACACAAGGAAGATTCCAAGCAAATATTAGATTAGACTGGGAAATAATATATATATATGAGAGAAGTGGCTCTGAGATAAATTTCTATATAAACATTACAAATATTAAATTCTCCTTCATGTATCTCTGATCTGATAAGAATAGCTTTACATATTCTAAATATCTAGTTCTGTAGTCCTAGTCATTACTGATGTTTAAAAAATGTTGGTCACAATCTGACTGCAGGAAATCCCAAATTCAGTAGAGAGAGCACAGGGAGGGGTTATTTTCAGTCCTAACCAGGCTCCATCTGACACTTCATTTGGGCTTTGCAGGCCTTCCATGTGAACGGATTCTCTAAATTCTTTAGATCAGAAAATGGGATACAGTGACACCTCCTTTCTAATGTTATTCATTTCCCTAGTGTAGACATCACCTTCTCAAAGCTGGAAAGTTGAACTTATTCAAATGTTGAGTTTCATTGTCTATTGCAGAGGCCAAAGAGACTTTCTTTGGAACTTTTCTTCCCTTAATGCTTTCTAACAAGAACTTGTAAGAAATTTATAACAAACTTTAGAACTGCACACGCATGTTGATCATTGAACATGTCTGCAAGATCATAAATATAGTAATGAGTGAATATAATTTCAGAGACAGCAATCGAGTGCACAGCTCATTGTCCAGTTCCTAGCTCTTGTTACTACTCTTTGGCTCAAGAGCAGTACAAGCTGACTCTTATGCATGCTGGACACTTTTGCCATAAATATAAGGAACGAGTGAATTTGAAAGCTGAATACATCTTCTGAATTGTTGATAATAGTTAGTAGGTGGATGCTTTATCTTTTCAGGGTTTTGCATCACATTTTTACTCTTTACCCAAGTAATTTATAAGCATTTAGAGTTTATAAATCTTACCATACTCATTTGATGAAACCATTTCTTCTCATATATTGCATATGTGATTTTGTTATCATTCTTACACCACAAAAGTTATTTGCTACTCAACACAGCCATTTAAATCAACAGTCAGGTTCAAACTACCATAACCAGAGGCAGCATCTTCACAGGAATGACACCACATGCCTGTTAAGAATAAGGAGCCTATGATACATCTGCTTATTTTGGGACACAAGGCCAAGAGTATGGACTGATGCCACAAGTAAAGCAGCAAAGCTAAAATTGTACACAATGAAACCACAGAAATCTGTGTTCAGTATATTTCCTTGTTTACAATTCTGCCCCAGTCCCTCCTTGTCCAGCTGATAAGAGAAAACTGGTCATTTGGAAGCAAGAGGGGAAGTTTCATTTCAGTCACTACTAAACTACTTTCTAAATATTTTAAAGTTACAGTAAGCTTCAGGATTTGGGAGTTGTAGTATTATGGCATTTGTTTTGTTTTGTTTCATTTTGTCTTTTGTTTTGTAAAATACAGTAATTCATTAAATCCCACTTTGGAATTATTCCCAAGTTTTTTGATATAAAAAACCACAACCCAGATTTTGGATTTTTTTAAAAAATTACATTCTTTTCAAATTAAAATCCCTCCTAATAAGGCAATTAAAAAAACCCAAACTCATAATATTTGTGTTAAACTTCACATCAGTGAACAGGTGAAGTCAACTCCTTCCTCCCCAGTAAGGGCCACTGAACTGCAAGGACAGGGCTAGCTTCCTCCACCACCATCTTCAAGGGCTGTGCTCAAGGACGACAGCTCCACATAATCCACGAGCCTTGAGATTGAAGGGTGAAGGAGCATGCGTGGCAGCACTGAACAAACCCTTCAGGCACTGTTGCTAATTACCAAGGTTGTCTGTTGAGAGGCCCTTGTAGTTGCACTCCATCGGTACACCAATAGCCCGCTCTGTTTTGCAGCCTGCCTCTGTCTTCATCAGCACTGTAAGAATCAGAGCATGTCATTAACATTTGTAAATTAATTTAATCTCTGAGCTAAAAAATGGCACCTCATTGTGAAGACAAGAGTGCTGCTGGTCAGGGCATAAGCAAGGATCAATTTGTAAATACACACACTGTTTCAGTCAACACAGACTCTAAAGTCCTGAAGCAAAATGTGCCTATTAGACATGCTGAGTACTCACTAGGACCTGTCCCTCAGACGACATCACTTTGTATGCTTGCAAGTTTGGAATGAAGCTCGGGAGTTGCCCATGTGCTATGGTTTGACTGTATACTTCGCTTCTGTCCCGATAACAATTTTATCTGTTGTTACATCTTAAAGAGGATATAAGTTGATTAACTAACATACATGAAGTATGTGGGATCCTCAGAAGGGTGTAGTATCACTATTTACAAAGTTGTGGTGTTTGTTTGCAGTTTTCTTTTACAATGAGCAAAGCTTACTTGGTTTGCCTGAGATACCTACAAGGTAATTTCATAAACTTTAATTGCTTCATAATTTATCCTCCCAGTTCTGCCTTTTTCCTATATGTATCACATTGTCCTTTATTGCCACATCTGAAATATGAAACACGTGAAAATTGTATCTAGGAAGCTCTGCAGCAGAAATACAAATATTTCTCCATTTTACATAATTTTGCTGCTGTAATTGCAAATTATCTACTTTTTAAATTATAGCTATTACGGACAAAATAAAATATTATCTTTTTAGAAATCTGCAGCTGTTCAGCACTAACCATGATCTTGCCCATTGAGAAAAGTCTCTTATCAAACTATCACATTTTTACTATAAAAACACTATATAAGAATGTTCTCATTGATCATAAACCTGAACTTTCAAAGCTGACCTTTCAATTTATTGAGAAGAAACAAAGAAAATTGTTTCCTGTTTTACCCAACTACTTCTATACAGAGTTATATCAGTCTTGGTTGACTGGTGGCATAACTGCCACCTAGGAGTTATTTCCAGGGGTAATTCCAGGTGCTTCTGACAGGCAGGAATTGATGTAAAAGTATTTGCAGAAGATGGGGAGAAATGATGGAGAAGACACTGAACGGACATTTAAAATTTTGGCTAAGGTACATCTTGTTCCAGTTTGCATGTCATGACGGACCGTAACATAGAAAACTCTCAAGGGGGCTGAAAGTGTCAAAATTAACCTAGTGAGAGTGAAAAGTGAGAATTCTTGTTGTTCTTTAAAGGTGTGCAACATATTTTCCCTGGGTCACATGGGAAGTGACTCTTCCTCTAGAGTCACTTACCTCAGCAGAGGGACTTCAGAACTGTGTTTCGTTGCTTAGTTACACTTCAGGTTTGTTCTTATGTGGTCGAACAGCAGGACAGTGCTTTCCTTTCCCAAAACATGCAAAAAGGCTAGAGAAAATACAGTTTGCAGATTGTTAAACCTGAAAAATAGCTTCTCAGTTTGAAACCATTACCAAAACTACTTTTCTCAAACAAAAGATGTTTCATCCGAAGCCCTGTAGTGTAAGACTGTTATCATGGGGTTACAGTTTATAGTGGTTAAGAAAAATCCAGAGAAAGCTCAAGGCACAGAAATAACCTAGTAGAGAGAATGATAGCTCTCTGCCAGGAGGCAGAACTCCAGAACATGAAACATTCTGACTAGTTAAATTTTTCCCTCTTAACACACATGTTGCTCAGATAGACATGGTCCTTTTGCTTCAGCCTGAAGTTGATACTTTCTGGAAAGGCAAAACCACAGACTTCTCTACAGGCCCAGAAATGGATGTGGTCAGTATTTTCCTACCAGTAATCTAAGCCTTATGGGAAACTGCACTTTTCCAGTTTACTGTACACTTCTGCAAAACTCTCATGCCAGCCTTCAGAGGTTACTAAACATCAATTTACTTAGATCAATGGCCTCAGTAAGAGTCAATAAGAATAATGGTAATAATGCCAATGTAAATGTATACTGATTTACTCAAGCTGAGAATACAGCATGTCAAAAAAACCAGCATAATACAGGGTCAGCAGGAGGTCAAAGTACTATTTAATATGAGAATGGGAAAAAAATCGGTTCCATAAAGTAGAAAGAAAATCAAGTGCAGGGTTGTAACTGCCTGTAGTTTGTTAATAAGAAAACTCTAGGTTAGTTTTGCAACAATTTCAGATCAAATATTTTCAGATAAGCTTTTGTGTATGCAAGACAGTATTGAAGTTGTATATTAAATATCTGTATTAAGAAGGTTTTCCTTTATGAATAGTCCTGATAGTAATTTTGAGACCAATTATTTTATAAAACCTCTCCCTTATTCTATGACTTATTGATACATTAGAAAATTGTGGGTTTATTTTTCTTCTAGATATATTTACACTTCCATTTATATATTTATTTTATATAGATTTTTATATATGTATATTTAGTATTTTATGTGTATTTAAATATATATTTTTATTTATTTTCTACCTATGGAGCATTCTTACATTATGTGTTTATTCTGTATTCTGACAAGCTGAAACAATGCTACTGCCTGAAAGATGTCACTAAAAAGTCATAAAATAACTATTTTATTCCTGTTCCAAAGAATATTTTGTGACTGGAGTAAAGAATTATACAGATTCCTCACCTAGTATCTGAGGTGGTCTCCTTTTACAAAAGTGAAATTCTGTTCCTAAAAATAATGAAACAAACTAATAAAATCTCTTCTCAAGGCAAGATAATGAAAGCTATATCACAGCCCTAAATGGAAATAATGCATGTATATACAACAGCTTTGCAGTATATACAACAGATGTAAATAAATATAAGCAGATGAACATTATTTTTCTATATTACAGTTTCATGCAAAGGACAACAGTGCTCTTAAGCAGTTGGGGGCATGAACAGACCTCAGACTTGAGCTTGGGATTTATCTGTGTAGTTCCAAGGCTATGAATGCAAGGTCAGAAAACAACATAAGTAATGACATCATGTACAACCCTGCCACTACATTAGCTAAGCTTTTTTCTCAAGAAGCTTCCTTCTCCTAGAACTGCATGACATTTCATTTGTAGACTGAATCAACATCTCACTCTTTACTATCACATAAGAAATACCTAACATGATGCAATATTTTCATTTGCTGCTCCTGAAGTCACTTGTTTTGGTTTCTGAATAAATTAAAACTTTTAATATCCATTTTCAAACTATATCCACATTTACTGTTCCATAAAAATGTCATCACAGATTTAAAATGTACAGATGATCAGTAGATTTTTTTGCAAATGCTAAATATACAATATTTAATCCTGATACAGATTACCATGTTGTTTTTTTAATGGCAATATTCGGAATTCCATTTCCATGCTGCACAGAAAAGTGAGACTTTTAATCAGAGGTTGTATGCAGGACATTAATGTAAGAGGAATGGTGGGTATGACACTAATGTAAGAAAGAAGAACATCATATAGTCTGAAAAAGGCCAGAGAAGATTAGTGATGGAGTAAAATTAAACAGTCTAGGAATCAATAGTGTTGCTCATTTCAGGCTCTCTGCTCTGGAACAGTCTTCAGAGTTGATGCAGCAAGGCAGTTTCAACTTGTTTTGAACACTTGTACAATGATAAAAGTTATAAATGTATTTACAGATATAGATTATACAAAAAACTATGGTTCTATTTTTCTCAAGTGACCCAGAGGTCTTTTGCATTACTTGCGGTCCACTAAAGCATATCCTAGTCCTGTAGTAGGAGGGAGTAATGCTGTTTCTGCCACATCTCAGAGTGCTTTACAAGATTAAACTAATTAATCCTCCCCATTGCTCAGTAAGTAGTTACTATTAATGTAACCATAAGTAAACTGAGACATGACAAGATGAAGGCCAAAGTTTTGCAATGGACTAAGAGGAAGGAGAGAAATTTTCACCAGTCTCTTAAAAAGATGAGTCAAATTGCTTGCAGCAACCCTCTTAACCATGTGATTTAGAATATCCTCAACTTAGAAGAAGTAATGTTTTATGGCACATGATCAATCAAGCTAGTTTTGCCTGATGTTAGAAGAAATATAAAAACTGAAACAAATTATTTACCACCCTCACAATTTTGCATAATTTTGTGGGCATTTTGAAAGACTTTCCCAAACATCATTATCTCTTGACTGCATAATAATGAACCACACAATAAAGAACTTTCTCACAGGTTCCTCATAAAATCTACATGTTTCTTTGTGGTTTTACTTAAATGAATATATTTTCCTAAATTATAATAAGTAAATTCAGTTATTAACCTAAGCATATGCATAATTTTTTATTGTAACAGGTGGCAATAGTGTAGAATTGAGCTGCACAAATTACAGGATTTGAGGTTTGACTTATTAATCTCTTTTAAAACATAAGTTGTTTGTTTAATCCATTTACTAGTATATTTTTCAAAACTTTGGCCACTTGGTGCTTTTATTCTAGTAGTTTCCACTAGAAAAACTCATACAGGTCATATTCAGAAAGTTTGGAATGTTCACTGGCATTTGTCTGGACACTCTGCTGTTGTCCAGACAAAAACCAAGACACAATGCTGCTGTGAAACGTACTAGCCTCTGCCAGTCCATTTATTATCAGCATGGGAACTAACATACCGAACCTCTTCATCACTGAAATGAGATAACACACCATTTGGAGTGAGATCACTGTCACAATTTCATTCTGCATTATTTCCTTGGTGCATTCACAGGAGACCAGACTGCAGATTCAGCAAGAGTTCTAATACAAATTACTTTCTAATAATGAAAACTTTTACAAAGTATTATACTATTTCCTATTGTACCACCTCTTTTAACTTTTTACTATATTAAAAAAAAGAGATTAATCCTGTGATCCAGGATTAGGGAGTAAATTAACTAAACAGCCAACAAAAGGACATTAGCAGGTTATTCCCTATCTCTCTCTTTCAATACTCATATTTCACAATAGAATTATAGCTGTGGGATTTGGGAGAGAAGGTGAAGTTAAGAGGTGGATAAGAAAGAAACAAGGGAGTACAGATCTTTTGCTTTTAACTATTTAGATAGAAGGAGAGGGTTGGCCTTTATGTTAAAACAGATCAGCCAGCTTAGGGAAACAGAATGTTGATTAATTATAGGGTAAGTCTGGTACATATTTAATCTCCAATTTCCCACTGATGCATTTTATTTTAAATCTACCTTCTGAGCTTCTTTTTAACTTGTCCCTTTCTGATTCTGAGCAATCAACCCTCTCTTGTTTTTTTCTTGCTATAATATATTACAACAGGAAGAAAAAAGAAAACAGAAAAAATCTCACAAAAAACTCACTAAAACCCCACTTCTGTTAATAGCTTTTAAAACAATATGAACATGCACATATACACCTGCTTGCAAACACTTCAGAAAGTAGGACTCTGCTGATCTTCCTGTATCATGCAAATATTACTGACATCATCTCACAGCTGTCTGAAAGAACTCTTGGTCTCATTTATGCTGCTTTCACATGTTGGACCTCTTCATTTACTTCCCTGCTCATCTCATGCTGTTATCCTCCTATTTAATCTACCTGTCACTTTGATATTTTCAAGTGGGGCATGAGAAAGCACAAAAATGTGTTATATGAAAACATTTTTTTTAAAGTAGTTTTAAAATGCTAATATTAAAGAGCAATGAATAGGAACTGATTTCCATACTTTGGTTCCTTGCACATCACATCACATCACTTTAATATTTCTGGTCTTTCAAAAATCACAATATAGTAACTGTACTTGTTAATTTTCAGTGGTTGGGTTATTTTTGGAAGAGAAGGTAGGGGGGTGAACTAAGAGGGAGGATTGGAGACGTGCCAGCTTTATTTGAGAACTTTAATTTAAAACATCTCAGAGAACTGCACACATTTAAGTTATCTTTCAGATTTCATGGCCCTGTCCTCCTTTCCTCATGCACAAATAATTCACACAGTGATATGCCAGAAGCATAAAGTGAATTTATGAATGAAAAATATTTGAGGATTTTTTTTCTCACTTATATTATTAAAATATAAATACATATTAATTACAAAAACACATTAAGAATATATATATATATGGCCAAGTACGGTTATAAATCTGAGCGAGATCAAATCTAAAATGCATGCCTCCAACTGTTTCCCAATAGTGGTGGTAGGTTAGTTACTCAGCCCCATAATTAACTGTACGAATCCACATCAAAATGTTTGGAGCCTGGAATAGTTACCTAAACATGACTCACAGAAATCAGAACAAGTATTTTCTCTCTAACATTTAATATTGCTGCCAGAAAATAAAGTAGTGAATTAAAGAAACATCAGAAGGAAAGGAGTGAAAGTAAAGCTGTGGAAAGAAGAGGAAAGGTACTTAATGGTGTTATGTGTTTTCTTCTTCATAATTGCTCTCTCTCCTACCCTCAGTCCTCTCCAAAATACTAGTATGAAGCAAGTTTTACAAACAGACCTGAAAAAATAGTACTGTTCAACACACTTACTATTCAAGAAGACACTCCATGGTACTTTTAACTATCTACCTCTCACAAACCAACCCCCCCTTCCCTTTCCTCCTCCCCTCTCCCCACCCCCCAATCCCTGTCCCCGCCATATTCAGGAGAGGTTACAGTTTTGTTGGGAATTTTTTTTTTTTTTTTTAATGGTTTCATAACTTCTGTTTCCTCATTATTCGGGCATCACGGCTCTCCTGGATAGAAATTACAGAACCAAATGCATATTGAATGCACTATACATGTTCCAATCTTTCTAGATTTAGGTGTAAAAGATTTAAAAGGTAGGTCTCCAGATACTAAAATCAAAGCAATATTAACAACCAAGGTCAGTTTTGTTACTGACTTCGATTTAGATTATGATACCAACCCAGAAGCCCAATATACGCACTAGTTTCACTAGTGCTTCCTGTCATGGAATGGAATTTTGTTGCAGCTGGAATATTTTGAATTTACATTCAAGTGGTATTGTAACATGTATTTGTATCTGGGTCATAATATAGAATGACTGCAAACATAGTTCTAAAAACTCATCAATTTTGCTTCCTTTTTCTGTTTTTGTAACTTTTGCCTGTGAAAGAGGAAAAACAGTGACAATCCAATCTGAAAGTGCTGGCAGCATGAAGACATTTTCAAAACTTTTGGTATGCTGGATCAGATTACTGGAAAAGTCTATTTGAAAAGGTCTAGATAATTTAAACAAATTTTTACTACCATTTCAACTTACTATAAAACAACATCAGAGAACTATTAATTAAGATATTTCTACCAGAAAATTTAATGACAGTTGTAAGATGTCTGTGCATATGTGTCCACTTTATCATGTGACCATGAGCTTCATAGATTAATTTCTAAGCTTGGGTAGCCTTCCCAGAGACCTTTACTTTCATCTCCATGGACTCAATCTGAGTTCTTGATTTTCCAGCTCTATTTGCACTACTGCACCTTTTTCTTCCCTCAGAATAAAATTATCATAATTATATCATGAATATATATATTATATATGCCTTTATCATATCTAAAAGTAACTCTACTTCAGGAATTATTGTATTTGATATATTGGCATTATATCATGCTTGGTTTGGGATAGAGAGTGTCCCAAGGATAACAAGCTAGTGTGAACAAAATGTATTTATTAGTGCTCTATCTACGGAGTTACAATCAGATCCTCACTCCAGACTATTTTAATTTTTCTTGCTTTCTCCATCTGCTTAAGCACACAAACACATTCTGATTATCCACACTGTAACTTATTCTTCTTACCTATCTTATTTCAATGCTGGCATTTCATTTTTCTTTTAATTCCAGGCAGTTTCTTTTCCTATGTATTCATACTCAGGTATTGGAACATGACTAACCACAGCCCCATGTATCAATTCTCTGTTATCTCACATTGCAACAAAATTTGTTGAACAAAATGGTAGGAGCATTAGTAAGAACTAGCTGCCTGGAGGTAATTTTTTCTTTCCCTTGCTTTGGGCTTTAAAGCAGGTTTTGGTGATTCTGTAGTCAAGTTGTGCCAGTGGAGCTGTCTGAGGGAGACACATAAAGAGAATCACAGTATCCTAGGGGTTGGAAGAAACCGCAGGAGATCATCTAGTCCAACCCCTCTGCCAAAACAGATTCCCTACAACAGGAACCCGAGGATGACTGGAGAAGCTAGTAACCCCCACTGTATATACCATACAATAATGTTTGTAAAGAGAAGTACTGGGGATATCACAAGATAGCCATTTAAGACAAGAATGACTGTAACATGAAATAGCATGTTGATCCACCAGGTCAACAAAACAAGTCAAATATTAATCAGAATTACTGAGAGGAGGACAGTTGATTTTTTTTTTTTTTTTCTTAATGAAGGGACAATTTCATAAGGAGTAGCAGAAATGATGGACTCCCTTAAAAAAAAAAGTGTGAGCTCTTGGCTCTGTCTCTGCTTGGTAAAGATACAGTTTTAGAATTTATGTTGCAGCTAGAGGTCCATGCAATAAGCCAAACCATCATCATTCATTAAGCCTGGGAAGACATATTTTAGAAAAACAGCTCCATCAAGTCAAGATTTATAGCCTCTTTTCCACTTTATCCTTACAATGGTTTTCTTAAATGATTTTTTTTTTTCTTTGTAGCTCTTCAGATGATAAACGTTGTTTACTGGACGGCATCGCATAAATTATTTCAGATAATTTCAATATAAACCTAAGCTAAATGCCAGTTTTGTTCTGTTATCAAGGCCTTCCACTTTTATTCAAGTTGCATTTCTTCTTCTTGCAGGCTATCCCATAATCTTTCCATAAGCAAATCCCTCAAAGTCATTCCACAAACCAAAGTCTGCAACTGAATCCCATGCAAATTCTGTGCTACATGATGAATATTACGCATGTCAAGATAAATTCTGAATTAGACATTATCCCAATTCACAGAGATGTGCTGAGACACAAACAGTTAAATAAAATGTAAAAATATTCAGTATGGCTACTAAGTGGATTTATGATTTTTTTTTTCATGATTATTGGCCTGGTTTTTTTAAGTAGAAGTGCAATTAAAAGCCATTTTATTACAAATGTGAAAAAAAAAATATCTTCCCATCTGTAAGCGATAACTCTCACCAGTGAAATACACCTGACTAGTAAGATACAGTCTAGTAACATGGAAGAATAGGAGGTACAGCCAGTTCTTTTCTCCTCTCTTTCCCAGAAGCAATTGTCCATTAGAGTTATGTGCAAAATATTTGATTGACCTGAGGCTCCATCTTTCAACACAACTTCTAACCACACAGTGTTGACTTTTGGAAAAAAATCAGAGCAGTTTAATTGCCCTTGATGTTCTTTTCTTGACTGAATTCAATTCCATCTTTCTAATTTGAGATTTATGCAAAGACATAGGGTCCTCAGGAGATCAGCTGAGGCAAGAGGAGTACTGAGAGTCTCGTTACATTACTAATGTTTACACAGAACAACTGAGTGGATAAACCAGTAATGCAATGCTTCCTGGAAGGTTTAAGGAAGACTATGTTTTCTCTCCTCTTCACATTGTCTTAAAAGTTGACAGGTGATTCTTACAATATGTTTTTCTTAGTGTACGTACCACAGAGTGCACAATGTGCAGAGCCCTCTTATAGATTTTAACCATGCTCTACATTACAAATGTTGAGCTATGTTGTTAGCAGAAACTATTGAAGACATTCCAGCACACTTTCCCAGAAATATTCCTGCCAGTCTGAATATTAACCTTGTCACTCTTTGATATGGCAGAGAATGTAGTTTTCCAAGAAGCCAGATATTTTGGCCAATGCAGAGCTGTGAAGTGAAGGGCTTGGATTTTATTTCAACAGTTCCTCTGCAGAAGCTTTCCACAGGCTGATATAGTCAGCTGTGCTAGCCAAGAGTGTGCTCACCATCATCAGGTGGACTGTTGCCAGGCTTCTAAAGAGGGAAGCAAGGTAGGATTTCTCTTCTATTCTCACGCGTCTCCACGAAATTTGAAATTTCTGTCTCAGAGCTCAGTCTTGATACTACTCCAGTTGGATACAAGAAAGCTATGTGGTTTAGCTCAACTGTCCACTCAGCTTTAATAGACCAAGTAATTTAAATTGTCACAGTACAGTTTATATTATGCATTTAACTTTTAAATAAATTTGAAAAAGAGATAGAGATGTGAAAGAACAATGCTATTTTTTGAGGGTATTTGCTGTGACAGAGCAACTTTCAGTTTCGTGCCTGCAAGTACTGCATATATAGGATTGTGCTACATGTGCATCCTGGAATTAAACTCTGGAAACATTTCTGTTTTGCATAAAGCATTATTTATGAGAATCCTTAGGGAATCCTTGGGTGATTCTGCTATTGCTCAAGAGCTAACTCTGCAAAAGAATTTGGACACCACAGGAGTGAGCATTATACTAGACCATAGTCTTTCCTGTCATCTAACAGAATCCTAAAATAGATTTTCAGGTTCCTTCTGAAGGACACAGTAATTTATTGATGTCTACCAAAAGCATTCACAATAGCCGACAGTCTGACTTGGAGCTAGATGTGTGGCAATGCGGAGTCTTTACTTCTTACAGAAGTAGGTACCAACCCAACTCCATTAGCTGGAGGGAAGTAGCTGTCTTCCCTTCCACTCACAGGTGGTGAATCTTTGTGATTCCCAATATTTGGAAAAAAAAATAATAATAATTTGGGGGTGGCAGGAGTGTTTATCTATACTTTAAAGGGCTTTACTAAATGATTAAAAACCCAACTTCAAATCCCTCACCTGCTGATTTGATGATGTGAACCAACATTGCACACATACCAGCTAAACTTGCATCTTATGCACAGCAGGACATGCACTGTAACAACCCCTTGAATCAGGCCTTGCAGGATGGTACCTGATAATCCCCTTGAAATGCTGACAAACACAAAGATCACCAGCAATGAAACTGAATGAGGCTTTAGACAGCTTGGCAGTTTTCAGGCCCTTTAGTGTCCAAACAGCTCCTTGAGGATCTCTGTCATGCCTGAAGGGTGGAGTCAATGCTTAAATTAAGAGATTAAACTATTATCTGTATTAATTACAAAGTATTATTATTAAAGTCAGAGCTCAGATGTGTAATAATCTTATAAAAAATTGGGACTAGAGTAGTCTTCATTTTTAAAAAATTATCACATGAAGTTAAACATTTGAATAGATACACAGTCATGGTAATTTATGTCAACCAAGATCTGTCCCAGACAATCTTACACTGGTGGTTTGGATTTCTCTGTCACACCCTTCAGACTTGCTTTCAGATATATAAATATATGTGCATAGAAGCAATATTTTGACAAGAGTTGACTTGGATGTTTTCCAGAATTATAATCTTCCAAGTCATCTTTTATGAAAAGCATATTTAGAGAACAGAAAATTTGCGTCAAATGTCTCAGAGAGCAGCCTTGGCTCCTTTATACCTGTATACTTTTTCATTTAGTCATATCATCATTTGTTTAAAACATTGCCGGTTACATTAAATTTATTTTTTTAAAAATCTTATGTTTTATTGAAGCAATAACTCCAGTGTGAAGTTAAACAGAGAGTCTAGATGAGCTCTGATTAAAAAAAAGAAATCCCTCTCTGCCAAAAAAAAGGACTTTCTAATCTTTTGCATTTATTGAATTTAGTTTCACAGAGCTGCAGTAAGAGCAGTCCATCCACCTTTTGTAAAATAATCCTAATCCTATGCCAAATTAGCAATTGGATGCTCTTTATTTTACACCAGGTATTGAGCAAATTGTGTTAACATAGCTTTCCCTTCTGAACCTACTGACTTTAAAAAAAAAAATTAATAGCAACAACACTCCTTGACCACTTTTGTATTATCGGCTGTGGAGTGCACAACAAGCAGTGGCTGGAAGATATTATTTTCTACCCATCAGAGTGCAAAAAGCTCTGATAAATTGCAACAATAAAGGCTTCAAGCATTACAATCAATACTTAATGGAATAATGTAAATCCAGCTTGTGTATGACTTGGGGATTGTGTTCTCTTGCAAAGAGCAAAAGATTGATGCACAGTAGAAGTGCAGCTTTTCCCCTCCCCCCAGTCAGAGCTATAAGAGAGACATAATGTGCTAAAGTTGCTTTGCTTCTATTGTGGCGTTATTACTACTTTTTTTCAGCCTGGTTTAAAAGGAGCCAGAGAGACATTGTGTCTCCCAAGGCTCTGTAAAAACCAAGTTAATGGTATTCTCAGTCTTTAGACACATTTACACATCCTCCATCTGCTTGGAAAAAAAAAAATAATTCAATAACAAAAATTGTACAGATCTGCCTTCAGGCAACAGAAAATGCATGTGATAAGGGAATAACCACCAAGTGCAAAGGAGTATTTAGATCTTAGCACTTATTGACTGGAGACTGTAAAGGAGATGCGAAGGATGTGTGAAAAATTCTAAACAAATCAGCTAGAATAACATAAAATGTGGATAAGAAAATGTACTTGAAAAGAAGGCAACCCTCACTAAAGAACATGGTAAGAGGAGGAAGTAAGATAGGAGAAATGAATGACAAGAATGAAGCTAAGTAGTATACTGCATCCAGAATTTGGTTCAGAAAACATACTGTACTCTGCAATTCAGTCACCTTGGGTATATTACATCATTTCAAAAAACACTCCAAGTATACAAATTCTACTTTCCTCTCTCCATCTCTTTGTCTCTGTTAAGTTGTATTTTTACCTCAGATGAGGTCAGGCCCACAATAAGTTTGAAAAGATAAAGAGAAGTAACATTCAAATGCAAGGGGCAGTGGAAAAGTCAGAAATAGCAAATAAAAATAATATTTTTAACATCCATGCCATTGGTTCAAGGAACATTATTAATTAGAAAACCCTTTTAATAAATATTGCATCTGCAAAGTGAATAGTATTTATTTTCAAAGTTTAACAATACAGCAGAAAGGAAAAACATTAACAAAGATTCAGTCATAACCTGTATTTTCTGGATGCACATAGGTTTACTGGAAGTATTATGTTCAGACATGTATGTTCCGATACTACACCCAAAGCCTCTTGGAAGGTTTAGGCAAAGTTGCTTGTTTTCTTTTTCCTTTTCATTTTTCTATTCAAATGATGAGAAATATAATTTTTACAATCATACACATGGAGGACAAGTTTAGATACATCCTATGTGAGGTCTAATTTCCTTCTGCTACAGTAAAAATATCAGAATAATACCTTTTTTGACAAAGTACATAATGAAAAGAGATTTTTTTTTTTTTCCCTCACTACTTCACTATTGCCATTAGTAACTTGATAACATTAAAATTAGTAGCCACCTAATGCCTAGAATAAAACTTATTCATAGACTTACACTAATTTGTTTTTAAGCCAAAATTCACCTTTAGCTGACTTTTAGCTTGGTGGGAGTTCCCTCCTAAATGTTTAACCTCAAAATGTATTTTTTGATAGAAATCATGCCTCTTTTATGCTAAACAAGTCAGTCTCCTCTCCAAGAGGCACTCTCTTTATACTAGAAGTTTTCCTATGTACCTGTTTCTGTACAAGTTATCTCTCTGGAAAAGAGGCAGCTAAAACTGTCAGTCCCATGTTCCAGACAATATGGTCAGAAATTCTGCACTGGGATATTAAAAGAGAAAAAAAAAAAAAAAAAAAAAAAAAAAAAAAAAAGTCAGAATAGCCTGGAAACTTTTATTCATTGCTGATTCATAGATCCAAGTCTTAACTGTGTGTCAAAGAAAAAATTAATTTTTGTAACTTAAACCCAAAAACCCCTAAAGTCTGAGTCTGTTTTGAGCTGGCTGCTACTATCAGGAATGAGTTCCAGGAGAAAAATAAATACTTCCATGAAAATTTCAGTCCAGTCCTCAGTAGCAGGCAAAAGAGTAAATAAAATGTTAGGAATTTTCAAAAGTGGTAATGAAATAACAAAAGAAAAAAAAACACAGAGAATATAATTAAACCACTGTATAAATCCATGGCATGTCTGCCTCTTGAATACCATGAAGTACTAAACCTTCCATCTCAAAAAATGAACAAAAGAACTGGGAAAGGTTAAAAGGCAGCAACAAAGCTAATCAAAGCCTGCAGCACTGAAAAAAACCATTAAGTAGGCTTATACTTGTCAGCCTGAAAAAAGATGCAAATGAGAGTGGCTGTGGTAGTTTTATAAAATGGCAGAGACAGTGGAAATGGAGCCACTGGTAAAGCTACAGGAGTAACATTTCTTTCTGTCTGGGAGGAAGGATGGAGTAAGATCACATCCTGCACATGGCTCCATGCTATGCTAGCTTTTCTCTCCTTCCCCTATGTGTAAAGCAAAACAGGATACAGCAAAGCAATACAGTCTGTAGAGACTGTTTTTTGTTATGAATGACTAACAACGTTATAGCATCTGATGGCATAAACTGCACAAGGTAACATGCCCCATATCTCTTTGTATGACTTTTGGACAGGATAAAAGGCCTAAATTATTATTATGTAACACTGTTACCCAAAGACTCCTTCTAGCCTGGAGACACATTGTTTTCTTTATGTTATTAATAGTAGGCAAATTTTGTTCCTACCCAAAAATAATTTACAATCTTTGACTATTCAAAGACTTTATATGTGCCTAAAATAAAGTTCAAGAGGTTCAACTGACTTCACTAAAACTGCAGATTTTCTCAATGTTAAGTTTATGAAAAGATCTTTGTGGGACTTGGGCCTGAGATTTCAGTCCTGCACTGAGCTTCTGGGTTTGCTACTTTAGATCATTAATCACTTTACAAAATTGTGCTACAAATGTGTACAGTATGAAGTGGGAATATATTTCAACATATCTGTAAATGAAAAGAAATTACATCTTATATATGTTTTATGGGAATACTCTAAAAGGAAATTTCTGAAACTGCTCCTTGCAGCTGATTTTTTGTCAGGATTTTGAAAATTCTTAGAAGTCAACTTTCTTGCTTTATAATAAAAACCAAACAAAAAGCTGACTATGCTAAAATTTTAAAAGACATTCTCAATTTGAGGTGTTCAATTATCAGGGTAAAAGAAACATAAACACAGCAGCCAAGAATTCAATGCAAAATGATTCCAGAAGGGTGGGTTTTATTTAAATAGCCACAACTGTTAGTACCATATGAGGTCATACTGAAACCATAGTAAATGAGCCATTTAGAGGAGATTATATCTGTAACTAGGTGTTACTCTGAGAGAACTTGAAATAATGTAACTTTCAAGATTAATGAGCTGGGTTCCAGGCATGTATATGATCACAACATTGGAGAAGAAGGTGTGGGTTGAAGAGTGATAAGAGGAGTGAGAAGCTGACCGTATTTTTATGCCACTGTTGCTGATTATTTTTCCTCCCAAGTCCTTTCACTTCATTTCTTGAATACAGAACCAGTGCAGCTATATCAAAATAAGTGTGATTTTGCCCTTACCTCAGGTAGCAACCTGCAGAAATAAGAGTAAAAACTATCCTTCAACATCTAACTTACAGAAACTCACACTTATTTACCCAGCTATAACACATGCCTTCTTACAACTGAATTTGTACCAGGGCGTTGTATCTCATAATATAAAACCAATATATCTCCTCTGTATTTCTACAAATTGAGAAACTGCTGGCAGTTCTATTTCTTTGTCACTACAAATGTGCAACAAAGATAATATTGTGCATAAAGTATAAAGAGATGTGTACACATTTCAAAACCTTCTGCATATACGGCAAATTGAAAAGCAGTGGCATATGCTGCAAAATAGAGAAAAGAACAAGGGCTCCAGTGTCTTAATTACCAAGGCTAGCACAGCTCTGTGCTCACTCTCTGCCTCACTGTCTCTAGTTGTAGGATGTATTTTCTTTATTAATATTTACAAAACCTCTTGTTTGGTGAGGATTAGGTAATTATTTTGCAATATTGTGAAAGTGCCAAGTACTTTTACTAAAGGTTCACGATAGTACAATGCAATAATGCAATACGTTTGTTCATCATGGTCCTCTCTTTGACATGAATGTAACATACTGTAAACTGCCCATATGTTACAGCATATGGCAGAATTCCAGTACCTCTTCCCACACCTTATTCTTTATTCTCAATGTAAAGAAATGGCACTTTCACAGGGGGATACTGAGTTAAATTGGGACACGTTATTTTTTTGCTAGAGCAGATCAATGAGAGACAACTGAAAAATCAAGGTGGACTGCAACTTCTTTTTCATACTTAAAGGGAAAAAGTACAATTTAAAATACAGTCATGCTGTATAGAGCATATGCACTTTGGCCTTTTTTAGTAGATTTTTAAGGATTTTTTCCATCCTTCTCCTACCAAATCCGTAATATTAAGTGAGCAGTAGATAGTAAACTCTTTCTTATTGTAGCTTTTTTTCTCAAATCGTTTCAGGAACTGGGCTTTATGGCACATTGTAAAATGCTCAGTTTCAAACTTGCCTTCAAAATTATCTTAGATTTACTGAATAAACATCAGTGACGAACATTTGAAATGTAAACAAACTTTTCAGTTCAGTTTCATCCCATTTTGAAGGAGAACTAGAAATGTTTAATTCTTAGTAGCTTGTGCTCCTAGATACCACTATACCATAAAATCACAGAAAATTACCAAAAACTCTAAAACTATTTCATAAAGAAGAATATTGAAAACTGGAAAAACTATGAGAGCAAATGAAAGTTAAATCTTGATTTGTGATAGGGTTGCTGTCACAATGACATCTAATATTTTCATACTTGTGATAAAAAGGGGCAGTAAAATCTTGATTGTATTTCTCTATGAAGCGAGAATAGCACACAGGTCAGATGGAGAACTGTTTTAAATAATTGAAAACATTGATTTATATACAGTGCATCATTTTGAATATTCAAAAATACAGTCCTCCGGAAACTACAAATTCAATAAGCTGGTCTCCTGAACAGGTGTCTAATCTACAATCACTTGAGCATCTTTTACAGCAAATAATAGAGTTCCTGTCCAAGCAAAAATGGAGGCAAATCCTCTAATAGGAGCAAAACCTGAAAAGAGAGAAATTAAGAGCCCTGAAAAATGTGCTGGAAACCAGTGAATTTCTACTCCTCTGCTCATTTTAACAACCTGTTTAGGTCAGTTCTTGTTGCTAAAGTTAGTGTAGTTAAAGAACAGTTAAAACATTTACACCAAGCTGGAGGTCCTCTAGGGAACTAAAAATTCAAACAAAAATTGGAGATGGCATCACAGAAAAAGAGTTTTTTAAGTTTTTAGTTTATTTTTCTTCAGCTGTACACCAAACAACTCTAGTTAATCAATTCAGATTCTGGATGCGATAGGCTAGAGCATGACAAAAGCACCGAGGTTAACAAATAAAGATATTAGAAATTTCAAAAGATTAAATGCTTGAATTAACTCAAGTAAGCTTAAGTATAATTATTTTTTAAATCTATTTTTTATATTTATATATAAAATCTTGCAAGCCATGTAAGACCATTTTACAGCACACTTATAACAAGTAATACCTCCTTCAAGTCAAATAATTGTGATTGAGTTGTAATATTTATTTTAGAAAGTTAACTTGTCTTAATTTCAGACTGGAAAGGATCCATTAGAAGAATGCTGTTTTGTTATTCCAAAGATGGTTAATCTTATTGAAAAGTGATACCTCAGTTTCAGTGTGGTTCTGTTTAATTTTTCCTTCAATTTATTAGACTTAGTATGGCCTTTTTCTGATAGAAAGGAGAGGGGTTACATTACCTTTATACCATTCCCCATGTAAGAAATTAGAAACTAGTATTAATTACCTCTCAGTTGTCCTTCTGATTAATTAAAACATATAACTCTTTTTATTGTTATTACTGTAAAATATTTCTTCTGTTCTTTTAATCTCTTTTGTGATTCCATGCTGAATCACCTCCAAAGTCTCCATATCCTTTTCCAAGTACGATGAAATGGATTAGAAAAAAAATTAACGTTCCAGTTTCTTTAGCCTCGGAAAAACACAGTAGCAGCCACCACAATGTATCACAGTAGTTGTATATTTTTACAGAAAATAGATTCATGGTACCTAGTCAAGTGCCTCCTCATTTTGCTTATACTTTGTTGTATGCATATAGTAGGAGTGTAGTCAATATACTGCTGATGGAATGGAGCCGTTGCCAAGTGCTTGATATCAAGGGGTACCAAGAATGCATCATTCACATTTTGCTTCATGTTACTGTGGGCTAAATACTAAAGGTATTTATTTTTTTTTGAAAAAAGCACCTTGCTATATGAGCTTAAGATGTTCTTAAGCTGTTATTGACAAGACTTCTCCACTACTGAAAAGTTAATCAGAGTTAATATCCAGGTGTGAAATAGTGTCCCAGAAATTAAGTATTTAGTGTGTTTGAAGACCTAAAGTGGTGCAAACCAAATCAACATATAAACAGTGACTTGCTCTGATTGACAGCCACTGTCAAAAACAGTAGCATAATCATAGCCTAAATCTTTGGAAGTCACACTTGAAAAGCACATAGAATGAAAAACAAAGGCATGCTTGTAATGAGTTTATATATAGCTAGTTATGCCTGTGATTTACTCAGCCACTGACTTGTTTGATATGAGTTAAGCACATGAATTGGGATGAAATAACTAGAGGTTTTCCACTATATTTCAGTCAGATCAAAGCAAAGTTAAATCTTCTTCAGATGCAAAATAGTTCATTAATTCTTTTGTTCAGTTTACACTGTGATTTCCCAAATAAACTGTTACTAAAATATTATGAGGACAGCCAACAGCAGACTAGTTCATATCAGAATCAAAAGTTCTGCCCAAACCTTTTGATCTGCACAATTAAGTTGGAAATCTTGAGAAAAACTTTACTCATAGATATCTCTCTACAGCAAAAATGTAGCCAAAATTGAAAGAAAAGAACAATTCAACAGTATCTTTCAACACTGATGGTTTCAGATTCACTATGTGAAGGCCTGAATTCCTCTTATTACCTGTGGACAGTACAACTGACACCAGTAGTTTTCCACATAAATCCAAACAAAATGGTATATTTCATGTATACAGACATGGAAGATAAATCTTTATGGCTTGCACAACAAGTGCAATATTGCTACATAGTTGACATACAGCCCAGGTATATGACACAAGCCATATGGAGTCCTATTAGAACGTCCACCTAACCTGAGCTTTTTGCACAAACAGCTTATGTTCTCCATCTACAGAGCAAGCACACCTTGATGAGTTGGTGCCTGTGCATCCCAGCATGCTGAGGTGACCTTGTCTTTTAGACAGAATCAATCTCAGAATCAAGATGCAAAGATGATAATAAACATCCCTTCCTAGAGGGCATTTTCTACTATCACATCTACATTTCTGTCTATGATTAATATGAAATCTGCATCCAGGTAAGTTGCAAGGATGGCAGGGAAATTCAAAACCTCTCATAGCATCATGAAAAATACTTCCCAGGAGGAGTAGTGGAGGCAAAAATACCATAAGAAAAATGTAACTGCATTCCAGATATAATATGATGAGCATATAAAAGACATTACATGAAATGACTGCTCACAATAGCAGGAGATTAATATTCTAAGAGCTTCCTTTAGTCCCTTCTTAAATTAATTTTACCTTAATTTAATCAGGTAAGAGGGAGAAGTGCAAGTGAAACATCTATTGGGTGGCTTCTTTGAGTTTTAAGAGGACCACTTTTTCTGCCTGTGATGCATGTAGGCTAGTAGCTAGACACATGTGCTTTTTTGTGCTCCATTTTGCAGAAATCTCTCTGAAAGCAGAACCTTTGGTTTTAGACTTTGGTGAAAGTGCTGAAACAAGCTTATCTTTCTCCTTGTTTGGGGCATGGTGGTGGAGACTGTGGGTTTGTGTATGCACGTTGAGGGCGAGGAATGTTTTGGGGCTTTTTTTTAGTGAAAAGGAATAGACTTCAATTATATTATTGTCTAGTGTAATATTTATTCTATCACAAATAGTTCCTCATGTAAGAGAGAAATGGCAGTCTCTGCCAATCTCTCTTTAAGTCTGACTAAGTCTTAAAGCCACCACAGGGAGTCTCCCCGTATATACTTTTGATGTGATAGAAGCAGCAGGAAATATCTTCTCTGATTTAATATTTGACAGACTAGTGTCTCTGTCAGAAGTCTGAAGGCACTAAATGCCTACTTGGAAAATGTATGATGACTCAAAGGTTCTATTTAGCAATAGGCAGAAAGCTACTTTGCAAAATCTATCAGTTACCAAAAAAAAGCAAGACTGAAGCAATATTCACTAGTTTAATTCAACAATTTCATAAAATAACACAGTAACAATCATGAAGATTAATTTTGATACTATAACAATAACACACTCCTTTTTTTTTGTGCACCAAAAAGCTAAATGCCACTAACTAAGACTCTTTGCGTGTAATCTGAAGAATAAGTAAAGCCTCCATCTCTGACATGAAATTATATAGAAACATCCTTTGCGCAGATTCAGTAGGCAGAATTGCCAAGTGAGGAATCAAGCAAAATTTTTATGTGCTTCTTTTACATGTTAATTTATGGAAAGGTCAGGTTTACCTCACAATACAAAACTAAATGGTTGGGCCAGGTTTGACTGTGGATTGAGTTTCAGACTGTGAAATTGATATGCGATGTCAAGAAAAGTATTTAAACACAGGATCAAGGGTAGCTCAGGTTTCAGCAGTTGCACATCTCAGTTTCAGGCTTCTGGACTGTTTATCATCCACAAAATATTTTTATGGAAAATGTGCTCTGGAACTTATTATTAATAAGAATTACTTCAGTGACGTAATGACAACAGGGCCTGCTTCTGCTCCTATTTCATATCTGTGGTGGAGAATTAGACCTTTCATTTGTAGCTTTTAACAATAGCTTTTCTATGCTTTTCTAATTCTTTATTGCACTTAAAAGTCCTCTAGTATCACAGAATCTACCCAAGAGACACTACTGATAGGCATTCAGGCTGCTATACTTCATTACCTACAAACCCAAACCATCTTCTGTAACTTAATAGCTTAAATATCTTTCCTTAAATACATTTCTCTCCTCTACCACCAAGCACCTTCTTACTGGTTAAAATGTCAAGACCAGAAAATTCTTTAGTCGTTTCTAAAATGAGCTGCAAGATACAAACTACAGTCTGTTAGTAGAGGGCTAATATTTTATTTTCTGCCTTTTTATTTCTGCAAATTTTGGATTTTCCCTGACCTTATATTGAATGAATACTTTTCTTCTTCCATTCATATTGCCAGCATCTCAGTTTTGACCATTTATAATTTTGTATTTTCAACAGACCTTTGCTGACCTACAATTAAGCAAAACTCTGGAAATTTTTATCAACTTGTAAGGGAAAAGCTAAGCTGATTATGCATATATGTATGTATATATAATTCAAGAAGAAAAGACTATGTCCCTTTTACAATGAATAAGCTTTTAATTTTTCAGTTTTAAACTAACAATCAGTTTCTATTACTAAGGGCTAGCTTATTTCTGTGACATTGGCTAGTGAAGATCCTTGGAATATAAATGTATGCAATAAGCCAATAATTCTGCCTGCCTTTCTGCTGCTTTTAAGGGTATCTGAGTTCTGGCAAACAGACAGGTAATGGGAATTAGAAGGAGGGGAAAAAACCAGCAATAAAAATATAAATCACAAAAGGAAGGAAATCCATTTGGTCCTTGGCAGCAAAGACATCGCTCAGCTAATCCATGCTGAGTGCAATCCAATACTCTTTTATATAATCCTGTTCTTGTGGAAGAAAATTAAAGTTTAATGCAATAACGGCTGACACAAATCACTTTTGTTGCCCAGAAACAGATTAAAGAATAGTTAAAATCATACAAATCTAATTTCTTTTCTGTTGTTGTTGTTTTATTTTATCCAGTGACATCTTTATTCTTTAATCCACAGCATCAGTTTCTGATTATTAAACATATATTCCCAAAGTAAGAGAGATTTTGTGATAAAGAGAAGGGAAAAGAAAATAGTGACAGCCAAGAAATTATTAGTTCTAAAATGCTATGTGTTAAAGCTCTTTCAAAAATCCATAAATTTTTCATAAGTTCATATGAGTCCTTGTCTTTAATCAATCTGTGTCAAGGGGACTTTAAAATAAGCATCAAGGTGGCAGAATGTTATCAGTCATAATTTGAGCTGTACAGGTCACTCCCATTAGCTATCGCTCATGTGTACATATGCATTTGTTGTTTTGTAATGCATTTGAGATCTGCCCACAAAGGAACAAATTGAGAATTTCTGCAAGAGAGACAACTTAAGAGAGATCCTTATCTTCCATTTTATTACTCCAGCTATCAGCCTCAACCTGCTCTTAATCAGCAAATTGGACTGAAAATAACCAAAACAAAATAAGATGAAAGCTGATCATGGGCATATTATGCTCCATACAATAAGTTCCTTCATGACAGAAAAGATTACAGTTTATCTGAAATCTTAATCGGACCTATAACTGTGTTGAAATAGGATCAAGTTTTTCATTTTCTTTACCTTTGTCCCTAATTCCAACATATCCTCTCTCACAAATTTGTTTGAGAAACATCTCTGACTACACTTCATATTGGTGGTACAACATAACTGCAGAGGCATGTGGAGAGACTGCAGGAGTCAGTGTACCGTTATCATTTTACCCAAAGAGCTATCGAAGAATTATCCAAGGCACCTGAGTTGAGAAGTTTGTATGGAAGTGTAAACAATTGCAATAATTCCTCCAGTATTTCTCTTTTCCACACATATTTTTACAGCAGTATTTCTGCAGTTGTATGACACATGCTCAGAGAAATGAAGGGCCCACTGCTGAAAAGAACTGGAATTAACAGTATATCTTAAAAATATGAAAAGATCTCTCTCAGTTTTGTTACATTATACTCCCCTCTTTCAGACTGTGGGTAAGGAAAAGCTAACAGAGTTCAGGCCTCTTTACAGTTAGATTTAAGGGCTTCTCCAGAACAGGTTTCTGAGCAAGCTATTTGCCCCAGAAATGACATTTTGCCAGGAAGAATAAAAATGAAATAAATCACCAAAACTTACAAAAAATTGACACCCTAGGAGGATCCTATGGGAAGGAAACAAAATTGGCGGGGTTTTTTTGTGCCTCAGTGACACCCAGATAACTTGTTGGAAGAAGGATGTTATTTCATATCATCTTGACATCTGTTCTTACCTACAATAAGAGATTAGCCCATGGTCAGGTGCACCAGCAAGGCCAAATTAAAAGGCAACCTAAGAACTAACTCCTTCCTGAATTTCAGCATGCATGCCTGTTTGTAACTGTGAGTTTCCCTCAATGCTTTATTAATACTTGAGTTTTTTCACTCCTTTTCTAAAAGGACATCACTAGCAACTGGGCACATAAAACACTGATTTTCATTACTGGCATATAAAAGCTAGTCTATAGAGAGTATATGGCAAGATTTGTACGCAGTTACGAGGAAATGGTCCTAATAATCAAGTCTGAGTTAGAGACAGTGTATTTAAAAAGACCAGAACACTTCTACTACAGAAAATGAAAGGCTCTCATTTTCTCTCTTTACCTCTCCTGTATTTATGTGAAGAACACCACAAACAGCATGTTTTATTTCCCTGCTGTATTATAATCTACTCTAATTGTATAGGATCAGTCAGCAGTGGTAAAATTCAATCACTGGTCTCTGGAGTGCCGCTGGATCTGCAGATCAAGTCCTACTTTGCCAGGCCACTTATACTGACTTCCTGTGTGTGCTGGAAAATGTATGAAACGCAGTGCAGAAGCAGGGAATGGGGGGGGGGGGGGTGCGGAGAGGGAGGGTGGGGTGAGTGTGTGCTTGCTAATCTCTCTGCAACCTGCCAGGTTTAAACTGCACATTTCATCACCATGAAGGCAGTAGCTGAATCCCACAGGTGGGGCAATAAACCAGGACATTTCTAGCAGGTTTAATTGTATTGGGTGTGCTGGGATACCTTTCAGTATGAACATGTTTTCACTTGATGACAGCAACAAGACTACAGTCCTAGTTTTTTACTCCATGTCCACATGAACTAGGGTGTAAAGTTTCCAACTCCAATACACTTTATGACCTTTCAGGTGGCAAAACCTCTGACCTATCTCATTCCCATCTTTGCTGGTTCAGCTGCTGGGTGGTGACAACCTGCTAGACTCTCTGTCTGGTCTAACAGTGATTTACTGCATAATAGCATTAAAGCATTAGCATGGTATTCCTGTCCACCCAACCCTAAAGGGCTTTGGTGGTTGCAGGAGAGGCTCTCTGGAGGAAATTACAACATACAGGGATTTGTTGTGAGCCTATTGCTGCCTAGTGCCAAGATAGTTCATAAATTTGGGTGAAACATGACATCTAAGCTCCATTTTTTTCATTACAACTCTTCCTTATGACAATTTTAACAGCTGCATTCCTGAATAAAGAGCTAGCCTGCTAATCCAAGAGCAAGACATAGTTTGCAATTTTTCATTATTTTAAAGTATAAATATTATAAATGCAAAACCAGATTTAATTGAAAGACAGTGTATTTTAAAAGTTCTGAATTAGCATCTCATTTACACTACAATTATCCTATTGATGTCAAATAATCTATTTTGCATCCATACAAAATCAAGAAAAAGGACATAAAAATGTACCTTTTTCTTTTTCAAATGAATATTAACTACAACAACAATAACAATAGTAATAAATCTTTATCCTATGAAACAGAAAGATTATAAAAGCTTATTCTTTTAAATTATCAAGTACCAAAGTGTATTGGGTTTGCGTGGCAAGGTTTTGGAAACAATGGAGGGGGGGGACATGGGGTGGCTTCTGTGAGAGAAGCTGCCAGAATCTTCCCCTATGTCTGACCCGACACAGCCAATGCCAGCCGGCTACAAGAAGGGACCCGCCGCTGGCCAAGGCCGAGCCAATCAGTAACGCCTCTGTGATAACATAATTATGAAAAAAAAAAGAGAAGAGGAAAAAAAAAAAGCTGCTGCACACTTTGCAGCTGGAGAGAGGAGTGAGAAGATGTAAGAGAAAACAACTCCGCAGACACCAAGGTCAGGGAAGAAGGAGGGGGAGGAGGTGCTCCAGGTGCCAAAGCAGAGATTCCCCTGCAGCCTGTGGTGAAGACCATGGTGAGGCAGGCTGTCCCCCTGCAGTCCATGGAGATCCATGGTGGAACAGATGACCACCTGTAGCCCGTGGAGGACCCCACGCTGGAGCAGGTGGATGCCTGAAGGAGGCTGTGACCCCCCAGGAAGCCCACGAAGGAAGCAGTGGCAGAAACGTGTGATGAACTGACCCCAACCCCATTCCCTGTCCCCCTGTGCTGCTGGGGGGAGGAGGTGGAAAATCGGGAAAGAGATTAAGCCCAGGAAGAAGGGAGGGGTGGGGGAGGTGTTTTAAGATTTGATTTTTTACTTCTCATTCTCCTTTAATTTTGATTGGTAATAAAGTAAATTTGTTTTTTCCCCTGAAGTCGAGTCTGTTTGCCCTTGCCAGTAATTGCTGAGTGATCTCTCTCCGTCCTTATCTCCACCCACGAGCTTTTCGTTATAATTTTCTCCCCCTGCCCACTTGAGGAAGGGGAGTGATAGAGTGGGCTTTGGTGGGTATCCGGCCTCTGGTCAGGGTCAACCCACCCCACAAAGGTTAGCTTCTTTGAAAACAACCTTCATTCCATTATAAGATCATTAATATTTCTTTAATATAGGAAGAATATAAAAATTACAGTATTTACACATAAGGCAGCAAAAGCAAAATCTGATGTTCACTATTTCAAGACAGCTTTTTCTTGACACTGCAAGTAGCAAAATTATTAATTTGGAGAAACAGGAGAGTCAAAAGAGGTTAAACCACAGATTCATGAAGAAGAATAAAATTAACATGCAAATATCCCTGAATAAATTTCTAGTAATTTACATTGGATTAAATATTTTTCTCTTCTAATTAGATATGAATAGCAGTAATTTCAGTGTATGCTAAGGATTCTAACTTCTTTTCTTTTTGCTGCTATAAATTTGTGAGATTTTTCTGGAATCTTACTTGGAATGCCTCTTTCGATATATATGCTGTTTTAAAATAAAACTTTACATATGTATTTGGTACTGAAACCTGAAGCCAGTTTTTAATTATAAAATTAGTTCAATTCCTTTCAGCTTACTGCATTTTGCAAACCTCCTAGCATTAAAAAAAGGATCTTTTTAAGCAAAACAGTTATCCTTACCTGACAAAATTAATACCTTTTTCTCTTTTGGCCCAGTTGCTTCTGGCTTTAAATCTTCTGTCCTGCCAAAATATTACAGTGGGTTCCTCTGGAACAAATGAAACACTTCCTTGACAAAAATCATATTAAATTAAAAATAAAACCCATGTTCAAGCAAGTTTAATTATCATTTCCACTGATGTCAGTGGTAAAGTTTTTTCTGAAATTGTAGAAAACAAACAAACAAAAAAAATCATACTCATAGAGTGAAAATGCTCTTAGCACTGCCAGTCTTTCACTTTAGTAAGGAAAAAATCCTTACAAAATCAGAATCAGAATCATCAGAAAAAGAACAGAAAATTTGCCATGAAAATAAATCAACTCAGTCACTTACTTTATGGCAGGCTACCTGCAGAAACCTCACTCACTTTCAGTCAACCAGCTTTAAAATAGGTGTAAGTTTCCGTCTATAGTATTTAACTGCAAAGTCACATTGACTTCAGTGGTATCAGTGTTGTTTAACTGTGCTTGGCAAAGAAAAACTCTGGAAATTATATGTCAAACTTAAACTGCAATGAGTGTTTTCTCCAGTCTGCAGGCAGCCTGGGACATGATTATAAGTGATATGAAAGCTTTCAGGTGTGAGACCCAAAAAGTATCTGCTACTCCAGACATTATGCTCCTGAATTTACTTCCTTCTTCTCTTCCATAGCTCAGGCCTGATTTCCCACAGACAAATCTGAAATTGATTTGCATGTTGCCATTTGAGACATCTGCAGAACAACGAAAAGCTGAAAATGTAGGGACAACACAAATATAGTGAATGCTTTGTGAAATTCAGTAATAACTCATATAGTAACAACATTAATTTATTTAAACTCATGCATTTTTTAAATGAGAGCAAACGAGCTGATAGAAGGTCACCAAGAATATGTGGCCAGACTACTGGATCTTAGTCTTAGTTCTGAGTGACTATGCAACCTTCTTCTCTTCTCTTCTCTTCTCTTCTCTTCTCTTCTCTTCTCTTCTCTTCTCTTCTCTTCTCTTCTCTTCTCTTCTCTTCTCTTCTCTTCTCTTCTCTTCTCTTCTCTTCTCTTCTCTTCTCTTCTCTTCTCTTCTCTTCTCTTCTCTTCTCTTCTCTTCTCTTCTCTTCTCTTCTCTTCTCTTCTCTTCTCTTCTCTTCTCTTCTCTTCTCTTCTCTTCTCTTCTCTTCTCTTCTCTTCTCTTCTCTTTTCTTCTCTTCTCTTCTTTCTCTTCTCTTCTCTTCTCTTCTCTTCTCTTCTCTTCTCTTCTCTTCTCTTCTCTTCTCTTCTCTTCTCTTCTCTTCTCTTCTCTTCTCTTCTCTTCTCTTCTCTTCTCTTCTCTTCTCTTCTCTTCTCTTCTCTTCTCTTCTCTTCTCTTCTCTTCTCTTCTCTTCTCTTCTCTTCTTCTCTCTCTGCCTCTGGCCTCCTCCTACACCTGCAGCCCTGAGCAGCTCGTCCCACTCCAGGTCAGAGCAGTCTCAAATTCAGTGCTCCCTCCACAGTGAGTGTGCAGAGTCATCTACTCATCAACACTATGAGCCCACCAGAATGCAGCTTGCGGTATAGTGAGTTCCCTACTCCTGAGAATTTTAAGGGACCTGCCTCTTATATTTGCACATGTATAATCAATACCAGCAGAAAGTCTGTATAATAAAGATAAATTTTAAGATTTAATACCAGTACTCAGAAATAAAAGCTCTAAACAGCAACTCCATTCTCAAACACACAGTGGACCATGGCTTGTCGCTAGAGACCATGGGAGTACGGCAGCATCTGCTGTTCAGGCCTTACCAAGCATGTTATAAAATTGACTATTTCTCACAGGCAATTTTGCTGACTAATCCCATGCCAAAAATGTAATTTAACTAAGAGATAAAATATTAAATGGTCAGGGACATGTGGGAGCACGCAGAGAAAGAACATTTTTTTATGTCAGTTGTGCTGTATGATTTCTACTCTAGTTGTACTCTGTCCTTGTTTTACAGCACAAGCATCTTATACACTCACTAGGTTCTGTTCAGTCATTTCTTGATGTTATCCTGAAAACTATATTGGTTTTAATAATTCAGCCCCCTATATGTAGAATGAATTTTGGAATTTGTGATGTAAATCTATAACAGCAACTATTGCAGGCTTTTTTATTTTTTAATGTCTTACATCACACAGTACTTTTCTCTTGGCTATTTTAACTATGTCGCTAGCACTAGTTCAGGTATATGGTTACCATCAAGCAGTAATGATACCTCCTTATAATGCAGAGGCAAAAATGGAGAAAAAGCATTCCGTGATTCTGTGATTCTGTGATTCTGTGAAAAATATCCTTTGAGTATTTTATTGGAGTGTTTTATTTGAAATGATAGAGACATCATCAACTGTAATGTAATGAGTGGACTCAACCAGTTCCACTAGGTGAACAAGAGAATTTTTTAAGGTAAAGACTAGCTGCTGCTACTTTTTCTTTAAATCTGAGTTTTTCCCAAAATCCTGTAGGTTTTCTGGTCTGCTTTTCTGAAAACTTGTGTGTCCAGTTAAAGTGCAGACATACAGATGTACAGCGCACACAAATCTCCATCAATCAACCCATATTCCTTAACCACAGCCATAAACTAAAAAAACAGTCTCTGAAATCTTAAGCATCCATAGGAACAATCTCTGTTTGGATGCTTAACTACAGTGACACTAGCAAGTTCTCACATGAAAGAAACTAACATAAGCAACACTGAACACTTCACTGAAGTAATCTATTCCAGTTGTAGATTTTTTTCCCCAATGGGCAAAAAAAATAACACTGGTAACTGACACTGCTAATATAATTGCATCATCTGAGCTTTTGTTGATACAGCAGCTTGAGTCATAAATTGCATCTTATTGCACCCCTGATCAATGCATCCATATTGACAGAATTTATGGTATAAAAATAGTTCTCAGGTTCTGGTCCAAACTGGCAGCTCTTCACTCTGCTGAGACCATCAGCTTGACTCCCAGAGAACATGATGTTGATTAGTCAGTTTCCAGCAGGACATAAAAATGAACCAAGAGAAAATTCTCAGGTGACTAATTCAATATGCCATCAAAATGTGGCTAGTATAATTCCAGTGGTATTGAAGACCTGAACTCCACTTTTAAAATGTTTGTACAATACTGCAGCATTTGTTAGTTTTCTTTACTGCACATTTATCCTGGCCAAATGTCGATAAACAAATTCATATGCTGCAAAAAAAAAGTGAAAATAAAACAAAACAATTTTTTATGGTCTAAATTGGTTTAATATGTATCAGAGATAACCAACACATAATATACTAAGCTATGAATACCTGGCCAGCTTCAAACGGGCTACTAAACAAATAGGTTACCAAGAAAGAAAGAAGAGAAAAAAAAACCAACCCAACCTTGAAACAAAAAATATTCTGCAGTTGAAAAATTAGACGTTACATGGACTATCAAGTATAGGGGTGCTATGAGGCATTTTAAACAAAGAGTTTGACTTCAGCTCTCAGTTGAACTCCTCAGGTATAATTTATTTGGGTCAAAGTTGTTGTAATAATAAACTTTATTTTCCATTGGTGAATGTGTGAACAATACATATTACTTTGAACAGCTCTTTTAAAGCAAGATTCATAGGTCAGGACGTATCTCCCTTGATATTACATAAACAGGCCACAAGGCCATTTCAAACAATCTCTTATTGAAAGTCTGCATAGCAGAGCAAACTTTAGCACAGTTCAGCTTTGTGAACTCCTGTTCACAGAAGGGAGGACAAGACAATAGACATTACAAGTCCATATAACTTAAGTAAAAGCTGTCATTGTCCCAACTCATAGATAGGATTTGACCAGAAAGTAATTAAACATAGAGGGAAAAGTTTTTATTAGGATAGTTGTGTTGGGTTTGTGTTGGAGGTGTGAGGGGCTTTGCGGTTTTTTGGTAGTGGCGGAAGGGCCACCTTGTGAGAGCGAAAACTTCCCCTGCTCCCAAGGCGGAGACCCCCAGCCCAGGCTGGGCCAGTGAGCGCTAGAGAAACGCCTCTGAGAATCCATGTTTGTGAGGGGAAAGACTGTTCTGGAAGGAAGAAGATGGAGAGAACCTGGAGGAGAGGCCATTGACCTGAACAAAAGATGACCATCGGCCTAAACAAAGGACAGACAGAGAGAACTTCATTGCCAGAGGAAAGACAGAGACCCACACCCAGCTCTACCACATGGAATAGGAGAAGACAAAGTCCCCTGCAGCCCATGGAGATTCAACAGTGGAGCAGAGACCCATGTGTAGGAACTGGCTGGATGGTCACACTCAAAGAGTTGTGGTCAACAGCCCGAAGTCCGAGTGGAAACCTGTGATCAGTGGTGTCCCTCAGAGGTCAGTATTGGGACCAGTGCTGTTCAACATCTTTGCTGGTGACATGGACAGTGGGATTGAGTGCACCCTCAGCAAGTTTGCCAACGATACCAAGCTGTGTGGTGCAGCTGACACAATGGAGGGATGGGATGCCATCCAGAGGGACCTTGACAGGCTTGAGAGGTGGGCCTGTGCTAACCTTATGAAGTTCAACAAGGCCAAATGCAAGGTCCTGCACCTGAGTCGGGCAATTTCAAACATAAATATAAGCTGAGTGATGAGTGGCTTGAGACCAGCTCTGAAGAGAAGGACTTGGGAGTGGTGGTAGATGAGAAGCTCAACATGAGCCAGCAATGTGCACTTGCAGCCTAGAAGGCCAAACTGTATCCTGGGCTGCATCAAGAAAAGCGTGGCCAGCAGGTAGAGGGAGGTGATTCTCCCCCTCTACTCCACCCTCGTAAGGCCCCACCTGGAGTACTGTGTCCAGTTTTGGAGCCCCCAACACAAGAAAGATATGGAACTGTTAGAACGAGTCCAGAAGAGGGCTACGAGGAGCCTTCTCCTATGAGCACAGGCTGAGAGAGTTGGGGCTGTTCAGCCTGGAAAAGAGACTGCTCCGGAAAGATCTTATAGCAGCCTTCCAGTACCTGAAGGGGCTATAAGAAAGCTGGGTAGGTACTTTCTATAAGGTCAGTAAATGACAGAACAAGGGGTAATGACTTCAAACTGGAAAAGGGCAGGTTTAGATTCGATATTAGGAAGAAATTCTTCACTGTGAGGGTGGTCAGACAGTGGAACAGGTTGCCCAGGAAGTTGTGAATGCCCCCTCCCTGGAAGTGTTTAAGGCCAGGTTGGATGAGGCTTTGAGCAACCTGGTCTAGTGGAAGGTGTCCCTGCTGACGACAGGGGGGTTGGAACTAGATGTTCTTTAAGGTCCCTTCCAACCCAGACCATTCTATGATTCTATGCTTCTAAATTGGCAGCAAAGTGATTTCAGCCCGGGAAGAAGGGAGGGGTGGGGGGAAGTTGTTGTAAGATGTGGTTATTATGTCTAGTTAGATGAATAGCAATGAATTAAATTTGGTTTTCTTCCCCAAGTTTAAGTCTGTTTTGCCCATGACCATAACTGGTGAGTGAGCCGTCCCTGTCCTTCATTCCTAATCCCTTGTCCCCTTTGTTGTGTCTCCAATGCCTTTTTATCTGGTGGAGGGAGTGAGTGCAGGACTGCATGGTCCCACTGTGGGTCAAACCACCACAACAGTATGCAGGAAGCAAGAAAACTGTATCTTAGTGTTCTCAAATTACTTGAAAGGCATTATTATCCAGTGCCCTGCTCTGCTTCTGAACTGCAAAACTACAGGAAATGGCTTTTCTACTCCATGGATGCAAATGCAAGCATATTCTTCAGCACAAATGAGCTCAGACTACATCTGTGGAAAGACACAGACTTTATTAGCTACTGAACAATCTCATGTCAGAATTTCAGCCAAGAACCTCACTCATAACCTGGTGTGATGAGGCAAAGGAGCAATAACATTTTAAACAATGGCTAATACAATTTTTTAAAGTGCTGGTGAAACCCTGTGGTAAACAAATGAACATATTACACCAAAATGGGACAATAATAATATGCTTCTGATTCATTACCACAAGCTTTGCTACACTTCTAAGAATGTGTCAGCTGTGACATGCCACTGTTGAATTTTAATTTGCAATAATAATCTAAACTGTAAAAACAATCCTTGTTCATTTTATTTCATAAGGTGTTCCACAAAACCACCCTGTTCCAATGAACTGTATAAATATCATTAATCTCTAATTTATAAACAGAGATATGTAAATACAAAAGTTAAGAACCCTCATGAAGATCATAGGAAAATCTGCTGCCAGAGCTAGTGTAAGAATTTAACCACTTGGCATGGAGTTAACTCTGTGGTTGCTGCTGAAGTCAGTGGAAAAACAAATTTTTAAAAATCCCACCCCAGAGTTCACAGCTCGCAACTCCCTATACTCAGCCTTCTATAAAACACTTCAAAAATTAAACAAACATCCAAAGTTTAAAAAAAAAAACAATGGAGGAGTGGGGGGTAGGGAGGGGAGTGCAGGGTGCTGGAAAAAGAAGAAAATATGTGCCAGAGAACACTAAAACGCTTTAGGGGCCTGGAACTGTACAGTTCTTCCAAGTGGATGGCTTATAATCAAACTACAAGGTGTTAGCCTGTTAGCTTATCTGCTTGATGATTATGGCAGCACAGGATGAGGAAGAGCTATGAATAACAACTATATGCAGACAGGTATCCAGTGCCTCTTTTTAAATGGCTAAATTTGTAGAACCTTTACACTCCTGATTCAGAGTTTAATAAGCATTTGTCATAGGAAAATATACTCAAGGTAATCTAGAATGAGGAGGCAAGCCAGATAGCAATGAGCAAATACATTTCAGGCACAAGGAAGCCCCACTTCCCTTCTCATTTGAGAAGGAAAGCTCTTCTGTTTTTCTAGGCTATGAATTCCAAATTCTCTATGTGTTATTTCTTTTAAAGGTAAACGATTTCTGATCTTGACATAAGCTTAACCTGCCATCTATTGTGCAATGGTGTATGAGGCATGAACTTGGATTTTGGATTCTGTAAATGCTAACACATGTTATACCAACAAATCCCTACTAACTCTGGGCCAAATTTCATAGTTCTTACCTAGACAAAACACCATCAAAGCTGAAGTAAACAACACCTAAGTAAAGCCTAGAGGATTTGGCAATTTTATCCTCACTTTCTTTTCCCCTTTAAAAGCCAAGGCAAACAGGCTTTATTTCATTTTCTCCATGTCACAGGGAGGTGTGGATCAAAAGAGAGTGAAATAAGGAAAAAACTGTGAAGGGAAGAGTAGTTTTAGAGAATAATTATTCTTATCCTTCCTTCATAAGCCCTCACTACACAAAATCTGCATGGCCAGGGAATTGGCACCAAGGGTGAGGATGCAGCTCCTGGGAGACTTTAGGAGACTCAAGCAGTCAGTAGGTTTCCTATGACATTCATCCCTTAGCCACTACAGTGATGGAGCTGGAGTGTCACAGGTCCTTACTCAGTAGCACAGTATGTCACATGACCACAGAGTTCACTTCCCAAGGCACAGCCAATCTTCCCTGCACCCACTGGACAGAACTATGAGCTTAAGACTACATGCTATTGCTAAACAAAGTAAAAGTCATGTTATTAGTCTGCTGCTGACACTCAATTTATCTTCAGTATTAAAATAAAATTAAGAACTTCCTTTCAAATGGGTTTCAAGGAAGAGGATTTTATTGTAGGTTTTCTGGACATAAAATAGCTAATCAAGCAGAAAATGTGTTTAGTAGATTACAAAACAGTAAGTTTCACTGTAAGACATATAATAGCAGTGATTTATTAAGTAATATTATTCTCATGATTGTACTGCTATATCATTCTTACATTATCAGGCAATCTGTAGGAATTTGTTCTGCTTCAGGCAATCCTTACTCTTGTTATACAACTTGTTATGTACATTTTTCTCATTATGATAAGTACTTTGATCTCTCAGCAAATGTTCAGCATCTTATAAACTATAACATAAAACCTACACAGAGCAAAGCAATGACTAAACAGATCATAACAATCATAACTGTGGTTCTCAGCTAGCCTTAAAATAAATAACAGAAAAATAAGGGAGGAGGGGAGAAGAAACTCTTTGTCAGTAGACTTCTAAACTCTTTTAGGCATGAGATTATTTTCTCTTTCAGTGCTGTCCCTTAGAGATCTGATTTTCACAGTTATCAGAAGCTAAGTTCAACTAAAATACCTCCCTTGTGATAAAAAGCAGCCTTTACAATTCAGAATTCTTCTTTCAAAGAGCATTAACTACAACCCACATTACTGAGAATATACCTAGCCAAGCAAAGATGTGAATGCATAAAGCCTTAACTTCAGTGCCTTTAATGATACATTCTGCAGACAGTTATCAATTTGAAATGTACAGTTTAGTGAGATTTATCGTTAGCTGTAGGTCAGCCTCTTCTATTAATACAGTAGATGTGTCTTCTCATATAGAAGAGACTCCAATGGCCAGGACATGGATGTATGAAGTCCTTTACATAATTAGAATGCAGCCCAGCAGCTTAGTCATTCTTCCATTATTTCATTATTTCATCTTCCTTCTGAGAAAAGGAAAAAAGCATTATTCCCCATGGCAATATATGAAAATTAGATTGGCCCAGTTTGAGCAGAAATTTCAGAATTAAAGCCATTTTTAAAAAAGTAGAACTTGTGGTAAGGCAGCAATCAGCCCCACTGTTATGCAAAAAATCTTTGACTATGGAAAACACAAGATTGTAGACTATCAAGGTCTGGGCTTGCTAGACACATTGTTTCATTTTCCCTTTGGAGGGATACTCCTTTCCTTCCCACCCTTCAGCTTCCTGACTTTTCCCTCCCTTTTGATGTTTCTCATCATTTCACTATCAGTAAGTAAATCAAAGCCTGTTGCTTCACACAAGGCCTTTCTATGCAAAGAGGCTCAAGAAAGGTCTATAAACATTGTGAAAAGAAACCTAACAAACATGAGGAAGGAGAAACTGATGAAAGATAAGGAGGAAGCTAGTGAAAATCTGTATCTTTAAAGAGAAGGGTAAATCACCTGCCAAAAGAGGGGATTGCATGGGTTTTACCATTTCACCTATAATGCTTTGCATCTGAAGGCAGACTGCTGACACAGACTGGCAGAGGTAGAAAATAATCTAACAAGCATAAAAACAAGAAAGAAAATCACTGTCATCAGAAGTTATGTTGAAGAGCAGCTCCTTTAGCTTTATAAATTGGTGTTTGCAGGGGTATTATGGTGAATCACCTTTTTTTCCAGCAGCATTTGAACTGTCCCAGCATCTCCCAAAGGCACTGTTGAAAACAAAGTGTAAATCCAACATTTACCATCAAGTGGCCCAGGCTGAACAACTCAGGCCTGAACGGTCACTTCAGAGATGCTTGGTAACACTTCTTTGGATGAGCAAGAGCTCTGTAACTGCCTTTGGAACATCTGACACTTCAAGTATTTCTTTATGCTTTTGCTGCCATAATTACAAAATATAAAAGAGTAAGAACAGTGCTCATCAAACCAGACTTGGCCACTAAATATTAGACACTTAAAACAATACTAACAGGTTACTCGGATTAACACAGAAAATGTCATTGGTGACAAACACATTTTGCCCATTGTTCTACATAGGCTTCAGCAGAATATTTAACATTTATATTAAAAACAAAACAAAACCAGAAACAAAACCAAATACAAACAACGAAGTAAACGCCCCTCCCCCCCAAAAAAACCCAAAACCCCACAACAAACAAAAAACCAACAAAAACCTACAGCTACATAATTCTGCTGGGGAAAAATGAAAATAGACTTACACAAGTGCTCATTTGTACCAACCTGCTATGTTCTTATATGAGCTGATTTTCTTATAGAAAGGCTAATAATTTGTCAGATTCATTATTTTTATTTTTATTTTTTAAGTAGTAGATTTATGGACCATATTAGGAATATGGCTAATTCTGAGGACCTTATGCATTTAACTAAGCATGAACAGATTAGTTTCAAGGGCAAGCACTGAGCAAATGAAGGTTGTCAACATTTGAAGAATAATATAGAGGCACCTATTCCTCAGTGCAACTGGAAAATTAACAATATTTAATGGATTGTAACATATTCACTTAATAAATATTTTGTTTTTCAAATTAGAATTGGTGTAATTCCATTCCATAAATGGAATGCAAATCTATTCTTCTGTATACTGGAAGACAACATATAAAAAGAGGAATGAAAATAATTTTTAGCAGGTTGTCAAAATGATTTTGCATACAACACTGCATATACTTACTCTAAGGTTCTCCCTCTGTCCAGAATCTGTGTTCATTATCATAGTCCTTTTACTGTACATATCATTGGTGTTATCTTCATCCTCTAATTTCTCACAAGTTCTCCAGTGACCCTGAGTGATCTCCAGTTCTGGTTTGCTTTGTTTGCTAAATTGTGCTGAAAATATTCTTAGTTTCTACTATTAAAAGTCACCTTTTGCCAGCAGATATACCAACTTCCACATTTCTAAGAAGAGAAAAGAAAACAAAATTTCAAGTTACAACTGTCTGGCTGTAAAGTAATGAATTCATGTTGACAACCACTCCCAAATACCTCAGGGAGAAGGGGAATGGGATACATTTTCCTTAATGTTTGGAAAATGCTTTGAAGGCCGTAATAATGGGCATTACACACACGCACAAGTAGCTATGAAGGATTTTCATCTGCTCTAACTACTCAATCATATAGATCTATATTTGATTACATTTTATTCCTAGCCTTCTTTTCTGTTAAAAAAGTCATTAAACTGGAAAGAGGTAAACCTAGTTCAGGAAGCTTTGGGTTGTTTGGCTTTGGTTTTGGTTTTGTTGGTTTGGGGTTTTTTTTTAAATGGAATTGTAGGCTTCCTGCAAGCATAACAAGCAAATATAAAGAACATTTTATAGAATTAAATTTAACGTCAAAAGAGAAGAAACATGCTTCATTGTGCAAAAAGAAGAAAACTTTTTTTTTATCTAGTGGACCAAGGCAACAAACAATTAACAGTGCAAGTTTCTCACCCAGCACATGTCTATGCAGCAATTTACAGGCAGACATGAATTTTCTCTGCCTCTATCTCAGTAAGCTAAAAGCCACAAGACTTGTTGCTGCAGAATCCAAGTTAAAATATCAGCTTCATCACAGTGCTTACCAGGTCTAGCCTGAGTCTGTGTTAAAATGGCTTCTAGCTGGTTTGGAGCACAGGCAAAACAAGTTCAGATCTTCCTAAGAATGACCAGCTGAGTGTAATCCAAAATTCAGAAAAGGCATCTCTCATGATGGAGAACTGCTTATGCCTTTTTGGCACAGCACAGTCAACTGAGGTGGTGGATTCGCAATGAACTGACTGTCTTATTTGAAAAATGCAATAAAGGAGTTGAAAGCAACAGTGTGGTAATCAGTTAATCTGGTCTGGATCACAGTGACTATCACATTTTATATATTAAAGTAAGGGAGCTACACATCCTTCAACAACTTAAACCACCCTCATTTCCTCAGATATCATTCTGCCTGATCACCATGCCCAAGTGTTGGATTATAGTTAATCACAGAGAGATCATCTATCCCTACCATCACTTTGATGAACTTCTTAGCAAAGATTACGTTAGTCAAGGTTCTTGCCCTGCAGATATATATGATGTGCTTGAAAAAAAAAAAAAAAAAAAAAGGACCAAATGAACCTCAGGAAAGTTTTTCATAAGAAGCAAAATCATATGAAACATAAAACATATATTCTAATAATAGTAAATATGAATGCTGCCACCATTGCCTCCAACAAATGTACACATGATACTTAGTATCACCTAAATTAATCAGACCTGGTCCTGGATCACCTATCCATCTGTATCACCCAGATAGCAAAAAGCCAGTACAATGAGTCTAATGTTATCGCTTCCCAGCTCACCCGGTGAGCACAGAGGACCTGCTGCAGACTGAGAAGAAGTAGCAAACCCTCCATGGCTTGTGAATTGACATCCTTGATCAATAGGTCCACCAGTGGGACTTGCAGTGGGGGCTGGCTATGTCAGAGTGGGAAGTGGCTTAGAACCCTACTGCTCCTACAGTCCACTACTATGTTAAAAGTGCTTTGATCTGGCCAGCTGAATTGACCTATGATTTTTAAACCCCAGTGCGACACTCTGGAATGACCATTGGGCCAGGAAGAGTTAACCCATAAAATATCAGTTTGTGAATTAAACCTGGTATAAGTTCACCATGCTTTCCTTCTAGGGGATTAGATCTTTACTATGCAAATTCTGACTGTAGACAGGCAAATGAATATATTGGTATAAATCACACTTCAGCCCTTACATTACTAAGAACAGTAAGTGAATATAATACACCAAGCAGATTTATATGCTGTTGGGTAATCCTCCAGGCTTGGCTTTGCTAAAAAGTCAGACCCAGTTTATGTTAGAAGCAGTCAATAATACAGAAAACTAATGCATAGAATTGAGTGAGTGTCAAAGGCTTAATTCATGCAGGGGAAACAGCTTTTCTTTAGCAACTTCTCCTCAGGAAGGTAGTGCAATATTTTTTGAGCAGGGTGTAAGAGAAATTTTATGTTTTAGAGATACACGTTGTCATTATGAGACCAAAAAAAAAAAAAAACAAACCAATGGCAACACATTTCTGACAAAGTGGGCTTGCGTATGAAACAAGGTGGAGTCTCTCTCTGAACCTCGAATAGAAACATTATTTTTTCCTCCACAAGAAGCCGTCATCACTCTTTCACTAAAAGGAAGGTCACTCCATCTTTCACAAAAGATTTGCCTGCTCATAATTACCGCCTGCAGTGTACAGACAAATGCAATCTTTTAAAATGCTAACTGTGTTATACTTGTACCCAAGGGATCCAATGGTACAAATGTAATGTGGCCTAACCAGTTTGTCTTAGCAAGACCTTACAGTGCTGATTTGAAACAGCTGAACTAAATCAACAGTTACCTTGAGCCAGAGGCCTTTGGAGAGCAATTAGAGTCAAAGCTTGGGTTTTGAACCCAATATGCCCTGTCAGTCTCAATGATTTGTGTTCGTTGTACTCGGTCTCATTTCCTGCGTGAAATACGAGGATGTATAAAGAGAAAAAATTCCCAAGATTAAAAAATATTTGACCTCAGTGCATTTTCAAGCATGAAAGTACACATGTCTAAATGACCATTTTGGTTTGTAGTACAAAGTTCTATTGATGTTGGCAGGCTGAGCTTCCCTGTCTCAAAGCCACATGAATGGTTTCAAGTTTCAACCAAAAAATGTTTTCCACATGCTTTAGTGTGGGCCAATTTACACAGCAGATTTTGTGGAGACTCTGGCCAAGTGCTTCATAAAGGACTGCCTTCTCTGGGATCAGGGAAACCACAACAGACACATTGCTAATGCAATCTAATTATCTGCTTGAATATTTTTCCAGATGTATCCAATGTCTAAAAATACTGCAATAAAAAAGGTATTATTTGGCTCCTTGGACTGAAACAGTGGCATAAAGAACCTGCTTGTCTAGAGGGAAAGTTATAACAATGTAATTCTGTAACTGCCTTTAAATCAGTCAGACAAAACTGAACACCCCAAAGGTGGAATATTTGATGTCTTATGTTTGGAATTTGCCTCCCAAAGAAAAACATGAATAAAGGGGCAGGTTTTCTGTGAAAAAGTGCATCTCATTCTTATAGGATAATTTCCTTCATTTGCAGATCACAATTTGATATTGGATAGGTGGATCTAATACATAACAAAGCACCTTTTCACTGAAAGAAGATGAAAGTTGAAGACACTAGGTAGTGGCATGTGTACAGTTGTGTCATGTTCTATTTTGTTATTAAAGTTCAGTACAGGTCTATCACTCAATACCCCAGCTCTAGAAAAATGTAAAAAGTCAAAGCGGCTTTTTCCTCTATCAAGTCTTCCTAGATTGCATACTTACTGTTTGTGAGAAATGTTTTTCTTCTTCTCACCAGTGTGCTTAAAAAGACCACAAAATGGCACAGATTATTCAAACAGAAACTGACCATTCAATAGGTTTTTCTGTTTTTCTGTCTTGATCAAAGAATATAAATAAAAACACAGATGTCAGAGTTTCCATCAGGAATAACAGCAGTTTGCATAACCTACAGTTCCAGAAACACAGACCTATTTGTTCAAATGCTTTTACTTTTGAATTTTACAAAGGATTTACATTACTGACTTTTGCAAAGGAGATCTGCCAGTAAAAATATTTCCTAATTCCTACAAGAATATTTTATTTTAGGATATAATTAAAAGCCATGTTTATTTTTTTGTTTTATTTTAATATTCAACTTTTCCTCAATCTACCACCACTGGGAAAATAGCAAAGGTAAACCAATAACTTACCATTTATTTTCTCAGTATTCTCAATCACAAGCACAAAAAACAGTCTGAACAGCATCCCCAACTTCCACCAAGAAATGCTAGGACAAGCACTGGTGCCAAGGTAATGTGGCCTTAAACAGGCTGGAGCTGAAGTTGTGGCTGCTGAATCTGAACATAATATGAGAAGAATGCTGAAAACCACATGGGAGATAATGACCGAGCAGAATCTGCTTTGGTATTTTTGGCATTTTAGTGTGGCTTTTTAATAATTTGAGCTATTTCCATGCAACGATGTTTGTTAGATGTGACTTATATGAGGGTGCAGTTATGTGTTTTGTAGTTACCCTTAAATGCATGCATCAGAGACAACATTGGCCAGTCTTATGACTTGGCCTAATGGATAAGGAGTGGCAATAGTGGGATAGAGAGCTCAGTCCAAAAACTTTGCTGCCTAGAAATGTTCCTAGTGGTTTAAATCACTGTTTGTGTATTTAAAAAGGAAAACAAACTTAATCATGCTGCCTGATCTCTCTCACCATATTGATTTGCTACAGCTCATTATTCTTACTTTTATTTTTATAGAGCAAATTTATGGCTTTTATTTCATAGAGCAAATTTACCAAACAATTCCAAGAACTTGAGAAATAGTGGAATATGGAACCTATACTTTGCACAAATATTTGCAGTGCAATGGCATATTAAATAATACTGAATAAATTTTAATGGTCACATATAAGCACATTTGAATCCATCACTCCAATCCAAAGAAATTCAGTGTTGTCATGTTGTTAGTTAGTATTCAAAATATAAATTTTGACAGATTTAAACAGGTTGCATAGGTTGCAAATATCTGTTAGCAGTGTACATGAAGAGTAATGGATTGAGCAAAAAAATAAAATCTCTAACTCCTCCTAACTAAAGCAAGATTTAAAAATTTCTGCTGTGGACACACACCTTTGACAGCATACTTTTGAATTCATTCAGCCATATTGTACGCTTTAGCATTCTTGGTCCTTTTTTCCCACAGTGGAACCAACCTGTCAAGGCAAAGAGACAGTCCTGCAAGTACAGCACAAATACATGCCTATAGCCAAGCTACACGTGAGGCCTGAATCACATAGATTCGAGTGTCGTGCATAAAATGTTGAGAAAGATTAAGAAGCTTCTTAAGGACCAGCTCCCCATGATATGTTTCTGTAGTAAGGAGAGACTACAAGAGACATTTAACTGATGAGTGTTCTTCAGTAGATAAGAAAACAGGAGCAATGCATAGATTTTGTGAAGAGGCTTAGTTATCAAGAAAGTGGTAACCAATATAAGAGATGTCTCAGTGTCCCAGTCCACTTGAGGTTGGGTGTGTCATCATAAACATCAGAAAGTTTTGATTGTGTACAATATGAGATGAGCTCCCATCCTTCTAATATTTAGCAGACTGTCCAAAAGAACAGTATGCCAAGTGACCTTGACAAATGCCCACTAAAAAAAAATGTAATCTTTCCATCACTTTCTAAAGTGATAAATCAACAAGGAGCTCAAGATTGATATATGCATTTAAGTAAAACCACACTACGCTGTAGGTACTACATAGGTCTAAAGCACTAGCTTTCAGGTATTTTCAGAATTATGCAGGAGTGTATTTTGCAATTACTCTACATTAGGCTTGCAACTTTCCAGCAAAATATTAAAAATACTAAAAGCTAAGCTGTGTAAAAAATGTTGTATTTATTGCAGCTAAGCTTGGTTAGAGGTCACTGTCCATAGCCACATGCGAAGAATGTGGTTTCCTGAGATCTGTTGGGTAACCGCATATAAAGATATTTCCCTAGACTGACTCTGCCAAAATGACACAGAATTTAAAAACACAACTATTTTAAGTGTTTAAACCAACTTAGACCATACTGATACATTAAGGATAAGTAGTGACTTCACAGATGGTTATACCAGCAGGTCCAGTAGTGAGCTTCATGGGAAGTAACCTCTTAACCTTTCAGTCTGCATCTTATTCTTATTCTTCTTTACATGGCCTTAAATCCTTTTTTCTTCATCACTTGTCCTCGTGTTCTCAAAAAATATACCTGCTAGCCTTTCAAAAAAAATACTGCTTTGCTGCTGCAAGCCATGAGTGAAATGAAGAGTTCTCTGGTTGTTTCATGAGAGAAAAAGAAATATAAAGGTTAGAGGGTAACTGGGAGATCTGAGGAGGCAACAAGGGCAAGTGAGAGAACAATCTGCAGAAAAAATGGGGTAGCCATCTCTATGGAAAGTGTATGGCAAAAATGGGACCTGTGAGTATTAACATAATGTAAAAAATTACCCTATTATTAATAATGTTGACAGTGATGAAATATCAGGTTCTTTTTTGTGTCCTCTTTTTTTCTTTAATCTTTTTATTGATAGTCTTTTCTTATTTGGTTGGTTTTTTGTCTTGGTTTTTTTTCCAGATGGGGAAGTTGTCTCTCAGCTTCTTGTTATCTTTCCCTCCTTTAGCCTTTCCCCTTACCAGCTCCTGTCTCTCAGTCTCTGCTGTTTCGCTGTCTCCCATTTCCCGAAGTTATAGCTCTTACTAAAGGCCAGTGGATTTTTACACAAACAGCAAGGAGCCAGCAAGAAAAAACAGAGTAGCAAAATCCACAAGAGAGTATGTAGAATGCACAGTTCTGCCCTTATGTCGTATTACAAGATGAGGAAATACATTTTTCCACGCAATTGATGAAAAGTTACTATTGCTTTTTTTTTTTTTTTTTTTTTTTTTTTTTTCGAAGAAAGGAAGATAGGCTAACAAATAGTTTTGGGGGAATTAGGTTTTATTTTTCTTTCTAGACAAATAATATTTCCATAAATCCAGATGCAAATTTTGGGCTGTCTGGTTAATTAAAAATTTTAACAAAACTGAAAAATTCCCATAAAGCACAACAACAGGAAGAGGATGTACAGTTATATTGGTACTGGGCACTGGATACTGCTCTGGGAAAACATTTACCTTTGTTTCTTTCCACAAAGAGTAACCCATAAACAACAACTATCATATTCAAGTATGGGTTTGGTTTTTACCATGAAAAAAAAAAAAAAAAGCTTTGGGAAATCAAGGAAAATAGAGACGAATTCTAAGCAAAATTGCAAAAAAGTACATAGGACATAAAATCAGTGAGCCTGTTAACTTTTCACATATATTTTCCTGAAGCTGCAAATGTTTTACCCTATGCTGCTCTCTTTGTGGGTCTGAACATAACACCTCAACCCACAAAAGTACTTGCAAACAAATTGAGAAAACCTAAGAGCAAACATCATATTAAATATCCCCATGCTGATATCTTGAAGAAATTCTTTCAGATGACAGGCTGTCAGCCTCTTATTAGAAGAGGATTTGCCATGATTCACACAGTTCTGGAAAGCTTGTCAAAGAGGAAATAAACACTTAAAAGCACAACAGAGAAAGGCAGAAAGATCTTCAGATTCTTCAAGTTCTTTCTGAGATAGCACTTGCTGACACAGGCACTCGCTTTCCTTCTATACATACATACTTACAACAAGCCTTATAGAGGGGTTTGACCTTTGTCAGGGTTTTTTTCCCCCCTCTCTCCATTCAAAGAAAGCTAGTCAAAGAAAGTAATATATTTTGATTTGTGTCACAAGTAATTCATAGTGATAGTACATAACGATATTTGAAACTCGCTCTGGAGAAAGTTACCAAGTTCACAGCACTTACTTGCATCTTAGCAGACCACATCTGTCATTTCATTCAAGAGTGGGCCTATGGATAAGCATTTAATCAAAACCTCTGCTGTGATTGCTACTTGTAAAGAAAATTACAAAGCAGCAGCAGCTTCAAAGCCAGGATTACAAAGATTAAATAGGAGCTGCTTTTTGTTAAAGTGTTGGGTAAGAATAAATTATAAAGTCCTTAAATTTGAAGGAAATTAGAGGGGAGAATTGTTCATTTGGCCTTACCAGGATTTCCTAATTTTCATTTCCTCTCTTCTTACTTATAGTAAATTACAAAATTGAGAATTCATGAACAAGTGCTTAATGAGAAAGAAAGAGGAAGTCTAATTTTGATACATGGTCATACAAGAAGACACTTTAGCCTAAATTTGTAACTTTCCTTTAAGTAACGAGGATGTTTTATTTTAGTGTTGGGGTTTGGGGTTTTTTTTTTTTGGTTGTTTGGCTTTTTTTTTTTTTAAATACTAAAATAACCCTCTTCCCATAATTCTTGCAGTGCACTATCTGGACTGAAGTTTCAAAGAGTACAAGTTTATGTACTTTCTTCTTAAAAGGTACAGCACTGTACACAATCCATAGATGCATACTGGCAGCTCCAGATTTAGGGAGACATGAGGGTAAGAAACTGGGTAGACTGGACTCCTGACTTGCTTATAGGGAAGTAGAGAAAAACATGCTTATAAACATGCTTATAGGGAAGTAGAGAAAATCTGCAGAAAAAGAACTGCAAGCAATTTGTTTCATTTCAACAGACTAAGAACTTGGTCTAGTGCCACATTAATTTTGAAACAGCATACTTTTATATAATTAGAACAACATCTATTTACAAAATAAAGGGCCTCCTGATAAAGACACTTTTTATTATATTATCTATTGACATGATGTGTATTACCAAATGGTCTTAATCATTATACAGTCATGTGATTCCACTGACCTCCCAAATACAGTGCCTAAAGTTTAAGAATGTGACAGGGACAGGGTGTGACACTCAGGTGATAGAAAAGCATCATACCTTAGGGGTAGCCACACAGGGGTGGAAAAGGAGGATACAGACACACTACAGGGATATTTTTTCAGCTAACTGTTTTTGATATTCAGGCTCCTTGTCCCAAATGTCTGTTATATCCGGCTATATGTTGCTCCTATTCTAGGGCTAGCTGAAACAGCTCTCATTGCAAAATATGCCTCATTACTCTTAGTCTTTTATGTTAAACCTAACAAGTATGTAGGAGAACACCGAGGCTGGGTCTGAACCTAAGTTCAAATTTTACTTTTTATGATCTCGCCTTCCTTTCCCTACACCTAATTTTTATCATATTGCTGAAATAATTTGAACATATATTTAAGAAAAGGAAAAAGCTATCAAGAAGCAGTGCTAAGGACAAATGCGCCACAAAGAATGTTACTAAGGCTTACTTTACACAAGAGACATATCTAGGCCTACTTTGCTACTAAACCCACTATAACATTGATAAACAGTATGGAGTCTATGGCAATTTTGGGGACTAGAAAAAACTAAACTAGTGAAGCACTTTTATGCCTCAACAACTATTGCTGTACTTCAGTGTGGTGGTTTGGGTGGATTCACCCTTTTGGCTTTCACCTTGCAGCCAAATACAACCTGCTCTCTCACCCTCTCTCCTCCCTCACCCAGGGAGTAGGGAAGAAAATTGGAAGGAATTGTCATGGAGACTCAAGGAGTGAGATAAAAACTATTTACTAATTAAAATATAATGATAACAACAGTGATAACAGAATGTACAAATGAGTGATGCACAGTGCAATTGCTCACCACCTGCTGACCAATGCCCAGCCTGTCCCAGCCAGCGATCCCAGAGCAGAGACAGTCCCGAAACTGAAACCCCGGAAGAGTGAGCCCGAGCGATCCCCGAGAGAATCCCCCCGTGTTTGGTCAGCCCTGGTTCATACACTGACATGCTGGGATATGATCTGGAATATCTCACTGGCACACCCAAATGCCAGTTTGGGGTTTGCTGTTCACTGCACTTCTCCCTCCCAGTCCTAATGCAGCTGTGAACCAGCCAAACACGGGAGCCTTGAGCTCCAGCAGCAACTGATAACATCAGCACTTTTATTGACATTCCTCTCATAACAAGTTTTACACTGAAACTAAAACATAGCTATTCTAACTACTAAGAGGAAAATTAACTCTATTCTAGCAAAACCAGGACATCAAACTTCTACTGACAGTAAAATATTAAGGAGAAAAAAACCCAACAGTTGTGTAGTCTTAATCCTTCCTATTCTATCCCCTACAATTCCTGAAGGGCAAACTGGTTCCTGTGGCCTAAAATAATCTTGACCTTTATTTCATATAGAGACTGCTTTATGCATTTCAGTATATCCTAATTTCCTTATGGCTCAGCCTATGTACTCAATTCTCAGGAACTAATTTCTTGCTTAAGTAGAGTGTGACTTGCATTACAGCAATGAAATACTCATTCAGTGTACTTTACTTCAATACCTGCTAATTTCAGAGCAAGGCATTTGTTTTAAATTCAGTATTATATTTTCTTATAACACTCAAGTTCAAGTATGACTAGCTCAGGATTACGCTAAAGTAAGAAACCAGTGAATTCGCCTTTATCCTAAAACCCCATAAGGAGGCTTCCACATCTAAAGAAACTCCTAAGTTGATTTGACGCTTGTCATCAACATTTCTCCACAGGATCAAACTAATTTTAAGTGAGTTAAATAATAGTGACCTCTAATACTTCTTAATCTTTTTAATTTTCCTCCTACACATTGAGGAGTTAACATATATAGTTACATAAAATATGCCTACATATAAGTCCATTCTTAATTCTTAAGAGCCAAGCAAAAAAGAAATGTCATACAATAAACCATTCATAGGGTTTTTTTTCCCCCAGTGGCTGTTTTCAGCACACAAATAATGGGCTTAAAAATAATTTAGATCTAGAATTATCATTTTTAAATGTTTATGAATTTACAGCTATAACATCTGCTCAAAACAGTTTAATATTCTGGTTGTAGACAACTGCTGCTTTATTGTTCCTTTACCCCAGCATAAAAACATCAGTTAGATGGCACTGCATTGACATAATAAAAAATAATGCATTGGTGATCACACTGCAACACATTTATCAACATTATATAACCAGTCAAGCACATCAAGAGGTGTTCTTTCTATATACATTACCTATTTTGTGTACTTTACATATATTGTAATATGTTAAGTACACAAGGATATGTCAATATATTATTTGCATATCAACTTTATTAACCTTTAATAGCCCTGGCATTCAACATTTCACTTATTTAAAACAGCATTTCTGGATGGGCTGGCAAAGGAAGATTTTAAAGCTTTGAGCATGTGAAATACTAGATGCACTTTTACACATGTGGAAATGGATCCACTAACAACAGTACATGAAGGTATGTAAACAGGTTCTCTTGCACTCTCTGTTACAGCAGCAACCTACTCAACTCATCATTGCAAGAACTACAGTCTCTTAATCTCCAACACCTGTGAATGGACAAATTCTCATGCATCCTAAAAGGTGCTATCCTCACTTGAATCAAACATTTTTCTACCATTACATGAGCCATCAAAGGTCATGTCACAGTTTAAGTAGCCACCCTCTACTTGTCCTCCCTCCTAACAGCAACAGTTCTGCACTGGGCTAAAACTACTGCTGGGAAAAGGTGAGAGGAGGTGCCACCACTTGCTCACTCTCAGCACTGACTAAAAAGCCATTCCACTACATCTGGGAGGAGGCAGAAAATTAGACCACACTCCATAGATACTCTACATTCACTGCAGTATAGCCCCAAGAGTTTTATATTCTCCACTATATGACTTGCAAGGGTACTACTCTTCCAGAAGGACAAAGTTTCATAAAAGTAGGCACTGCTGAACACAGCTTAGGTAACACACATTACTTTTTTTTCAGATTCTGTGTCTATGAAAGGAGAAAACTTTTTTGCTTCTTCAGAGAATGATTTCCCCCATAACAATAAGAAAAACTCTTTAGAGAAGCAGAGTCCTGATCCAAAGTTCAGATGTTCCTGGTGGACAAATTAAGTTGCCAACACATTGAGAACAAGTTGAGTGGAGACCATCCTGCTGCAAATTCAGCTGTATCAGTCATTCACCAACAAATTCAGCTGTATCACTCTTCCACTTGTCCTTAGCAGATACTCTAACTTCCTGTTTAGAAGAATAACCTGTTAACACATAGGGTTAACAACAAGACTGAAATTGCATTTCTGGGGCCAAGGTCTACAGCTGGTCCATTTCTTTGTCCTATTCTACTATTCACATAGCCAAAAAGATAGGAAAAATATTAGGGAGTTTTAAAGAAGAAGTAAAGGAAGACGAATATTATTATGTGAGGCTTAGATGATCTCAATTTATTCAGCTCCCAGAATATGGACCGAGAAGTGTCTTGATCACAGGGTGCAGGAACTCACAAAAGGAAAAGAAAATTGATGCTGGGAAGCTTTTTAACCTTGCTGCTATGGAGTAATAAGAATCAGTGACTGGAGAGTGAAGTTAGATAAATCGAATTTTTAAATAATGCATAATTTTGTAAGTGTGAGGGGAACTGAACAGAGAAACAGCTAACTAGGAAAAGTCAACAGCGCTTGGAAATTTTTGAGATAAAATTAGATAGATTCTAAAATTGCCTTAATTTAGCTCTGGAAGAATTTTTACATTTAGAAAGTATAAATCAGAGAACGTATAACAGTTGGATTTTATGGCTATACAACTACTTTCCTAGTCCAGGAACTAGTGAGTCAAAGAGTAAATCCTTCACATCCTTATAAAAACCAGTTTTGTTAAATTATCCTCATCATATCATGATCATTTTTGATTGTTTAAAGTTCTGGATCTTTAAGAGTTTCTCAGTGAAAGAGCAAACTTCACTGGTAGGATGCTGCACAGCAAAGGGGGCTTAGAAAAAATTTCCTCACCACCCTATTCAGAGCCTTTAGAAATAACCCACAGTGAAAGACACTGCCACAACAATCACTGATCAATACTAAACAATCATTACTACCAGACTTCAAGTGGTCACCTGTGGCACAGCATGCTTACGATATTCTGGGCTGGGTTTTATTCTCTTCATTTTCCTCGGTCACATAAACCTGCAGTTGTAGGAGATGTTGAGGTAAAGGGAGTGAGCATTATCTGACAGAGGATACAAAAGATCCTTTTTTGAGATATTTGAGTATCAGTGTGGCTTATACCACAGAGTCAGCTTTGGAGTCAAAGGGGAACATTTCTCACATTACAAGAAATTTGGTTGTCTATCTCTCCCTTCACTGAGAGGATGGTCAGTCTCCTGATATAACCTGTACCTACCTCACTTCCCTTTGCAGGGCTCTCAGGCACAGATGACATGAAGATGTCTCCTGCTCACTGTCAGTGACATGCAGAAAACATGAGAAAAAAACATGCACCTTGGCCCTTCCATCATTATGTTATCTGACACATATGGGGAGTCCAAAGCTGGAGCATTATCTTCTAGGAGGATTTTTTGTGTACAGATGCTGACTGACACCCTCCCTGTGAAAAAAGGAACATTGTGCTTTCTGTGACCCTACAAGCTACTTCAGAAAGTCATAGATCAAGCCAGCAAGATGGATCTAGTATAGAGCAGAAACTGCCACATAGATGCCATCATACATGTCTTATGAAGGTGCTCAGCCACTATGTAGATCTTAAGAGAGAAAGCAAAGGCTAGGCTGTAAAGTAATATGAAGCTGTTGAAAATGCTTTCACCTGATAAACTTAGTATCATAACTATATGTTTTAGCAAATACTACAGTTATCACTAACATAATTTAATTTCCAAAGTAGTTAGACAAAAATTGTTAGATGTACCAGCTGATGTAGCTTTTATACAACTATATTTATTAGTAGTTAAATTAACAAATATCATAACTAAAATCAGGCCTCTGTGGAAACAAAGGTACAAATCCCAAAAAAATAGTTGATGTTCCTGACCAAAAAGAATCTCATCCCACTGAGTTTCCATTCTGCTTGCTGTCTTTTGAAAAGGAAATTGCAGCATGAGGTCTCTCTACAGAGGAATTAAATACACAAAGCAGCTTTCCCAAAAGCAAATACTTATGTCGATGTTCTCATTAAACTACTACTAAATTAATTTAACTTCCATTGAGCTGAACTACTCTCTAGTCTGACTTTAAATAGAGTTTACAGTGAGCCCTAAAATGCTGCATTTTGCTTCTAATAATTGATAAATATCCTATTGATAAATGTCAGTTGTGCTCCTGTTGCATTTCACTGACAGATGGCTAATGGCTGTATTAGTTTTCAATGGTTGTAATGAAAACCAAATGCAAAAAAAATCTTGTGGTTAAATCGGTAAGACTGATTTCAAGAAGCAAATCATTTCATGTCATATTATGTTTTCTAATATAGGGATGAATTTATCATCATTTTGGTGCATGCATGAAGAACTTATTCTGGTTCTTCATGTAACTCCTTTCCATTAAATAGCTCAGGTTGTTGGTGACCTTCATGGCCAATCATTTTTTGCAGAAAGCTCTGACAGGCTCAGAAAAGTTCTCCACAAACAGTCCAAGTGGTTTGGTTCCTTTGTAAGCAACCCATAAAACTGTAAAACCTGAAGGAAATCAACCTATTTGATAATTTAGTGGTCAGATACTCCAATAAAGTTGCATTGTTAGTGTCTTACATTCACAGGAGAGAAGGAAAATATGAACAAACTTTCCAGGCTAAACTAAGTTGCATTAAATGCACTTAGTGAAATTTCTGCTTCCTAATATGACCTGAATAAGACACATAAGAGTTCAGGACACTCCAGTGTCGGAGTCGACGGAAGAAAAGCCCATCCAATGATGTTCAGCAAGTCTCATTTTATTAGTCTTTCAAGCACATATTTATAACACAGTTAATGAAGTTCATACATATTGCAAAACTTAGCTCCTTATTGGATACTGATTAGAAGTTACTCACACCCTAGTTTCCCATAACATGCTTATCTTATGGTTGCAGCTGCAAGGACTTATTTTGCTTCTACAGATAAAGGCATTCTATTCTTGTTAACTGTTTCTACTACGTCCTGACTCTATTCTACGAACACAGATATTCTGTTCTTGCTCATATTTTAACTAGCTGAATTTTCTCGTGACCCTTGTCTTGTAGCCAAGTCTCAATAATGCTCTCCACGCTCCAGCTATAATGTTCTGGTTTGCCTACTGGTAGAATCTGTATATAACAGAAAATTTAAATAGTTTATAACCAACTCTGCACCATGTCCCCGTTTCCTTCCTACCTGAGGGCTTACTTCACAGCAGCATCAAAAAAAAAATAGGCCCAGGCCTTTTCACTCTGAGGCTGCTAGCAATAACTTCCAATAAAATGTATCAGTGAGGTGCAATGACCCATCTTGGCCCACACAATCATTGCTCTTATGAAAAGCAAGTATAAGGACAAATATAGAGTGAAGAGAACTTATAACGTGAAGCAACAATACTGCATATTTTTTTCTGCAGAATCTGGATTAAGCACTGTCTAATTTAGTTGGCTTCAAATGACATCTTATTCTACCATCCTGAATACCATTATCAAATAGTTTATTCAAAACAGTGAAAGTGTTTACGTCCAGAGGAGGAATTGATTAACTTTGTATTCTTCTGAAGGAATTTTTTCATGTAACTGACAGAAAGTTTCAAAAGAATTGGAATACAATATGTAAAGAAGAGATCTGCTGCTGTTATTACTCACTTTGAAAGACAGTATCATTATGAGGTATCCTGTATGTGTCAGGTAATACTCTCCAGCTTTTGGTAACTGTAAATAAGAAACAGTTTTATTCAGTAGTGCTGGTTTAAAAATTTCCATAGGCACAAGCTCGTTATTCATTTGGCATCCAACTAAACATGGAATATGCTGCTTCCTGCAGGAAACACAGATCTTCACTATGGGCGATCAACTCACAACCAATTTATGTAAGGCCTGTCACATCACTATTTTGCCCCAAACCACACTGACAGATCCTTTCATGACAAAGCAATAAGCCTACAATGCTTAATAGGAACCTACACTGTAGTACAGTTGTTGCATCTGTTTACTATTTCAACATGACACTCAAGTTACAGACATGTTTTTGAACCATGTCACATATTAGATGCCGTGTCCTTAAACTTTTTTCTTATTCTGCCAGATAAGAATAAGAAAAAAGTTTAAGGAGATGTTTGAGTAGTTGCAGAAAAACAGATTACGTTTCTGCTTTTTCTTGCAGTGGACATTGCAGGTTGTACTTCAAAAAAAAGTAGATACAGGGAGATCCTTACCTTCTTCCTTCATTCCTCAAGCTCGGTGGTGTAGAAGCCTACACACAACCCCTTAATCCCAGGTGATTATTAACCATGACAAGGTGCAGAATAAGAGTAATAATATTAGCAATATGATCAAAACTAACAAAAAATAGTACCCCAGAATGTCCTTGTGATCAAAGGAGAGACCTGAAACAGAGCTCTTCAACTCACTTCACAACAAGGCAAAATTATTTATGTGAATAACCGCCTTAACAAGGTTTCCAGTACCTGAGCTAGGTCAAATACCACAGGGCACAGCACTGCACAACCACACAGGCTCTCCTGTTCATTACTTGCAGACAAGTGTGTTCGTTGTTGCACTCTGAATTCTCAGAGCTGCACAACACTTTCTTTCACTGCTCTTTCTGACTTCACAGCAAACATGTGGCTAAAGGCATAACAACTTTTTGAAACTGTAGCAGTTAGACAAACAAACAAGAAAAGAATCAGGAGTTTTAAGTCTTACTGTGATAAGCTATAAACATGAAGTTCCTTTCAAAAGCACCTCCAATCTGTGCCATTCAGCACAGAGGATTTCCTACTGAGTAACCTGCCAGGTTTTTTTTCATGGCATGTTGATGCCAGCTGCCAATCATTACTGGACATATGCCTCCCTGCATCATCGGCAAGCACATAAGTTGAAAAAAAAGTGAACAAGCAAACCATTTGTTTATGCAAAAATAAACATCATTCACATTTATGTTTCTGGAGAACGGAAAGCACATGTCATATTTGTATATCATCCAAAAACCAACATCAGCATCTTAAAGGGGTACTTATTCTGGATCACAGGTTTATAGTCAGACATATGTGTCTGTAGAGGAAAAAAGGAAATTATCATAGAACATCAAGCATTTATTTTAAATTCTATTGCTATATTTTATTTTCTCCTCATCTCTACAGTAAAAGTAAAAGTTACCATTACATTTTCCCTCTTGCAAATTTCCAGTAGTCATTTTTATATGGTACAGATATGGCCATTATTGTTACCCATCCATCTTATAATTTCAACTAAATTGAGCAATGAAAATTTTATAGTGCATCCCTAATTGTGCACCAGACTGGAACTGTTCATACAAATTCCAAGCAATTATAAGGCTTTCTGGGAAACACTGGCAGCAAACACAGGATTAAATGCCTGTAACAGCAAGCCAGATGGGAAACACAGATAAAGAAAATCTCATGGAACTTGATTCTTTTTCCCAAAACTCTGGTATTATTAAAATCAACCTAGGACTCAAATACTCACAATAGATTCAAAACAAGGTCAGATAGGTGTAATAAATAGATCATAAGTATTCTAAACTTTCCCTAAACACACACCTCCCGGCTCCATCAAATCATTTAGAGACGCTCTTTACAAATGAACATAGAAATAACAAGGCAAACATGTATACTAACTATAAAGGTAAAACATCACAATTCAATGTCTTAATGTCACAATACCAAAAATATAATATCATGGTTTTAAATGGATGATACTTTCAACCTTCAACATCACTAACAAAATGTAATAGGAAGGGTATTAATCCTTTGTATGTAACAGAAAAAGATCTTGCAGCTCTTTTTGACTTCTAGCACACAGTACTGGTTTTTCCTCAAGCCACTTAATTCTACAAACTGACAGGGGAAGCTCTCTGGATCGTGCTGGTGGGTACCACAACTTGAACCTGGACTCAGAGATAGGAGTCAGGGAGGAGAATACTAGGCACCAGGGCTTCCATCATCTCACCTTTCCAGCATACAGTATTAGCAAGAAGAAAGGATAGGGGTGGGCTGCGTGGGAAAGACTCATTTTTTCAAAGGCTTCAATCTAGCAAATTAGTCAAAGTTATAGCCTGTCAGTTTTCACCATGATTGGTTTTCAGTAACATACTTTTGAAAGTATTTGAAGGCAAATACATGCTACTGCGTGGTTATAAGAGCAGATATCTCCCTGCATGTTAAAATATCTGCCATCATTAACTTCCTTAACTAATGTCATACTCCTTGTCATCAGTTGTGGAATTAAACTAACCACAAACCACAACATCGTACTAATCTAAAAACAGAGTTGAATTCAGTGACCTTCTACACTCCCAGGCCTTCCAGGGAGCACAGAATGGCCATTAGGAGAGGGCAATTCCAGGATGAAATCAGAAATAACAATATGGAGGTCATTTCAACACTGCTTTTAGTATTAGAGATCCTTTGTCCCTTGCTTTTATGTTGACATAGGACTATGATCAAGGACTCAGAACAGTATGGTCTTGGTAATATCTCTCAGGAACTTCCATTTGAATTAGTCAAATTGCCAACCAAAGAGAACTGCATGCATCTGTTTTTAAAACTATTACCCATAGCTAATACCAGTAAGTGATGCACTATAAAATTGTCCAAATACCCCTAATTCTCTGTGAGTACAACTCTTCCTCATCATTCGCATAGTAATTTTATAGAAGGATCTTGGTTGGTTTACTTGTTAAGAGAAAAGAAAAGTTGAAATTTCTTCCACTGACTTTAGTCATACTGAGCCTGGACTAAACAGAGAGTGGTTACCACTTCAAAAAACCCATTACTTTCACTGAATGAAAGAATGACTGAGGTTGCAATCTACAATCATAAAATGTTGTGAGTTGGAAGGGACTCACAAGAATCATTGAGTCCAACTCCTGTCCTGGCATAGTACAATCCTGAGATACAAACCATGTGTAATCTGTGTGAGAGCGTTGTTCAAATGCTTCTTGAGTATTGTCAGGCTTGGTGCCATGACTACCACCCTAGGGAGCCTGTTCCAGTGCTCCACTATGCTCTGGGCGAAGAACCTTTTTCTAATGGTCAACCTAAACCTCCCCTGGAACATCTTCCTGCTGTTTCCTCTGGTCCAATCATCGGTGAACAGAGAGAAAAGATCAGCACCTGCCCCTCCTCTTCCCCTTGCGAGGAATTATAGACCACGATGTGATTTCCTCTCAGTCTCATCTTCTCCAGGCTGAACAAACCAAGTGACTTCAGCCTCTCCTCACACAGCTTCCCCTCTAAGCCCTTCACCAATTCAGTGGCCTCCTCTGGACACTGTCCAGCAGCTTTATATCCTTTTTATACTGTGGTGCCCAGAACTGCACACAGTGCTCGAAGTGAGGCCACACCAGTGCAGAGTACAGTGGGACAAGCCCCACCCTTGACCTGCTCGCCATGCTGTGCTTGATGCACCCCAGGACACAGTTGCCCCTCTTGGCTGTCAGAACACACTGTTGGACCATGTTCAACTTGCCATCAACCAGAACATCCAGGTCTCTCTCTGCAGGGCTGCTCTCCAGCCTCTCCTTCCCCAGTCTGTGTGTGTGTCCAGGGTTGCCGTGTCCCAGGTGAAAAATCTGCCACTTGTCCTCATTAAAATTCATACGGTTGGTGATTGCCCAGCTCTCTGATTTATCGAGATCTCTCTGCCCTCCTGAGTCTGCACAGCTTCTCCCAATCTCTTGTCATCGGCAAATTTAGATAGCAATCCTTCAAGCCCTGTATCCAAGTCCTTGATGAAGACATTAAAGAGCACTGGGCCCAGGATGGATCCCTGCAGGACCCCACTAGTGACCGGTTGCCAATTCGGTGTAACCCCATTGACTAGAACCCTTTGAGCCTGACCCATCAGCCAATTGCTCACCCATAGCAGTGTGTGTTTATTCAGCTCTACGCTGGACATTTTGTCCAGGAGGATACTGTGAGAGATGGTAACAGAGGCTTTATTGGAGTCCAAAAATATTACATCGACTGGCTTCCCTTGCTCTGCTTTGACTGCATCCCTATTTGTGAGGTGGCCATGCTCATCAAGTAATGGTCTAATGTTATTCCTTGTCTGTCTTTTGCTATTAACACATTTTAAAAAGCTTTTTATTTTCTTTCACAGTACTAGTCAGCTTTAACTCTAACTGAGCTTTAGCTGCATGGATTTCCTCCCAGCAGTGGCAAACAACATCTCTGTAGTCCTCCTATGTTGCCTGACCTTGCTTCCACTGGCCCTACAGTGTCTTTTTCTACCTTAGTTCTAGAAGAAGATCCTTGCTCAGCCAAGGCAGTCTCTGCCTCACATGCTTGACTTCCAGCATTTTGGTGTTGCCTACTCCTGTGCTCTTAGGAGATGGTCCTTAGGAGTGGTACCAGCACGGATGGACTCCAGCACCTTCAAAACCTTTTTTTTCCAGGGGACCTTACTAAGTAGTTCCCTGAGCAACCTGAAGTCCGCTCTCCTCATATCTAGAATTGAAGTCTTGCTGGTAGTTTTCCTCCTGTTACCATAGATTTTGAACTTGACTGCTTTGTGATCACCGTGGCCAAGGCAGCCACCCATGGCCACTTTGTCCACAAGACCCTCTCTGTTGATGAGCAACAAGTCAAGGAAGGCATCTTTCCTGGTTGGTTTCCTTAGTAACTGAACCAAGAAGTTGTCATCCAGCTGGTTTAGGAATCCTCTGGACCTATTTGTACCAGCTGTGTGGTATTTCCAGTTGATATGCAGCAGGTTGAACTTGCCCATAAGGATGAGGATAGATGACTTAGAAGCATCCTTTAGTTCCTTAAACTGCTCATCAATGTCATCATGCTGGCTGGGTGGCCTGTAGTAGACTCCCACAACAACATCAGTTTTATTTGTCTGTCCCTTAATCCTTACCCAGAGGCTCTCAAGTGTGCTGTCATCCACTGAAAGCTTCATGCACTCCAGTTCATCTGCTACATACAATGCAACCTCCCTGCCTTGCCTGCCCTGCCTATCACTCCTGAAGAGCCTTTAGCCATGCATCATGGCACAGCAGTCACAGGACTCACGCCTGCGAGGTTTCAGTTATGCCAATGATGTCATATCTCTGGGAGTGGGCCAGGGCTTCTAGCTCCTCTTGCTGCTTTCTCATGCTGTGTGCATTTGTGCAGAAGCACTCAGGTGCAGTTCATTGTGTCTGTCACCTTGTGGAGCTGTCTGAGGAATCCCACCAGCATGCAGCTCTTCAGACTTAGCCAAGCCATCCCATTGCTCGTCACAGGCTGGTATGTTACGGTCCCTTTCTTCCTTCCAATTTAGTTTAAAGCTCTATCCACCAGCCCTGCAAGCTCTTGGGCAAAAATTCTTTTCCCCTTCTGAGAAAGGTTCATCCCATCAGATGTGAATAGACCTGGCAATGAATAAACTATCCCATGATCAAAAAACCCAAATTTCTGATGATGGCATCAACCTTGGAGCTACATGTTGATCAGCTGTGTCTGGCTGTTCCATTCAATATTATTCCCTGCTACAGGAAGGATTGATGAAAACACTGCCTGATCACCTGATTTTTTAATCAACTGCCCCAAGGCTTTGAAATCCCTTTCGATTGCCCTAGGATTTCTCAGTTACTTTTTCATTGCCAGCATGAAAGACCAATAGTGGGTCATAGACTTGGAGAACAGAAGAACCTGCTTTAAGGACATGACATAGAGCTACAATAATGAGGGAGAGAAAGAAGTAGAAAGAGACATACTGGAGAAGCTGACCATTGCGAAATGCTGACACCGGTCTCCTGTGAATTCGATCGGACACCTACCGGAAGAAAGAAAACCAGAAAGAGAGAAACAAGATAGCAAAATGACACCCAAACAGCCTGAACTGAGGCCCCTTCTGATCCCTTCCACAACTCCTATCCGTCTGCTTTCAGTCTTTACCCTTACCTGCATCCCTAAACCCTAGACCAAAGCTGACAGCAAGAGCCATCCCTGACTAGACCACTCTACATCCACCGCTGTGCCCGGGAGGTTTTAAGTAGTGTGGTGCATTTTTTGTCTTCAAACATACTTTGCTTAGGATCTGGCATGTACAATCGCAAAGGCAGTTTCTCCAAACATCTCTGTCCGAAGAATCCATTTGGACATCTGGAGGGGAAAAGGGGAGAAATCACAGAACATGTCTGGCACCATTCTCCATAAAGTCATACTTTACCAGACTAGCAAGTTTCCTGGTAATGATGTCTCTCACCCCCACCCCAGGGAGGCAGCAGACTTCCCTGTGGGAGGGATCTGGTCAATACATGGGGCCCTCAGTGCCCCTCAGAAGGGAATCACCTACCACAGTTACCTTCCTTTTTTTCTTGACTGAACTAGTCCTGAGGTGTGAGAGTGACTAACTCACCCTGGATGTCTCCCCAGGTAGACCTTTTCCATCTTCACTTTGTTGTCCCCCAATTTTCAAGGCCCCATACCTATTGTGCAGTGGTACCTGGGGAGGCAAGAGAGGCCTGCAGGAGATTCACCTGCCTCCCCAAGAAGACACCTGTTTCCATTCCACCCTTGTCTCTTAGGTCCCCTTCTCTTACCTCGTGGCAAGAAGATAGGGGAGCCTGTGCTTCATGTGGGTCCTGTTGCCTTTCCCTCAGGGATGGGAGGGCCTGAGCTCACCAGTCTACCTCTCCCTCATACTCCCTTATAGTCCTCAGCCTTTCCACCTCCTCTTTCAGCTAAGCCACCATGCTGAGCAGATGGTTTACCTGTTCATAGTGAATACAAGTGTTGTCTACGCAATCCTCCATTTCAAGTGGGAGGCTCTGGTACTCCCTGCAGCCAGGGGCCTGGCTACATCTTTACATGGGACCTCTGTCTGGATTGACACATTTTTTTTACCTACAGCTTTTGACTAGGTTACAACCATAGCTGTTCCTGCTGGCAATGCTCAGAATAAAGCAGCCCAGGAGGTTGTTGGCCTTCTTTGCTGAAATGATGTATTGCCAGCTCATGGTCATCTTGTTGTTCACTAGGAACCTCAGGTCCTCCTTTATAGAGCTGCCCTCCAGCAGGTCACCCCCCAGTGTGTACTGATGCCTGGGTCTATTTATCCTCAGGGGCAGGACTTCATACTATCCTTTGATGAACTGTATGAGATTCCTTGCTGTCCCATCCCATCAAGGTCCCTCTGGATGGTAGCATTACCCTCTGTCATATCAACCACCTATCCCAGTTTTGTATTGCCTGCAAATTTGTTGAGGTTGCACTCTGTCTCAGTGCAGAGTTCATTAATGAAGATGTTAAACAGTAATGCCTTTGGCATTTTCCCCTCAGATATACTACTGATGACTAGCCTGCAACTGGACTTTGTGCCTCTAGTTGCAGCCATCATGGACCAGCTACTAGCCAGTTTCCAATCTATCTGACTGTCCATTTATCTAACTTGTACTTTGTTATCTTGTCTACAAGACAAGGGAAGACAGTGTCAAAGGCATTAGTAAAGTCAAGAGAAACATCAATTACTCTCTCCTCATCCACCAAGATAGTCACTTCATTATAAAAGACTGTCAGATTTGTTAAGCATTACTCCCCCATCACAAATGTATGCTGACTACTCCCAATCACTTTTTTGTCCTTTGTGTGTTTGGAAATATTTTCTAAGAATATACTCCCTATCACCTTCCCAGGTAATAAGAAGGTATCAAGTGGCCTGTAGTTCCCCAGATCTTACTGGGAGTAATATCTATTATCTTCCAGGCTTCAGGAACCTCTCGCAGCTGCTGTAACCTTTCAAAGATAATCAAGAATGTCCTTGCAATAACATCAGCCAGCTGCCACAGTACTCATGGATGAAACCTGTCGGACCCCACAGACTTCTGTATGTTCAGCTTGTTCAAGTGCTCTCTTCAAGTGCTAGCCTGGTCCTCCTCCACTGACAGTAAGTCTTTCCTGCTCCAGACCTTCTCTTTGCTCTCAGAAGCCTGGGCTTCCTGAAGGTCTGTCTTAGTGATGAATGAGAAAAAAAAAAAAAGGCACCGAGTACCTTAGCCTTTTCTCTGTCATTCTTTGTTAGGTCCCTTACCCCATTCAGCAGTGAGCTTATGCTTTCCCTAGTCTTCCTTTGGAAAGTTTGCCTTGAAGGCTACAAGCCTACCAACAGCAACTGCGAAGAGTTAGAATTTTGATTAAGTTCTGAGTTCTGCACACACAATTAAGAAAATTGAAGTTATCCAACAGTTAAAGACAAGATTACACAAAGATGGTACAAAGAGCTACAATGCTAATCAAAGGCTGTGTTAGAAATTCAAATAGTGGCTATTCAGAAACATTTGAAAGAAATATACAGATTTGCACATTTAGCAAGTGCCTTCAAGTAATAATCTGGTAAATTATCTGGCCATTCATAGAGTACTAGTATTGCTGTTGTATTCTCAGTACTCTGAAAGGGAGAGTTAATTTCTTCACAGTTACCACCAAACTGTTAAGGAATTCAATGAGGTTGCAGCTGCCAGTTGAGATATGTGAAAACCTCATTACAATGCACACTTTATTTGGAGAAATTTCACCTATTTTCATAAACCTTCAAAAAGAGCTTCTCTTTTTCCACTGAAAACCTGAGACTTTTCAGCTCTGAATTTCACCTTTGTTCATCAAAGCAGGCCATATTTATGATACAGGGTGAGCTAATTTCCTCAGTTTAATAATATCTTTACAAATCCAATGATGTGATTCAAGAGGACTGAAGTTAAATCAATTTTGTGTTTCAAAAGCACCTCTTTCATAGTCTCCCAACCTAGAGGACTAATTATTTCATCTGACAATATCACAAGTTTTTTCAATCTTGAGCAATACAAGAAAGCTAAGAACTCTTACATAGTCTATGCTATCCAGTATCTTCTAATTCTTTGTGGTCTTAGTTAACAAACATATTGCCTTGACAGAATGTTGCTGCAAGTTTCCTGAATCATGTTCGGAGTGTCAGAAAGCATCTTTCAGTCAGAAAAGTCATTTCATTATCATGTGTAACTTACTTATTTTAATAAGGCAAATGAATCAGGGGCTCCAGCATAAACTCAAATAAAAATGGGTGGTTGTCCTTCTGTTCAGAATTATACATTCACTATGAAGAGTGGCAATACATTTTCACACACTGAAATTCCAAACTCATTTTTTCCAGAATACTTTTTTTCTTTTTAATTGTCTTAATCAATATTTTAAAGTTTATTTTTATAGAACTTTACTGTTTGTACAGTGAGGCACCTCACTAGTAAAGCATTTGCTGTACAATCACCTTTATCAAATTTAATGTCAAATCTCATTAATGGTATTGAATTACTTCTGTTTTCAAGTACATTCTATTATAAATTATTGTATTCCATTAAAATCTTCAATGGCAGTGAAAAAGTTGTTGACGTTTCTCTTAGTTACTAAGCAGAAGCTTTTGAGTATGTACTTGTCATCTCTAATCTTCCATGGAAAAATGAAAGATAATTAAAATATAAATTTTCATAAAATCTTCATCCACTAAATTTCACAATACTCATTTATTTGGCCTAAAAGTGCCTTGAAATGAAAATGATGAATTTTATGTATTCTCAGTCTATGGGTGTTTGGTGCAAATGTCAGTGTTGTGTTGCCACTCCAGCTCCTCCAACACACACCGCAGCCACTTCAACCCCCATGACTGGCACTGCAGCCACTTCAACCCCACAACTGGCACTGCAGCCACTTCAACCTCTGCAACAGCCACCACTACAACTACTCTAACCTTAGTGCCTGCTAAGGTTACTCAAACCTTGGTGAAAAGCAGCACAGACAAACCAGACAACAAACTTTTTCCAGTATCAGTTGCCCCTATAGAAAAGAGGAAATACATAAAGAAATGTGTTCGCTTAACAAAGGATGAGGAGGAAGGGGGCCATCACAAGAACTGGAGGAAGAGCCAGAACCAGAGGTAATCACCCGATCCTTATCCCTCAGTGAGCTGTGAGACGTCCGAAAGGACTTCAACTGTCATCCAGGTGAATACATTGCCACCAGGATGCTCTGATGCTGGGACAGTAGGGCCAGCAGCATGGAACTAGATAGTAGGGAAGCCAAGCAGTTAGGTTCTATTGCCAGAGAAAATGGCACTGATAAAGCAATTGGGAGAGAACCACAGACTCAACCTCTGGAAGCAACTCCTGTGTGAAAGAAATGTTCAGCTTTAAGGATGATATTTTGTGTAATCTAAGCAAGTGGGACAACATAGAAATAGGTACCCAATGCTGGAGAGAATTAGCTGTGCCGGAAGTGATTTATAGTAAGCTGAAAGACAATCAGTTACCCAAAGATCCAGATGAAGTGCCGTGCACACAAGGCATGTGGCAGAAGGTGCTACAGAATGCACCAGCATCATATGCCAAGTCACTGGCAGTACTGAGCTTCAAAACTGGAGAGGAGCCAAAGGTGGATGAAATGGCTCGTCAGCTCCAGACATACAGAGACACTCTCTCCTCCTCCCTCATCTAAGCTGTAGAGAAACTGACCCAAGAGTTCTGGGAATTCATGTCCAACTCCTCTGCACATAGCAAGGTCTCAGTTGATAAGAACAGGTGTTCCTCTGCCCAAGAGATACAGCACATGCTATGGGGTACACTGTGGGTTGAATTGTGTGACCATGGAGAGGACATGAGAAAGTGGCAAACCCACCTCAGTCCTAGAGGCATGCGTACATGAGCTGTGAAGAGAACCAAACACAAAAGGGGGTTCTTGCAAGGAAGTTGCTCCAGTTTCCGCTGGTCAGCTCTCCAAACAGTGCAGATGGGCTTCTGATCCCTATTTACAAGAGGCAGATGAGGACAAGAGAGGTCCATCCCACATGAGCTGCTCAAACTCATATGATGATGATGGGTAGTCTGATCAAGATTAGAGGGGCCCTGCCTTCAGCCAGGTGGAGGAGGGGTACAACCAAGTTTGTTGGACTGTGTGGATTTTTTGACCTGGCACAGCTGACCCACAAGAGTATAAGGCTCTAGAGGACACTGGTGCCCAATGCGCCCTGATGCCATCGAACTTTAAAGGAGCAGAATCCATCTCTATTTCTGGAGTGACAGGGGCTCCCAGCAGCTGACTGTATTGGAGGCTGAAATGAGCTTGACTGGGAACGAGTGGCAAAAAAACCCTATTGTGACTAGACCGAGTGCTCTGTGCATCCTTGACATAGATTACCTCAAGAGAGAGTATTTCAAGGACGGGTGATGCATACGGGGATCGAACCCATGACCTTGACATTGGTGTTATCAGCTGCAAGGTGCAAGCCAAAAGGGTGAATCCACCCAAACCACCACAGAGCATAAGCAATAGCTTAAATCCTACCCCTGGAATTATGCTTCTGTCAACATTGCATAACCCTTAATCATAATTTCAAGAGTTTTTTTCTCCCTGAATTAGATTAGTGCCTATTCAACCATATCCATCATCAACGGCATGTTCCAACCTCAGAATGTCACAAGACTTCAAGGTTAAGCCTCTCCTCCAAACAGGTTTCCTTTCCTTAAGTTCATGGAGAATATTTTCAATTGCTGAAGTGCTTTTCGGTTGGCAAGTCTGTCCTGAACATCTTTTTCAGCTGTTATTGCTTCTGCTGGCTTTGAAATATAAGATGTTCCATATAACAGCCTACAGCTATGCCAGAGACTTCATCTCACTCTTTGATTTGCCATATGATTAAGATTCATTAACAATGCTTAGCTGTTCCAAAGGTGATACTGTTCTCCACTTCATCTTTGAGATTTACTGACATCCAGAACCTATCATATGAGCTACATCCTGCACACATATAAGATTTGATATAAAAATCTCCCACTAATGTGAACATTAACTTTGGATTCCAATGTGTTGCCACTCCAGCTCCTCCAACAGACAATGTTCAGAAAACTGACAGAGTGTTTTCCTTGTCTGCACCTTGTAAATTTGTAGAATCAGACTTTGGGGCAGAGGGAGGGGTGTCATCCCCAAAGATAAATTTTTGTAAACTAAAAAAAGTAAAGTAGAAACAGATCTTGTAGGGATAAGCTCTGGATATACATCCTCAATAAAGTAGAATTGCAGAACTAATATGGAAAATCTAAAATCATACAAAAACATTGTATATTTCTTTAAAAGGATTAAAACACTAATAAAACAGTTCTTAACATTTCAGTGTTTTTACTGTGTCATGAACATGTTACTGATAAGTACTTTTCTAGAGGACACATGGCAAAGGGATACTTCCTTTTAAGCTGCAGACTGACCACAGATGAAGTTGCTGACTTACAAAAGCTTTTATCAGACTTATGATGGATTTTACAGAAGTGGAACTCTATATGACCCATGTGATTTGTCTTTATTTACAAAGGTAGAGAGGATTTAAAAATTGAACCTTTTCTTCTTGTGCCAAATGTAAACAATTTAACATCCGTTCCCCATCCAGAAATTTTACTAGTTCAAAAGACTTTATATGAATCTTATCTGTACTATATTTCCTGCTGATTGGCAGTGCTTCATGCTTCAAATTGAAAGCCAAAAATGTGTTGGCTCTGAACATAGACAGGAAACAAATAACAAAGAAAACTGGGAAATAAACATAATGAGTAGTTATGAAGCCCTGAAAACCATACTTTGAGTTCTTGTTAGTTCTTGAGATTCAAATGTTGCCATATTGATTTATGTCTGGCAAGTTTTGTTTAGGAAAAAAACATAAACAAAAGCCTTTGAGCATTTTGTCAACAAGAAAACATAGTTTATATTATCTTTAAAGCTCACATCCATTCCTGACTTGACTGATTCCATACTCCTTACTGTGGAGCACTTTGTTATTTCCAGGAGAGGTGCACATTGCACACAGTAATTACTGTTCCCAGGGGAAGTGCATGGATCTGTTACTCACAGTCAGCCAAATGATTCAACAAGATCAATGCTCAGCTCAGCTGAAGAAACCTGTCCTAGGTGCCATCACAGCTGGAAACAGAACTGATGTGCTCTTCTGCAGCAGTCAATGCAGATGTTGGAAAAAAGACAAAATTCCTTCCCCCTAAAGAAACTACTTCGGATTCCTCTTTGAAAGCCATGCAATCACAGATACCTAAAAAGCACTCTTTAGGGAGAGAGGGGAGGGGGGGAGGAGCAGAGAATAAATTCATGCTTTATAAAAAATGATCTAGCGATTACTCCATACATTGTAACTGAGTTTTGTATCATTTGTATAACTTCATAATATCTATCATTACATGGGTATGAAACACAGAGGATAACACAGTATAGTAATACTTCAGGGAAAATCCATATATTGCTTCTTTTTAATGAGGGAGTTAACCAACCATAAAGAGTGATTAGACTTTAAAAAGGGCAAGCTCTGCCCTGAGAAGTCCTAAATAGGTGAGCAGATAAAAAATTATTACCAGTCTTGTAGGTGGTACATTCTGTGGTACAGTGCAAGTTAATTAAATCAAATGGGGGGTTTTTTGTATTCTGTATTACTGGGAGGTGTTTTTATCAGCCAGCTATTTTGAAGATGTATAACACAGAATCCTTATGTATCCTCTTTCAAAATTCCAGACATAGGCATTCTCCTGTCTTCTCATTCTTAATATGCAAGTTAAGTGAACTGGACCAGATACATATTAAATTACTCTTGTTATTTCCTCTGTCATACATCAGAGATTTCAAACTACCAAATAGTAATTTTTAAGTATACAGTGAAGGAGTAACAAAAGAATGCTATGAAGTACCACATTCTCTCAGTCCAAAGAGTCACTACACAAGCACAGTCTCAACCTCACCCACCAATGGTAAAGCACCAACTAACACTGGCCCTGGACTCACAAAAATTTATTTCAGTACTCATGAACACTACTGCCTCCTGCAACACAAAGGAAACAGACTTTTCTGCTTTCATGACATCCATGCAACCTATTCCTTGAAATCAGATCTAAGTTAAACAAACTAAAAGAGGAGTTTTGCATATGTGTAAGTACAGAAGGTTTATCTTCAGTAGCAGTTTACAGCCTTTCTCTCTAAATCAGCAAGGTCATCACATGGTGAATGCTGGACCAAGTTCCTAGTGGAAATACAAGAATTACCCATGCAGCTGAGACTCCTTTTTTCTTATAAATGTTAGCTTCACTACAGACAAAAATGGTGTGATTACAAGTTATGAAATGTTACACAGGTTACATTAACTCTTTTTCTTCTTTTTCAGTACCCTTTTGCCCCATCAGATCAAAAACTTCACTTTGCTTTTACAGTGCCTGCATTTTTTCTCTCTGTCTTGTCAATCTAAACCAGTAATTATCTTTACAGCCTCAGATTACCAGCCATCTTGATTTTGCATTCTGCTAAGTAGAAGTCAAATTATCCCACAACACAAACTGCATGTAAAATGTTAAGTCATCAATATAAACAGGTTAAAGGACTGTCATTGCCTCAACATAAAAACTGTAGAGCTAGTGCAAAGACAGCAACAATACCCTACACCCGGAGGGAGGTCGTAGGCAGAAAACCCATGTATGGTAAGGCATGTGGCAGAGGAGGGCCCTCTTCAAATGGCCTCCTTTCTGGGTTTTCTGATGTGAATGATGGCAGTCTTTCATTTACAGTTTTAATTCAATTGCTCTCCTGAGTACACAGGAGCAGGGAAGAATTAGAGTACCACTAAGGATTCAGCCATCCTTCTCAACACAAGCTTTCTCTTTGTAATATCCTTCAATCTTCAGCAACATAGGAAAATATAAAGCTCAAATGCTTACTAGCTGTTAAGCATCGCTACCATATAAAGGTCTTTTAGCAATAGGAATAATGTTTACATTTAATCCTTTGCTGTACATGTTTGTTTCAAACAGCTTTCTTATGTAAATTATATTTAAATCCTAAAATTCTAGTTGTATCAATGTATATCTCAAGACACAGTAGAAAAGAGTATGATTGGTAAGAACAGGTAGAGAAATGCAGATAAACATCCTCTGTAAGTTTCCTCTCCATTTTTTTTCTGCTGTATTTTCTCAAGTAACATGAATTTAAAGTTTGACTGATTTGTTTGCTTGAATATTTGTACATTTTATGTCACTATACACATACCAGGAAATTTGAAATGGTGTACCACCATCACCATCATGCTCCTACCTCCAGTAGGGACAGTGTTGTTTTGCTAGACTAAGAGTTAAATAAAGGCACAACTGTACAAGTGTCACCTACTTTCATGCCTATAGAACTGCTTCTACTTTAGGAATTTTTCACTTATACATATATATTTATTCATTTAACATTGAACTCAACCAGTTGTACTCATCTTAGCTTTAGGTCTATGGAAATATAGCAGGTATTGAAGAGTCAAGAGTGTTTGATTACTTTAGGGGACACATAAGTTTAGAAATACTCATCAAAAATATATTCAGGATGTCAGTCAGTAGTCAGCAGTATTTATTGTAAAACAAAAAAAACCACCTCAGTCAATATAGAATTGTTTAACTAATTTAAAATTTCTATATTGTAATAGTTGATATGGTTTCTATAGTGTATACTATGCACTGAGAACAGTGTCTAGGTAAACACCAGGCCTACTCAATATTTAAATTCAGCATCGTATTTTCCATAGAAACTTATACTGAATAAGCTCTGGAATTTCAGTTTAGTCTCCAGGTTTACAACATTTTTTAGATTACACCTGTTAATGTTCTCAGTCACCACTTGTATCTCCAGGTTCTGCTGGAGAATCATGAATTATAATTCACAACTGACATCTTCACATAATATTGCAGACCTTAGCCCTCTAAGAGGAGAAAAAAAGCTGTGTTGTTGCAACACAACACTGAAGACCTACAGATCTCAACTTGTCTCCTAGGAGTCTCAGACCTGGGTGAACTTTTTACAAACAACAACAGTTGCTTAGATTTATGATAGCTTGAACTCAGTTTAAAGATATAATAAACAGCAAATAACTGTTTTGCATTCTTGTGGAAGCCTTTTATTCTGAAACAAGCCGATTTTTGTCTGTAATTACATTATGTACTGATAGTTGTTTGTTTTAGTCTAAGAAAATTTTCTCATTTGTACTGCAGGCATTTCATTTCAGAAAGGCACATAATTTTCAATTGTCCTATATTAGAAATTTTTACATTTTGAAGGGCAAAATATCCTCAGTCTTCTGTTTTATTTCAGAGAGAATCGGAAGTTTTCAATGTACTAAGGGGAAACCCCAAGACAAGAAATAGTCTCTCTAATAATGTTTTTGAACAGACCAGCATGTTCGTAGAAAGCAAGCTCTGAGTGACCTAACCTCTGTCACTGAACTCTAGGCAACTATGTACTCTCCTCATCTGTCTAGTAAACAGAGATTTAGGCAGATAAACAGCTGTAGTTACAAAGCAAACACTCACATGCAGTGATTCCAAAGAATTGCTTGACTAGAGACAAGAAAATGACTTTTCATTTTGACCCCATAAATTAGAATGTGAATTTTAAAATGTCATTGTTCAGCTCTTTGGTTCCTAATTGAATTATGACCCTTGCAATTTTAAAAAGGCTGAAATTAACAATAAGACATATCCGATTTTCACATATAAATTACGTAGTTTAAAAACATGTTATTAACTGACAACTTATAACGTGTTCACAACCCAAATAAACTAGCAAAGTTTCAAACAAACACAACATTTCACAGCAGAGCTTCTCCCCCTCCTATGGGTCCATTTTCATCAAATTGACAATTTTGAGTCACTGTAATTTTTTTCATTGACAACCTGTGTACATTGATTATAGAATTTTAACATGCAATTCTTACAACCATTCCACAGCTATGAATTTTTTACAAAACCTATTAGAAATATAAATTGGAACAAACTTAGAAACAAGATTAAGATTATTTTTTGCTGAACTCCTCCATTCTTATTCTTTTATTGGCAAAATATCTAGTTCAATCATCTTTGCAATAGATAAGATTTACCTAGCCAAATTCACCCCGGTAATTAAGCTACTTCCTTTTGCAATGGCCCAAAATTACAGGGACAGTCAGCTCTGTGCTGCACACTTATGAGATCATACGATAGAAACCAAAATAAGTAAATTTTGCTTAAATATGACATCTCGATTTTATCACTGGAGAATACAAACTTATAACATCAATCTACTTGCATCCTTTATTTGGATACAGGAAAAGCAAATATACTGAAGTATAATTATCATTTTTCTGCAGTCAAATCTGTAATAAATGGATTCTTCCTGGATTTTTCACTTTTTTGTGCCCAGGTATAATCCAGACAGCTATATTAAAGACAATAGAAGATCTTCTATGAAGAAACTAAATACTTTTTCTTTCATTAATCTCCTAAGGTAGATCTGTCCATCTTTTTTAAGGCTAGACTAGAAGATATCTTGCTATGGTTAAAAGCTCAAAACAGCTGACATTCCTCTTTTGTTCTTCATGGATTAGAATGTGCAAGAGGATCCTGTTGCCTGTTAGTTTAGTATTTTGGGGACTGTCTTCTAGGAGGGCATGGTAGTTCTCATGGGACTCAGTAACTTAAATACACTCATAAACTTTTATTTAGATATAATTTCTGTGATTATGACACCTGGAACCTTTTGTTATACTGTGCTATGCCCAGCACAGCATCAACACAAAATCCTTCCTATATTCTTGTTACAAGACAGGAATTGTTGCAGGCAGACCTTATCATCCTTTGCATTCTGAAAGCAACATGCGTGAGCATTAAGAGTCAATTCCCTGCCTCTGAACAAAGGGTCACATAAGCCTGTATTCTCTCTTGGACAGCATCCAAAATAAAGACACAGAGAAGAGTAAAAACAAGGCAAGTATATGTAATATTTCTCCCCTAATTTCCAACTATTTTCAGGTTGGAGGATTCGTTGAACTTGACCTGAGCTCTGCATTTTGTAATCACCAAGGAATCTCTTGTTCAAGTACTTGCCCAATCTCCATTTGAAGGTGTGTAAACAACTTCGTTTGCATCTAAATGTTATCTTAGATGTTCCAAAAAGATGAAATTTTAACCCCAGCACAAAGGTAGGAAAAAGTTAGCAATACTAATCAAAGCGTGGTATATGTCTTAAACCTATTTTCACACAGTAATTTGATACAGTTAAAACAAACAAGCAAAACCCTCAGTGAGATAAAGTATCTTATTTCAAGATGAGGAACTTATAGCCATGACTGGCCAGAATTATTTCAAAATATCACATCTCTCCCGCTTCCCACCATCTCTGGCCATCTGACTGTTTCCCAAGGTCAACAGTCCTACTTTCATTTACTTGCAAAGAACTGATGAAGAAGTGAAATCATGTCTTGACTTTTGTTAAAGTATCCAACAAACTAAAACACCCAGCATTTTCTAAGCTCCTTAGCAGATTTCCTCCTCTTTTTTTTTTTTTTTTTTTTTTAAGAGGTGCTGTTCTAGTAACAGTTCTTCTACATCACTACTGCAGAATGCTGACTCCAGCAATGGGTTCTAAAGATGAATGTCAACTCAGATTACAGTCACATTAGCTCGGGGGTGATGTAACTGATAAACAAAGCACTCTGCAAACCAGTCATTTGCAAAAAAACATCCTTCAGTTAAAAAAAAAATGTTTCATGATTACGATTCTGCTGTTGTACAAAAGGAGCAAAAAATTTAAAAAACAAACAACAACAAAAAACCCACCGCCAAACAGTAAAAGCTCAGAAACTTTAGAAGGTTTTTCAGTTTTGTTTCTCACCCCAGAGAAGGGAACAAACCAGACATTCAGAAAAGCCATTATTTCTGACCTTCTGTTTAGTTTTCTTGAATAGCTTAGAATCATACTGAATGGTACTATCAGATACAGCTCCAATTGAACACAAAACTGTCCATTACACCTCACTCTATTATACATTCCATTCTTCACAAGATTTTTTTTCTAGAAAGTACATTACAGAGGAAAAAGTGCCTTTAGGCTACAGTACATTTCAAAACACAATTAAAATAAACTCTTCAAGTGGAAATGTGAAATGTATTTGTATTCTGTTAAAGCCTTTGGCCTTATCACCCACAGTGCACTATATAACAAGGTCATTAGTAACAAGCCACATACAATGAAGAACATACATCAGCAGCAGAAAAACAAACACGAGTCCAAAACATCACAATAACTTCCTGTACCTGTTCTTGTTTGCTTGCTGAGCTCTCAAACATTGTGAGTCTCTGAAATACATAAAAGTGTAACAGCTTGAGTCAATATTTACCAACGAAAGTGAACTATTTTATTTAGCATGATGACTGGACCCCTTGAATAAACACATCTTGTAGGTAGCATAACAACTGCAGGCCAGCTTGCAAAACGACCAGAAGTGTCCAACCATTTACAATACATGTTATGTCTGGGGAAAGCTAACCGGCTGCTCCAAGCTTCTCCTCACAAATAAAAGATAAGATGATTAATTTAGTTTTCCATAAAAATCCATTACAGAATACAAACCAGAATGATTTTATAATAAACTTGTGGTTTCCTCACTCTTCATTTGAGATGGTTTATCCTAGCTCAAATTTCAGGAACGAAGCATTTCTGATTCCTGCTCATATAAAACCCTTCCAAGAGTTTAGGTATCCTTTGGACTACACAGTCTGTCTATTTAAACAAGTTCATCTGGGATGTGCGTTGAGAGGTATGGAAAAAATATTGATTTCATACCAATTACTACAAGAACCAAATTGTAGTGAATAGGGAACTGCATCTGAAAATCAATACAAGAAAATGTCCCTTTTGCCCATGGAAGTGCTGTCAAATGAAGTAATGTCTTAATCCAATCTTTCTTTTGTTTCAATAAATACATTCCATAATTATGATATGGAACAGGTGATGATTAGTCCTTATTTTTTTGTGTGTTTCTATTATGTAGGATTTTTTTTTCCCCATATCAAGAAAATTTTACTTCCTTTATCTTTTTTTAAGACAAATACTTAGGTCAAAAAACCTTAAACCATATGAAAGTGCTGATACTCTAAGTCTGGAGAAAGACATTTTCCTCCTCCATTAATATATGTCACAAACGTGCAGCTTCCCAAATGCAGCAGAATCTAGGAAGATAACCTATTGTGTCAGGGGTAGCAAGTTTTGAGGATCAAGATTTCTTCTGGCTGTCACACAAAAAGCTACTGGGACTACTCAATTAATGGCTTATTCTCACTAGCCTGCAGGAGGACAAGATTTCTACTTCATCCATTAACCTGTGCCAGAAGCCACTCTTTATGCATGCAGAAAAAAGATGGATTTTAAAAAAGGAGGAGCTTCCAGTATCATGTACCTATTATATATGGCACAAACTGAGAAAGAGCAGAGTCAAGACCAGTCTAAAGATGCAGGTGGTAATCGTAAGGGTAATGTGGTGTTAGTAGTCTCAAAACAAAAATCGTAAGTTTGTCAGAATCAAAGCTTTTTATGGTGCATAACATAGTATAGGAAAGAAAAGGGTTTAAAAATTGTATTATGTTATCAACATATTTCATATATTAGCTGAATGAAAAATATCAGGGCTTCAACTTCTCAGTTAATATATAACTACTGCATCAAAGTATTGTGTACAAAACCCAGATTTCAGGCTTAATGTATGGATTCATGCCTCTGAAAAGGTTGATTCTGTGCTACCATAAACAGTCATTCCCTCCGTTTTCACTGAGGATAAGTAACATGAATACTGTGTTTCATCTGATAGATAATGACTTCGTTCACTTGAACATTCCAGTGGCAAGTTAAATAGAAACACAGACTATGTGTCTTGTGTCAGAGCAATGTGACAGAAAACACAGCTTCATGCATAATACAAAATATGGGGAAGTTTTTGGTGTTTGGTGACACAAGCACACTCCTGTGAAGAGAGGGAAGCCCACACATTTCATTGTCAACTCAGGCATGCTATCCAGGCTGCAGCTTGCCACAGCTGAAAAATCAGCCTAAATTTCTTCATCTATATAGGTGTATTTTCACTGGGATTTTTTTTGTTTCACCATAGTTTTATCCAATTAAATTAATATTCCTAAAGTGAAAGAAATTAGGAATGGAGAACTATTATTTTATAATTACTAAACCACATACAATCAGTTAAATATGAGAAAATAGGTAATGGAAAGGGCTAAATAAAGATGCCCAAGCTACTTCTACAAGTTCATGCATTAAAATGAGATAAAAAGAGGGAACAAGAATGTTCATTAGTTAATTCTTAGGTAGCAGACATAGTACGGGCATTTCTGTAAGAATAATTGAAGGCTCCTCATTATATCATTTTTAACATCCTTTAGTGATTTTTAACATACACATAGTAAAGAGGCTAGGATTAAGCAAAAGTGGTCAAAAATTTGCAATAGTGTCCTAATCCCCCACAATAGGGAATGGGGGAAGGCTCATAAGAAAATTATGGCATATGCCCTAAGAAAAGGCTGTATTTTTTATTTATGCACAGCTTAATTTCCTTTAATGGCAGCAACCAAATCCTTCTGTTTAGCAGATTTGGCAATAGCTGGCTCAACACAGACAGCAATTAAAACATAAATAATTAATAAGATCAGTTTTTTTCTGCATACAGATACACCAAATTTTTATCTCTTAAGAGACTTTAAGTTTTGAAATTTTCCAAAGCAACATATATATTATATGATTAAAATGTTTCCTTAAGCACAAGTATCTAAAACACAAAAGTAAAATTATTCTCCTTAAAAATTGTGACATGGCTACATGATCATAGGACTCCCTGCAATCCGAGTAGCTGACAATATTTTAAAAGTGCTGTACACGTTGCAATAATAAACTTGAAAATCACAGTAATCTATTTATTTTTATTTGAAAACTTCTGATTACAGTCAAATTCTTATTTTACAGTTTTCTTTTACATTTTAAAATCATGAATGTGAATCCATCATCAGGACAGACACTGACAACAAGCCTCAGCCCAGTAAAGTGTTTATGGGTACTTTTTAAAGAAGCATTTGATGCATTTAAGACAAACTTAAGCAAAATACTTCAAAGTCTTGAGATTTCAGTTAGGAAATATCATTGTCACACTGAGAACACAAGTAATTATTGTGCTATGTCCTGGACAAGCATTATTCTTCCACTAATTATGTCTGTCTCCAAAGCCATCATCCTAGGTCAAATAATTTTACACAAGTACTTATATATACAAGCTGTGTGCGTTTATGTAATAGGAGACACAAATGCTCTTCCTTTTACTATGTTAGAGTAAAATTGCATTTATTTCATTGGTGCAAGAGTGTCAAAACACCAAAATTTCACTCTCTTCAAAATCCATTATTCTTTTACTTCCCAAGAGTTCTTGATTTTCCATGCCTGTCAGCTCAAGCCATTCTAGTTCTGAAGAGTGGCATGTTGAAAAGAATGCATAGATTATATATTACATGTGATGAGTGAGCCATGTTACAACATTTATCTTCAGATGTGAAGAGAAATGGAATAACTCCGGAGTGCTATAGCAGCCGATGTTGTTCATGAGTTACTCACTCTTGTTCCAGTATGTGAAGACAAAGTAAATAACAGAGATCAGCCATCACACAATATGTTGTTTATATAAAGTATTATGGTTTTGGCTTTGGAAATTTGATGGATCTAACTAGGGCAGTGTGTATAACACAGTAAAATCATAATTTGCCAAAGAAGCTTTTGGTAGAAGAGACAAGACAGGTTCCCACATAAAATAAGAATGTGAAATGATTAAAATTTGAATCAGGTGCAAATATACAGTCAAAAAGTTATCTTTTTGCTGATGAAACTGTGTTGTTTTAGCAAAATCTTATTTCTAGCTTTGAACAGAATTATTTATTCTTTTGTCCTTTAAAAATGTAGAAAAAATGCAGTAAGAGCAAAAGATTTGTCATGTAATAGACCTACAGACACATTCATGGACTAAGCTGTAAAATGAAAGAAGGCAGGAGTTAATAAACAGTGAAATATCCATCATGCATATTTAAGGATCCCCAAATCAATTCCCTATTCTTTTGTAACTGTAATATTAATATCCTGAGAAGATTCTGACACTTGCAGGTCTTTACATCTACTGTGTGATAGATTATGAGACCCTCAGCATTTTTAATATTAAGATGTACGAGTTAAAAATTAATCCACAATGGATTTAGACATGAACACATGTGGTTAATCAATGAGAAAAACAACTAATAAATATTTTTAATTGTTAAATTGATTCCCATAAATCAACTGCCTGTTTATTACTATGGTGTATGACCTCCTGTACATCTTCATACTTATGTCCCTAAGCAAAATGTCCCTTTGCCTGGAATATAACTTCATATCTACCAAACCCTTACTATCTAGTGAAAGGAAAGATAAGCACTTTTTGCTCTGCTGCACCTGTTAATGTCTCCAGTACTCTCTGCAAGTGTGTCTGCCTACCACATGGCAAGCACCAACCTCAGGCACTCAGAAGGCATCTCAATGGGGAGGTCACTCCACTCCCACAAAAAGGAAGCAGATGCCTGTGACAGCAGCCAGCAGCAAGAGGAAGCAGAAGGGCAGGAGAAGCCCACACGCCAGCTTCTCCAGCATGACACAGCCAGCAGCTGTGCCAGGTGGTACCAGGTGGAGGAAGAGCAGGAGGAGGAGGTGGAGGAGTAGGAGGTATGCCATCTGGCAGGGCAGCACTGTGGGCAGGAGGGAAGGCAAGCAGAGGAAGAGCAGTAGAGTCAGCCATGGAGAGCCATTTCTAGCATGCCACTTCAGTGTGCATCAGGCTGAGAGACAGAAGAATAATGGGAGGGAGGCAGGCTGAATTTTCAGGCCTGCTGGGATGATTCAGCCAGGCTTGTTTGGCAGCATTGTCTAAAGAGACAACTTTATCTTTTTGCTTTATACATACCACTATCACAAGTGTAGGTACATCCATTCCCTATTCTTAGAGCTCACATGTGTCATTCTGTCTATCTTCGGCCTCTCTCTATCTCCCACCTTCTTTTTTTTCTCTCTTCTTCATTTGCACTACAGGGAAATAATCAACAATTGAAGCTCAACATTTTGATTACCTCAAACTGAAGGTTCAATTCCCCACAGGACAATACTGTATTTTGTCCTCCTTGTGTGGATTTAACTCTCTGCCATTTAGTGAGCAAGATCTTCTCACGAAAGGCCTAAAAAAAAATAAATTAAAAAGCACTTGTTAAGTATAAATCCTGAAGTCTGCGAGGAGTGGTCTTGGAGAGAGGGGGAGATAAAATTAGACTTGCTTCAGTCTCCACTATTTTATATAATAGCTCAAGCTAGAATACATGTGCCCTTCATGGCGCAGCTCAAGTGGCACTTTCACTGAAACGGGTTGTGGTGCCTCCAAACTGCATATCCACACACATTTTCAGTCTGGGAATTAAAACCATGGAAGCTTAATACAACTTCTTTGCATCAGACTAAAATTAATCACAATATTTAAAAAACAATTCTAAAATACGTCAAGTATTTATACTTAACCAACCTAGGTTTGTGAATATTATATTAGTTCCGGTGTGCTTTTCAACATGATGGATTCCCAAATTTTCCATGCGATAGTAGCACTGCTGTAGCTGTGTGAAGTCACAAGGCCTCTACTTTTAGTAGGGCATTAGCTCTCATCCCGTTCTTGCTAGAGACAGCATCGGGCAAACTTTGCCTGTGTACTATTTGCATATTCTGCCTCCTACCGAGGACCTATGGAAATGCTGCCTTCTCCTCCCCAATATCCCTCCATCAGGAACAGGTTTATGATGCTACTGGACACTCATTTGTGGCATCACTAATATTCATTGTCAGTCATTTCCACCATATTTTTTTTTCTCTGTGTTTATAAATTTCTGGTTTATGACTTTCCTCTAGTGCCTATATAGATGTGCACAGAATTCATTTTATTTAGTTAGTTTTAACCTAGATGTTTATGTGCTAAGCTATGCTTATGTTGTCAGCCTGGACATATAAGTGCATATCAAGTGTGGGGGATTTTTAGTTATAGACTAGCAGGTCTTTCTACCCAGATCTTCTCCAAGACTAACATCAGTTAATCCAATAGTAAAATTACTAGTCTTAAAACTCAAAAAAATCCCAAACAAAAAACAAGACCCACAATGCCTTCCTAATGAGGTGATAAAAAGTGGTCACTCACATACTTCACTTTGTTAAAGGACTCTCTGCAATTACAGCAATGTAATCATCATAGAAAACTACATGGCATTAACAACAACTTCCAAAATAAAAGCAACTTTCTGAGGGGGAGCAATTCTGCCATTTTACATAATCAGTTATCTTTGGTCCGAACACAAAGACAAGTGGTTTTTAGCCATCGACAAAATTGCTTTTCAAGAGATTACCTGGTCTATATAGCTGCTTTTTCTAAGCAGCTCAGAGTGACTATAACCATGCTTGCAGTCTGTGGCAGTCTGGTTCTCATCTCTTTGGAGTACAATAGTCCTGAAATCTCTATATTTCCTACAAGGTATACTCAGCCACTTGAATCATTGCCCTATGAAACCAATGCTTACATACTTCTAAATCAGCAACAGGTACCATTTTCCCCAGTCATATTACATCTTCCCTATGTGCTCTTCAACTTTTAATTTTTCCTTTTCATTAAAATAGCATCACTATAATAAACCCCAGATTTCTTCCCTGTTACTTATCCATGGCCTTACTTTTAAAGGAACATTTTATTCTAGTAAAATTAACTTCTTCTAGTAACATTTCACCACCATTTTCTTCTTCAAAGAAGCCTATTGCTAGAAAGAAAAATTCATCTGAGCACTGTCATTCTCTTCGGACTTTTAAGACTAACTTCCTTAACACCGAAGAACATTCATAATAATATAATATATTCAACAATCTTCCTCCATATTCCTAGAACTGTCTTGACTTCCAGTTATCATCACAGAGCACTCCAAGTACAGATTTATCTTGACTTAGAGATCCAAATGTTCTATTGCCTTGGATCACTTGGCAATACGCATCCTACACAAAGTTAATCTGGCTGGGCTGACTGGAAAATTCAAAGGCTTGGCTCTGACTATTCCAGCAGTCTCACCTTGAATATTTTGTGCCTGATCAAAGAGCAAAGCATTAGAGGGATATGAACCCAGTTGACTTGTCCCAAACTGGACTCAGGCTGCTTAAACCTATCAAAACTCCTTCTCTAATTTCTGAATTCAAGTACAAACCAATTCTCATAAATCTAATTGTTACAGGAAGTGCTGCATTTTTTAGATTCTGCTAATGATCTCATAGGGTTTTTTGGGTTTGTTTTTTGTTTTGGGGATTTTGGGGGTATTTTTTACTAGACAAGTGTTAGTTTCTTGAGAGTGCCAGGACATAAGATTGTGAGAAGAAACAACTTTCAGATCATATTTCTTTTCTATGGTATCTCCTTACACACGCAAAGTAAAATGCCATGTGTATCTCTTTCAAGATATCTCAAGAGAAAGCTATATTTGATTAAGGTTTTATCTATTTTATCCTTCTGATTAGGGCTCTTTTTTTTGTTGGCTGGTTAGGTTTTTTTGAAATGTACTGCCTTCCACTTCTGTCAGTGATTTCTCTTAAGAAAGGTTAGTGAAGAGTCTCTTTACTAAGTTCCCAGCCTCTTATGTGTAATGTTGCATATGCTTCTGTGGCAGCCTGGCGTCCTGATACCTACCAAACCAAAATACTCAAGAATGCAAATCCCACTACCACACTTTGTACCACAGAATGCAGTTTTTTTAAACAACTTGAGCTATAATATGTTTCTATCCAATAAAGCATTAATGTTGATAATCTGATAATTTTTGTTACTTCTGTAGGACTCTGGCTTGTGTACAGGGCTTCAGTCTGAGAATAAAAGTAGGGAAAAGGCTGCATCAAAGCTTCCTATATCCATAAAATCCTCACTGAAGAGGTAAATTCTCACACCAAAGTACAATTTGTTTAAGCTGATTCTCAAAGAAACTAAGATTTTCTTACAGAACTGTTTATGACTGCAGTACATAGGATTTCTAAAAATTTTAAGTGAGCTACTTCACCTGAGTGACCTTTAAGCTATAGTTCAGTGTACCAAAGAGGTTGAGTTTGGTGGTTTAGTACTGTTGTACCGGATTTTTCTGAGACAGTACTTTGGTTAAAATATAAGAAACAAAACAGTTCAACAACAATTATTTAAGACTGAGTTCAAACCATTGTGTTTGAGCCAATAAGGACCTCACCATATTACCGATTTTCCAAGTGGGTTCTGCATCTGACACAAAACAGAAATCTGCCTACAAGTCATCCTCAAACAAGCCAGTCAAAAGTAAAATTAAGGCACCGTAAATATTCTGACCAAATAAAACATTTTTTTCATGAATGTAAGAGCAATATTATAATGTTTTTCTTTAACATTATCCATTTACCATAAAAAGAAAGACTCATTTTGAAAGGGCCATTGTAAATCATCATGTACTAGACTAAAACAAAGGATTTATTCTACCCCATCTTTCAATATTACTCACCAATCTGTGTATTATTCTTACAGCTGACATTTCAAATGTATTAGTAAAATTTATCACAAAGCCTTATACAAGGACTAAATTACACTAATGAATTGACTATGAATCTGAAGTCTAACATAAGGCCAAATATTTTCTGGCTTAGTTTCTGTATCTCAGCAAACTACTTAATTTTCTCCCTACTTACTCATTACTGACAAATTGTCTTACTATTATTGTAGAAAATTGTAGCAAATATTGGCTTGCCCTTAGGCCTATACTGGACTCAGCAGAAATCAGAATGCCTGCCATGAGATTGGATAGGCATGAAACCCATCCTGCACTAATTTTGCTGAACTGAAAAAGCAAGTAGAAGATAACATACAACCCCTCTTTTTCAATTTTATTAAATAGTTGGTGAATTATTCCTATAGTTGACATTTCAAATATACTAATAGATTTTCTTACACAAAAATAAACTACATTAATGAAGCAACTATATATTTGCTGATATGTATGAGGAAGTCAACTACATTCCAGCTTCAAATTTTATTTGTTTTGTTGGAGTAGGAGGTTGGTGCTGGTTTTTGGTTTTGGTTTTTTTGGTGGGATTTTTTTTATGTGTGAAGGTCCAGATGCACATTAATCTTTTTCTTAAGCAAGCGTGATTCCATTGCCTGATAGCAAAGTTATGGTTATAAGATTTTATTTTTGCTGTTGAAAGAGGGCAAAATTCTTTAGCTAGAAATATTAAAAATGCATTAAAATAACTGTTATTAAAGATCTGTTTCTTGGAGCTAAATTTTTCTCATTAATTTCATCTACCTGTAAACCATAGGCAAGAAATTTTTGCAGAGTTCCCCCAAAAAGCCAAGACTTTGCACACACTGCATTGCTGGCTCGTCCATTTAGAAGGCAAAGAAGTAAATCAAGGTAATATTAGACAGGTAGGTGGGTAGGTAGATTAGATGATAGATAGATGATAGATAGATAGATAGATAGATAGATAGATAGATAGATAGATAGATAATCTTAGGTCCAGAGTCAAAGTTCTTATCGAGCCCTTCAAAGTTCTAAAACTAGTTGCGTATACCCTAAATTTGGGGAAACAATCTAGCATGCAATATTTTAAATTTATTAACTTCTTTATATGAGTAATTCTATTAAGGGCATCACAACTTTATGCTAGTGCTTGCCTTAACTAATTCTCTCATTTTTAATTGTCCCAACCAGATTCACATCTATACATGACACAACTACTGGCCTCCATGACTGTTGGCCACAACACTAACTAGAATTTGGGCTGAGACTTTGACAACTGTATCAGACAGACATATATCTGAGAATATCTGCTTTTTTGATAGAATAGTTTAGAAAAGGATAAAATGCAACCTCTAGAAGGGAATTTACTTTTGAAATTGAAAACTTCACTCCATCAGAAGTCACTTATTAAAGAAGTCCAGTCATCCTTTTACCCCAGAAATGTACAATTCTTACATTTACAAATTCTAAAAGGCATCTCTCATGTTCTGTACCTCAAGTACTTGGATCACCTAATTAATTTCCATTCTTTTCTTACTCTTATTTGAGGCCTATGACTTCTTTGTCTGTTAACAAATTGTCCTATCTTTGATATCAGTGTGTGAGTTGGACACATCACACTAAATGCCATCATCTATTTTATATCAAAATGTTTCATTTACTTTGTCTGTATGCAGAGAGATCCTTAACAATATTGAGGTCTCAACATCATACAAATACAGACAAAAGTGGATTCTATCCTGAAGAATACTGGAAAAGTAAAAAAGTAATTTTTTTACTGTTCTATTATTTGCTAGAAATCATTTTATGTTGCTGCATAAACTTTGCACATACATTGAAGATCACAGAATACTGACTCAGAAAGGTGATTACAGCATATTGAGGGGGAAATTCTGCCCTTTTATGCTAACTCCCATGAAGTTAAAAACTTGGACCCTTTTTTTTGTTGTTATTTACAATGAGGAACTTCAAACAACATGTTACTAAATCAGGCACAGATAATGAACAAATAGGTATGTAGATTTCCACAACTCTCCAAAATGGGTACAAAATATTGCTAACGCAAAAGAAGATTTCACACCCATTTTTTACATTCTGTACTCCACTAAAATAATTGTGTGCACATGCCTACTCTGCAGTAACTACCATAAATAAAATACTCTGAAGCAGTCCTCTTAAAATAATGTTGGTTATTCTGGTGCATCTAGATCAAGAACCAACCACTGTCAGGTATCCCTGGATGCCTGTGAAATACGTTCCAAGATGTAGGCCTAAACTAGTGAAAAAGCAGGGGGTGATTGCAATGGCATAGTTATTTATGTTTTAAGGTTACATGTCATAATATTAAACAATTTCTCCTTTACAAGTTTATAAATACAGATTATAGCAGTTTTACATCCACAGTCGAGTAGGAAATAGACTCTTCCAATGCTGATGGCAAGCATCACCAGGGAAATTTATCATATGTACTGAACACTGCTATAGTGAAATGTAGTATGTTGCATTAGATCAAAGTAATGGATATCTTTAAATCAGAAGTAGATTGTAGGTGCAAAGTATCAATGATAAAGTCTTCCGCAGTTTTGTCTATTTGCCCTACCTTTAAGAAAAAAAATAAATAACACCCCATGATGCACAGTCATGGCATTCTAGCCATAATCCACAGGTCCTGCTTATATCTTCAGTTCCTGTAAAAGGTGATACATAAATATTAACTTAATGAAAAACAAACTTTTCTTTAATATCATATCAAAACAGCAGCAGAGAGATAGAGCCTTATGGTACCAGTGCATATCTGTCAAAGTATCAGCCATCACCTTGTTTCAGGAAGTTTTCAGAACTGCCTTCCTTCCAGCATGTGTCAGAGAAACAGCTAGGATTTTTCACTACATCTATGTATGGCACTTCAGAAGCAGCAAGTTGCAGGTCCAGGGAAAGTAAAGAGGGCTGTATTAGTAAGATCACAGCCAGCATGTCCATGGAAATGATTATTTCCCTCTCCTCAGCAGAGGAGAGACTGTGAGACTGCATTTGAGCACTGTGCTGAATTTTAGGCTTCCCAGCACAGGACAGGAGTGAATATCCTGAAGCCAGTCAAGTTACCAAGGGGGTTAGGTGGCTGAAACAAGAGGAGAGCCTCAGAGCATGTGATTTTATTCAGCCTTGGGCAGAGAACGCTCAGAGAGCATCTAATTGCTGTCTGCAAACACCTAATCAGAGCACAATGAGAAGTTAATAGAAGGTGCATAGTCACAAAGTAAAAGCCAGTAGCCAGAAGTAGGAAAAGAGTAAATTTTCATATAAGCTACATTTTTGCAGCATGAGAACAATCAAACACTAGATCATGTGCCCAAAGTTGTAGAATCTTTATCCTTGGAGGTGATCAAAACTCATCCGAACATAACTATGAGAAACCTACTCTAACTAGACCTGCTTCAAGCAGGAGGTTAGACTAGATGATGCCTAGGGGTCACATCCAACCTAAATTATTCTGTGATAGTGCCAAACGACTGCAAAAGAGAAAATATGAGCCAATTCACCTGTTAGATTATAATATGTTCAGCATTGTTAAAAAGCTGAAATCACTACCAACTATAACACTATTCCAGTCACATAGCGCAGTTGATTAGCAAGTACTCAGTACAAATTAAGTACCTGGGTTTATTACAAAAAGCATTCCTTTGACCACCTTTGTTTTTATTCACACTTTTTAAGCTTTATTTATGTCATTCCTTAAGGGGCACCTCTCACCTCCTCTTTTGCAATTTACCTACTGAATAACCCTATCTATTATTTGATTCAGTTTACTATGCCAGAATAAACTATGAAAACTACTATTTTTTCCCCTTTTCTATCAGACTTGCATGAACTAAATTCTAGGAGAATTTAGAGCACTAAATTCTAGGAGAATTTAGAGCACTAAATTCTAGGAGAATTTAGAGAATAGTTCAGTAAGCTCCCTAAAGCTTTCCTATGAGACCCACTAGTAAGCTGTCAGCTAGCATGCATAGATTCTAAAGTAATTGCTTCTGTAGTTTTTTAGCTTAAAAAACCTCTTGCACCTGACAGTGTTCAATTACTGAAATATGCCCCAATACAGTATCCCTCACAATTTGGCATTATTCACTAGGATAATTTTTAAAGACCACTTAGAACAATATTGTCACTGCTCAGTGTTTTAACTGAACCTATCGCATGCTACGATTTGTTGCAACTTGTGAAAATTTACTACACTTCTTAGATGATTGCATCAGGGAGATCATAAGATAATGATGAACTTGAAAGCCTAAAAAAGGTTGTTATTGGACTTCCAGCTCACAAAAAGCAACCTGAAGTTGACTGAGAAAACTCAGAAGTTCTGAAAACCTGCTTATAAACTGTATCAGGGGAAAACTTGCTTTATATACATTATGAAAATGCTTGTGTATCAGGAAACATTGAGTGGAGTTCCACCTCCATCACGTATTTCCTGTGAATCTGTGGACACAATCGAAAATCAATGTCTTAGCTTTCTCTTTTATAACAGAAAATATATTTTTCCTTGTTTTCAGTGACGTCTTTACCCTGTTATCTCTTATGAGCAGACACTTCTATCCTCATAGACAGATGTATGCTTAAGACATAGGAAATTAAGTTCCTTATGTTACTTTAAATGTAAGTATCCTACAGCATAAACAAAAACCAGGGCCTGGACTTGATTTTCAGGTACCTTCCTTTCATTCTCAACATCAGCTTTGAATGCACACAATTTGGTTTTAAATGCATGAAATAACTACTGCGTTTAAATGTTATCCATTTTCTTGTGCTCTATATGTCCTCTACCTCTTTAGGGTGCTGAACACAACAGAAAAAAGCTTCAAAGGGATAAGATCTCAAATGAAGTATCATGTACAATATAGTCTTTAGAATTATGGAATTTTTAACTTAATATACACGTCAATGTCAGATTAACATGGAACCCAGTTTTGAAGCAAATTGCTGATAAAAACTAACTGGTTTAAAAGGATGCTACGTTCAATTTTACATTAATTTTGGGGTAGAGAATGAAGGCATATTTTTTCTTTTCCGGTGCACTTAGAAGCAGAAGCAACATGTTCTGCTTTCAACTGCTAAGTCATGTTCTTTGCTTTGCAGGTAGTTCTAGTCTTAGGTTTTTTCACTTGTCTACAAGGTAATTAAAATTCAACAAACTGGGGATATTGTCCAAGTCATATTTTAACCTCCTGTTCTGTTTTTCTTACTTTCAAAAGTGCAAATTATAATGGTTACCTCATTCTTGAGCAGATGAGAATTAACTAAAGTACTTTGAATTCCCAAAATAGAACTTGAAATGTAAGATTCAAACCCCTTCTTTGCAATATTAGTAAAGTTTTTCTCTAAACAATGATATGTATTTACAAAGGCAGATCATTCTTTATGCTGTTGATGTCACGACCTGCTAATTTAAGCAACATAAGTGGAGTTTTACTGATTTTTACTCCTATTAGATCAATAAATAGAGGGCAAATGCAGCCAGAAGTGAGAAAGACTGTTTATATTCAGGCATTTGGAATGCTTGTGCTTTGTATGATACCAGGAAATTAACAGCCTTGTTCCAGTCACTTACAACTATGCAACCCATCAAAAGCTGTGGAGGTGGATAAATGTTAATGACAGAATGTTCCAGAACTGGATCTAATATGACCTGCAGAATATTTTTACTTCCAGTGATGAACAAGATGAAGAACCCTTCTTGCACTCCAAGGCTGAGGTGGTTGCACAAATTAGAATGTGCTTGCTGCATATACTTGGTTCAGAAAGCATTTCAAAGCAAATGCTGCACCTCATGGAAAGATTTTAATGATATTATTTTTTCAGACTGGAATTGCAGTTTACACTTTTCTGAACAAAACAAACAATACAGAATGATCTTCTGTTTTCCTTCCTCACTTCATCAAACAGCTGTGAGAGAAAATATTTTACTCCAAAACTGTTAATCTCTCTGTACAACCAGTATCAAACCCAGATTTTGTCCTCCTCCAAATAATCCAGATGGTTTTTCAGCTTCTTTCTTGTTTGAACACTGTATGTTAAGAGTACAGGGCATGGCTGTTAGAGCTGAACTACATCTGGAATGTTATTAAGACGTGAGACTCTTTCCCTTCAAATGATCAATAAGTGCTCCGACTTATGTGAAACAAGTTCTGTGTTACCCTTCCCAAAGGCCCTCCTATCACCTCTGGTGTCTGCTACTGCCAGTGCCAGCTACTAACAGTAAGTATTGGGGTTGAATCACTTATAAAAAGGTTTATCTTAAAGTCTGTAATGCCTAGTATCAGCTAGGCAGAGTACCCACACAATAGAAGCCCTTCTAATGAGACCTGAGTGTGTGTGCGTGTTTGTGTAAGAAGATATTTCAGTTCTCAACAAACTGTTTACTGTCCAAATATTAAATAAAAGTAGAACTGTTTTAATCAGCTGAACAAATATTTAATGTACACTCCAGTGTAAGAGCCATGTTTAAAAATATCATTTATGCAGCTAAGACATAGGAAATTTATGGAAACAAATACTCTGAAAGGTAGAGCAAACACTGTCTAAACAAAACTTGCACATAAAAACAAAAGTCTTATCTTGTCAGCCTCTACCTACTATAATCTTCATTATTGACACTATCAGTCTTTAACATTGAAGTGTTAGCAGGACTGGCTTATTGAGGAAAATGCTTTGGTTTTCAAGAAGACATAATTGCTGTGCCTAAATAAGACTAGTTTCTAATAAACCAACTGAGGAATGTAATGCACCATAATGTTAATGTTATATTCACAGCAGGGCTTCCTATGTAGAGTAAATATTTGTTTACTCTAAGGGATCCAAACACTGAAGGTCATTCATTGCTGGAGTAGCTGTATTTCCATCTACAGCTGTTAGAAAGGATTTGTAAAAAATTTGACAGGAAATTGCAACTTCTTTGAAAACGCATGTGCCTGAATAGTTTCTGTGTAAATACAGTACAATACTGTCAGAAAGTACATTATTTTTTTAGAGATAATCTCTTAAAATCACATACATATGCTTCACCTTGACTCTATCTATTTTTGTATAGTTTGTAGTTGTCCTCTTGTCTTTTCTTTGAGTGAATGTGTGTCAGCAGAAAGTTTTTAAAATGATTATGTAGTGAACAGAGAGGTTTTTGTTCCCATTGACCTCACAGCTCAGAACACTTTAGAAGTTTAACACCTCTATCCACTACTCAAGTACATTTTGTGAACAAAAACCATTAGAACCTGTTGCAAACATTTCACTTGCTTTATTGTAAAGACACACAAATGCAGAACTAGTCAGAATACCTTTATATTACTTTTAAAGAGTACAGATTGACACTCAAATATGACACAGGTTCTACAAACCTAAATTTAAATGTGTAGAAGAGCAAGAAACAAACAAGCAGAAAAATATCTGTTTCAATTAGACATTAATTGAGCTCACTCTGACCCTTGTGTGAAGCACTTAGCACAAATTATTTTGCTTTTAGAGCACACGGGAACATGTTGAGGTGACTCAAATCTGTGTTTACCAAAGTAGTACTGCCTTCAGCTGCTGGTTAATTCAGGTCAGTACCTGAAGGTTGAAATCATCAAAAGCACAAGAAATCACCAACTCAGTAGGGGTACCCAATGTGGCTCTCCAGCTACCACTTGGATCGCACAATGAAAAAACCCAAAGATTAGAAGCTAATACTGCAGTAGTTGCCAGTAAATTATAGCTAATTATCTTCTTACCCAAGTTCCCTTTATTGTGTTTGCTTCTGTCCGGATTCTTACCTAAATAGGAGGCACTCCATGAGAAATGATCTCCATAAATGAAAGGTAGCACATCATCTGCATTCAAATTACACACTATTCTCTTTTTTAGAGAGCCTGGTCAAATGCTGTGGGTCCCTAAGACAAGAGGGTGTGTTTGCATGGCAATAAGCAAAGATGGATATTTAATTTCATGGCACATATGAACAAGGAAAGACAAAGGGCTACAAAATCTAATAATTTGTTATTATTTAGCTTTTACTAGAATAAGCAAATCAGACTGCATTCTAGATTTCAGATCACTCTTCAGATCCTTTTTTTGTTTGTTTTAACTTTCTTCTCAGTTAAAAAATCTGTAAGACTGATAGTAACTCTGTTTTCAGATGCTGCTGGGCAGGCTTATGCAAAACTGCAATATGCATACAGGTTTAGCTCAAGATGAGTCAAAAACATGATGACGTTTAGATATTAAGGGGTTTGGGGTTTTTAAAGTATTTTTATGATGAATGTCTACATTTTTACATTTTGTCTCATTACTGAGATATTTTAAATGCTGTATCAAAGACTTCTTGAAAAACACAACTATTGTTCAAATTAAATTAAGTTTGTAATTTTGTACGTACTCTAATAAGAGAGAGCTACTGAAAAGCTGAATTTCAGATTTGTCCAAGAGGAAGCAGTAATCACACATACTATTTCTACATCAAATTAGATGAGATTATGTCAATGGCAAACCAGTAGTATTTAATCACTAATTTAAAGAAAAAAAAAAAAAAAACAAACAAAACAACCAACCAAACAAAAAAAAACGCCATACCACAAACTTTAACTTTTGCACAAATGTATTGACAAGAGCTAAACACAGTTTTTCAAAAGAAACTGTACTTGCACTTGAAGACTGGATTCACAGAATCACAGAATCACAGAATCACAGAATTTTAGGGATTGGAAGGGACCTTGAAAGATCATCTAGTCCAATCCCCCTGCTGGAGCAGGAACACCTAGATGAGTTCGCACAGGAAGGCGTCCAGGCGGGTCTTGAATGTCTCCAGAGAAGGAGACTCCACAACCTCCCTGGGCAGCCTGTTCCAGTGCTCTGTTACCCTCACTGTAAAGAAGTTCTTTCTCAAATTTAAGCAGAACCTCCTGTGTTCCAGCTTACACCCATTACCCCTTGTCCTATCATCGGTCGTTACTGTGAAGAGCCTGGCCCCATCCTCCTGACACTCACCATTCAAATATTTATAAACATTAATCAGGTCCCCCCTCAGCCTCCTCTTCTCCAAGCTAAAGAGGCCCAGCTCCCTCAGCCTTTCCTCATAAGGGAGATGGCTCCACTCCCTTAATCATCTTGGTGGCTCTGTGCTGGACTCTCTCAAGCAGCTCCCTGTCCTTCTTGAACTGTGGGGCCCAGAACTGGACACAATATTCCAGATGTGGCCTCACCAGGGCAGAGTAGAGGGGAAGGAGAGCCTCCCTCGACCTACTAACCACACCCCTTCTAATACACCCCAGGATGCCATTGGCCTTCCTGGCCACAAGGGCACAGTGCTGGCTCATGGTCATCCTGCTGTCCACCAGGACTCCCAGATCCCTTTCCCCTTCACTGCTCTCTAGGAGATCATTTCCTAACCTATACTGGAACCTGGGGTTGTTCCTGCCCAGGTGCAACACCCTACACTTGCCCTTATTATATTTCATCAAGTTTTTCCCTGCCCAGCTCTCCAGCCTGTCCAGGTCTCTCTGGATGGCAGCACAGCCTTCTGGAGTGTCAGCCACTCCTCCCAGCTTGGTATCATCAGCAAACTTGCTGACAGTGCATTCAATTCCCTCATCCAGGTCATTTATGAATATATTGAATAATACTGGTCCTAGTACTGACCCCTGAGGGACTCCACTAGACACAGGTCTCCAACTAGACTCCGCCCCATTGACCACTACTCTCTGGCGTCTTCCCACCAGCCAGTTAATAATCCATCTCACTACCTGCTCATCTAATCCACACTTCCTCAATTTATCAGCGAGGATGCTGTGGGAGACCGTGTCAAATGCTTTGCTGAAATCAAGATAGACCACATCCACTGCTCTACCATCATCCAGCCACCTGGTCGTGTTTTCATAAAAGTCTAGAAGGTTGGTCAAGCACGACTTCCCCTTGGTGAAGCCGTGCTGACTGCCCCTAATGACCCTCTTATCCTTCATATGCCTAGAGATGGCACCAAGGATAAGTCTTTCCATCACCTTTCCAGGGATGGAGGTGAGGCTGACTGGTCTGTAGTTACCCGGGTCCTCCTTCTTGCCCTTTTTGAAGACTGCAGTGACTTTTGCTTTCCTCCAGTCCTCAGGCACGTCTCCCATTCCTCACGACTTAGCAAAGATGATGGAGAGCGGTCTAGCAATGACTTCAGCCAGCTCCCTCAACACTCGTGGGTGCATCCCATCTGGACCCATAGATTTATGGATGTCCAGATTGCTTAATTGGTCCCTGACCCAATCCTCATCAACTGAGGCAATCTTCTCCATTGTCCTGTCTCCATCTGGGGTCTCCAGGGTACAGAGCTCCTCAAGACAACTTCCGGCAGAGTAGACAGAGGCAAAGAAGGCATTCAATAGCTCTGCCTTCTCTGTATCCTCTGTCACCAGGGTACCCCCCTCATTTATCAGTGGGCCTACATTGCCTCTGACGTTGGCTTTATCTGCCATGTATTTGAAGAAGCTCTTCCTGTTGTCCTTGACCCCTCTGGCAAGATCTAATTCTAAGGAGGCCTTGGCTTTCCTAGTTGCCTCCCTACATCCTCTAACAATATCCTTATATTCCTCCCAAGCAGCCAGCCCCTCCTTCCACGATTTGTAAACTCTCCTCTTCCACTTGAGTTTGCCCAGCAGTTCCCTGTTTAACCAAGCAGGTCTCCTGGCTCCCTTCCCTGACTTCCTACATATCGGAATGCTTTGATCTTGAGCCCAGAAGAAGCAGTCCCTGAATGCTAACCAGCTGTCTTGGGCCCCTTTACCTTCAAGTACTCTGTCCCATGGAATTTCCCGTAACAATTGCTTGAAGACGCCAAAGTTGGCCCTCCTGAAGTCCAGGGTAGCAATCTTACTTGTAATTCTGCTTATGCCACATGAGATTCGGAACTTCACCATCTCATGATCACTGCAGCTCAGGCAGTCCTCAACCTTCATAGCCTCAACCAGACCCTCCTTGTTAGTGAGGATTAGATCCAGCGTCACTCCCCTCCTGGTTGGTTCATCCACCATTTGCATCAGGAAGTTATCATCGATGCACTGGAGGAACCTCCTGGATTGGGGGTGGCTGGCCGAGTGGTCTCTCCAGCAAATATCTGGGTAGTTAAAATCCCCCACAACAACCAGGGCCTGGGATTGCGAGGCTGCTCTCAGCTGCCTGTAGAAGGCCTCATCAATTTCTTCACCCTGATCTGGTGGCCTGTAATAGACACCCACGACAGTATCAACCCTACCAGCCTGCCCCTTGATTTTTTTTTTTTTTTTTTAAAAAAAGACTTACTTTGTCTACACTTAAAGTGTACCCTAGAGTTTTTTGTGTCGCTGCATAACTGCAATTCTGTAAAACTGTTCTAAATAATCCTGGAGGATATGTCTTCTGAACCAGACACATTCATAATTATTTAATTTTACCTGCAATGTAGCAGGACAGGTTTTGACATAAGAACTCCTGAACTGAGGCAAAAAGTTGGAAAAAATAACACATCTACTGATTCTCACTCATCTGCTTCTATTAGAACAGATATGCACCTCCCAAGATTCTCAGCATTTCTGTATCTTGCTCTATGGGCAAGAACATTACAATTACTGCTACTTCTTCACAACCGAGGTGAGGATAGCTATGATGGTAAGCCCTATAGAAACACATAAAGAGATTCCATTCCCAAAGATCTACATAGTAGATAAGCATTTGAGACAGACTGTCAGGCAGCAAAGGGAAGTCTAGGGAGAGATGAAGAGATATACTGAAAAGGTTAAAGGGCTAGAAATTCTGGTCTGCATTAGATAACATTACAGGCTCCTGGAGTTTCAGATAGACATTTCCTAATGTTTTCTTTTGAAATTTATTGTTATTAATAAATCTAAATAGATGGCCTAATTCTAAAAATTTATAAGGATACATCAGATTTCCCTAAATGCAGTGAAGTGTTTTTTTAATAATATCTATAGCAGTAAGATAAATCCCTGAGCAGTTTAGTGATTAATCCTTCACCACTGAAACCAATGAAAAGTTTGCTATTCAAGTGAATAAAAATAGGAATATAAAATATTTTGTGTCTGTACAGAGTCATGCTAATTTTAAAATAAATGCATTTGCTTACATGTTTTCTTGAGTTAGATAATACGATCACATAAAAATTGGTATTGGGTGGCTATGCAGACTAGTCTGTACATATTTCACACTGTAATCCTTAGATCATCACAGCTACATGACATAAGGCATGAAATATTTCTAGGCAATGTTAATTTATTTTATTTGAATGAAGATAAAGTTCAGGGAAAAAAAATGGAATCGTATGAGCCTTTATCTGCTGATATTATCTGCTAGCTGTTGGTGAATTTTAAGATTACCCACATGCATCATTGATAAATCTTTGTACAATCATGGGTACTCACTTGTTTGTCATGGATTTGAATTACTGCTTTTGGAAACATTTGCAACCCTTGGAGTATTCTTTGATAGGAAGGACTAGAAATTCCTATCTGGAGTATATGCATCTCAAAGATTATTTAGAAATAAATTACACACTTTAATTCTGAGAATCTAATGCTTTCTAGAGTTGAAAATACTTATGTCTACACTTTTAAAGCTTCACTTATATTTCAGATAGAATTCTCAATATCTATTCCTTTTATTTTACAGACAGATGAGAAAGTTCTCCTCCCAAGTACACATGGATTACCCCAAAGGTTTAATAGAACCTTGCTAAATAAAATGTATTTGGCTCCCATGAAATGTGAAGTAAAATTTACTGAGTAATTTTACTTGTGTGCAAGCTTTACCTCCATTCTGTCCCTTAGTAATGATGTTAGAGAACATAACAAAAGCTCAGCTGTTTGGAAAATCAAAGGACCTTTACCTTATGAATATAAGGTTTTATGTATATTTACGGATCTCCCTTCCTGATGACTCTATCTGTCTGCTCAAAGGTAGAGTTTGATGTGTGACATCTAGTTATCACATCACATGCAACCATGATATTAACTTTCTTGAACTCCTTGTAGCATCTTTGCACCTCCTCCCTTTTGTTTACTAAATTTTAGTCGGATGCAGACAGGCAATAATGCAATTCTGATAAGGTGGGATCTCAGATGGGATCTCCACTTCGTTTTAGTCTGATAATATAACCTCGTCTCAGTTCCACCTTAGAAAATTGTTTCTGCTTCACAGATTTGCCCTTCGCGTGGGAACTCCTATTCAACAGGGACACACTGCCATCTAAAGGCCAGTGTTTGGACTTTTCTAGATCTTTTCGGTTCCAAACTCTCCACCGATGCTCCTTGTCATGTCAAGGAAAATACAAGGAAAGGGCTTATAGTTGAGATTCAGATGGAAAGACTATACAGAGTCAGGCCCTGCAGACCTCTCAATGGCAGCTGTGCTTCTGAATATTGAGAAACTTAACATGACTGGCCAGCCCAGCAGCTGTGTCTTGCTATGCGTGATGAACACATATTTCAATTGAACTTTTCTGGGCAGATATCTCATTGCAACATTGCTGAAGTGTAAAAGCCAGAACCTTAGCCTAACCAAGGTTATTACCACAGCAGCAAAGGCTAAATAGAGGTCAGAACTGCATTTCATAAATCAGAACAAAATATTACATACAACTTTACATATTATTTGTAGATAACAGCAAGGTGTTCTTCCGTGAAAACAGATTATTTTGCCATTCTAAGCAGATTATTTCCTTTATAAATTTTATTAAAGGAATAAAATAGTTTAGAGTGAATATATTGTTCACAGGAGCTCTGATTTTAGCTGTCCATTTACAACTCCGTGACAATTTTATATCACGTGTTCACACCCATCTTCATCAAAAAACTGAGGAGAAACCCCCATACCCTCCTTCCTTTGAAGAAGCAGAAAGATGTCACAATTCAGGTTATCTTCTGGATGAACAGAAATTTGTCGCTGCCTCCAAATATTCTTCGTTCATTCTCCAAGGGACAGATGGCTCAGTACATTCCCATTATTCCTAAAATACTTCAGGACTTACTAAATCTATATTAATTCCTCAGGGCAACAAGATATGAGAACAGGGCTGACACATATTCATTGCTGTTAAATGCTCTGAGACAATACAAGCAGAAGCCAAGGGCCTCTACGATGCAACATTTGACCAAGGCCTACTAGGTGACACTTTTCATTGGTATGATTTGTCAAGCAAAGTTATCAGTGTTAAATATATATTTTCTCTGGATTTTGAATATACAAACTTTAAATAACACCACACCCTCCAGCTTGAGCTAAATGACCCCACATGATGTGAATGCAAGTACTGATATTGGTACAGCTCAAAACAGAAAGGAAGTAGAGATGAAGATTATTTTCTTTAAGTATAGGACTGCCTATACTTTGCCATGATAGGAAGTAGATTCTTGTCTTTGGGGGGGGGGGGGGGGGGGGGGGGGGGGGGGGGGGGCGGAAGAAAGAAAAAAGCCACGCTATTTGGACTGGAGTTTCAGTTTCCCTGGTTATTTCAGTCAAAATAATATCTCACTAGGACCTTTTTCTTCTCTCAGAGGTCACTTTACCCCAGATTTTAATTCTGAATAACTTTTTTGTTCAGTGTTTGCTATACTTTTTCTACCCCTACATGTAAAAACATAAATTAGTAGTCTACTCTTTCTACAAGGAACATGATATAATTCCTTGAGGTGAATCTCCACATGATTTAAATCTATGAAGTCTATAAAGTCTATTTTGTTCCACGTTAGTTGAGCATTTGGATTACTATTTTGAATTGCCAATATACCTTTACAACCTGTTTATCTTTCATCTTCCACCTGTTCCCTGAAGTCTCCTCTTCCTATTTGCTCTGGTTAAGAACAAACACAACTCCCAGAGTATGCACAGTCTGGATTAAGAGTACTTCATTTTATTTACCTATCTGTTCACAAGGAAGTTTGTACTGTGAAATTTTGTCTCCATTAAATCCACTGAAACGCATAAGTAACTAGCTCTTTTTAAGATCTCAAACTTTACTGTACAAATGTGACTGCTAATAAATGCAGTAATATATGCCTTGTTCCAAATATAGGGCATACAGAATATAAAATAATGGCTATGAACTTTTTACATGAGATGTGTGCATGCTTCTTACAGAGAAAGATAATATGCAATCTCTGGGGAAGAGAAACTTGATTGAACATTAACTTTCCAATCATCAAAGAACATTTATCAGCATTTATCTTTATATCTCAACATATCTGATTTGCTGCAAAGTTATTTATTAGCCTGCTAACATTGTGCTTTGTGATTGTTCTTCATTAGCCACAGTATTATAAAACAGATGCAAGGACATTTAAGTATTTTTTATTTTTGTGTGTGTATAGAATTAGAATGGCTCAAAGACAGCATTCACATTTGTTTAAGAAATATAAAACACTTTGAGAAGTAAGTTAGTATCTTTTCGTATCATTTTTCTTTTCCAAGTTAAAAACACAAGTGGCAGTTTATTTGCATCTATTACTTCAAATTTTGAGGAAATAATGCAGAACATCCAATATGCAATCCAACAAGAGCCTGAGTCCTATGAAAGCTTAATGGCTTATTTCTCAAAACAGAGTGAAGAAAAGGAGGAAAGGTGCATGGGAGGAAAAGCATTGTTCCTTTTCTTTAAAAAGCCTTCAAATATATTTTAAAAAATTTTATGAGGTCACACTAAAAAAGAGTAATTGGAAGAAAAATTCTGCTTGTCTAAGCGAAGAGCACATTTGTAGTAGTGGGGTAAATGTTTTATCGATTGGGAAACTGGGAAACTCAAGTCATTATTCACCATGGGCTAAAGAATAATTGCTAATGCTCTGGCTGAAAGATTAAAAACAGTTTCTAGAAGTATTTCTTACAATGATCAATGGTGTATCATCCCAGGCCATTGGATCTTCAATAACATTTTTCCCTTTTGGGATACAATCAATTTTTATAATATGATTCATTTGCCAGCAGGCATGCTTTCTTCATACGATGAAAAGGCAGTTATGCACCTTATATTGTTGCAAAGTAATCTTATACAGCCGGAACTCAAGCTCTGATATAAAAGATTTTTCCAAATTCATCTCTATTTTTAAGTGCGTTTGAGAAATAGATATGGTGAATGGCTGTTAGCTTTTGTGTTCCTCCCGCCCCTCACCCCCCATTTAATTTTCCTTCAAAGTAATTTTAAAGCTTTTTAAAATAATCATCATTATTACATCAGAGATGTGCAAGAAGAATTGAACAGCTATGAAAGTGAGGAACTCTCTAACCTGTGGGTAACTTAAGTAATTTATTGTGTGCACATTAATTGTAGTGATAATTTAGGTCAGGGTAATTATAAGGCTACTCTAGCTAATTTGGAAAAAAAAATTCTATACCTTTGCTTAAGTAACAAAATGCTGCCCACTACTTCAAAATTGTCTGACTTAATGAACAACTGCATAAATAATTTAAAATATCATGATTACGTGTACATATACACAAATTGTTTTTTACACTGAACAGTAAACACCAGTGAAGGAGAGAACAGCTTCACCTCTTTGTCACAGTAGACTTGATTGATAAATTAGAGAGATTTAAAGCCAGACTCGGTCACAGTTCCAACTAAGATCAGAAATCTCACAGCAGAACAATCAGAGGATTTATGAGGCAGTGGTACAGGATCAGTCAGGACTCATTCTTTGTAACCAATACCAGCTCTTTTAGTCTCAGCCAAGATATTTATTATATTTGAATTTTACATGTCAAGGAAACTCCATTAAGCTTTTTGTCATATCTTTTAGATGTAAGAAGTTCAAATAATACTAAGAATATAATTGGTAACTTCCCATAATTTGCAACAGACTAGTTTCCTGTTTATATAATTTCTGCTGATTTTAGTTAACAGAAAACTTCAATTTAGATTGGCTAAAAAGAAGACTGTATAGTGCAAGTGTCCTCATCATTCTTGACAGAAGCGGCAAGTGGCATTCTCTAAAAAAGTTCAAAATACAAACCCAGACTCAAAAATAACCCATCAGGTTGAACAATTAAGGAATGGCTCAGCTACACTACCATTAGTGGAAGACCAAAGGATGAGGCAGCTATCAAGCAGGACACAAGTGTTTCCAAATTCTTTCTTGATCAAGTAGGTTCATACAAGTTTCACATAAAGGGTGGACATATAACAGGCTGCAGACATGTATTTGGTCTGGCTGGGCTGGAGTTAATTTTCCCCATAGCAGCCCTCACAGTTCTGTCCTTTGCATTTGTAGCTAGAAAGCTGTTGATAGCACACCAATGCTTTGGCTACTGCAGAGCAGCAATCACACAGCATCAAAGCTGTCTCTCCAACACCCACCCTCTCTTTCCCAAAGGCCAGTAGGCTGGAGGTGGGCAAGAGCTTGGGAGAGGGTGTAGCAAGGACAGCTGACCCAAACTGACCAAAGGGATATTCCATACTATATTGACATCTGCTCAGCAATAAAATCTAAGAGAAAGGAGAAGTGGGGAGTATTCATTGTTACAACATTTTTCTTCTAGAGCAATCACTACACATACCGAAGCCCTGCTTCCCCAGAAGTAGCTGAACATCAACTACTGATGAGAAGCAGAGACTTAATCTTTTGTTTTTCCTCTGCCTCCATGCAGAGCCTTTGCTTTTGTTTTATTAAACTGCCTTTATCTTGACCCATGAGTTGGTTTTCATCTTATTTTCTGCCCTCTTTCCTGCTGAGGAGTGATAGAGTGGCCTGGTGGGCACTGCTGTCCAGGCAAAGTCAACCTACCACTGTGCATCATGAAACTGATAGATTAAGACTCTTTTGATGCTTCAGTGGAGTACAAAAAGGCACTCATTTTCAAGGACAATTCTTAAATGAGAATCAGGCTGGTAAAGGTCCAAACATAGAGAATTTCAGTGCATAGCTTCAACATTTATGCTCTCCTTTGACCTGGGAAAATATTCAAGAGGCATATATGAAGATTTTCTATTGGTGATGTAGGCTTTATCTGTTAGCACCACAGGTATCTATTTATTCTTGATGCTGCTACCTGACTTTACCTTCAATTAAACAAATATCTGTTGCTATAAATCTTTTTTTAGACAAAAGTGGATGTTAATATTTGAACTCTTCTTGTCTTCACAAAGCCCAACCAGCATAGACTTCAATTCCTATGTATTCTAAATTTCTAATAAGTGTCCTGTGTTAACATTTCATCACTAATTTCCTGATTCAGGTGCTTGGGCAAGCCAACCTTCTCCAGCCCCAGAGGTCCAAAAGTTTCTGTAGCATCAAAATATTATTGGATTTACTTTAAACTTAGAAGAGATTGTCAAGAAAATAATAAAGAATGGTCACAAAAAAAGAACCTAATGGGAAAACTGTGAAAACGAAACACAGACAAGAGAAAATTAAGAAGCAAATAATAATCTGAAACTGGAGTGCACACCATGAAAAACTTGATAATGAAGTGTCAATATACATCATTTCTACAGAGACTTCCAATTAGATTAAAAAGGTGGCTTTGTTTTAATTAAACTCACTAAAATAAAACAAGATCTTTTATTGGTTATAAACTAGAAGCATTCATAACACTCAAAGTACTATGACATTTTTAATACTTAAACATTCTAAAATTCAACAATCTCTAAAATGGAAAAAAAAAATATTTGGAAAACATATGATCAACAATCTTCGGAAACATGCAAGAATAAGTGGACCAAGACTAATGCCGTCCTGTTTTGTTCACCCCTTAGTCTTGCCCTGACACAGTCTGGTTTTGAACAATAGATTTTAGTAAAAGACAGGCATTCTAAGAGCATCCTTCCCATTCTATTGATGTAGGCAGCATGAAATATTGTGAAAAGTCTCCATTTCTTCCTCCTCACTTGCTGATCCTCAGAGCCAGAGAAGTACGGTTTCGATTATTTCCTCCCTAGAGCAAGCAAGAATTAGGGTTTTGACTTGTGAATCTGCATCCTAGTTTCAATTGGGATAGAGCTAATTTTCTTCTTAGTAGCTAGAACAGCACTGTGTTTTGGGTTCAGCATGGGATTTGCTATGTGAAGAATGTTGATAATATACATATGTTTTTAGTTGTTGCTAAGAAATCAAGGACTTTCTAACTTCCTATGTCTTACTAGTCTGCAAATGCAGAAGAAACTACGGGGAGTATAGCTAGAGCAACAGATTCAAATTGGCATTTGGATATGTCAGTGGGATATTCCATCTCATATAATGTCATATTCAATGAGGGTTGGCCAAATAGCTCTCTCTCTCTCTCTTCTGGGATTGCAGTTTTGGGATTTTTCTCTCCTCTGGGATCACCAGGTGTTAATGGTCTGGGCATCGATCGGCAGGTGGTGAGCAATTGCACTGTGTATAACTCATTTTTATATTATATTTTACTACCATTATAATTCCAATAATTATTATTTTAATTTTATTTTATTTCACTTACTAAATTGTTTTTATATCAACCAAAGAGTCTTCCTACCTTTACCTCTCCAATTGTCTCCTCTGAACAAGTGGCTGCATGCTGGCTGAGTTAAACCACGACAATCTGAACTGACAGTTACTTCCCTGGTATACATCTAGAGATCTGAAGGTCAGATTGCCTCCATCATGTTTTCTGATTACAGACAGTCATCTATATTATTATAGGTTCTTGTACCTAGAAAGGAAGGAATACAATAATCATAGTGATTATAAGTAAATTAATTTGCTGAAGAATGTATCAAAACTGTCTTTAAGAAAGCACTTCCTTTGGTATAAGGAAATATATCTAGAGAAGATATATACGCCTTACAGTTAAAGCCTTCTAGTAAAGCAGTTTTTCTCAGGTGTTCAATTTTAGAAAAAAAGGGAAAAGGGAAGCAAGAAAGAGAGAATGGGAAAGACAAGACCTCAAAGGTTAATCAATTTAAAGTAATTTTAAAACCTTGTATTATATTACAACAGGAAAGTCATGGGGGAGAGGATTGGAAGCAATATATACTTAAGTAACTGCAGACAATCCAATCCAAACAAGTTTGTAACAATAACCCACTACTCAAATCACTTTCAGACTTTAAAAGACTCAGCAATTTAAAACTTTCATAAGGCAGAAAGCATTTTCGTGAACCGACTGTCAAGTGTATTAGAAAACATGGATTTAACAGTAAAAGAGACAGGGTGCCCACAACATCTGCTCACATCCATCAGTTCAGAGCCAACTGCAGAAATGTAGCCCTCGCAAATAAAAAACTCTAAATTTTCTGTGTCTCCTCCTTATTCACAATTTTAAGAAGTAACTTTCTGGTGGATGTTCAAAGGTGGAAACCAAATTCAAAACAAACATTTTAATAAAGCCCTGACTGGAAATAGCAATCCTAATTGGAATCAAAGATATTTTTGCCATTGGTTTCAGATTTTCGTATTGTGACCTCAATTTCTACAATGACTTAAGAATATGGACCTGATTACCAGCATAGAAAACTTATAATTCAGAAGGGTCCATTACAGATGCCATGGTCGCATAAAGAGGTTCTCTCTAGAATTTGTTAATACTAACATATACAGCACATCCAACTTTTCTTCATACTATGAGGGATTTTATCAAAATGGATTGCAATTAATCAGAATTTCTCCACTGATAATATGCTTTCATATTTCACTAACAAATTAACTATTCCTTCTTTTATTATACCCATTTGCTCCACTTCATTGCAAAGCAGTTTGATCAAGTTCACTTAATAACATGGTATTGTTAGGCTTGGTGCCATGACTACCTCCCTGGGAAGTTTGTTCCAGTGCTCCACCATCCTCTGGGTGAAGAAACTTTTCCTAATGGCCAACCTAAACTTCCCCTGGGACATCTTCCTGCTATTTCCTCTGGCCCTATTATTGGTCAACAGAGAGAAAAGATCAGGACCCATCCCTTCTCTTCCCCTTGTGAGGAAGTTATAAACTGCAATGAGATTTCCTCTCAGTCTTTTCTGCTCCAGGCTGAACAAACCAAGCAACTTCAACATCTCCTCATATGACTTCCTCTCTAAACCCTTCACCAATTCAGTGGCCCTCCTCTGGACCCTCTCTAGTAGCTTTATTTATTCCTTTTTATACTGTGGTGCCCAGAACTGCACCCAGTACTCAAAGTGAGGCTGCACCAGTGCAGAGTAGAGAGGGACCATCATCTACCTCAACCGGCTGGCCATGCTGTGCTTGGTGTACTCCAGAACACGGTTGGCCATCTTGGCTGCCAGGACACACTCTTGGCTCATGTTCAACTTGCCATCGACCAGAACCTCCAGATCCCTCTCTGCAGTGCTGTTCCCCAGCCTCTCCTTCCCCAGTCTGTATGTGTGTCCAGGGTTGCCGTGTCCCAGGTGCAAAATCCAGCACTTGCCCTTGTTAAAATTCATACGGTTGGTGATTGCCCAGCTCTCTGATTTATCGAGATCTCTCTGCAGGGCCTCTCTGCCCTCCTGAGTCTGCACAGTTTCTCCCAATCTTGTGTCATCGGCAAACTAAGTTAGCAGTCCTTCAAGTCCTGTATCGAAGTTTGCTCAGCCCTTGCATTATGTCTTTATTCATCTGTACACTGGACATTTTGTCCAGAAGGATACAATGAGGCATAGTGTCAAGGCTTTACTGAAGTCTAAAAAAGATTACATCAACTGTCTTTCCTTAATTAACTGGGTGAGTAATCTTATGGAGAATAATTAGGTTTGCCAAGCAGGAATGATGGCAGATGGAGTTTGGTTACTGATGCTATAAAAGAGAGGATTGTGAAATTCCTAACTCAATGGCAGAACATCCACAATCCCTTCCACATTCTTTCAAAAGATTGGTTTGGCTTTTTATTCTCTAACTCAAAAGTTTAATTGTATATGCATGTTATTTGTGTCCCGTGAAAGTACAAAGGTCAGAAATATATGACTATAAAAAAAAGGCAAGCAGAGTTTATCTAATATATTTTTATTGGAAGAGAAAGATTGTTCTTTCATTAAACTTGTACTAGAATTTGTCTTTTTTTCTTTCATCAGTGTTGGTAAAACTTCCAAAATAATTTTGTTATTGGAGGCTGCTTTTGGCTCTACTTTATCAGTCATCTTATTGCTGACCAAAAGAGTGCAATTAGAAATCATTTGTAGATTTAATACTGATCTTCTACATCAGATCTTATTTCCTTGATTAAAAATAATAGAATAGAATAGAATAGAATAGAATAGAATAGAATAGAATAGAATAGAATAGAATAGAATAGAATAGAATAGAATAGAATGGAAAAGAATAGAATGGGATAGGATGTGATAGAATAGAATAGAATAGAATAGAATAGAATGGAATAGAATAGAATAGAATAGAATAGAATAGAATAGAATAGAATAGAATAGAATAGAATAGAATAGAATAGAATAGAATAGAATAGAATAGAATAGAATAGAATAGAGTGGAACGGAACGAACGGAATAGAATAGAATAGAATAGAATAGAATAGAATAGAATAGAATAGAATAGAATAGAATAGAATAGAATAGAATAGAATAGAAAAGAATAGAATAGAATAGAATAGAATAGAATAGAATAGAATAGAATAGAATAGAAAAGAATAGAATAGAATAGAATAGAATAGAATAGAATAGAATAGAATAGAATAGAATAGAATAGAATAGAATAGAATAGAAAGGAGCTTTATTAATGGACTTCTGGAAAAACAGAAGCATCACTAAAAGGAGAAACAAAAGCCTAAAGAAAATAATAAGCCCTTCAGCAACTTCTAAGCAGCCTTATCAAGAAAGACAGCCTTCGTAAGATTCAAAATAATCAACCTAAAATTTTATTTACTGTGCTTCAGAAAAGGTAAATGTGTATTCCTAAAAAGTATTCATGAAGTTGGAACAATTAAGATACTAAATTATTGTCCATGAGGAAAGAAAAGGACAGTTCATTATACAGTCATTTTCTGTATAAGCCTTCATGAAATATAGTCAGTAAAACCCATGATCTCCAGAGTCTGTTAAACATTAATGTGTGTTTTGTGTGAGCCAGCAATTATAATCTATTATAATATATTAATCCATGCCCCAATTCAATAACTATTTATGCTAGCAGAGGCCCACCACAAAGCAGCATAAAAATTATTTATGGCATTTACTACCAAGAAAAAAAAATTACCGATTAATGTAATGCTATTATTTTTTCCATTTTATGTTACTTAGAACTGTACTCCATTGTCTGTTTGGTGAAAATGGCAGTTTAAGATTTAGAGTATCTGGTTTACTCTCTTTTCTGTCAATGTTATCTTAAGATTTAAAAAACTTAAATTTTGTCTAAGTCTTGTTATATGCTTTCTCCCTCTTCCATTTACTTAACATGCTTCTGTGATACAGCTCAGCTCTTCTGCGAGAAGCCTGCTCCTGCCTGAGCTCTCCATGGGCTGCAGGTTCCTTCAGGACACATCCACTCACTGTGCCCAGCATGGGGCAGCCCTGGCCTCTCCTCACAAGGGTTGCCCCACAGCCCCCACTGCCAACTTCTTGTCACATAAACCTCATACTTTCTACTCCTCCGCTCTGTGAAACATAGCCAGTAGCCAGACACCCACCCTGCCTTTCACACACTCTCTTCTCCTTGAGGTCTGAAGATATCATGGATCAAGATAAAGGTGATTTAATAAGAAAACAATAACAGCATACTCAAGCAAAACAAAAAGATGAATTAGTTCACTGCTTCCCATGGTCAGGCAGATGTCCAGTCATTCCCTGGAAAGAAGGGCATCAGCATACCGGATGGTTACTTAGAAGGCAAATGCCATAACCATTAATGTCCCTCCTTCCTGCTTCTTTCCTTGAGCTTTTATTGCTGAGAATCATGTCATAGAATCATATAAAAGTTTAGGTTGAAAAAGACCTTTAATATCATCAAGTCCAACCATAAACCTAACACTGACAAGTCCACCATGAAACCATATCCCTAAGCACTACTTCTACATGTCTTCTAAATACCTCCAGGGATGGTGATTCAAACACTTCCCTGGACAGCTTGTTCCAGGTGTCACACAATATCCTTTTGGCCAGTTGAGGTCAGCTGTCCCAGCCGTGTTCTCTCCTAAACTCTTGCTTACACCCAAGAGGTAAGGCAGGGTGGTTGTCTGGCTACTGGCTGGGGATGACCCACTATGATCCTTTTTGACACCCAATATGGAGCTCCAGGAATTCAAGATAAGGACATCAACTGGAAGAGGTAATGGGTAAACCTTGGACTGTTTGTTGCAGGAAAGTGGAATAATATTCATCTGTCTTTGAACTATGATTAAAATTTCCACACAGGAAGAAAAATATTTGCCTAACCACATATAAAGTTCCTCCTCCCTAGGTATGAAAGTTCTTTCAGATTTTGCTGAAACATTTGCAGTTCTTGTCTTGATTGTTCACCATTAAAAGACAAGACCACAGAAAGGAAAGGAAAGGAAAGGAAAGGAAAGGAAAGGAAAGGAAAGGAAAGGAAAGGAAAGGAAAGGAAAGGAAAGGAAAGGAAAGGAAAGGAAAGGAAAGGAAAGGAAAGGAAAGGAAAGGAAAGGAAAGGAAAGGAAAGGAAAGGAAAGGAAAGGAAAGGAAAGGAAAGGAAAGGAAAGGAAAGGAAAGGAAAGGAAAGGAAAGGAAAGGAAAGGAAAGGAAAGGAAAGGAAAGGAAAGGAAAGGAAAGGAAAGGAAAGGAAAGGAAAGGAAAGGAAAGGAAAGGAAAGGAAAGGAAAGGAAAGGAAAGGAAAGGAAAGGAAAGGAAAGGAAAGGAAAGGAAAGGAAAGGAAAGGAAAGGAAAGGAAAGGAAAGGAAAGGAAAGGAAAGGAAAGGAAAGGAAAGGAAAGGAAAGGAAAGGAAAGGAAAGGAAAGGAAAGGAAAGGAAAGGAAAGGAAAGGAAAGGAAAGGAAAGGAAAGGAAAGGAAAGGAAAGGAAAGGAAAGGAAAGGAAAGGAAAGGAAAGGAAAGGAAAGGAAAGGAAAGGAAAGGAAAGGAAAGGAAAGGAAAGGAAAGGAAAGGAAAGGAAAGGAAAGGAAAGGAAAGGAAAGGAAAGGAAAGGAAAGGAAAGGAAAGGAAAGGAAAGGAAAGGAAAGGAAAGGAAAGGAAAGGAAAGGAAAATGTAGGAATCAGCTAAGTAAATTCTGATTTCTTGTTCGAATTATTTCAAGGAAGATAAAAGTAATTTATTTGTAGTGTTTCTTGTTTCCCAGGGTGTAATTTACACAGTGTTGAAGGGAGAGATAATTTAATAATTCTCTGCTAATCATTCTGGCTAATACTATAAAACTCTTAATTGTCTTTCATTTATAAGTTTATTTCTTCTGTTTCTCTGAAAAATGTATACTCTGTTCTGGTTTTGATGCAGAGGGTTTGCAGACTAACCTACTTTCATTTTTCATTACTCCTGACATGTATTTTGTTTTCTTTGGTTAAGGGCAAACAGTAATGAAACAGGTATTCAGTATGGATGTAGGTCACTGAAAGCATTCCAGTTTCATTAGTGTTCTCTGTTAAGAGTATATTAATAGTTTGGAATTTTTTTAAGTATTTCAAAAACAAAGAGATGCTCCTGTCCGTACTGCCAAAATGAAAATTAAAATCTCTGCCTCTGGTAACATGTGATCCATTTTATAATTTATGATCACAGAAATCAGAGAGACATTCAGATTTGTTGCCATCTAGTTATACTGATGAAAACCAAAATGCAATCAAAGAAAATCAGTGTCAGTGACTTAAGTAACTTCTTCCAGTGAAAAAAATAATTTGATACATGACTTCACTCCCATCACCCCAGTACTAAAGAATAGTGTTCTTTTATGGACAATCTCTAGAGAAGAAGAATAATAGCTTGACTTGGTGCTGACCAGACAAGCTGTACTTAGAAGCAAGACAGACAGGCAGAAGCAGAAAAGGTGGGACAGTCACTGTTAGAATCATGTGCCTCCAGCATACACACACAGGCCTTACCTTTCTGATTTAACTGTGTTTTAACCGTACCATGTAGCAAGCTAACATCAGTACAAATACAAGCTTGTTTTCATTCATTCTGTATTTTGGCTTATCTGGCCAGTAATAGTAGCACTTTTCAGCATGCAATGGTTTAGACCATGTTGATAGGAAAAAGTATTTTTATCCCTATAGTCTTGCCATTCCAAATTCTTATACTATCGTGATGAAAAAAAACTCATTTAAACATCATGCCTATAACTAGGACCTTGTGTGGGATCAGCAGCTCAGAAAAAATATAGGCAGAGGCATGACATTCACCTGGCACAAAGACACCTGAACGTACTTTATAAAGTCAGTAAGAGAAAAATAAAATTCAGTTCAGCAGTTCTTCAGGGACACTGCCACAAAGTTGATCCCAGCCATGTTTAAAAGACAGAAGCACAATTCTGATCCAGAATGTTTTCAACTTCTAGTTGAAATCCTTCTTAAGTAACTGTTAATCATTTTAAAAGCTAATCATAACTTTTCCGCCTTAGGAATGGAAGTGGCTAAGTTTCCGTCTGTAAAAGTAGAAAATACTCCACATCTAAAACCCTAACTCAATGCCAAGTCCTAATTACATTTAGATGCAATGGGTCTCTGCAAGAGCAGTTGCCCATTTTTAAAGCCTGAGTCAAAATATATACTCCTAATGGTGCACATTCACTGCTAATCTCCTTGCATCATTTTATCTCAGGGATCCCATTAGAGATCAGTTTTCAATATAAACAGAAAGCAACAACATCCATATTTGGGATACATGCTATATTAGTTTAGCAGCAATTTCCAGATTGTTGTGAAGCACCATTTGCAAATGTATACCAAACTCATTTACTTAAAACATTGATCATGCTCATTACATCACCACTTCTTCCTCTGAAGTTGAATTATGGTTCATGATTTTAGCTTTATCAAGCAAGAAAAAAATAATGCCGTTTAAAAAGGCAACATAAAAAGTATCATGAGAAAGCATGTTTCACAAAATTTATTTAGGCATCTAAACCCAGTTTTTAAGATACCAAACATCCTTTCAATTATCAGACTGATGAATGTTATAACTTATTTCAGTGAGGTAGTGAAGGTGAGCTGTACAATTCACTAGTCAGTTCAAAGAATATCCATACTTACAGAACATTTTTTTTAAAAAATGGAATATTAAAATAATGGATAACAATCTGGAATTAATACCTATCTCCATTTTCAAACAAATTTTGCAAGACCAGATGATCTAAGCCATCATCACTAAATAATCAGCACACATGATTCTCGCATACTGAAAGAATAAAAGAGCTATTCTCCTCAGTCCTTGTCTCAGGTATATTATAATAGGAAGGACATGAATGTGATCTTAAGCACATAAGACTAATACAAATTAAGTCAGGGTAAATAATTCCTGATAATTGGATTTTTTTTTCCCCCTTTTGGCGCTGCTTGTAGATGGAAGCTTTGAGATGTACTGACAAGTTTCTCTGTGCGGGGAAGAGGGGAAGTAAGAAAAATAAAATCAATGAGCTTGAAATTTTTTTCTGATAACTGATCTACTATCAAAGCTGAAAAATCACCTGGGTTACCTGGAAGCTATAAAGAAGATGGACAATGTGCTCTTCTTTCTATTGCACAGGACAGTTGCTACTGCCATTTCCACTCAATTCAAATATATCCACACATCCACTTGACACAAAACCTAAAAATTTTGAAATTTTACCTTGGAATAGAATAGCCATGGCTATCTCTGAAGGGGATGGTTGACTGAAAGCTAACCCGCTTTCTGAACAGTGAAAACATGTATTACTTGTATACTTAAGAACTTTTAACAGAATAAGAAAGGTTAAACTCCCAAAGGAAAAAATGGCAAGTTTTCAGACCAGCTGAGCGTGTTCCAGGCATAGGAGCTCAAGTTCTTAATGTTCTCCCACTCATTTCTAACATTGCAAGAATAATATCTCATATGGAACTAAATGGCTTTAAACTGCCCTGAAGGCTACCTCAAGCCAAATCTAGAGCAAATTCTCAGCTAGTAGAGTCCAGAAATAAAATAATTTAGTTCCAGCAAATACATTATAGAACAGAAAGTCTGTCTTGAGTAGGTCCAGCATGAAGAGATCAGAACAAAAAGGATCAACTTCATGACGTTTTTGAGGCCTAGAGGTGTAAACACAAGAGGTATAAACACAAACCATAAACATTTCTGGTTTATTTTTACCAGAAATAAACAAAAAATAACCTGAATAAAAGGCAAAAGCTCTTACAAAAATCTGAAAGCTCTATAGAAGCTAAAGCCTTTTGGAAACAGAAAACAATATAAGAAAATTTAAATAATCTTTCCCTCTGTTTCTATAAGCAATAAATACTAGCTTAAGGAATATCTACCAGCCAGTTGCCTTTTATTCAAAGGGGTTCAGATGATGACCCGTTAGTCAGGCAGAGTGTGAAATATGAAACTCTATCATATCAACATAAGAGTATGTACTTTGCATAAGATAATGATAGGGCAATATCCTAGCTGTATTCTTTAAAGACCAAACAGAAGCACGGATACTCAAGGAAGGGAAATGATGACACTTTGCAGAGAGCTATAAATTTAAAAGTCAGTCCTCTATTTGGGGACAGTTAACCACGGTCAGTGTAAAGATTCAGATTGTAAATTGCCTGGAAGAAAAACTTCAGAAATGTAACAGGAATCTTAGAAATAATGCCTTTCAAGTAATAGAAGTTCCTCAGCCCAGAATGAGTTGCACAAGAAATAGATAGCAGTAAGACATTATCAGCATGAAAATTTTACGTAACCAACAGTTTCCAAAACATAAATGAATGTTGTAATTACAAGTCTAAAGACTTGATTGACCCCTTCACTGAAAAACAGCCGGCAGCATCATACCAAGACAGTAAATGCAGAGTGCAGAGGAGCATAAAGGTATGGATGCACTAGAACACTGTTAGATTTAAATGCCCTGACATACCTGTAAGTGCTTAACAATAAGCACAGAATAAAATTCTCCATAGACCCCTCCAAGATGGGTAGCTCTCATACTTGTGGCTATGGTCAAAAGCTGCTGTCTCCTTCCTGAAACATATATGTCCTGGTTTTTCTAGGATAGAGTCAATTTTCTTCTTAGCAGTTAGAATAGTTGTATTTTGGTTTCAGTGTAAGACTTGTTATGAGAAGAACGTTGATAAAGCGCTAATGTTATCAATTGCTGCTGGAGCTCAAGGCCCCCGTGTTTGGTTGGTTCACAGCTGCATTAGGACTGGGGAGGAGAAGCGCAGTGAACAGCAAACCCCAAACTGGCATTTGGGTGTGCCAGTGAGATATTCCAGATCATATCCCGGCATGGCAGTGTATGAACCAGGGCTGACCGAACACGGGGGGATTCCCTCGGGGATCGCTCGGGATCGCTCTTCCGGGGTTTCAGTTTCGGGACTGTCTCTGCTCTGGGATCGCTGGCTGGGACAGGCTGGGCATTGGTCAGTGGGTGGTGAGCAATTGCACTGTGCATCACTCATCTGTATATTCTGCTATTACCGTTTTATAATTTTTATTTTATTTATCATTACCTATCATTTATCATTTTATTTTAACTAGTAAGTAGTTTTTATCTCAACCCATGAGTCTCTGCCCTTTTCTTCCCAATTTTCTCCCCTGCTCCCTGGATGAGGGAGGGGGCCAGGGGCTGGGGGGAAGGGGTGGTGAGAGAGTAGGCTGTGTTTGGCTGCAAACCAAAAGGGTGAATCCACAACAATATAAAGCTGAGTTATTCTACCAGAAGGAAATGGTATTTTGCCTGTAAGTCATCCATGTAAGAAAATTACTACCTTCATAAAAAGGAAGAACAGTGTCACTTGACTTCAGGCACTAATGTCATTTTCAAAAGAAGCGTGGTGAACATAGTCTAGATCTTTAGAACATCACTGTTATTGACTTTTTCAGTTACCAGAACCTAATTCAAGGTTAGAAAACGTACTTCTCATCTTGATTAAAAATACTCTGGCTTGTTGAAATTCAGGCTGCAATTGGCAGAACATTTAAAGATGAAAATCTGGAGGACCAAGGCCTCTTAAGTGACGACTCCTTAAATCTGAATAGGACTTTAAAAAGCACCAGGATGGTATTAGAAAGTGTTATAGAAAATGCATTCTAAATTCATTTTTCATTTGGGTATTAAAAAGCAGAAAGATAAGCCAAGTGCACTGTGAACTGAGCTCAAACAGTGGCATTGAAGAATTTTTCAAGGCTGGATGCACCTGAGAAAAATGGGAGTCAAATCAAATTAAAGAAGTCACAAAGAAAAAACTAGTCCTCTGCCAAAAAGAAAATATTCTGTGTATTTTTATTTGACAAAAAAAAAAAAATCTTATAAATTACTTTTGTCCTTCTAAGATAGTTTTTCTAGGCAGAGCTAAAAAAAAAAACAGTGGACTATGCACATCAAACTTATTTTTGTCATCAAGCTATAGACATATGCTCATTATAACAACAAGGGTTTGTCACACGGATATTTTTACATTTCTTATTATAGCTCAGAGAGATCCTAGTCTCATTACAACTAATTTTAAAACTATTGAAGTTCCTTGCTTCAGCTCTCTTGACCTTGGATGTCACAAACCTCTGCTTCCCCAAGGATAACAGTGTATAAGTGCAGTAGAAAAAGTTATGCTCTCACCTTTGTGCGGTTAAAATGGGCTTACCAAAGATGGCAGCACTATCTACAACTAAGACATTACTGACACTAAAATTATCTGTCTCTGTATCCCATCTCCAATTAGTCCCAAAATTCTGTATCCTTTGCTGTTTTCAAGGTGAAGGGAGAAAAAAGGGAAAAGTGGATATTTTTCAGACTGATAATATTCCCAGTTGATTACCATATGGTCATACCATTCTAATACCTGTCCAGTGCAGGGAGATAGGGTACAGAAGTGTCAGACAATAGACTGTTGAGGAAAGTGAGGCAGGAAATTACTTTTCAATTAATAATGACACACTAAATACACCTATGCTGAAAACATACCTTTTTCACATACCCGCACTGTTAGACTGAGAATCCAGGCTGCCTTAGCAGAGATTTTTCTCTGTTTCCCTGTCAAGCACATCACCTGTAGAAAGTATCTGTTTCTTAGTCTCATTAACCTCAACCTACCATTCACAAGTTATTAAATGAGTATCACTTAAAAATTTCTTCTGTAAAGTTTAGTTGATAGCTGAGAATTAGCAATAGTGTATATTCTTGTGATTGTGCAAATGACGTATAGAGTTATCATTTACAGTTAAGAAAGGCCAGTCTCATTATCCAAACGTCCTGCTCCTATATGCCTAATGTGTTGTTTTATCTCAGCTTCTAGTTCATGCTTTCTCCCAATAAGAGAAGGAAGACAGATAGAGGAGGCAGACTGAAGTACAGAAAAAAAACCCACAAATTTTTCTGAAACTGTATTTTTTTACTGTATCTCCTTTCCCTGTGGTTTGGTAAGCAACAGAAATCCTGACTTTCTTTAATTTGACCATTATCCCGATTTCTACCATCAGAACCTCCATCTCAGAAACCTGTTCAATACAGATATAAGATAGAATCATAGAATTATTTTGGTTGGAAAAGACCCTTAAGAACATTGAGTCCAACCGTAACCCTAATGCAGCCAAGTCCACCTCGAAACCATGTCCCTAAGCACCACAGCTACATGTTTTTTAAATATCTCCAGGGATGGTGACTGAACTACTTTCCTGGGCGGCCTGTTTCAATGCTTGACAACCCTTTTGGTGAACAAATTTTGCCTCATATCCAATCTACACCTCTTCTGACTCGACTTGAGGCTGTTTCTCTTGTCCTATCACTTGTTACCTGGGAGAAGAAACTGACACTCACCTCACTACACCCTCCTCTCAGGTAGTTGTAATGAGCGATAAGGTCTCCCCTCAGCCTCCTTTTCTCCAGTCTAAATAGCCCCAGTTCCCTCAGCTGCTCCTCGGAGGACTTGTTCTCCAGGCCCTTCACCAGCTTCGTTGCCCTTCTTTGGACACACTCCAGGGCCTTCATGACTTTCTTACAGAATCATAGAATGATTTGGGCTGGAAGGGACCTTAAAGATCATCTTGTTCCCACCCGACTGCCTTAAGCAGGGACACCTTCCACTAGACCAGGTTGCTCAAAGCCTCATCCAGCCTGGCCTTAACCACTTCCAGGGAGGGGGCATCCACAACTTCTCTGGCAACCTGTTCCAGTGTCTGACCACCCTCACAGCGAAGAATTTCTTCCTAATATCTAATCTAAACCTACCCTCTTTCAGCTTAAAGCCATTTCCCCTTGTCCTGTCATTAAGTGCCCTTATGAAAAGTCCTCCCCAGCTTTCTTGTAGGCCCCTTCAGGTATTGGAAGGCTACTATAAGATCTCCCCTAAGCCTTCTCTTCTCCAGGCTGAACAGCCCCAACTACTCTTTCTTGTAGTGAGGGGCCCAATACTGAACACAGTATTTGATGTGTGACCTCACCAGTGCCGGGTACAGGGGCACAATCACTTCCCTAGTCCTTCTGGCCACACTATTTCTGATACAAGCTGGGATGCTATTGGCCTTCCTGGACACCTGGGCACACTGCTGGCTCACATTCAGCTGGCTGTCAACCAACAGTCCCAGGTCCTTTTCCACCAGCTTCTCTTTCCCCAAACCTGTAGCATTGCATGGGTTTGTTGCGAACCAAGCGTGGGACCCAGCACTGAGCTTTGTTGAACCTCATACAATTGGCCTCAGGTCATTCATCCAGCCTGTCCAGATCCCTCCGTAGAGCTCTTCTTTAAGCAGATCAGCACTCCCGTCCAACCTGGTGTCATCTGCAAACTTACTGAGGGTGTACTCAATTTCCTCATCCAGATCATTGATCAAGGTATTAAACAGACCTGTCGCCAGCACTGATCTCTGGGGAACACCACTTGTGACCAGCCACCAACTTTATTTAACGCCATTCACTCCAACTCTTTGGGCCTGCCCATTCAGCCAGTTTTTCACCCAGCAAAGAACACAACCCTTCAAGCCATGAGCAGCCAGTTTCTACAGGAGAATGATGTGGGAAAAGGTGACAAAGGCTTTACAGGTAGACAACATCCACCACCTTTCCCTCATCCGCTAAGCAGGTCACCTTGTCATAGAAGGAGACCAGGTTAGTCAAGGAGCACCTACCTTTCATAAACCAATGCTAACTGGGACTGATCTCCTGGTTGTCCTGCATGAGCAGCATGATGGCACTCAATATCATCTGCTCCACAACTTTCTTGGCACTGAGGTCAGGTTGACAGGCCTGTAGTTCCTAGATCCTCCTTCTGGCCCTTCTTGTAGATGAGCCTATAATTTGTTAACTTGCAGTCAACTGAGACCTCCCTGGTCAGCCAGAACTGCTCATAAATGATGGAAAGTGGCTTGGTGAGCCCTTCTACCAGCTCCTGCAGTACCCTTGGTTGATTCCATCTGGCTCCATAGGCTTGTGTGTGTCTAAGTGGTGCAGCAGGTCACTAACCATTTCCCCTTGATTTATGAGGGCTTAATTCTGCTCCACATCCCTGTCTTCCAGGGCAGGGGCCTGGTTACCCATAGAACAAATGATCTTACTATTAAAGACTAAGGTAAAGGAGGCATTAAGTCCCTCAGCTTTTTTCTCATCCTTTGTCACTATGTTTCCCCTTACATCCATCCTAATATTTATAGAAAAACTTTTTGTTGTTTTTTACAGCAGAAGCCAGATTAAGTCCTAGTTGGGCTTTAGCCCTTCCTATTCCCTCCCTGCATTACTTCATGACATCTTTGTAGTTCTCCTAAGTTGGCTGCCCCTTCTTCCAACAGTCATAAACTCTTCCTTTTTCCCTGAGTTCCAGCCAAAGCTCTCTATTCAGCCAGTGGTCTTCTTCCCTGCCAGCTCATCTTTTAGAGCATGGGGATGACTTGCTCCTGCACCTTTCAGATTTTCTTCTTGAGAAATGTCCAGCCTTCATGGATTCCTTTGCCCTTCAGGACTACCTCCCAAGATACTCTGCCTAAGTCTGCCCTCCAGAAGTCCAAAGTAGTAGTTCTGCTGACCCCACTCCTTACTTCTACAAGAATTAAAACCTCTATCATTTCATGATCACTATGCTCAAGATGATCTCTAATCATCACATCACCCCGAAGTCCTTCTCTGTTTGCAAACAACAGGTCCAGGGGGGTATCTTTCCTAGTTGGATCACCGACCAGCTGTGTCAGGTAGCCATCTTCCACACACTCCAGGAACCTCCTAGGCTGTTTCCTCTCTGTTGCATTGTAAGTCCAGCAGACACCTGGTAAACTGAAGTCCCTCACAAGAACAAGGGCTAGAGATGATGACACTTCTCCCATCTGCCTATAGTCTGTTTTGTCTACTTTTTCATCCTGGTGGAGTGATCTATAACAGACTTCAACCATAATATCTGCCTTGTTGGCCTTCCCCCTGATTCTTGCCTATAAACGCTCAACCCTATCATCACCATCATTAAGCTCCACGCAATCAAAACACTCCCTAACATACAGGGCTATGCCACCAGCTCTCCTTCTTTGCCTGTCCCTTCTGAAGAGTTTATAGCTATCCATTGCAACATACCAGCTGTGTGAGTCATTCCACAGTGTTTCCATGATGGCAACTATGTCATAGTTTTTCTGCTGCACAATGGCTTCCAGTTCTTCCTGTTTGTTGCTTATGCTGTGTGCATTGGTGTAGACACACCTGAGCTGGGCTACTGATCTCGCCACCTTTTTGGGGGGATAAACTCTAATCTCTATGTGACCATCCTCAGGCTCTTTGGTGGTTTCTAACACAATGATAACCCATGTATCTTTGCTGCCACACAGATGGCTGTCCCCTACCCTCACTGAGATGGCAGACCAAAGGACCTCGTGTGATAGTTTCACTGTGATAATTTCATTGTGATAGTTTCCCTGGGCTAGCCCTTTGCTAGCAACCAACGCAGCCGTTCATCCACTTCCCCCCCCACCTCCAGGGGATAGGAGAGAGGACTGGGGACAAGGATTAGGACACTTGTAGGTTGAGATAAAAACAGTTTAATAACAGACATAAAAGAAAACTAAAAAAAAAAAAAAGCCTAATATTAAAATAGTAGTGATAATGATAACAGTAACAAGATATGCAAATGGGTGATAACCCAGTGCAACTGCTCACCACCCACTGATAAGCCCAGATAACGAACCCAGAGGAGCAACAATCCTGAACTGAAACCGCTATCCCAGAAGAGTGAGAACCCCAGAGAAAAACCGTGCGAATCCACACCGCCTTTCCAGTCAGCCCCGGATAATATACTAAACATGATGTGATAAAATATGGAATATCTCATTGGCACACCCAAATGCCAGTTTGGGGTTTGCTATTCACTGCACTTCACCCTCCCAGTCCTAATGCAGCTGTGAACCAGCCAAACATGGTGGCCTTGAGCTCCAGCAGTAACGAATAACATTAGTACTTTTATCAATTATGTTCTCATAACAAGTCTGAACTGAAACCAAAACACAGCTCTTCTAACTACTGAGAAGAAAATTAACTCTATCCTAGCAAAACCAGGACACTTCACTAGCACACTGTCCCTCCAACACTGGGATGCCACCCCAAGCCTATCTCTCATGAGCCTGATTTCATCACTTTCTACCTCCAAATCTAGTTTAAAGGTCTTTCAATCAGCCCTGCTAACTCCAGTGCAAGGATCCTTTTCCCCTTCTGAGACAGGTGTACTCCTTCTGTTGCCAGCAGACCTGGTGTCATGTAAACAATCCTATGATCAAAACCCACGAAATTTTATTGGTGACACCAGGCTCAGAGAGAGGTATTGGTCTGCTGGCTCTTATTCTTTCTTCTGTCATCATTCCCCGCAACTGGAGAGATAGAGGAGAACACTGCTTGTGTTCCCGATCCCTAAATCAGTTGTCACAAGGCCCTGAACTCTCCCTTGATTGCCCCTGGACTTCTTGTTGCAGCTTCATCACTGTCTACCTGAAAAATCAATAATGTAAAATAATTCAAGGGCACTACCAGGGTAGGAATCCTTCTGTTCACATCTTTAACCGAGGCATGAGAGAGGCAACAGACTTTCCTAAGTGGGTCCAGTCTGCATTCTGTTCCCTTCAGAAGGAAGTCTCCTATGATAATGATCCATCTTTTTTTCTTTATGTAAGCAATTTTTATGCAGAGCATAGGCTGACATAACTATCCTCTAAGTATCCTGTCCCCCATCAAGCTCATTTGCCTGTGTGAAATGCAGCTCTACTGGCAACCTACCTCAGAGACTACATACAGGACTAGTTACCAGAAAAAAAAAAAAAAAAAAAAGCCCTAAATTTTCTCCTACCCGAAAAACTCTTTTATACTTCAACAATGCAATCTTCTATTTGACTGAACAACAACATATTATTTCTTCTGGTCTCAGTACTTGGACTAGATCAGTGTAGAGCATTGTAGACACAGCTGAACTGTAAAAAGACCCGTGATTTTCAAGGCAAAAATTCTCCCAAGAGTCATAAAGGGTTTTTCTAGGATTTCCATCTGCTGCTTTCAGTCTTCATTGCAGTAGAAACTGCCTTCCAAAATGCACTATTTGACTTGCATGCTATGTTTTAACTCACTCTGAACTGTTTTACTCAGTCTGTAAGCTGTTGTTTCTAGTTTATAGTCGGATGTAGAAAGAAAACACTGGTTAATTTTTTTTATGTTACCATTTCTATTGCATTGTTGTATTCCATTGCCAAAATAAGCATTAAAAAGATGTTATAATAGTATTTAATAAATTGAACTGTAAAAAGTTAAAAAAAAAATAAAAAAAAATAACAACCTGTAACAAATATACACTGATAATGGTAAAATACAATAAATTGCAAAGTATCGCTGAATATAAAAGAAGGTACAAAAAACTTCTTACAACTCATAAGAGACAAACAGAAAGGTTGCATTTTTAAGCTTTCTTAGTTTCCCGGTAATGAGACAACTTTAAGCAAAATTACAGTACATAGGAAAAGCAGATAAGAGTAGACTCAGATCACACAGTAAGTAAGAGTCTGGGTTACTCTAACACTCAGCACCCCTTACATTTTCTTACCAGTCAACAGTAAAATTACAATGCATTGAACCTCATAGAATCACTAACTGAGACAAACATTGTTTCTTTATATGGCTACGGTGGTTTAACCACAGGTAGACCATGTGGTCCTGCACTCACTCCCCCCACCTGGTGAGATGGGAAGGGAATCACAATAAAGGGGGCAAGGACTAGAGTGAAGGATAGGGACCCCTCCCTCACCAGTAATGGTCACGGGCAAAACAGACTCAACTTGGGGAAGAAAAATCAATTTAATTCATTGTAATTCATCTGAGTAGCACAATGAGTATACCAACCACATTTTAACATACTTTCCCCCACCCCTCCCTTCTTCCCTGGCTTCCTTCTTCCCAAAGCAATCTCTTTGCTCCCGATTTCTCTACCTTCCCCCTCAGCAGCACAGGGGACAGGGAATAGAGGTTGAAGTCAGTTCACCTCTGCCTCTTCCCAGCATTAAAGTCCAAAAACAAGATGTTCCAACACAAGCTTCCCCTTGAGTGACGGACCGCTCTGCGCACAGCTCCCGGCTCTGGCATGGGGACATCCATGGGCTGCAGACAGGCCTCTGGTCCAGCACACCTTCTCACTTCTAGCTCAGAGGGTCCACATCGGCTCTGGCATTGAGTGTTTCTCAGTGTCTCAATTCAGTCACATCTGCCCTCAGGCTCAGCTTCTCTGCTCCAGTGTGGAGTTCTCCATGGTCTATATGTGGGTATCCACTCCATTGTTGAACCTCCATGGGCTGCAGGGGACCTCCTTTACCTTTTCCTACTTCATGCAGTTGAACTGGGTGTCTGAGGTTCTCTGCCCTCCTCTTCCTCCTCCTTCCTCCTGGGAAGGAAGCTCTCTCTTTGTTTAGGCTGATGGTCATCTTTTGTTCAGGTCATTGGTCTCTCCTCCAGGTTCTCTCCACCTTCTTCTTTTCAAAACAGTCCTTCCTGTCACAAATATGGATTCACAGAGATGTTTCTCTTTTGCCAATTGGCTCAGCCTGCGCTGGGGTCCAGGGGCAGGGGGTTACGTCTTGGAGTCAGGGGAGATTTTAGCTCTCGCAAGGTGGCCGTTCCCCCACTGCCAAAACCGGGCACCCCACACACACAAACTCAATACATTCCACCCCTTGCCTCTGTGAATCATATGTTTATGAATTTTAATTTAAAAACTATATTCATCAAAGAATAGCCTACACCTTTGAATATAAACACAATTAAATTAATGACACATGCTTTAGAAGCTACATCTGTAGTAAAACATATATCTTCTTTTCACTATATGCTGAATTTAAGCTGTATTTCTCAAGTTCTAATTTTTTTCCAAACATTATTCCTAGCCTAATGATGTTCTGTTATTCATTCACTGCCTAGACACTGAGAGCTTTGGTAAATGGCTCTACTCCCACAGAGCCTCAAACTGCCCTTCTCATTGGTGGCACAGATGTAAGGCTGTTCTGTGTCTCCAACATGCCGTGGAGGAAGAGGCAGAGGTGGAAAAATGATAATGGATAGGACATTATAAAGCTGATTTTAAAGGACATTGTTTCTAAATATTCAGTCAGGATCTGGTTCTGAGGACCACATGAACTAGTCTGAAGTAGCTTTGGTGCACATTCTCTTCCTGTTCCTATAATCTGAAATATCTGTGGTGAAAGCTTTGAGTTATGTTCTAACTGCAGGCTAGGAGGTGAAAAATACCTGAAAATTTCCTCACATGACACCTAATTAGTCAGGCTAGTGGGGGGGAAGTGACTTTCACTCTATACATTCTGTCATACTTAACAGTTCACTTAATGTACCAATTCCACACATATTAGCAAAGTACACACCAGAAAAAGTAGCCTTTCATGCATTGCATATGATCAGAAAGCTGGGACCTCATTTCCTAAACGTTCCATTTTATTTTCTAATTGACTATCAGAGGAGTTCTTAGCAGGGTGTGAGTTCTTTGGCAATTTCACATCTCTGTGGTTCTGTATAAACAAAGGGTAGAGAAGCAGACACAAGTTCGTCAGTATATATCTGACTCAAATGCTTCATTAATCTACATACAGTCTAAGTTCCCTCCTGGTAACAAATGGATTAAAGCAGGTAGAACTAACATATTCCCTCATCAGCCTTTCTGCTTTATCTTCATTGCAGGCTTCATTTCAGATTATTTTGAGAGCACTTTTTCCCCTTATAAACTTATTTAAGCAGATCTGGCAGAGCTAATTTCAAAATTAACAATTCTTCTATAATGTGTAGTTCTTGTCAGGCATCATTTCTCTAATAAACTCTCAAAGATAGTAATAGAAGCTTCCATGCTCCTCGCTGCATTACACCATGAATACATTGACATTTCATCCAACTCAGGTTTCAAAGGCTTCGAAATAGATCAAAGCCTCATTGAAAAGGTCTGATATATTCAGGACAGCTACATAAATTCTGTATTTAATCCGTGTTTAATCCAGTAAAATAAAAGACACGTAGTTGTTTATAGGAGTAAAAATAGAGAATTTAAAAATAAAGAATAAATATGCTTTTTTGAGAAACCAGTTTTGCTAGCTATGTTCAATACTGAACCATTTCACATCACTGAGGACATTCACTATTTGTTTGGCCTCTACATTTCTAATCAGAAATAAATGAGAGTTCTCTTTCAATGCCTTGTTATCAGTATGTACTTTTATAGCGGGCTTTTCAACAACATCATCCTCTAACTATAGAGGGTGTGACTGACACCACATTCTGCTAAAGCTATTGGATCTCAATATATCTGTGGAAAACTTTGCACAAATCCTGACTTCAGCAGGGGATGAGAGTACATCACATCTTGCACAGAATTTGAAGTGTTTGGAATCAGGGCCATAATGAATTCTAGTGTGTATCACATTCAGAGAAGAAAAACAACATTTAAAATAAATTTCTGTCTCCTCTGCATTCAACAACGTGTTCCATAAAACTTCAGGCAACTACATGCAGCGCCCTGCTACTGACTAAATTGAGAGCGCCTTGCTCTGTGACCCCTTTTTATTAAAGTAGGTGTGCTTCGTAGGAAAAATTCAAAAGATTCAAATTTCTTCACAAGTAAGAAGACTTTTTTTTTTTAATCACAAGCAAAACAGGGATATTGAAAGGGATACTGAACTTTGTCTTTAAGAATTTTAAAATCACAGAAAGTACTACTCTGACTAACACATTTTTATGATGCAGTTTAGCAAAAAGTGACTAAGAATGACTGGGCAAAAGAGTAAATTAAACACACTAGGCCAAGTTCTCCTCCCAGCTATGCCTCTCACTTGGTACAGTAATTTAAAGTGTGTATTAATTATCACTGTCTGACACTGTTTGTCATAATCAACAAACCTTTCTGTACTATTTATTTTCTATTTTCTTTCAGGATATGAAGCAGTCAGTGAGCTTTAGAGAGGAAGCTATTGGGATAAATCAAAGGATGCACTTAGCTGACTAGTTAAGTTTCCTTTTTGTATTTATCTTCACATACTACGTTGCCCCTTGTTCTAGCATTCACCTTACTTCTACATGTGGCAGTAAGCACTTAAATTGGAATAATTTACACAATTTCCAGCTGCAACATTATGTCAGCTTTATCAAGATGCTATCATATAGTCATCTTTCAATTTGATGTATTTCTAAGTAGTTCCTCCTTTGTGGTTTGTGGCCTTGTTTTCATCTGAAAGAATGAGACATTTCTGACAGAAGTAATTTAAATATTCTCTTGTAAATTTTTTTAAAAAAACAAATTTGTCAGCCATACCAAATATTTTTTGGAAAGGCAAGTTTTAGTTAACAGCTACTGTGAAAAAAAAACCACCAAACCAACACACACACACACAAAACCCAACAGAAATTGTAGACTTTTTTTTTAATTCTGGAATTCAAAATATATTTTCTGTTTGAGTTTTTTGCTTATTTACTTAAGACTAAAAACAAGTTTAAGTCTCTAACTGAAAAAAAAAAATCCCACCAAACCATGCAAAGATTTAAAGGAATATTTTTTCTTTGGAAAAAATATTCCTTTAAATATTCCTTTTTTCTTTGGAAAAAATATGAACCTTATTTTGATTGGCTAAAATACACAAGTCTTAAAATGACATGTCTTATTTTCACTTTGGCACTTAAAGCTGTCATTTCAATGACAGGCAAGACATCATTTCATGTACAAATGTGAAATATCCTTAGTGAATGTGACTGTGTAAGAGTTCATTTACGTTTGGGGGCCAGGTAGCCTTAGCAATATTTTAATCTGTCCTGGTAGTTCCTATATGTATTCCCAATACATTTCCTTCTCTCTTTGTCACCCTTAAACATGCATCAGAAATAGTATGTTATTTGACTCGCTGGTAACTTCATATATTCAGCTGGAGTTTATTCCTTAGAGAAGAATAATTGCTTTGTGCTGCTAGACATTTTTTTTTTTATAGAATTAACACTAAAATTTATCAAAAGTATGTGCTACAGCATCAGTTTCTGATGACCTTCTGTCTCTTTCTCCCATCTCTCCTGAATGCAGTCCCATACGCTAGTATTTGGTGGGAAACAGTGAGAACTTTGATGCCTCTTAGATCTTCCATTTTTTGAGGGGTGGAGGGAAATGGCAGATTGTCTTTTTTATCCTTTATTTACTTTCCCACATTCTGAGGTATCTCCACTTCTTTCCTCTTTCTTAAGCAAAAAGGGGAACAGGAAATGGCAAAAACCTCCAAGTAAAAAGCAAATGCCACCTCCAGCAGATAATATTTTTTTTACCCAGCTCTTTTAAAGTCAGAAAATAGCTCAAGCCCATTCGCATTTCTACAGTTGCTCATGCTTTCTTTTCTTTTAGCTGACATGTTTTAACTTCATCTCTGTTGAAAATAATAGCATGTTAGTAGCCACGTGATCATGACAGTGAAAGTTCAGATTAGGAAGAGAAATCCATGGTCTTTTGCTGTTTCAGTGCGGAAGATGTATTTTCTTGTTTCTATTTCCCCTCACACCTTACACTGCACTCACACTGTTATTTCTAATTCTTATTTTTCCCCACCTTTGCACACCAGAAATAGGGTCAGTGATCAATATCTCAGTAGCGTAAAAAAAAAAAAAAAGTAAAAAGGTACTTTTGCTTGGGCAGGTCACCTTCCCTGCCTGCAGCCAAACAATAACAACTGCATCTCTGAACAGCAGTAGCATAAGAAAGTGATGTTCTGGCTTTCTATAAAATGGAATTAACTTTCTCAAAGAAAAGAGGTAAGTGGACAGGAAAAACATAAAGTACTGTACACAAATGTTGATTGCAGCCCCACTCCTTTAGACCAAGAACACCACCTAGGAAGAACAGACCTAAACAGATTTGATTCACTTAATAGACTCTGAGTGCCTCAGGACACAGTACAAACATGTATCACATTATCAGACAGGCCTCTTCATGGTATCAATGTCTGCAGAGGCTCATGAATATGCAAATACCATATGTAGCTTGACAAGAGAATAGCTAAAACCAACTGATTCTAGTTATAAGCCACCAGTATGCCATTCTTTATGTTTGAACAGGCAGCCTAGTTCTAGGTGACAGATCATTAAGGCTGTCTACTTAGTCAGCAGAAATGAAGCAATAATTTGTTCAGAATAACCTTCAGATGACCTCCCAGGCAAGATGGAGTCTTTAAAGATCTATCTCTACTGATACGCATCATGACTGTATGTGAGGTTCTTCTGGCCCCACAGTAATAGCAGGGCTGCTGGTAAAACAGAGCAATAAACACCTACTGACAGGGCTGTAGCATGAAAAGATCTCACCACCTGTTATTAACTGGCAAATTAATAATTCAGAACTTTCTATCAGAACTTAAGGATTTTAGGCTGTGTCACATTATATGGAGAAAGCAAGCAGAAGGAAACTGATTGCTAGCTTCAATCAAGGCCTTGCTAAGCCCACTTATAAGACTATATTGCTATGCGCAATAAATACACATGCATCAGTCATGTTTATCAACAAGCTTAAGCCGCAGAGATGTTAGGACGAAGATCTACTTTTCAGAAACAGGCTTCCTATGTAGATGTTGCTCCTGGTCCTCGTTCTGTGGAGGGGTATATTTCGTTTCCAATCCTCTTCTGCAGACTGCCTTTTAAATATTTTTCCACATCCATGCAGCAGAGGCTCCTATTGTCCCTGGAAAGCCTATGCCCTAAGTTTTTATTCTTGCTTCCTACAGTAAACTCTCAGTGAGCTAACACCCTGTTTTCTCTTTTACAGAGAAGAAATTGGAAGAATACCTCTTACATTTTGAGTTTAGTTTTCTTGCTGTTGTTGTTGATTTGTTTGGGGTTTTTTCTCATTATTACAATACTGCATTGGTTGTTGAAGTCTAGATGTTTAACAGTGAGACTTCCAAGAAACCCTTGTCTGGATTAAACCTTTATCTGTAAGACATACCTATACTTCACTATTGCTGATAAATTATTTTCCAAGACAAAGTTTTAAAAAAATGAAGGCAATGCACCAGAAATTAGAAATTTTCTACCTAAGTTCTCACAAACTGCTCTTCCCATCAATTATTTCCATAGGGCTGGGAACAACATGTTCCATACCATAAGATAATAAGTAACAGAAGTAGGATGATTCAAATTACAGAGTTCCTCTGTAGAATTTTATTGTTTTCCATTTAAATAATTTCTTTACAAAGACACCCAAAGTTTTGCTATTAATCAATCTATGTTTAAAAATATACTTTTTCTTAATATTGCACAAAATTTTGTTACGTCTGAGCTTCTTTCAATCTTACTTAGAGTGTATTTTGAGTTCACATTTATGAAGAGATTCACCCAGGGAATGTATCTGACAGTTTTGTTGACTAGCACAAGTGGATTGAATTTATTCAGCTTCTTCAATTCATTAGAAGAAGATCTGTCAAACAAACCACAAAATCCTCAAGCCACCTAAAAAATTTTAACAGGAACTTAATGCACTCAGAAAGCACTAATAACAGGTATGCCGCTTCAGTTCACTTTGACAGGAAGACTGGGACAGAAACTGTATCACAAGTTTCTTGAAAGTATTTGATGGGGTTCACTTGCAAAGAAATCCTCCTAACTTCCCTAGCCAAGAAAAAGAGGCTCTAGCTACTTGCCTCAAAATTCATTTTCAAGTAAACAGAACTATGACCCTTCTAGGGACAATAGTAAAGACAATGTTTTAATCAAACACTTTGCATTACCTGAACACCCAGATAGTAGGGTTTTTGTGTTGTCTTGCACCTTTTACTTCACTTTAACATCCCTGACATTTTGGTTTATGTATTTCTGTACCCACAACACAAAAAAAAGTGAGAACACAAAGTGTTGGGAAGAGAGGATGTCAGGTGAAGGATAAAGGAGACAGAAAGTATTTCAGAGAATGCACTCACTCCAACACAGACAAAACTGACTTTTTCATTTTATTAGTCCTTTCTAGTTATTTCCTACTCCAGGGAAAAAAAAAAAAATACATTACCCTCATATCGGATATATTTAAATTGTGTACTCCCTGAAAATGAAAGTAGAGATAAAATTGAGGACTTTGCTTTGAATAAAGAGGTAAAGAGACAAAGCAAAAAAATGCATGAATGTAGTCTAGGAAGCATAGACAGGATGGATTTTTAAAAGCCAGATGTTCCTACCTTTTGACAAAATGCTGCACTTAAACCATTAGTAATCATATATGCACAAACTTTTGTCTAGACTAAGTGAAATTATATGTGTGAGATTTACATATATCGGTAGATATGTTTGTTTATGTAATTTCCTCCTTGTATAAATAAGCAAACTAGTAAAATCACAGCTGAAGTGCTCCCAATTCCAGATATCCCTCTAATAGGTCTCATAAGGCTTTATACCTACTATCCAAACTAAGAGATGACAGTTCAGTGAAGGAAAAGGTATGTTTACCTCAGGAAGAGTGTCTTTATGACACCGATCTGCTCTGATGAATCCACTAATGTGAAATTTCTGACCCAATAAACAGTGATTGCACAGCACTGAGAGTCCTCTCATTATTCATGAAATATGTGCTCTACAGTGTCAGCTCTCTCCCTGCAGACTTTCTGCCAAGCAATTACTCATTTCCATCACTTAGCTTTTCTCTCCCCCCTTTTTTCTTTTTATTTTATTATTTTTGGTAGGTGCCTATATATTTAGCATACTTCAAGAAACAAACACACAGTACTGTAATGAAAATTATGTTTGTCTTGTTTGATTTTAAATAGAAAAGCACTTTCAAGTCCTAAAAAATTGATGTTGGTTTAAACTTCACAACAAGCGGTAGGAGAAACTAGTATCTGGAGGAATAAATGGAAAGCAATCAAAAGTATTTCCACTGTTATACATACTTGTTCCCCGAGAGAAGTTGTGAAAACTATCTTCTATGACCAGATTCATTCATTTCACTCTCCTTGGAGCATTAGTGAGAGAGTGAGAAAAAAATATATTTTATGAATGTGTCCACTTCGGTCTCTAAATGGGAAACCGTATTGAAATAAAGGATTTTTTTTTTTTCCTAATTTAAATCAATTTCTGCATTGTGAATTCAAAAGCTCAGTTTATAGTAGATGTAAAATGGGTTCCGATGAGGCAGAAACGGAATCTTGGAGAAAATACCCACGTAAATAATGCGTAGGTGAAACATTTGTGCCATTTTTTTTCAGGGTGGTCTGTTTTGTATTAGCACAAAAACATTCAAACTTTACTGACCTGTATTAGAAGAGCTTGTCAATTATGTAAAAGATCCATTACCCCATTAATCCTCAATTTAAACAAGATAGCTAGCTTTGCCAAGAAATGTGTATTAAACTTAGTCATCTTAGATAGACAGTCCAAGATTTTTATAGTAACTGTTGATTTTATGTGCTTTCATTTTTGATGCTCAACCTGACAGGAATATTCTGTATTTTCATAAGTGCTCAGCAGCCTACATTGAAAGTCAGGACACTGTAGTCCATTATAACACTCAGCTATGATGGATGGGAAAAAGGTCAGAAAGCCCCCAAGAAGCCTTATTTATGTTATTCTCAGAAGTACATTGTTCTGGTGAGAGGAGAAGACAGAGGATCAACATGTATTTCTCTGAAAAGCTTGTGAAAGACCTCAGTTATGAAGGCTCTAGTTTTTCATATACTTTGGAGTTGAGGTTTTTCAGCATGCTTCTAAAAACTGAATCTTTGTGGATCTGTGTTTGTTTATATATTTTTTCTCCTCTCTCCCAGCAGCTCGAGCTCTGTCCTCCAAGGACTTTCTTTTATTCCAAGACATAGGAGGAAGAAGAACATGCACACAACTTTCTTCTTTTTGCTCATTCCGGAAGTCAATCCTTCGTAAGTTTTCTTTGGGGACTAAACTTTCTAACAGAGCACAGGCTGTTTGGCTAATGACTCAGTTGAGCAGGACTCAATTCTCTACTGCTTCTGTTTGTTCAACAAACTCATGTTTGTGAAAGGAGTATGAGTATTTAAATGACTTGCCACCTAGGCTAGTGTATTTCTGTTACAATTGCAGAATACGTATGCATGACAAGACATATCTCAGCCAATATATTAGTGCACATTGAAGTATAATCCTCACAAGCCCTACTGATCAGACTCAGAAGAGTGGATTATGCATAGCAAAGAAGAAATCAAAATCATAGCTATTAATTTAGGAGTCCAGGACTATGACAATGCTTTGTGTCATAGCACATAGGTGACGCAGGGGATAGACCCAAATTATTCTCCAGCCAAAGCACAGGAATATTCCCAGAAAACAGAGCATGTCTACCATCTAGTATGTGGAGATGGTGTGGAAAAATAAAATTACAATTCAATTACACTAAAGATATTAATATACTTAGTGAAACTGTAAAACTATAAAACAATTCACAGAATAATAGAATTATTTGGGTTGGAAAAGACCTTTAAGATTGAATCCAACCATAAACCTAACACTACCAAGTCCACCACTAAACCATGTCCCTAAACACATCTACACCTCCAGGGATGGTGATTCAACCACTTCCCTGGGCAACATGTTCCAATGCTTGATAATAGAATAACGGAATAATTTAGATTGGAAAAGACTTTTAAGATTTGCATTCAAAACTACATCTTATGTGCAATCTGATTCTATAATTTCCCTTGACAATTAATCAAACTAATAAACAATTAGTAGAAACTCACATTCATGTTTATTATTGCTTAAGCTATTTCCTGTTATCCCTAGATCCTGTAGACACATGAGAAAAACCATGCCCGCGAATGACAGGGCTCACTGGTTTGACAAGATGAAGTGTTTAATTCAAGCCAAAGCAGCCATCAAATACCATACAAATAAGATGAATACCCAGTACTAGTGAGCATGACCTTCTGTGTGACTATTCAAGCCACACATACATGCTCCAGCTAGGACTGAGTTCTAGGCAGAATATGTAATAATACTATGATACATATACATCAAACATAACAATCATAATACATATCAATACAGAAGAAGAAAAATGTAGATTGGTTTTGATAAAGTTTCACCGGAGATCTTTATTTCTTGGTAAGATTAGTGACCATTTCTCTTTCTCCTGTACATGGAAAAAAACCAAATATAACTTTTATGAGATAAACTATAGTAGGGTAGATAAGAAATTATTAAAAATTATTAAGTCTACTCTTATCTGAAACATTTGAGATTTATACAAGGAATCACCATTGATCTTCATGGAAACAACATGAGTATCTTGCACACCTAGCCACATGGGTGTACACTTCTCACTCTTTTCAAGTTACTGTTCTATTTTCCACACAATTTGAAAGTCTGTTTAGTGGCACTGTGGATTTATTATAATACCAGACCAGCATCACTGGAATACTAGTCATATATAACCTTAAAGTGAAATACTAAATGTGTTTGGTACCCAGTATTACAGAAGAAATTAGCCGCTCCTCTGGCTCTTCAAGTTACAGCAGATGTAAGAAGACCCATATATACATATCACAATGGGCACGTGACCTTTTTTAGAGCAGGGAAAAACCTATTTCTTATTCACCTGAATCTCAGCAACCTTGCTACAGCTTAGGTTTTTTTAGTATCTTAGATGAAAAGGAAAAATTGCACTAAAAGAGTTGCAAGTCTAGTCTAACTGCCTGACCAATTCATAGCTGACCAAAGTTAAAGCCTGTTATTAGGGTGCCATGGTTAGGCCCAGACAGAAACTAAACATGAAGTGGCCACTCATGGGAAGGGTGGGATGAGGAGGAGAATCAGAAGAAAAAGGTTAAATTTGTGGGTTGAGATAAGGACAGTTTAATAAGACAATACAAGGAGGAGAGAAATAATAACAACACTAATAAAAGAATATATGAAGCTAGCGATGCACAATGCAATTGCTTGTCACCCAGAACCTGATGCACAGCCTGTTCCCAAGCCATGATCCCCCTTCTTTGGCCAACTCCCCCAGTTTAGATACTGTGCATATTGTCATATGGTACAGAATATCCTCTTGGATACTTTGGGACAGCTATACTGGCAGTGTCTCCTCCTACCTTCTTGTGAAAAGTAACTCTATTCCAGCCAAACTCAGGACATAAGAGCATTATCCAAGTACCTCTTAAACACTGACAGGCTTGCAGCATTGACAACCTCTCTAAGAAGCCTATTCCAGTGTATTCTCTTCTCATAGGGTATATAAGTTCATAAATTTAAACACTGTTAGACCTGGAGTATTCACACTGATCTTCTTTTAATGTTTTCTTTTGTCCTGAAAGTTGACATTTAGCTGTGTAAGTGAAAAAGACTATACGTTGTACCTGAGCAGAAATTCTTATTAAGAGTCTCAAGAGAAATGAAATTATACCAAGAAGGAAAGAAGGAAACAGCTTTAAAAGTGGCATTTTAAAGCTAAAATTAAAAAAAAAAAAAACCAAACAAAAAAAAACATAAATACAAGATACACAAGCAAGCTTAAAGGGGGCATAGTGATCTTACAACACTTGCCAGGTCTCTCAAAGTCTTTGGCTGAAGCTTACCCTTCTTACTCAAGGGAAAAAAAAAAAATAGAAATGTGGTGAATAGCATAGCATAGCATAGCACAGCACATCAGGGCACAGTAGAATGGAATGGAATGGAATGGAATGGAATGGAATGGAATGGAATGGAATGGAACGGAACGGAACGGAACGGAACAGAACAGAACAGAACAGAACAGAACAGAACAGAACAGAATAGAATAGAATAGAGCAGAGCAGAGCAGAGCAGAGCAGAGCAGAGCAGAACATTTCCGGTCCAACTTCTTGAGCACCTCAGGGCTGACCAAAAATTCAAGCATATTAGGAATGGCATCATCCAAATGCCTCTTAAACGCTGACAGGCTTGGAGCATCAACCACCTCTCCAGGAAGTGTTTTCCAGTGGCTGACCACCCTCTCAGTAAAGAAATGCTTCCTAATGTCCAGTCTGAACCTCCCGGATGCAGCTTGGAACCATTCCCATGTGACCTGTCACTGGGTACCAGAGAGAAGAGACCAGCACCTCCCTCTCCACTTCCCCTCCTCAGAAAGCTGCAGAGAGCCATGAGGTCACCCCTCAGCTCCCTTCTCTCCAAACTAGACAAACCCAGAGTCCTCAGCTGCTCCTCACAAGACATGCCTTCCAGCCCTTTCAGCAGATTTGTTGCCATCCTCTGGATGCAATCAAGTACCTCAACATCCTTTTCAATTTGTGGGGTCCAGAACTGCACACGGTACTCAAGGTGATACTGCACCAACGCTGAATACGGTGAGATGATCACCTCTTCTGACTGGCTGGTTACGCTGTGTTTGGTGCACCCCAGGATGCAGTTTGCCCTCCTGGCTGCCAGGGCACACTGCTGACTCACATTGAACCTGCTGCCAACCAGTACCCTCAGATCCCTTTCTGCAGGGCAGCTCTCCAGCCACTCCTCTCCCAGTCCATGCTTGTGCCTCACATTATTCCACCACAGGTGCAGAATCTGGCACTTGAAGTTGTTAAATTTCATCCCATTGATCAGTGCCCAAAGCACCCATCTATCTAGATCCCTCTGCAAGGCCTCTTGTTCCTCAAGAGAGTCAACAGCACCTCCCAGTTTGGTATCATCAGCAAACTTGCTAATGGTGCATTCAGCTCCTGCATCCAGATCACTGATGCATATATCAAACAGAACTAGCCCTAGAATCAAACCTGGAGGAACAGTGCTGGTGATCAGTCACCAATCCGATACAGCCCTTTTCACTACAACCAATGGAGCCCTGCTCTTCAGCCAGTTCTTCACTTAAACACATCGTGAAGCTGTTCATCTCAGAGCTGGACAACTTGTCTGGAAGGATGCTGTGAGGGACAGTATCAAGAGCCTTACTAAAATTCAGAAAAGCTACATCCACTCCCTTCCCTTCATCCACGAGGCAGGTGACCTGGATGGACTTATCACAGGAGGATATCAAATTAGTTAAAGAGGACTTTCCTTTAGTGAACTCTTGTTGACTGTGCCTGATGGTCGCATTAGTGTTTAAATGGCTTTCAACAGTATGCAGTATAATCTTCTCTGTAATTTTTCCAGGAACTGAGGGTCTGTAGTTTTCTGGATCTTCACTCACACTGTTTTTAGAAACTGGAATAACTTTTATGAGCTTCCAGTCAACAGGCACATCCACAGGCTCCTAAGACCTTTAGTAGATGATTGAAAGGATCCTGCCTTAACATCCACTTTCTCCTTCAGAACTGTGGGATGAATCTCATCAGGCCTCATGGACTTATGAACTCATGGAGTCATTCAGATGATGCAGCTGGTTCCTTATAATTTCAGTGTCCACAAATGGTATGTCACTGTTCCCACATTCATGGTCCTCTAACTCAGACCCTGGGCTACCCAGTCCCCTATTAGTATTGCTAAAGACTAAAGCAAACAAAAGCACTGAATGCCTCTGCTTTTTCTTCATCCCTATTAGTCAGATGACCATCTTCAACAACTACTGGTCCAATGTTTCGTTTAGACCTCTTTTTCTACTAACATACTTTAAAAAGCCCTTCTTGTTACCTGGAACAACACTGGCCAGTTGCAACTCTAACTGAGCTCTGGCCTTTCATTTCTTCTCCTGGCTTTGGCCTTTCATGTTGTCCTGTTTTTTCTAGGATAGAGTTAATTTTATTCTTAGTAGCTAGAAAGCACTGTGTTTTGGTTTCAGTGGGGATTGTTATGAAAAGAATGTTGTTAACTTAAAAGGACACTGCTCTTAGGCAGTTTGCAAGAGTAGAGGACTAGGGGGGCAGAGGGAAGAAAAATGTAATTGTTAGTGAAACCTCAAATTGACAGTAGGATATGCCAATAACATATTCCATATCGTATTTATGTCATTTACGTATATTAACCAGGGCTGACTGGAAAGGAGCGGGGGATTCTCTCCGGAATCACTCAGACTCACTTTTCCAGGACTACGATTTTGGTTTCAGGGTTCCTTTTCGCTCCTCCAGGATCATTATCAGCAGGAGGCTAGCAATTATACTCTGTATCACTCATATATATGTATATGTTTTCATTGTTATTATTACTATTATTACTATTTTAATTTTCTTTTACTCTAATTATTAATTGTTCTTACGTCAACCTACAACTCTTCTTACCCTTACCCCTCCAATTCCCTCCCCAATTTCCCTGGGCGAGGGGGAAGAAGGGGAGGCTACAAGTGGCTGTGTTTTGTTTGGCTGCCAGCTAACTTAAACTATCATGCGTGTTTTCTCCCTGCAAATACAAACCACAGTGTCGGCGGCGACGGGAGAAATGCTACACTCTATAATGTCGGCAAGTCTCTCTTTTATTATCAGAAAGCTGCATGTTATATACACTTCTACTTCCGTACACGTATTCAGACACTATGAAGCTAATTACCATTGGCTAATAACATCAATCACATATGACCTCTCAGTCCAAGTGGTTCACTTTTATCTCGGTTCGGGTTCACTTCCTCGGTGTAACTTCCTGATCCTCTCAGTCCTTCCCAGCTGGGATCCATCTTCCTTACTTGATGTTTATTACTTTCACAAGTCCTTGACATTTCTTTGTTATCTTCACTAGCACACAGCCGAAAGAGGCCTAGCTAGTATTACAGCCTTGAAGAATACAGACATACAGAAGATCCTGTTTTCCCTTATATTCTAACATAGCTAGATTTTCTCATAACCCTTATTTTATAGCTAATTTTCAACAATATGTTGCCCACACCACAGTTCTCTAATCTTCCTGCAAACTCTGACCTTGCTCCCAGAGATGATACAATTCGTTTTTCCTCCTGAGTTCCACAAGGAGTTCCCTGTTCAGCCAAGCTGGTTTTCTGCCTTGCTTGCTTGACTTACAACACTGTGGTGTTACCTGCTCCTATGCTTCTAAGAGATAGTTCTTGAAGACTGACTAGCACCATGGATACCTTAACCCTCAAAAATACCAGGTACTCAGCTAAATATCTCCCTGAACACCTTAAAGTTTGCTTCCTGAAGTCCAGGGTAGCAAATCTGCTGTCCTTTTTCTCATTACCCTGAAAATTTTAAACTCAATCATTTTATCATCACTGTGGCCAAGACCCAACAGCACATCTCCCACAAGTCTTCCTCTATTCACAAACAGGAAGTCTAGGAAAGCATCTTTCCTAGATGGCTCACTGAGTACCTGTGACAAGAAGTTGTCTCTTAAAACTTCAAAAATAACATCTTTCTCTCTAAATTTAAGGATATAGATTTGATGGGTGGACTGTTCGCTGGATGATTAATTGGCTGGATGGTCGCATCCAGAGGGTAGCAGTTAACGACTCAGTGTCCAGTGGAGACCAGTGACAAGGGGTGGCTCTCAGTGGTCTGTAACTGGACCAGTATTGTTTAGTATCTTCATTAACGTCACAGAGGGATTGAGTGCACCCTCAGCAAGTTTGCAGATGTCATGGTTGACACACCAAAGGGGAGGGATGCTATTCAGAGGGACTTGGTCAAGCTCAAGAAGTAGGCCCATGTGAACCTCATGAGGTTCAACAAGACCAAGTGCAAGGCCCTGCACCTGTGTCAGGGCAACCCCTGGAATCAATACAGGCTGGGGGATGAAGGGATTGAGAGCAGCCCTGAAGAGAAGAACTTGTGGGTACTGGTGGTTGAAAATCTGAACATGAGCTGTCAAAGTGTGCTCACTGCGCAGAAATCAAACCACATTTGGACTCATAAAAATAAATGTGTCCAGCATGTCAAGGGAGGTGATTCTGGCCTTCTACTCCACACTGGTGAGACCCCACCTGGAGTACTGCATCCAGTTCTGGAGTCCTCAGTGCACAAAAGACATGGACCTGTTGGAGAAGGTCCAGAGGAGGGCCACAAAAATGATCAGAGGGCTGGAACACCTCTCCTACAAGGAGAGGCTGGGAGAGTTGGAGTTGTTCAGCCTGGAGAGGAAAAGGTTCCAGGGAGACCTTATTGAGATCTTTCAATACTTATTGGAGGGCTCTAAGAAAGACAGGGACAGACTTGTTAGCAGGGCCTGTAGCAATAGAACAAGAGGTAATGGTTTTAAACTAAAACATGGTAGATTTAGATTAGATATAAGGAGGAAATTTTTTATTATGAGGGTGGTGAAACACTGGAAAAGGTTGCCCAGAGAAGTGGTAGAAGCTCCATCCCTTGAGACATTCAAGGTCAGGTTTGACAGGGCTCTGAGCTCTGAGCAACCTGATGCAGTTGAAGATGTCCCTACTCATTGCAGAGGAGTTGGACTAGATGACCTTTAAAGGTGCCTTCCAACCTAAACTTTATGACTTTATACATTTAAATGTACTCTTAAAATTTTCTTCTTGGTTATATTTTTATAATGATGTCTGCAAAAATTAATCTCAAAGAAGAATTAAGTCCAATCAGAGGAAGCACATATACTTATTCATATATGGAGTAAAAGTTACAGCATTACAAATCTCCAGATATCTGTGCATGTTTCAAAGAGATTTTTGAAATTTTTTGCAGTGCTTTGAAATGAGGAGCAGAGCTGTGGGACCACAGGATGTCAGCTCATGTTGGGTTGAGCTTGAGTAAAGGGACTTGGAATAACTCTGAGCATGTTAATCTGAAAACCTAATCTGAAAAACATGAAAACTTTCCAGTATCTTTGAGATATTTACAATACCTGCATATGTAGGAGTATTTCATCTATCAGACTTTTCAAAGCAAATGGCAACTGCATGCTTCTTCAAACATGCATGTTACTTCTGGACAAATTTTTAAATCTTTGTTCAGCTAGCTGATATTATTCTGTAGCAAGCAAAGTTACACTTAAATTAATTTCAATTGCTATTATTAATATTGTTACATGACATATAGAGGTGAGACTTCACAGTTCTTCCTAATTTTAACCACCTTGAATCCCAAATTATACACTACAATCTGAAATTTTCTTGCTTCAGAAGTTAGAATTCCACGGTAAAGCTTGCAAAGAGGACAACAGTATACACCTTGATCTGCTAAATCTTCTGAAAAAAAACGAAATGCTTTATCTTCATTAGGAATTAATACTGAATGAGGTATACATATCTCTCCCTTTTCTCAAGAAGAGATCAATCTTAGATCCCTGAAGCAGAGTATTTCTGGTAGAAAAATAATTATTTGATATTAGCATAGGAAAAGTAAGCTTGGATAATATTATTTCATTCTTGCAACCAGAGCCAAAGCAAACTTTCCAAAAGGTACAGTCTTATTCTCCTGGTCTACTTTTAACTGTAATTCAAAATTCTACTCTGTTTATTTCTGTTTGAATGGATACTGAATTGCCAGTATGCCATGATAAATCCTGATTCTCAAGCTGAGAAAGGGTATTCCACTAAATTTCTTTGATTACAGTAAGAAATTTTGCCCAATTTGAAACAGATTTGACTTATTCAAAAACAAACATCCGGTAAAAAAAAAAAAAAAAAAAAAAAGAAACAAGGAAAGCTCTTTTCCAAACTTTTTTTTTTTTAAATATACATATACAACATCATTAAAAAAAAAAAAAATATTTTTTTCATAATGCTTTCCTACTGATGAAAAAATTCAGATTTCAGCTTTGGTTTTACATGAAACACAATTCCAGTTTCTGTTGCATATTGAAAAAAGTGACATTCCTATCAAACTTGAAGGGAAAATTTATTTATAAGTAATAACATTGCATGTAATTTAAAAAGGAAAAAATATATTTTTACATCTTTTGCAGGACCAAATCTCCAAAAACCCCTTTCAGTTAAATAGACAAATTATAGAACGACAAAACATTATTCTTCACACAGCAATAGGTTGCCCAGAGAGGTTTTGAGCTCTTCATCTTCATCTTCAAAAGCAATCTGGACAGGGTCCTGGGCAACCTAGTCTCTGTGAACATGCTTGAGCAGGGACCTTGGATACGATGACCTCAGAGGTCCCTTCCAAGTTCAACCATTCTGTCATCTCTGAAGATTTTCCTCCAGTGACAAGGGGCAAGTCCTTCTGCCCTCGGACGACCCAAGATGGGGCACTCTGTTGGCACTGAGGAGCAAACTGAGGCTCCCCCAATGCATCACTGGGCTGCCCATTGCCCGATGTTTAACATCTTTAATTCACTTCTTGTTTTGCTGCAATCGGAGCAGCAACATTTGTTGGTTTGATGCGACAGGAGAGCTTTCTGTCATGATCTCCTAGCACCCCAGTCCAAGCACCAACTCAGAGCTGTCCAAGCCTTTTGAGGAGCTGCCAGGCTGTGGGTCCCAAAGACCTGTGCATCACCCAGCTGCCATGGATGCAGGCCATGCTGACAGCCCCAGCCACAATGAGTCCTCCTGCTGGTGCCCCTGCACCCAGACATCCTTGGTCATTCTCAAGTCACACCCGTCTCAGCCTTTCCCTCTGCCTCCTCTATAACAGCAGCCCAACTCCTCCAGCCCAAGACCCCATGGCCATGCCTGGCAGACAGGAAGGACTTGCTCTGCTGGGTATGAGCTGGCTGGCTAGCAATATCGTCCTCTTGCCAATGCACACACTTTGGCTTGATGTCTGTAAGGAGAGCAAAGGTCCAGACCCCAAGCATTCTAGGCTTCCAAGGGCTGCCGAGAAGCAAACTGCCATGCAAGCTCAGCACAGCTTGGCCACAGGCAGAAGCACTGGAGGAACAGGCATTCAGGAGTGGTACCTGAGAGCCTGTGTCGAAGAAGAAGCCTGGACAACCTCTTTCCAGAAAGACAACACTGGTAAATCCCCAGTAAATACCTTTGGCCAATCACACCCTATGGTGATTTCAGTGGGCTAGCACTTGGCTAGCCCTGGGCTAGCACTTGGCTAACAGCTAACACAGCCATTCACCCACTTCCCCCCGGCCCCTAGGAGGTAGGGGAAAGAACTGGGGGCAAGGACATTAATACGTTAGAGAAAAGATCAATTTAATAATGGAAATAAAATAAAATTTTAAGTAATACAGATACTAAAATAATAATGATGATAATAGTAATAAAATATGCAAATCAGTGATACACAGTACAATTGCCCACCATCCAATGACCAAACCCGGCCCATTCCCAGATAACGAACCCAGAGGAGCAACAATTCCAAACCAAAACCGCAATCCCAGAAGAGCGAGAGCCCGAGTGAAAGCCAGAGAGAGCAAAAGAGGAAAAGACCCTCACTAATATACTGGACATGACATGATATGATATGGAGTAGCCCATTGGCATACCCAAATGCCAATTTAACTTATTTAAATTTAAATATTCCTCATCCCCTTAGATCTTGTGCTTGTTGACTAACAGAACACAAAAGTCTTTCACTTCCAGCAACAAAAATGCAAACAATGGTATGTTATCAGTGTCCCTCTCACAACAAGTCCCAGGCTGAAAGCAAAACACAGCACTATTCTAACGACTAAAAAGAAACCTAGCTCTGTCCCAGCTGAAAAGAGGACAGACCTACATTAGAAGTGCTGTGCACATGCAGAGGCACTGAGTAGTCCCGTGCCAAAATGCTTCTGCTGCTTTAAGAAAGGATGGATCCACAAACCCTCCAAACGTGACTCTCCTTTCTAAACCACTAGCAAGAGATGTACAGCCCCCAGGCACTAACATAGAGGTAAAGCTGGAAGCAAGGAGGAACAAGGTATAGTTCTCTGACTGTGGCTGCAGAAAAAGCCTGCTATGAAACCTCTAATATAATTTTAAAGTAATCATTACTCAGAATAATCTCTTGTGATTTTTGTGAACATTTGGTCATCATTAATAGGATTTAATTTATCACACAAGTAATTTTGCTTAATCAGGTGGCTAACTGGTGAGGCTATCCTACAGAAAACCTATGATATCTGCAATATCTTGTGTACAGACAAAGCTCTTTTATCAGGCTTTCCTAGCATTGCTAAGCAATAAGTTTTACCTTTAACAGGTGAATGATTCCGCTACAATTGTTATCAGATTGTGGTGGATTGACCCTGGCTGTGTGACAGATGCCCACCAAAGCCCACTCTATCATTGCCCCTCCTCAGCTGCACAGGAGAGGGAAAATATAACAAAAATCTTGTGGGTTGAGATAAGGAGAGAGAGGGATCATTTATCAACTACCACAACAGGCAAAACAGGCTTGATTTGGAGAAAATAAATTTAATTTATTATCAATCAAATCAGAGAAGCATAATGAGAAATAAAACTAAATCTTAAAACACCTCCCCCTACCCTCCTTTCTTCCCTGGCTTAACTTTCCTCCAGATTTCCACCTCCTCCCACTCAGCGGAACAAGGAGACAGGGAATGGCGGGGTTGTGGTTAGTTCATCACGCATTGTTTCTGCTGCTCCTTCCTCCTCAGCGGGAGGACTCCTTCCCCGCACCAGCGTGGGGTCCCTCTCACGGGAGACAGTCCTCCACCAACTTCTCCAGTGTGAGTCCTTCCCATGAATGACGGTTCTTCATGAACTGCTCAAGCATGGGTCCTTTCCATGGTGTGCAGTCCTTCAGGCAGGGACTGCTCCAGCTCAGGTCCCCCACAGGGTCACAAGTCCTGCTAGCAAATCTGCTCCAGCATTGCCTCCTCTCTCCACAGGGCCACAGGTCCTGACAGGAACCTGCTCCAGGGTGGGCTTCTCATGGGTCACAGCCTCCTTTGGGCATCCACCCGCTCCAGCATGGGGTCCTCCACGGGCTACAGGTGGTCATCTGCTCCACCATGGACCTCCATGGGCTGCAGGGGGACAGCCTGCCTCACCATGGTCTTCACCACAGGCTGCGGGGGAATCTCTGCTCCAGTGCGTGAAGCACCTCCTCCCCCTCCTTCTTCACTGACCTTGGTGTCTGCAAATTGTTTCTCTCACATCTTCTCACTCTTCTCCCTCTGGCTACAAAATGTGCAGGTTTGTTGTTTTGGGGTTTTTTTCTCTTCCTCTTTCTTATGTATGTTATTACACATGTGTTACCATCGTTACTGATGGGTTCGGTCTTGCCCAGCGTCAGGTCGGTCCTGGAGCCGGCTGGCATTGGCTGTGTCAGACATGGTGGAAGTTTCTGGTAGCTTCTCACAGAACTGCCCCCCCCCTCAAAAACCTTGCCTTGTAGACCCAGTACACAGATATTGCATAAAATAGGCTACAAATTTTTTAACCAAAGGCAATTGTAGATTTCTTTACCTCAAATTGACTTTAAAAGTGTAATCCTTATATTGTGTGCAGATGATTTTTATTCCAATTCCTCATTCTTCTTTTTCAAGGCATAGAACACTGGTAAAAATCTGCTGTTGAAATGTATTTCAGAAACATTTTCATAATTTAAATGAGCAAGTGGACTTTATTCTAGATTTTGAAATAAACATCCAAGGTTTTTTCCTGCATTTTCTCCAGGAACTTGTGACATGTTTTTTCCCCTAATGTAAATGGATAAAGGACCACAAAAAAAGAAAATATAATTTAAATTATATTTTAAGATGTCTAAATTGTGCTGAATAAACCTGATGTAGCTTTAGCTTATCAGAAATGTCATCTATTAAAGGCAGCTGATAGTGCATAGTCTCTCTTCTCTTATACTATCCTTTGAACTGTCTTAATTTTGCCTGAAACTATTAATAATTTCTTCAAAAAGTAATTTGAAAAGAGAGTTTTCTTCAGCATCAGCATTGAGTGACTTCTTGCTTCTATCTATTTACTTAAAGAAGAGCACAATATAGTCTATAAATCAAACGTTTGGTTCCTCCTATGGAGTGCTTAGAATGATGTTTTCATTTCAGAAAAAAAAAGTGGTCTCAAGAGAACTGATCTGGAGTCTATTCACCAGAGTTCTATTTTCAAGGTGTTATGTGTTTTGAAACTCACTCAGCTTTACAGATAGATTATGCTGCCAATGTCAGGACAACAAAAGTCATATGTTTGTCAGATCACTGTGAGCAACTCAAATCCAGTCGCTGAGATTCAATACAGAGGGACAAAGTTCTGAACTTGTCTGCAGTGCATCAGTGGTCATGCAGTGCCATCCTCATGTGGACAAGTATATAAACTGCAAGGGAACTCTGGTATCAAGATGTTTCTCTGCTCCAGAATCAATATAAAATAAGTATATCATACAGCAGTTGTATCATAATCATATAACTGCTACAAGCCAATACTTAGTGAAGTTTATATCACTTATGTGTTATTTTAGAGGGATTTTTCTCACAAAAGATATGTTTAGGGGAGTGGTTTTTTTCCCTCAGAACATAACACTGTAACATGTCATGCTTTTCCCTATTGCCCAAGGGCCCACCAGCAGCACCATGGCAATTTAAGTGAGCATAGGAATTGAAGTAGAAATCAGAAAGAGAGTAACACACAATGTGTACATGCAACACCCATTACTAAACATTCTTAAGCTGCTGCTAAGTTTCTTAGTGCAAAAAATGTTCAACATGAATACCGTTAACCTCTACTAGAGAAAAAATCTTTAGTGCCCATTTATAATTCCTTCTATAATGTAGGTGGCTGAACTTGACACAGAAACAGTTAATGGGTGAAAAAATTTAGACTTTTAAGACATTATTCTGTCTGGTAGATTAGACAGATAGAAGTCCTGGAATTCAGCTCTCCCACCAGATTCTGATTCACCCTGAGCTCACTTTGCAATAGATCCCTCCAAAGTTCTTCAGATCCTTATTTGCAAAGTAAAGTACCTGGAAAGCTGAATCACCGACAGACAGCTAGAGAACTAAACCCCTTTGAGGATCTAAGCCTTCAACACTCAACTATATTCTGACTTAATATAACACAAGTCTCACCTAAACCAGCAGAAACTGTACACACCCACTTCTAAAAGGCCCTTCTTTTCCACTTCTCTCTTGTGCCTCCACTAGCAGTTGGGCAGCTGTATGATGGACCACAGTTAATTTTCATCTGGAGCTGCTCCCTCATATAATTCACTGTGTGATTGCCCTCAAGCCATGAACGAGTATCTAGAGATGGTGAGCAGAATGGAATCACCTCTTTTGTTCACAGCAATGAATTATACAAGACTAATCTGCTAACAGAACTGCAGAGCTATGCGTCTCTTTCTAAGGTGGATAAGATATTTTTGCTATTTAAGGGATAGATAGAGAAATTTAATATAAATCTTTATCACTTTGAGCACATGAAATAATAATTAGAATTTACAATTAAATTAATTGTTAAAAAAAGGACACATATATTATTTGAATTTATGAGCATCCTTGTCTTCAAGAAACTGATATATATTCTTTAAACTAATAAACACATGAAATCAATAAAAATTGTGGTTTATTTCTCCTCTTGTGGTTCATTTTCATGTTATATAAAAGCATAGCATGAAACACACCACTGGAAAATGGTTTCATTAACACCCCCCTTCATCCCATTAATTCTATAATTCAGTGATTTCGTTGCCTATATTTCAGGTCTCCTTTTGCAATAACAAATTTGAGCAGGCTTTTACTGTAAGAGAGACATATCTGGAAGTGCAACTTGAAAACCAAATACCTTTCCCTGTTCTATAAGGAATCTTAAAGTCAATGTAAGTACATACAACTTTTTGCAGAATAGGTACTTCTTTGTTTTGTTTGCTCAGCACTTTTTATCCATATGGTTCATACTTATTAGATTTGTGTTCTGCTAAGAGCAGTCAGGTGTAGCTAGATGCAATGAGGCACACTCAATCAGATGCAATAAGGTAAATTACACTGTGTAATACAATTTACAAGATACTCAGTAACTATTTTTTTTTCCTTTTGCAATTTTATCGTTTACTATTGCAACTCTCACACAGAGAGAAAAATATTAGTCATAAAATCAGAACACTGTGACTCCACAGCCTCATGTGCCTTAGTTTCACATTGATTCTACCACATAAACCAAAGTTAAATTTGTAAGTAGCATGAAGGCAACTATTGAAATAATATTGGGCTATCATGGTTCATATCTTTTCTGGCAGCATTGACTGAGACCCACTTCATTTTTGCGGATGCATCAGCTAACACAGTCTTCCAAGAGGAGATATTTCAGACTCACAGGGCTACTACACCCATGTTGTGCATCAGGTCTTCAAAAAAATACCAAAAGCTTGCTGACACTTTCTAATATTTGTGAAATGTTTGCATTTCTGGAGATAAAATAATAAAGAATGTAAAGGCATCATAAATATGTCATATGAATAACTCCCTAACAATAAATCAATGTAATTATAATTATTTGACCTTATTGAATTGATTTCTAGGATTTTTTCTGTTATTTTCCTGAGCACTTTTCATTGGTTTAAACTCAAAGTATCTAGCAGGCATTTAAGAAGTAATTACAGTAAGCATGCTCTTGAGCCTGTGCCAGCTAGCCCAATCTCTTTGTTGAAAGAATAAAAAACTTATGTAGTTTGCTACGAAACTAATTTAAGATAGAGTCTCTTGTAATATGCAGAACTGGTGGCTGGTGGCAAGAGACTAGGTTGTGTTTTTAAAATTTCTTTTAAATTAAAAAAAACCCAAAACATAAAAATACTTCAGTGGTCTCAGGTGCAGTGGAATTAATTTCTGGTTTATTGGGTATTTGGTTTTGCTTTTTGATAAAAAAAAAAATTTTCTTAATTTTTACCATCAATATTTTTCCTTTTTTGTGTTGCTCTATAAATTTAAGTTTTGTAAGAAAAATACCATTTCAAGAATCTTTGACACAGAAAGGAAATTTTGTAGCAATTGTGAAACAAAGCAATTAGGCAATTAAGTATTTCGACATTTTGAGATCACCAGTTTGTTTTGAACTTACTAATTGTTTCAGTCTCCTGAAACTTATAAAATTCTAAGGAAATGGGAAAATGACTCAAAAAAAAAAAAATGATGGCAGAGGGTGTAGAATAACTGACAATAGATGTTTACTAAAGAAGCTTTGCATAAAGTGTAAAGCTGCATTTTTACTTCCATAGTAAAGCTAGAGATTTCGCACCATGACCAACCAAAGCTAAATAAGGCACTGACAAGTAAGCTGAGATGGAAAAATGTCATGCAGCAACCCTCACACATATTTTTTTAATTATTATTATTTTCACTCATAACTACATTTTTACACTTGCTCAGAAAATCTGTTGGAAGCTAGATGTTGACATCTGTGTTTACACCCAGTACATGTCTTCTGTGCTTTGGACAGATAAGCAACAGGCAGAGAGTGAGAGTATAATTGGAACAGGCAAAAGGATACTGCCACTGTATCTTCAGGGTCAGCATTTTGTGAAATGGTAACAGAGTACCATATTCCTTGAAAATTGCAGAGGAAACCCAGGGAGGAAGCTTACTGCTATTCTTTCCAATTGTGGGAAGTTTTGAGCTTAAGAGCTTAAGAGGAAACACCCAAACAAAGAAAGTGACACTTTCTTTTTGACTCCTTTTGGAGCCTAAATACAGCTGAATCCAGTCTTAACCTCAGATTTCATCAACAATTTATGTCTAATGGAATTATCCATACAATCTTTACAATAATATTGAGTAGCTACATGAATGAGTAATGTTTCACAGTATTAGTTCAGCATGTTATCAATTATGTATTGAGGATCTGTCATGGGTAAGGGATCTCTCTGCCTTGAGTAATTAATGATCACTTAGTCTCAGGTAAGGAATCTCTGACCTGGAGAACACTCAGCTCCAATTGGGCCCATCCTGATGGTAATATTTATAGAGTAAAGTGGCTGGCTGCTAGACAACAGTACAGAAAATATAGAGATCCTTGTTTTAGCTGTGGTATCTTGTTCTGTGCTTTGGTTATCTTGCAGTTTTGGATTTCCAAACCACCTTTTGAAATATTTTTCAAGACACCCTCAGACCTTTGTACATGAGCCCAGGGGTTTTTCAGCTTGCAAGTTCACCTCAAGGATGTGAGGCCAGTTGCTCCCTAGTCAGCCTGAACCAAAGGACAGCTAAGAGTCAGGTCTATCCATCACAGATCCTCAGATGCTTCTTACACATTCATATAGTGTTTACCATGATGGAACTTCAGATTCTTGTAAAAAGTGAAAAGTAAGAATATAAACTGAATTAAGGCTTTTGACCTCATACAAACATTGATTTTCATACAGCTGTGCTTCCTAGTCAGTCTTCAACACTATTTTGACCTTTTAAAGCACTTAAATAGAGCAATTTTCACCCCTGCACATTAATCATTCAACTGTATTATTTAATTGGAAACATTATGTTCAGATTTTCATGATGCAATAAAAAGCTTGGTCCTACAAAGAGTAAAAATGTTATTATTAAACTTCTTTTCCAGGGGAGGAGGCAGTATACTTACTCTGAAGAGAATAAAGAGCTGAGCCTACAAATCTTTTCCACAGCTGGGTTACCAATGAAAATCTAAATTGGTAGTGAAAGTGTTAACAGACACAATGTATAGATCCAGAACTACTAGAGATAAACAACTAGTATTTACATTTGCAAATTTTCATGCTGCATTTTAGAATATGTTTGCCCTATTTACTTCTTTGGCAGTAATGCATCAAATATCCTATAACATAATCCTTCTCTCAGCACTTACCAATGAACTATGAAATAGTATTAAATAGAATTAATTAGAAGTTTTAATGAATCATGTCTGTCCTCATTTATTATACAATGTAATTTTCAAGGAGTGATTAATTATGAGCTACAGATGAGTGAATGGTTAATGTAGTTTGTTAACCTTACTAAGGAGCTACAGTACACAGTGCAAGTTAGTTCTCCCCTGTTATTAGCACACTTATGTGCTTGCCATCAATTCAAGTGAATAAGATTTTAATTACTTTGACATTAAGATGCAGAATGGGCTACTTGTTGACCTTCCCCCTATATTATTTTTACAGCCTCTGGTACACCAATACCTTTTCCTTCTCCTTCCTTTCCTTTCAAGTCTAATTTTCTAAGCAGATGGAAACCATATGCCAAAAATCCTCCCTCCCATCAAAGTGAATTTGTGTTCTTAATTTCCAATACACCATTTAGTCTACATAATATTTTACCTAACAGTACCCAAAATTGTTAGGTTCTGCTATGTTCTCAGCATGCAATACTACCACAACTATCATCTCAGTACATGCTTTTCCTAACAACTGGACTTGATAACATAGCAGTGTTTGAAGTATTGCTGAATAGTTTTTTCACAGCATCAAGATCTTTTCTTTTTCTTGCTCCGCCCTGCAGTGAGTAGGCTGGGGGTGCACCAGAAGCTGAGTGGGGACACAGCTAGGACAGCCAAACTCAACAGACCAGAGGGATATCCCATGTCATGACATAGTGTGCAGCAACAAAAGCTCAGGGAAAGGAGTAGGAAGAGGGAAATAACTCCTTTGGGGGGCTATAGTATTTGTCTTCCTAAGTACCTATTATGCATACTGAGGTCCTGTTTTCCAGGATGCAGCTAAACAGCTGCCTGCCCATGGGAAGTAGTGAATTAATTCCTTATTTCACTTTGCTTGCATGCACAGCTTTGCTTCACTTGTTAGATTGCCTTCATCTTGACTCACAACTTTTTCTGCCTTTTTCCCTTCCTAATCTCTCCATCATCTGGCTGTGGAAGAATGAGCAACTGGGTAGAGGTTTACCTGCCAGCTGAGGTCAGCCCATTACAGTTCCCATTTGGACTTCTCTAAAAACAAGTCATACAGCACAGATGACACTTCTGTGGATATATATTTGAGGTGATTCTCTTTTCCTTTTGCTAGCTCAGAAATGACTGCTTAGAACGTGACTTGGAAGGATTCTTTCTACATACATCTTCTCCTCATGGTAGAATCCAACCCTCCATGTCCACAAACTTCTTTTTTTTTTTCCTCTACAACAATACCCTGATGTTTCACTAGCTCTCAGAAGTCCTTTATCTACCTCAGAGATTGAGGTCACAGAACAATGCCAGTTCTGAGCAGGACAGCTCAAGGCAGCCAAGACCCTTTAGCCACAAAGTAGTCAGTGGGGTTCTTTATATCTAGAGTTGGATTTACATTGACTTCCAGCACAAAATGAATCCCACAACTGCTCTTAACCAATAAACTGCAGAAGACAACAGAAGTTCACTAATTTTTGCAAATCAAGAAGAAGAAATAAATACAATCTCTCTTCTTCGATATACAAGGACCATGATGTTTCTGAAGAGGCAGAGATATTTTCCATCTGAATAAACAAAACAGAAAGCCATTCTGCTTGGATTTCCCCTAGATTTACATAAGTAAGTTTTGATATTAAGTTTAAACAAAATCAGTAGAAAGATAAGAGTTTAAGTCCCTGCTTCAATGACAATATGAAGTGGATTTTATACACATTCATAGTGAATGGCAAATATGTTATGACTCCCCTAAGACATTCAACAGCTTAAACTTTAGAAAAGCAGACATAGGCTTTATGAAAACGTTTCTGTTGATGTATAAATGTGTGCAACAGTGTTTTCTTTTCCTTAGTCATGCTAAAAGAATAGCAAAATAGTTGTGGGACAATGCTTAAATTCCTAGACTCAGATCAGCAGACAAAAAATATATTTTTTTTCTTTAACAAAATAATTGGGATTTTATAACAACTTATGTATTCATAGATGTTGAGGCAGACAGGGTTAGCCACATGTTGATATATTTTTTGCCCATGTTGGACAATTTGAGTAGGAACTTTTTTAGAAGGGAGCCCTCAAAAACTGATTAGATTGTTTGCACTGAAGTCAGAAGACTTATTAATAAATTATTTTCTTTGTATTTATGTGAGGTATGCATGTATTATTCTTAAAAGCAAAGAGATTCAGTTATAAAGTTTATCTCAGATGCTTCCAGCTTTGTCTTCTTATTCTATTAATATCAAAGTAACTTAGTCAGTGACAGTTTCTTTCATTGTTTCCTAATTCTAATCCATACTAACGGGTATCTGATTAAATCAGTTATACATATTTCACTGTATATTTGCTAACATAGTCAATTTAAACAGCCACCACACCAAAACAATATTTCATTTCTCCTCAGCATTACAAAGTTTAAAAAACATGTTTCTTGAGAAATTAGGTTCCTAAAATGTTCCTGGTGATCACACAAGATCAATTTGTACTGAATTTTATGGCTATTTCTCATCACTTGTTGCCTGGTCATGTTAATGTTTAATGTCCAAACTCTGGCAATACATAATATATCTCAGGTGCTAATGTGGCAGAAGTAATTGTAAACATAGTTCTGAACTTTAGGAGAGTCCATCTGAAAATATATTTCATTAATTAAATAAACAAAACACAGAATAACTTCATGGAATGAACAGGACACACAAATCAGAAAACTTTAGTCATATGGAAGGATTTCATTAAAACAAAAGAAGTATCTGTGGCATGAAACTCAATTTGTGAACAGCTCAAACCACAGGATTCCTGTTAAAGAAAGGCTGCTGCTGAGACACATCAAAAGATCATTTTTATTGAAGAACAATTGCATGACCTAGTTTTCTGGCCAGCAACAAGCTTTTGTAGAAACTTCAGGAGCTGATAAAAAGCTCTGTAAAGTTCCTATGTGTACTTTTATCTTTACTCCAGTAGGAAGGAGGGATTTGCAATATTTTCTGCCACCTTACCCTACATTTAATTTTAAAAGTTAGGTAAACTTAGGAACAAAGGAAGAAACAAAAGTAGCATAAACTATGTTCATAAACATTTACTGTATTAGGTAGAAGAAGTTTAAGATCTAGTTGGTATGTGTAAAAAACATTTTTCTGTTTGCGTAAACAGAAAGAGTAGAACAGTAAAATATAAGGAAGACACAATTTAACTGTTAATATTCACAAAGTAGGCTTAAATGACGGAAAAAAATGGTAGATAAGATTCTTTGAATGGCATCTATGGCATATGGTGTCTGTACCTAAGCTACATGAAAAGAAAACAGAAGGATGGATTTTTTTCTTCTATCTGGGGTTTTTTTTGGTTCTCATGCAGTTCCACCTACCCATTCTAAGTTCCAGTGCCTGATACCCAGCTAGTTAAATTAGCATACCTTTAGGCTATGCTGCTTACTTAACTCTCAGTTCTGTCCTGCTTTGCTACACATGCACTTTAATGTCCCCATGCAAATCCAACTTTCAAAGGTACATCTACATGGACAGATATACGCTGTAGAGGATGGGCTCCAGAAACAGGCAGCAGACCAAAGCAGTAACTCTGGATTGGGTTTGAGAGAGGTATCAGTAGGTTTAGCCCACATGGGACATTTGTAAATCGCATATGTGCTTGCAAAGATGTTGGTGATTCAGTCCTCCTGAGCAGCAAAGCTTACATTTCTCAAGGCATTAGAAAAGCCATCCTAGTAGCCCTCACTGTCTAGAACTGCTGGTTTGGGAATCCAGAATCTCCTGAATACCACTGAGGAGCTCTGTATCTGGTGCTTCTCAAATAAACAAGTGGAAAGTCAGTAAAAACAAAATGGAAATTTTAAAAAAGAAGATTGAAGTTAGTAGGAAAAAATTGCAACATTGTAAAAAAATGTTTATAAAACTCTTTAATTTACTTTTGTGTCAAATGCACCAGTTTTTAATTCACTATGAAGCATGTGGTGCATACTTTCTTCTTGATGTTAACTATTCAGGTATTTTCTTTATGATCCTGTACATTTTTTGGGACTGGAACCATCCAATAGCATTTTTTGTTGTTCCAGGTAGACTTTTCCCACTTTGTGTGCAAGTAATAGCATACTAACAGAGCAATGTTCTCAGACACCTTTGTAGAGAAAAGTATTAGATGACAAGATGTATTAATAGTAGAAGCAGTAAGAGATTTGTCAAGACTAATACCTTGGGAGCAAAATTTTTTAGTTCATATGAAGAAAATTGTTAGGAATTAATGGTATGTTAAAAGCAAGGGAGAAAAGAGGCTGATGTTTGCACACCATACCATACTTTTTAATGCCATTCAGAGTCTCATTTGTTTTATGGACATAATTGTAACTGAGAGGCCTGTGTGACAATAAAGTCAGACCAAAACTCACTTTTATAACACATTAAGAGCTGTAAAGTGTGTCTGAAATGAAAGTCCAAAGGGGTTTATAAATTCCATAAATACCACACTGGCACAATCAGGAGTGTTACAACAGAGATTAAAACATCACTTTCACATCCTCCTCAATCTTTGGATAGGTGGGAAGACAAATTGGTACCTGGCAGCCATGAAAATAACATTTCCAAAAAACAATATACTGAATGTATATTAGAAGATCACACTATGTTGTGCTTCATATCCAGTCTGTGTCACTGATATGCTCCAGACAGGAAATATAGTCTTGTTAGGTACCATAATAGTGAGTTCAGACATACTTTTTCCTAAAGAAAGATTTCAGAAAAAGCTACAAGGGAACTGTTTCTGCCTTTATGTGATCACAGAAATAATCAATACACAGTATCATTAACAATTAGACTGCAGGTCTCTGGCAAGTAGACAGAGTCCACAGGTACTCACCTTCCTTGTACCTGCAAGGAATGGTAGAAACTATGATGGAAGACAAAGTCACCACCACCACTGGCATACAGCCATTTATCGAAAAAGATATCAAGTTCTTCCTTAGGTACAAAAATTTTTAGTAAGTTTGGTTTTGTGTGATAGGATAAATCTTGAGTCTCCTTCTCAGTTCAACCAAGGTAGCAACAACTACCTAGGAAAATCCCTAGGAAAAACATGTACCACATTGTAACTCGTACTAGTTCATTTCTTCTGTGTTGTGGTACATAGTAAAATATAGAATATATTAAGGTTATTCATAGTCCCCCCATCAAGAGACAAAAGCCAGTTATTGTCAATCTCTGAGCAACAAAAACCAGAAACCCTACTGTTGATCTTAATTATAATATCGTCTATATTTGAATATTACAGTCTCAACCTTGTGAGCTCTACAGTTAAAATTTAAAAACCAAAATATCTACAGCACTCCATGTGTGTTTCATGAACCCTGTCAGGCAGGGGCTGCAGGCTACTGAAGATGAAGCAAAAGGCAAATCCAGTTGGAATTGCATCACTGCAAAATCTTACCTCTTAGCTCTCACTCACAAACACAGCCATCATAATGCTACATATGTGCTTATTTTATAAGGTAAAAGGTTGCTTCAGTAACTGGACACCAAAACCACTATGAAATTAGAGAGGGAAATCAAATCAATAGTAAGTCCGGGAGGAAACTGTGTTCTATCCTTGGATCTGTTAGTAGGCAAGCTGGCTGCATACAGATTAGCTGATAAATGGTTGATTCAATAGACTGGTAGCAAATGCATGCTTTGCTAGAGATGACTTTTTAAGTCACCATACATCAAATAGACAGTGTCAGCCTTTGAGGATAAACCAGTGATGGCTTGTTGTGCTCTTTGAACTGCCTCGGAGACCCAGAGACTAAAAAAGTGCCTGAGTGTTCCCCTGAATCCACTGGGAGGACTGAAAGCTTCAAAGAGAACACTATCACATTCAAGGGGAAATGCATTGATTGAAGGAACCATTGTGAAATAGTCTTTAATAATTACTGGAATGCTGGAATCGACTGGTGTTTTGCTGAGCTATATTTTATCTTTATTGGATTAACTGTGACACAGTAGGTTGTGTCAAAGGGAATCTGCATGAATATTAAAAGTAAATGTGGTGTGAATAATAGATAACTTACATTAGATGCAACAGCATGCAGCAATTTTTATTCACCTATGTAATTAAATTAAAACAAAACTGCTGAATAAGGTACATTGTGTTATTATAATCCAAATTCAAAAGTATCAAGAAGTTATGAAATGGGGATAAATGCTGGTCTTTAGAAAGTGCATGTTGTTATACACATATACACATGACAGGGAATAATTTTTTATAAAACTTCTAGAGAAAATTATTTGTTAATAAATAGAAAATTGATTTAGTCTCAAATTGTTAATAAGTGTGTCACATACCTACTTAGAAATTTGGCAGCAGATATGTGTTGGGTTTTTGTTTTTTGTTTGGTTGGGTTTTTTGTTTTTAACCAGTTCAGGGGAAATATAAGGAACCAAAATTATATAAGGCAGCTGCACTTAGTGCTAGGATAGCACATTAAATCCTTCTGGACATTTTAAATTCATATATTCAGCATTGGGTCTTCCAGTTTCTTAGAAGATCAGTTGTATGTTCTTTTACACGATGAGTGCTTTCTTATATATGCCACAGAAATATATATTGATTTGGAATTTTTTTAAGCAGACAGTCCAATTTTTGCAAAGATGAACACTTGAAAATATGAATTTCAGTGATCTCTGCAGAATCACAGAATAAGTTACCCAGGAAGGAACCTCCAGAAATCATTAGACAAATCTCTTGCTCAAAGCAGATCTAATTATCTCAGACTGCTTGAGCACAGGTCTAGTGAGTCTTGAACACCTCTAAGGACAGATATTCCACAGCCTGTTTACCTGTTTCAGGATTTGATCATCCTCATGAAAAATAAAATCTTCACATATAAAAATAAAAAATTTCCACAGTCTAAATTGTGTCTGTTGCCTCTCATCTTATCAGCATCCACCTCCAACAAGAGTCTGGCTCCATCTTCTCTCTATCCTTACATTCCACTGTTATCAGACAGAAGTAAGATCTACCCTTTGCTTTCTCTTCTCTGAGCTGAAGAGACTTAGTTCTCTCAGCCTCTCCCCCTATGTTATATGCTCAAGTCCCCTGACCATACTAGTGGACTAGAGACTAAGTATGTCAATATGTTAGTATGACAATATTTTTCTTGTACTGGAGACCCCAAAACTTGACACAGCAGAGGCTTCTCTGACTAATGTTCAACTTATTGTCCACTAGAACCCCCAGGTCCTCTTCAGTAGAGCTCTTTCTCTGACAATTGGTCCTCAGTCTGTATTTGTGCATGGGGTTATTCCATCCCACATGCAGAACTCATCATTTTTTCAATTCTGTGAGAAGCCTGCCAGACCACCCCTCCAGCCTGTCCAGGTTTCTTTGGCTAGAACCCCTGCCCTCCAGTATACTGACCACTGAAGTCAATTTGGTTTTATCTACACTCTTGCTGTGGATGCACTCCATCTTATCATCCAAGATGTTAATAAAGACAGCAAAAAGTTTTGTTCACAATGTTGATCCCTGAGGGATGCCACTAATTACTGGATTCCAACTGAACTTTGTACCACTTATATCAACTCTTTGAGTTCAGCAGTCCAGCGAATTTTCCAATGACTTGTCAATCACTTAACCGGTTTGTATCACACCAAGCTGGTGATAGTAAGACTGGGAGACTGTCAAAATCTTGATAAAGTCAAAGTATACAACACTTGGTGCCTCGTTCACAGTGCCAGTCACATCACCACAGAGAGTAGTCAGGTTTATCAGGCATTATTTACCCTTGTTAAAACCATGTTGGCATATGACAACAGCATTCTTGATCCTCAAGTGTTTAGAAATTACTTTTAAGTGGATTCGCCCCATAACATTTACAAGTTACCTGCAGTTGTCCGGATCCTACCTCTTGCCTTTCTTGAAAGTGATTACAACACTTGCCTTCTTTCAGTCATCAGGAACCTCCTTTCAAAGTGGTGTTTTACCCTTTTGAAGATGACAGAAAAACACTGTATAATACATCAGATAGATAGCTCCTTCATGTCCCTTGGATGCTTCCTGTCTCGTTCCATGGAGCTGTGTATCTCTAATTCACTTAAGTGACCCCTGACTTGCTTCACTTCCACAGACTTTGTCAGCAGGCTTACGGGCCCAGGAGGCAGGTGGGTGAACCTTACCAGTGAAAACTGAGACTAAAAAGGCATTGAAATATTACGATGAGGAAAGAAGGGCCCACTTGCTTTGAAAAATTCAAGCTCTCTTTTAACACGTACGTGTATTTATATATGCACACATGCACACATACAGATATGTAATGCCTGTGAAAAAGGCAGAGCAAGGACAAAAAAAGTTTTAAGGAGTGTCTTCTCAGTATAGTTTCAGTTATTTGTCTAATGCTTTAGATTTTGTAGGAAATCATAAAGCAGAGTTTTATTTTCTTTTTAGTCTAATGTGATTCTGTGATTCTGTAATCACCCTTTTCCCTACATAGTAACAGTTAAAGATTAAGTCAGTCTTTATTTACTTTTAAATGTGGTAGTATACATAGAATAAATCCCTTTCATTTTCAGGCTTTATCAATTAAATCAAGTGCTGAAGAATTAACATTACATAGCTGCTGAGGTAAACTGATTTTTGGTGCACTTTTTGTAAAACTGACGATAGTGCATTTAAAGCCAATGAACACAGTCCACACAGATGAAACATAGTCCATACCTTCTTTCCAACACCTTTCACATCACGTCACACTTAAAATGACACACGTAGAATGACACAGTTTGATGTTTTAGCTGTTAAAGGAGCCATGAAAGTGCAGAGTGGGCAATCATTTTTCTTACACAGACTGTAGAAGAAAGAAGAAATATTCCCTATTGTTTTCAAAGCTACCATTGGAAAAAAAAGAAAACATTTTATGGGTTCTCCCCTTCTTCTCAAAGAGTTCACCTATGTTTAAAAAGTTTTCTTGTAAGATTTGTATTTGACATATACAGTCAAATAGTCATATGTAGTCCTTTTTTTAAAGGACTCAAGCAAACACAAAAGAAGCAACCAAAACTATTTATAGCAATGCAGAAGCATACCTAAAGGTTTCCCTGTTCAGCCCCAACTTTTAAATGCACTTCCAATTAAGGTATATTCTATAGTACAAAAATATATGAATCTCATATGACAACAAAAGGCAATTTTAGTTTGTCAACTAATACTTTGAAGAAGTCCAGACTCTTATACTTAGCAATGCTACAAGCACAAGCATGCTTGAATATCCTGAGAAGAAGGGCACTAGGAAGATCAGTTAATAACTGGCTGCAGAACTGGTGTTGGTGACAGGGTTTGGGTTCTATGAACATGGAAACCTGTTTGCAGATCAGTGTCTGTTTGGGAGAGATGAGATGCATCTCACTGAGCTGGGAAAAGCTATTGTCACCAATGAGAAGGCTAACCTCATAAAGATGACTTTAAATCACACACAGAATCACTGAATCGTAGGGGTTGGAAGGGACCTCAGGAGATCATCTAGTCCAACCCCCACTGCCAAAGCAGATTCTCTACAACAGGCTGTACAGGAAAGTGTTCAGGAAGGTTATGAACATGTCCAGAGATGGAGACTCCACAGCTTCTCTGGGCAGCCTGTTCCAGTCCTCTGACACCCTCACAGTAAAGAAGTTTTTTTTAGGTTTGCATGGAACTTTCATTGTTCCAGTTTTTGTCCATTGGCCCTTATCCTGTCACCGAGCACCAACGAAAAGAGCCTGCCCCATCCGTTCGGCCCCCACATTTCAGATATTTATAGACATTGATAAGATCCCCTCTCTGTCTTCTCTTCTCCAGGCTGAAGACCCCAAGCTCTCTCAGTCTCTCCTCGTAAGGCAGATGCTCCAGGCCCCAAACCATCTTGTGGCCCTCTGCTGCACTATCTCTAGAAGATCCCTGTCTTTCTTGAACTGGGAGCCCAGAACTGGACACAGTATTCCAGATGTGGCCTCACCAGGGCAGAGTAGAGGAGGAAGAGAACCTCCTTCGACCTGCTTGCCACGCTCTTTTTAATGAACCCCAGGATACTGTTGGCCTTCTTGGTCACAAGAGCACAGTGCTGGCTCATGGCCAGCCTGCTGTCCATCAGCACACCCAGGTCCTTCTCCACAGAGCTCCTCTTCAGCAGATCAGCCCCCAACCTGTACTGGTGCATGCAGTTATTCCTCCCCAGGTGAAGGACTCTGCAGTTGCTCTTGTTGAACCTCATCAGGTTCCTCTCTGCCCAAGTCTCCAGTGTGTCCAGGTCGCGTTGAATGGCAGCACAGCCTTCTGGTGTTTCAGCCACTTCTCTCCTCCCAGCTTTGTATCATCAGCAAACTTGCTGAGGGTGGACTCTACCCCTACATTCAGGTCATGGATGAAGATGTTAAACAAGACCAGACCCAGTACCAACCCCTGGGGAACACCACTAGTTACAGGCCTCCAACTGGATTCTGTGCCACTGATCACAACCTTCTGAGCTCTGCCAGACAGCCAGTTCTCAATCCACGTCACTGTCCACTCATCTATCCCATACCTTCCCATACAAGGATATTGTGGGGGGCAGTATCAAAAGCCTTGCTGAAATCAAGGTAGACAACATCCACTGCTCTCCCCTCATCTACTCAGCTGGTGATGACATCATAGAAGGCTACCAGACAGGTCAAGCATGATTTCCCCTTAGTGAAACCATGTTGACTACTCCTGATAACCTTCTCATCTTCCAACTGCTTAGAGATGTTATCAGGAATGAGCTGTTCCATCACCTTCCCAGGGGTGGAAGTGAGGCTGACTGGCCTGTGATTGCCCGGATCCTCCTTCTTGCCCTTTTTGAAGACTGGAGTGACACTGGCTATCCTCCAGTCTTCAGGCACCTTTCCTGTTTTCCAAGACCCTTCAAAGATGATAGAGAGTGGTTTAGTAGTCAAGTCCGCCAGCTCCTTCAGGACTTGTGGGTGCTTCCCATCAGGGCCCATGGATTTGTGTATATTGATTTTGTTTAGGCTATCTCTGATCATCTCTTCCTCAACCAAGGGGCAGTCTTCCTCTCTCCAGACTCTCTTCCCTCTAGCATCTGGGATTCCTGAGAGGCACTTTGAACTGTAAAGACTGAAGCAAAAGCAACATTCAGTATCTCTGCCTTCTCAGTGTCTCCTGTTACCAGGGCACCCACCTCATTCAACAGCAGGCCCACATTTTCCCTGGTCTGCCTTTTGTTATTGATGTACCTAAAAAAGCCTTTTTTGTTGTCTTTAACCTGCTTTGCCAGATTTAGTTCCAAGTGGGCCTTAGGCTTCCTAGTTGCATCCCTGCAGGCCCTGACCACATTCCTATATTCCTCCCAGGTGGCTAGACCCTTTTTCCACATTTCATATACCTTTCTCCTCCCTTTGAGTTCTCCCATGAGCTCCTTGCTCATCCACATGGGCTTCCTGCCACTCTTGCCTGATTTCTTTCTCTTAGGGATGCACTGGTCTTGGGCTTGGAGGAAATGGTCCTTGAATGTTAACCAACTCTCTTGCATCCCCTTACTTTCCAACACTCTAGTCCATGGGATATTCCCAAGTAGGTCTTTGAAGAGGTCAAATTTGGCTCTCCTAAAGTCCAGGGTTGCAACTCTACTTATTGGCTTACATGTCCCATATAAGATCCTGAACTCTACCATCTCATGGTCGCTGCAACACGGGCTGCCCCCAACCTTCACATCTCCAACCAGCCCTTCCATGTTAGTAAGAACAAGGTCCAGAACCACACCTCTCCTTGTTGGGTCCTCCACCACCTGTGTCAGAAAGTTATCCTCCATTGCAGGAAACTCTTGGACTATATGTACCTAGCCATGTTGTTTTTCCAACAAATATCAGGATGACTGAAGTCCTTCATGAGGACCAGGGCCTGCGATCTTGAGGCTACTCTCAGCTGCCTGCAGAAGGCCTTATCCATCTCCCCATCCTGATCAGGTGGCCTATAGTAAACACTCAGAACAATGTCACCTATGTTAGCCTACCCCTTAATCATTACCCATGAGCTCTTCACACCTTCATTATCCATCTCTAGGTGGAGCTGGATACGTTCTAGTTGCTCCCTCACATAAAGGATAACCCCACCACACCATCTTCCCAGCCTCTGTTTCCTAAAGAGGATATACCCATCCATGACAGTATTTCAGCTGTCCCACCATCCATGATTGCAATGAGATTGTGGTGCTGCGACTGCACACAGGTCTCTAGTTCTTCCTGTTTATTCCCCATGCTGCATGCATTGGTATACAAACACTTAAGAGAGGTTAAACTTCTTAAACTGAGAATGGCAGAGCAGAAAGAGAGAGTAACCAACAGTCCTGTGAGGGAGTGACCAACAAGATCAATAAGCATAAGGCATGGAGTGATATGATAGCATGGGATCACACAATAAACAAAATTTGGTTTTGGCATGTAACCAAGGAAGTGCCTACAAGGCTCCATTACGGAGAAATTCCCCAAATGGTCTCCAGACACTTAATATACTGAGTTGTCTCTCTAAAGTGCTAGTAGACTAATGCATGCAGTATCGGGAATAAGCATGAGGGGAAGGGGCATGGCGGCATGTGGGGGGAAGAAGCGGTCTCAGTGAGGGGGATGAAGTCACCTCAGCTCCACAACTTTCAATGAAAATAACCCCAAAGTGTAATTTTTCTGCCCTTAACCAGCAAGTTTCGGTACTCCTCTCATGCCAGTAAAGTAGCTGTCTAAAAGCAAATTGGTGAAGGGTTAGAGGGGAAGCCATATGAGGAGAGGCTGAAGCTGCTTGGTCTGTTCAGCCTGGAGAAGAGGAGACTGAGACAAGATCTCATACCAGTCTATAACTTCCTCACAAGGGGAAGAGGAGGGGCAGGTGCTGATCTCTTTTCTTTGTCAACCAATGATAGGACCAGAGGCTGGAGATGGCCTAAATGACCTAAATGGCAGGAAGATGTGCCAGAAGAGGTTTAGGTTGAACATTAGGAAACCTTCTTTACCCGGAGGGTGGTGGAACACTGGAAAATGCTCTCCAGGAAGGTAGTCATGGCACCAGGCCCAACATTATTCAAAAAGCATTTGGACAATGCCCTTAGAAATATGGTCTGAATCTTGAGATTGTCATATGCTAGGGCAAGAGTTGAACTTGATGATCCTTGTGGGTCCCTTCCAACTCACAACATTCTATGATTCTATGATGAATTAGAGGACTGTGACAGTTGCATTGTTGCAATCTAATTGGGATCATGGATATGTGGTGGGATGGCTTCCATTCTTTCAGAAATACAGGCTCTTTAGGAAGGATGGGATTGAAAGAAAAGTTGGAGAAACTTCCCTTTATGTGAGAAAGCAGCTAGAGTACATGGAGCTTTGCCTGGAGATAGGTGAGGAACAAACAGAGACCTTATGAGTTAGCATTAAAGGGACAGGTAAAGGTGACATTATAGTGGGTGTCTGGTATGGGCCATCTGATCAGGAAGAACAAATGAATCAGGCCCTCTATAGACAGATAGGAGCAGCCTTACATTCACAGGCCCTGTTCCTCCTGGTAGACTTTAACCACTGTCTGGAGGGACAACACAGCAGGGCAATATCAATCCAGGAGGTTCCTGGAGTGCATTAATGATAACTTCCTCTTCCAAGTGATAGAGAAACTGATGAGAAGAGGTGTTCTGCTGGACTTGGTACTCATCACCAAGGAGGGGCTTACTGAGGATGTGAAGGTCAAAGGCAGCTTTGGCTGCAGGACCATGAGACAGTGGAGTTCAGGATCCTGAGGGCAGAGAGGAGGGTGAAAAGCAAGCTCACAGCCCTGCATTTGAGATGAGCAGACTTTGACCTCTTTGGGGATCTACTGGGAAGAGTCTCCTGGGATGGAGGGACGAAGGGCCCAGGAAAGCTGCTTAATATTCAAAACTCACCTGCTCTAAGCTCAAGAGCAGTTCATCCCAACGAATATGAAGTCAGGCAAAAATGCCTGAAGGTCTGCATGGATTAAGATGTTCTTGGCCAAACTCAAACACAAAAAGGAAGCATGCAGAGGGTGGAAGGAATGACAAGTATCCAGAGAGGAATACAGAAAATTCATACAAGGAAGAAGTTAGGAAAGTTAAAGCCCAAATGGAATTGAATTTGCCAGGATGTCGAAGACAAAAAGAAGGGCTTATATAAATACATAGGTGACAGAAGAAAAGTAGGGAAAAGTAGTGCCTTTGCTGTACAAGACAGGGGATCTGGTTACACAGGACATGGAAAAGGTTGAGGTACTGAATACCTTCTTCACACTTGTCTTAACTAGCAAGACTGATTTTCAGAAGTCCCAGGCCCCAGAGACCTGGGGGATAGCCTGGAGCAATGAAGACTCACCCCTGCTGGAAGAGGATAAGATTAGAAAATACTTAAGCAGACCAGACATACATAACTTCATGGGACCTGATGGGCTGCACTCACAAGTACTGAGGGAGCTGACTGGTGCCACTTTGAGGTCACTCTCAATAATGTTTGAATGATCATTCAAACCTTAATCCCTGTGAAAATTATGAAAGAACTAATCCTGGAAACCATTTCCAGGAACATGAAGGAGAAGGTGGTAATCAGTAGTAGTCAACATGCATTCATAAAGGAGATTTAATCCTTCACCAACTTGATAACCTTCTACAATGAAAGGACTGGCTTGGTAGATGGGTGGAGGGAAGAGCAGTAGATATTATCTACCTTAGCTTATTAATGTATATAAATACCTGAAGGGAGGGTCTAAGGAAGATGGAGCCAGGCTCTTTCCAGTGTTATCCAGTGACAGGACCAAAGGCAATGGGCAGAGACTGAAACATGTGGTGTTCCTCCTGAACATCAGGAAACATTTTTTTTTAATATGATGGTGACAGAGCCCTGAGACAGGTTTCCCAGGGAGGTTTTGAAGTCTTAGTCATTGGAGATACTCAAAAGCCATCTGGACATTGTCCTAAGTAACTTGCTCTAGGTGGCTCTGTTTGAGCAGGTGTTTGGACCAGATGACCTCCAGATGTCCCTTCTAATCTTGACCTTCTACAATGAGATGATTGGCTTGTTAGACAAAGGTAAGGAAGCAAGTATTTCCTACCTAGACTTGAGTAAGGCTTGTGACATTGTCTCACACAAAATACTCGCAGAGAAACTGATGAAGTATCAGCTAGATGAGCAGACATTGAGGGGGATTGAAATCTGGCTAAACAGTTGGACGCAGAGGGTAGTGATCAGTGACATGAAGTCTTGACGGAGGTCAGTAGCTAGTGGAGTACCAAGAGGTCAGTACTGGTTTCAGTCCCTTTTAACATCATTAATGATCTGGTTGATGGGACAGAGTGTACCCTCAGCAAGTTCAACAGTGACACAAAACTGGGGGGAGTGGCTGATATGCCAGAGGATCATGCTACCATCCAGAGGGACCTTGACAGGCTGGAGAAATTGATTGACAGAAAGCTCATCAATTTTAACAAATGGAAGTGCAAAGTCTTACCCCTAAGGAGGAACAACCTGCTGCAGCAGTGTATGCTGGCAGATGATCAGTTGGAAAACAGCTCTGCAGAAAAGGACATGGAGGGGGTAGCAGACAGCAAGTTGAAAAAGAGGCAACACTACCCATATGGCAAAGAATGCCAGAGAGATGCTGGATTCCATAAAATGCCTTGTCAGCAGGTTGAGGAAGACAATTCTTCTCCTCCCCTCAGCATTGGTGAGGCCACTACTGAAGTACTGTGCTCGGTTCAGGGCTCCTCATCACAAGAGGGACATGGAGCTTTTAGGGAGTTCAACAGAGGGCCACGCAGATGACAAAGGAACTGGAGCATGTCCCATAGGAGGAAAGACTGTGAGAGCAGAGGCTGTCTAGCCTGGAGAGGACTCAGGGAGGGATCTCATCAAGGTTTGCAAATAGATGAAAGGAGGCTACAAAGAGGACAGAGCCAGGCTCTTTCCAGTGGTATCCAGTCACAGGGCAAGAGGCAATAGGCACAAACTGAAATAAGAGGAGTTTCTCCTCACCATGAGGATTTACCATTTTACCGTGGGGGTGACTGAGCACAGCAACAGGTAGCCCAGAAAGCTGGTAGACTCTTTGTCCTTGGAGACCTTCAAAAGTCTTCTGGATAGAGTCCTGGGCAATCTGCTGTATATGAACATGCTTGAGGGGGTACCTTGGACATGGTGACCTCCTGTATTGGTTCTGGCTGAGATGGAGTTGATTTTCCCTGTGGCAGCCCTCAGATTGCTGTGTTTTGTATTGGTGGCTAGAGGGGTGTTGATAACACACTAGTGTTTTGGTTGCTGCTGGGCAGTGCTAAAGCAGCACTGGGGCTGTGTCTCTAATATTTCCCCCCAACCAGTAGGCTGGGGGTGGAGAAGGTCTTGAGAGGGGACATAGCTGGGACAGCTGACCCAAACTGACCAAAGGGATATTCCATACCATATGAAGTCTGCTCAGAAATAAAAGCAAGGGAAACAGAAAGGGTAGCGGGGGCATTCATTATTTATGTTTGGCGTATGAAAACCCTGCTTCCTGGGAAGTGGCCAAACATCACATGCTGATGGGAAGTAGAAGATAAATATTTTGTTCTTTTGTTTCTGAGTGTGCAGCTTTTCTATTAAACTGCCTTTCTTTCGACCCACTAGTTTGGAGTTTTAATTTTTGTTCCATCTTATTTTCACCCCTCCCCATCCTGCTGAGGAGGGGGAGTGATAGAGTGGGCTTTGGTGGGCATCTGGCATCCAGCCAGGGTCAACCCACCACACCTCCAGAGATTGCTTAGAACCTCAGTTGTTCTGTGATCTCTGTCTGAAGCTTTCCCTCCAGTGACAAAGGGCAAGTCCTTCTACCCTCAGAGGAGCTCTCAGAGGAGTTGGCTCAAGCTGCCTAGTTGGCACCAAAGATCTCACCAGGACTGTCCTGAATTGCTGGCCTTTTGTGCTCAAGGCATCAGTCTCTCATCACAGGACCTGACATTCCTGAGGTTAAAACCCACTCACAAGTCCACCAGAAGGTGGCAAGCATCCTGCAGAACAGGCTTTCTACCTCTGAATGGACATGTGCTTGGGCAGCCATCCTGGAGCAGCCTCCGACACTCTTGTAATGACACTGTGACTGTCCGTGACCTTGCTGCTTTTCAGCAGCTAGAGGCTCTGTCCCTACACATTTTATCCAGAGCTCCTGTGGGTACACACACAAGGCACACAGGCTTCAGCGGGACCTTTGACTTGCTCTTTGAGCTTTGGCATGGGGTAAAGCAGCAGCTGTGGGCACTGAGCAAGGACAGCCTCTTCCAGCACCCATCTCTTGAGCAGGTTATACAAGGTGACCACCAGAGATTTCTTCCACTTCCAACCATTCTGTGATTCTGTGAATCACAGATTATCAAGATCTAAATAGTTATTGAGTGTTCTTATGTGCAACTGGATCCACAGCTGTAATCAGGTGGCAATAGTTGCAAAAAAACAATTGAAAAAGTAGCTACTGAAGGACCTTCAGTTTCAGCTGCCTAGTTTGTGGACTCTTTGAAAGGCCTTGTTCTCAGGTTTTACTGGGCATATGTTTCCTACCTTAGAGGCTTAAGTAAGGGAAGAACAGTGCTACAAGGTCTTTTTATAGTATTCTGAATATAAACAGACAATGTGAAAAATGAATACATTACAAAATGAGAACAACTCATATTTTTCCCATTCCAAAAGTCAAACTGCACAAAAAAAAAGCAAGTGAGCTAAAACAAGTCCATCATTCATTAAAATAAGTAGTCAAAAGCTGTCTCTCTTTAAAAGTGTGAAATATTACAATAAAGATGTATTTTCTTCATCTCTCACTTACACATTATCATTGAATTGTCCATAATTAAATGAGCAAAACATCATACTCCAGATTCATTTGTGAAAATGAATAAAATTGCCACTAGTTTCCCAATAATGCTGTTCTCATAGGGTATATAAGTTCATAAGTTTAAACACTGTTAGACCTGGAGTATTCACACAGATCTACTTTTAATGTTTTCCTTTGTCCTGAAAGCTGACATTTAGCTAGGTGAAAAAGACTATACGTTGTACCTGAGCAGAAATTCTTATTAAGAGTCTCAAGAGAAATGAAATTATACCAAGAAGGAAAGAGGGAAACAGCTTTAAAAGTGGCATTTTAAAGCTAAAATTTAAAAAAAAAAAAAAACAAACCATAAATACAAGATACACAAGCAAGCTTAAGGGGGCATAGTGATCTTACAACACTTGCCAGGTCTCTCAAAGTCTTTGGCTGAAGCTTACCCTTCTTACTCAAGGGAAAAAAAAAATAGAAATGTGGTGAATAGCATAGCACAGCACAGTACAGCAGAGCACAGCACAGCACAGCACAGCAGAATAGAATAGAATAGAATAGAATAGAATAGAATAGAATAGAATAGAATAGAATAGAATAGAATAGAATAGAATAGAATAGAATAGAATAGAATAGAATAGAGCAGAGCACAGCAGAGCACAGCAGAGCACAGCAGAGCACAGCAGAGCAGAACATTTCCGGTCCAACTTCTTGAGCACCTCAGGGCTGACCAAAAATTCAAGCATATTAGGAATGGCATCATCCAAATGCCTCTTAAACGCTGACAGGCTTGGAGCATCAACCACCTCTCCAGGAAGTGTTTTCCAGTGGCTGACCACCCTGTCAGTAAAGAAATGCTTCCTAATGTCCAGTCTGAACCTCCCGGATGCAGCTTGGAACCATTCCCATGTGACCTGTCACTGGGTACCAGAGAGAAGAGACCAGCACCTACCTCTCCACTTCCCCTCCTCAGAAAGCTGCAGAGAGCCATGAGGTCACCCCTCAGCCCTCTTCTCTCCAAATTAGACAAACCCAGAGTCCTCAGCTGCTCCTCACAAGACATGCCTTCCAGCCCTTTCAGCAGATTTGTTGCCATCCTCTGGATGCAATCAAGTACCTCAACATCCTTTTCAATTTGTGGGGTCCAGAACTGCACACAGTGCTCAAGGTGATACTGCACCAACGCTGAATACGGTGAGATGATCACCTCTTCTGACTGGCTGGTTACGCTGTGTTTGGTGCACCCCAGGATGCAGTTTGCCCTCCTGGCTGCCAGGGCACACTGCTGACTCACATTGAACCTGCTGCCAACCAGTACCCTCAGATCCCTTTCTGCAGGGCTGCTCTCCAGCCACTCCTCTCCCAGTCCATGCTTGTGCCTCACATTATTCCACCACAGGTGCAGAATCTGGCACTTGAAGTTGTTAAATTTCATCCCATTGATCAGTGCCCAAAGCACCCATCTATCTAGATCCCTCTGCAAGGCCTCTTGTTCCTCAAGAGAGTCAACAGCACCTCCCAGTTTGGTATCATCAGCAAACTTGCTAATGGTGCATTCAGCTCCTGCATCCAGATCACTGATGCATATATCAAACAGAACTAGCCCTAGAATCAAACCTGGAGGAACAGTGCTGGTGATCAGTCACCAATCCGATACAGCCCTTTTCACTACAACCAATGGAGCCCTGCTCTTCTGCCAGTTCTTCACTTAAACACATCGTGAAGCTGTTCATCTCAGAGCTGGACAACTTGTCTGGAAGGATGCTGTGAGGGACAGTATCAAGAGCCTTACTAAAATTCAGAAAAGCTACATCCACTGCCTTCCCTCCCTCCACGAGGCAGGTGACCTTATCACAGAATTAGTTAGGCAGAACTTTCCAGTAGATGACTGTGAAGTTGAGAAACTTTCAAAACTGCTGACGTGTGACACTTTATTTATTTGAACATATGAAGTAGCAGTTCATTTTAATTCTAAGGGCTAAAATTAATATAGGAGTTATGCGGATATACTGAGCGACTGAACGGGATTTTCAGGTTATTTGCACTAATAGAACCATGCAGTGCAGCAGGAATGCATTCTCTTGACTGCCTTTTCTCCATAACTACTGCCTCTCCTGAAGGCCCCTAGTGACACCCTCCAGTCTGATGCAAATACATAGACTCCAAAGAGCACCAGGTCATTTCTGGTTGCACCAGGCTGCAATTATTCTGAAAGGTAGTGAACAATGACACTCAATAGGGCCTGTTAAACCAACAACTTTCTGTCAGTGAACTCCATTTTCAGAGGAAAGGGTCAAAATACAGGCCAAGTTATTAGAAGTTTTTATTGTTGATTAGTGGAAGATTCCCCTATGCCACAAAATAGCTAAATAGAGATACCTAACTGACTTTGATAGATTAGCTTCAAAAAATCAAAGTAGCTTTATCAGGCTTGTTGTATTGTAACTGCATGTTATATTAACTGATTACCTGTAATTAATTGGTCAACAACGTGTCCAAAGCACTTGTTCTGATTACATAAAAAAGTAAAGCCCATCACCCTCTTAGGCTTTTTAGAGAACCATAGTACCTTTTGAAGTAGGCAGATAATAAAACGAAAATTATTCTTGTTTACTTGAATTTAAGGTTATAGCAAAGTCCAACAATCAATGAATTCACCAGCAAGGCTGAAGCATCTATTTCTGACTCATTGTGGAGGCATGGTGTAAGGGTTTAGGGCATGTAGGAATTAGCCATTATTTGGAATTCACTAGATTATGCTGCTTCTCCCACCCTTGCAACTTAAATAGCCACTCATACTCAGGAAAACAGTCAAGCACAGCATGTTTTCCCAAAAGCTAATTATACTACCATTTACTTCTTTCTCTTTCACTCTTCTAATCTATGTTCATTATAGAGGATATTTATGTGTAAAAGTGCCTGCCTTCTAAGCAACCTTCTCTTTCCTGCCTGGTCTATTCAGTGATGACAATAAACCAGTGACAATGACAGATTATGACTTCAGAATCATCTCAAGGGTGAAACTCACAGAAGCAGTTAAAGTTACATGAACACTCAGAAACACTTATAATGGTCATTATATAGAAAAGCTAGCCACTTATTTAGATAATTAAATGGGATCTGAGCTTTCTGAAGAACATGGCTGTATAGGCCCATCTCTGCAAGACACTGAATGTCCTCCTTTCCTCCCCACAGTGAAAACAGCATAGAAGAGTGTTTTCCTCAAAAGCAGCATTTGCTGCTCTTCAGCTTAAGTGCCAGGTTTCTGTGCATTGGTGCACATGGGTTCATACAGCACCTCAGTGGGATCCTTAACATATGAAAAATATTGCGGATTTAGTCACACCAAGGAAGCTATGCCTATTTAGAACAGACGTGGATCTATTCCACTTTGTCAAACAAAAATAAATAAATTAAAGACCCCATGAAAAGTAAATAACTAACGGAAAGTCTTCGTGAGGAAATGTCCAGCTCAAAGTAGAAATCTTTTCATGCAAGTTATAAACTCTTGAAACTAGCAAGTTCATAATGGAAACGCTGACACAACTTTAACATGGCAAATAGCAATGCTATAATTAAGCTTCGATCTTCTTTGGAAAAAAGGAAGAGGGAGGTTATTGTTCAATGAACTGCTCAGTCATTTGCTGCAGCAATTCTTAATTGTGTCTCATTACTGCAAGATGATCATTATTCTACTTGTCTATCTGATTTAGAGACCACTAAAAGTGTCTTGTAACAAGCAGCCGTCTCCTATGCAACAGTCCTTTGGCTCTCACCCTCATTACTCAGAATCTGTCCAATTATTTGTCATTAAAGTAATAAAAAGGATTGCAGCAGAAAATGTGGGAGGCAATTGTTGGAGGCCTGCCGAGGGAAAAACGAAAACTGTTTTCAAGGCACTGGGAAAGTGACATCGTTAATTAAGTGTTAGAGAATATGCAAATCAGCCACTATCTCAAGAGACTGTAATAAAATAAACAATATTATCATTTGAGGTAGAAGAAGGCAGAGTTACCCAGTCAGTGTTAGGTTTTATCTCTTTCTAGGAATGGCAATGGCAAAAAGGTGTGAGCTCCAGATAAAATGAGCAGATACATGTCTTTCAGGATAAGGTGGCCTTCTAACATTCTGTAGCTCAGAGCTAGGGAAGAAAGCAGGATAGTATAGGATCTGAAATTAGGATTTCCCATGAATGCTGTTTATTTAATCACTGGATATACGTGTTACCGAAAATCCGGAATAAGAAACTTATCAACATCGATGCGATGCGGATAAGCACACACTTCTTTATTACGGCCGGGTGCGTGAGTGAGTCCTCTCATGATCAACGCACACCATGCCCCAAAATCATACATCTTATATAGAGCTTACTCATACCTATTCATTAAGTAGTCATACATAAACATGTTATTTCCAAGAAATCATTAACATATTCTCCTCCTATTTCCGATTCTGCGCAATAACTGTTAGAACCATCTGGAAATGAGTCTGGGGTGTCGAATGGGTAGGCGACCCGTGTATCGGTGGTCGCGATCTCCCCCTGCCAGAATTACCTTTTGCCTAAGGACACGGTTTCTTGGCAGGCATCTATAGACCGTTACAGTAGACTTCCCTTTCTTGGCAGCACCTACAAACCGTTACAGTAGGCTTCTCTTCCCATTGTTTCCCCATTCTCATTAATCCAGATTTTGACAGCTACATGTATTCTTCTAGTTTCCCATATAGGTATCATAAATCAGTTTACAGATCAACTTGTACTTTTTACCTAAGTTACGGTTCCTACCAAATGATTTTGGCCAATCCCTTCGGCCTTCGTACAGGCTGTACAGGGATTTCATATTAGCATTCGGTTGTTGTGCAAGCATACTTTTCATTAAAATATCTCTTATAATCTTATATTATTAAAATCAAAACTATTCATAAACTATAAACTAATAATTAATTTTAACATATCAGTAACATACGCACTCCATTTCCTTCACAAAATGGCAGAAACAAAACTGAACAAGTCCATGTTCATTATTTGTTTATATTATGGAGTTTGTTGTCATTTACACTCCAGTTCGTGAGTTCATTTATTACAGCAGAAAGAGAGAGAAAGGGAAACAAGGAGAGGGAGAGAGAGAAACAGCTAGAAAGGAATAGAAATACAAGGAGCCCTGTGCAACTAATCAAAAAGAAATACATTGCATGAGTCTTTTCAACTAATTATTTATCCAAAAGTTGAGACAGCAGTTCTGACTCACATACTCCTACAGGGAAGATTACTGAAAGGAACTGTAATTTGGGTGGGTCATGAGCACACACAAAGGTGTTGTCCATCACTTCAAAACAATCAAGCCCAAAAGAATCAATCTTCTTTTATGCTGAGCTTTAGACAGGAAAAGGATATCCAAATTTGGGAAAAAAAAACCAGTTGAAATATGAATTAGTTGACTTAATTGAAATTAGCTAGACTATAAAAGGTTGCTTTACAAAGCAGAAATGCATGCACAGTGAGGAGGCATCTGCAGTCAGAAAGCCTCTCTGAGGCATCCTGAGGGGGATCTTGTCTGGGCTGGGGAGGGAAGACAGAGCCGCCTTTCAAAGTATCATGAATTCATACAACATTTCTTGTGTAAGGACCAGCGAGGAGTTATTTGGCCCATGGCAACCCCATATTCAAGCATTTGCTGAGGTTTCTCAGGTCAGCTGAGAACAACCTCAAGAGTACAGCTTCCTTGACCCTTGCATATATCTCTGCTTTCCCACCTGCTGATACAAGTCCTGCTTAATGTGCAGTTTTGAGTCTGTCAGGAAAGAACCACTCCTTTGGAAAGGTATAGACAAGCTGGTAGACAAATTGTGGCTTTGGGCCAGCCTTGGCAAGGCAAATACTGGCAAGCAAAGTGTTGGACGTTGCACTTTAGGAAAAGAGAAAGGCGTATTTAGATTTATATAGACAAGATGTCTTCATTCTTCATTTTTACCCACTCAGGTCTAGCATAAGATTATCAGGCAGAACATAGAGGATAACCTGACACTCCAGCAATGGTGGAGTCAATAACGACCACTGTGTAGAGAACTAGACTGTAACAAAGTTTAGTCTCCTTTAGTTGGTAAGCAATCAAGATAAATTAAGCTAAGTAGATAAATCTAATTATATTCAAATAATCAGAAATAATCAGAATATAGAAATAATCAGAAATAATTTCAGATTTTTTTATTAGAAATAACTTGAAGAGGTAATCATATTTCTTTACATGATGTATTAAGTCATACTTCTTGTGTTGGAGAGGTTTCAAGTAATGACATATGATGTCTGTGCCATTAAATGAAACTGTTTACAAGATGAGCATGTTCTCAGGAATGAAGAAAATTACCTGAGCAGCTGATCAGCCACTAGCCTTTCATGTTATAGGCACTTCTTTCTGGAAAGAGTTTTGAGATTATTAAATGAACATAATGCTCTCTCAAGGAAATAAGTCTGGTGATCCCAGAGCAACTTTCTATGGGTCACCAAATATGTTTTCCATTGATTGTCTGTGCTGAGGAAACAATGAAGGTTGGCGAGGGAAAAATATAACAATATCTGACTATGTAAGGTTTATGCAAAATATGCTATATCTAGGGACATTTATCTGTTGTATATTTGGCTACTATTAATTTATTTAGGAACTGAGAAATATTTTACAGCAGTAGCAATAAAATACAGAAAGTGAAATCCAAAGTTTTAGTGAATTCACAAAGGAGCAGAATGGGAATAGGAAATAGTCATAGTTACATCTTTGACCACAGCATTCTGCACCTGAGCATTTAAAACATATATTATAGGTACTGTGAAAATACGTAGCACTAGTTATTTGAGGGTTAGGAGCTTAAGCAAAAACAGTGTAAAGTAGATATTGACTCTCTAAGCTTTGAAGCTCTTTTCTTGGAAAGCAAAATAAAATGTACAAAGACTGTATGTAATTTTAGATTGCCATTCTAGGAAGTTCTCCAGATAATTACAAATGGAATACATTGTCCTAGGACAGAGAGTAAATCTCCATTTTATAATCAGGTAGGATGGTGACTGCAAAATGGCAAAATGCACAGAAGAATACCTCTAGGATACAAAGCTAATTCCACAAAATAGTAGCAAGTTGACATCAAGAAGTTCTCCCTAGTAGCACAAAGAACATTTTTTTTTTTCCTTATATTGCTGAGATGTCTGGACTACATTTTGACAGTCTTTTCACAAATTGCAAAACTATCCTGAATGTATTTGGTTTGAATGGAAGTTCATACAGCTAATATAACCTTACATGCCCAGTAAATTAATTTTTAAATGGTAGATAATGAACAAAACCCCACTGTACACAGTCAGTATTTTCAGGGATTCACATCTCAGTTAAATAAAAAAACAGGTTTTTTGAGTGACAGCATTCACTGTATTTCCATTTATTCCTTTCACATCCCACACACCACTTTTGAAGTCTCAAATATTTTAGAAATGTTGAAGCAAAAACTCTAAACATAATTCAGAAACAGAGGAAGTATTTTATCTGTCTGTTTCTGTGCTAACGCATATTGAAATATTTTTCTGTGCTTCTACCGCTCTTAAAGACTCAACAGGAGAGCTACACTGGAATACAGAGACATTCAAGAACACAACAAAATAGAAAAAGTTCCAAAAATAAGAATAAAAGAATTCTTAATCTATTTTAATTGCAAAACATTAAAATATAAGTATTTATGTCACATTTGTAATTACTTGTACGGAGTAAGCATGCTTTTTTGTACAGTCAGTCTTTGCTTCTTTCCAGAAGTTGAATTGCCCATTTCCTCCATTTTACCACTTTTAAAACCCAACTATAGGTTTTTAAAATCAATATAAAAATAAAAAATAAATATAAATAAAAAATATTAAAATAAATATAGAAATAATAAAAAAAAATCATTACGTTATAGTGCAGGAAGCTTCATTAGATTTTTGGGACCTGTTAAGTACCCTTTTTTAGGGTATGCTAAACTACAGGAGCTGGTTTTCAGTTTACCATTTCTCAGAGTGTAAGGTTATGATCTACAGTGTAAATGTACACCACTTCAACTTAACACCTGTCTTTCATTTGCTATTTCTCTGCCTCTCATTCTTTGCCTTTCTCCCATTTGCATTCATTATATCTTTTTTATTATTATTATTTTAGGCACGATGTAAAACAATGCGCGTTAAAGGTACAGCTCTCCACCCTCCTTCTGTTTTCCCAAGATTACTTCCTTCAGCATTAAGTGGACAGCACACCAGTATTGCAGTCAATGTCATTTGCAGATTGATTTTTTTTTCTAGTGCTTGGAAACTCTGAGAGGAAACAATTTTATCCAGCCTGTGAATTCTAACAACTTGAAAATAAGGCTCTCTTCAGTCTCTACTCTAAGCTTTTCATTAGACACAAATCCTTGGTTTCATTCTGAAAATTAAATGAAAAAAACTGGAAACACTGATATCCCATTCTGCCTTCAGTAACTTAAGATGCAACGTTTTGTATTCACTCTCCTAGCTCTATAATTTAAATTTGACTAAGCTGGGTAGAAGGGTCATTTACTTTTTGTCAGACTACTTTTGATAATCTGGATAAAAATTGAAAATATAGAAGCAAGTTTCTATTCATCTAACACATTGCAAAAATTTTTTACTCCCTTACTCTTTTGTTTTTTTCAAATTAAGTATATAATTGTTTTTTACAATATTCTTTCCTTGGAAACAGACAGGGAAATCTATGACTTGTTAAGGTGGAAAACAAAGAAATCAATAGGTGTCTGCCTCAGTGGGAACCTGGGGGGATTTGTAAGTCTGTCAGCAGGAGCTTCCAGTTGTGCTATCTAGAGGAGCTATTATACGTTTTCCCTTAATTTTACTGATTTTGCCACAGATTATCTGCTGATTCTGACTGAAGAATCAGTGAAAATAAAATAAAACTAATGCTGCTGACCTAGAAAAGAAAGAATACACTGGGAATCTACTCAACCATTTCTCATCAGTGAGTTTTGACTCATACTTCTTCTACCCAAATATTCCCCCCACACACACACAGGCTCAGGCACACATATAGATAAAGCTTATCTGTACAATAGGCAGGAAATGTTAAAGTTATGAAGGGATTGTGGAAGTAAATAGGTAAAAGAAGAGCTCTGTCAAACTATTTGTCAATTTTCACTCTTGACACACATCACTTCTGATTAAAATCTTTTTTGCCTTTTTTTTTCATAAGTACTGTGTACCTCAGGATAATTTGTTATACATACAGATTTTTAAGATGAAAATGTTACCTTCCAGTGAGTAGAAGTTTTTTCATCACAGCTGTGCTTTCCTATAAACTAGTAGCCTAAAGCCAGTAGAAGAAATGAACAATATAATTTATTTCAGTCTCTTTGATTTACTGTAGCAGAGAACTAGTGCCTCTGGGTTTTAAGCAGATGTTCAATTATTTGTTTTTATAGGAAAATATTATTAATTAATGATAGGGTACCTTACTTCATATACAATTTTATAAATCTTCTGTCAACTTACATTAGAAATGAGCTCAGCTTTAAGATCTGAACAGGTCCAAGCCCATAGTATACACATATTCAGAGCCAAATTTCATCTGGGAAAACATTCTGTTCCAGTTATTTGGTGTTCCCAAATATCATGAAAGAGATTCTTTATATTATGCCTCAGGAGTGTAGCCTGGGTTAGCAATCTGCATTCTTATTTAGTCAGAGTTTTATTAAATAATTTCAAGATGCAAAAGAATAACTATATGAAAAAGATTAATTAATGCACTAAGTTTCTATGAGAAGATACCTACACTCATCTGCAAGGGATCTCCTGGATCTTATTTACCTGTTTATTAACAGGCACATAAGAATTTCAGAAGCTAGAAGAATCATGAAAACTGGGATTTGAAACAGAGTTGAGATGAATGAAAGGATAAAGATTATCAGATTTTCAGAGGTATGCACCACATGTAGCTCTTTGTAATTATTTTCTAGAATTCCCACAGTGGCCAATGTACTATGTGTGCACAGAATAAATTGTTGCTATTAGTAGCTATAAATAAGAAATTACTCTTGTAAAAACCCCTGAAAAGAGTGATTTCCCTCTTTCTGCCATTACTCCAAGGAATAGCTAACTCCTACATCTTCAATGAGACAGCTGACAGGAGCAAAACAGCAAAAAGACACTTTGTCTGGTTTTTGATCCCTCCACTGCTACCCCCTACTATTAGCTGTGAGACTTAAACAGCAAGTTGCAAGCACTTATATATCTAATTATTTGATGAGATCCTTATTCTGTTTACAGCCTGTTATTATTGCATCTTCCACAAGTCAAACAGCAGCTTACAGTCTAATTATTATACTCTTATGATACACTCCCATGAGTTCTGTCAACAGAATTTTATCCAAGGAGATCTTGTTGTTCACACAATTTTACAATAAACCAGGAGTCATTTAGAAATACTTAAATACTCCTTCTGCACTGTAAAACTGAAAATAACTGTAAAGGATTTTTATGTGTATTTTTATGTGTACAATGTTCTGAAAATAAGATTCAAAACAGCATAAAAAGGTGTCTTCCACATATTGTGTTGGAATACCTCTGATGCCCTCATGTGGGAAAAAGATATTTTAACACCTGCCAACTTGGCTGAAAGTTCATACTAGGAAACAAATTAAATTTTACACTAAATCTAGGGACAAGATCTTGATATTATTAACAGAATAAATTTTATTTCCATTTCAAATTGAACAGGAATATGCTCCAAATACACCAAAAAAATAAAAAAATAAAAGACGTAAAAACTATTTGACGCAAAAAATCTTCCAGAATCTTAGAAAAAATCAGGTAACATAAAAAATACACTATTTCTGTGAAAGGCTTTACTTCCTATAACTCCTTTTCTGTGTTACGCTCTAAGTGTCCTGAATTGTATTTATCTATTTAACCAAAAACTGCTTTCTACAGTGAAAAGGTCATTAATCCCTCATTGATTACTTCAACCATCAGCTCTTATAAATCTTATAAATATCCAATAAATTTTCCAAGTGGAAAGCCCAAATGTTGTGTTTAGAGTGTAGAAGATCATTCAAAGAGTGAAAAATGAACCCTCTTTTTCTTTTGTTTGAATTCACTTACATCTACATCCTGGGCCAGAATAAAATTGTAAAAAACTTGCCATTTTATTGTTTGTTTGTCTATAGCTTATTCTTCATGTCACACTGACCATGAATAATAAGCATATCTATTGATGCTGATTATATCTGGATTTGGAAATGTACCATTGCTACATATTTGTACTGATATTGTATCAAGTTGTTTCAGGAGTAACCTACACTTCTAGACATATTATAAACATCCAGCAAAAAGAATTCCCCACACACCAAAGACTTCAGAATTTGTGTATTCTTATGACCTGACTATGTCAGAGCCTGTGAAAAAAAGAAAGCAATAAGGGGACGTGATTTAAACTATTGGCTTTTCCTTGGATTTTCTACCTCAGATAGTCTAGATAACTCTGATTATATCCCTACGCAACCCCATTATTTCTTCTTTCATGATAAAATACATATAGCAAAAAATTACTAAAAGAACTCAAGGGATTGTTTTCTGTTACATGATCTGTGAACAGCCTATTTTCTGAGTGTATTCACTATTTTACCATAAATACTTTATGTGAACACATCTGCCCAAACTATTCACTTTGATTCCTGTATTTCTTTGACTATTTTTTATTCATTGCTTGTGCTATGTCACTAAATCACATGAGTTACATGGCATAGTTTCTGCTTGCCAATTACTTGACTGAACAAAACCTTGGTAAAACAGGAGGCAGACCATTTTAGCATGAATAGCATATTCCCAAACAAATTACATTATATATATATATATAATATATATATATATATATATATTATATATATATATCATATATTATATATATATATATGAATAATCTTCTGAAGAGTAGTGATTCCTCAATATTCACATAAACAAAAGTATCTTCAGAGTAAGCATTGGCAGCAAAAACCAAAAGGGTAAACTGAAGCCTACATGTTGGCCAGGCCATAACCAATCAGAATTTTAGGACATTCAATTACATTTTTTCTATTACTTACTAAACTTTGGCTCTTTGTTTAAAAAAAAAAAAAAAGATAAGGAACTAATAAACACTACAAGTTCTAAGCCAGAATACAGACAAATACAAAACAAGAAAAATACTCACAGTGGTGCTATAACCAGCATGAGTAAGCTCTTCAACTTTGTATACAAGTTTTAGACTGGTCATTTAAGTTTTCATTTCTAAAGAGAAGGAGAGAGCACCATGGAGGTACTTTTTTCCTATGGGCTGCATGATTTCCCATTTGAAGAGATGCTAGAGATAGTAATGACTAGCTGATCTACCAACAGACTGCCTTAGCCTGGGGCAGACTGGTACCTGAAGGAATAGAAAGGAATAGAGTCTACATAATTTAAAATTTTTAAATGTTTGCCACATGTTTTGATATTTAAGTGCCATTTATGTAGTACCATTGGAAGATGCATCTTTTCAGACTCCACCTCTCATTGCATCCCAAGAAACAGATACAAAGAAATTGAATTCTGCTCCAATAACCAGGAGACTCAGATATGGCTTGAAAGGCAGCCTTCACAATATCACACCTCTTGTCTCCAGATTCACAGAAAATTGCATGTGAGTATTGTATGGCCTGGGCTTTATTTCTTTAGCAAATCATTGTCAGACAGTGAAGCAAACTATGAAAGGTAAAACAAATCTGCAAAGCAACAAGCATCTTAGAGCAGTACCATAGGATTATCCCTTTAAGAATAAGTATCGGTGCTGTCATCGTTTAATGATTATAGAGCATTTTCCATGTATGAGATGGGTTTCCCTGTAATGCTAAGGGTGACACATGGACAGATAGAAACAGCCTTGGAATGAAATCAATGAACCATGATCTAGTTTTGAAGATAGGCTTTCAAATTCACACTGAAAATTTGGAAATTTTGAATACTCAAGCTGACTTTTCCATATTTTTTTCTGAATAGCTACCTAGCTTTGCCTCCAGCTCCAAATAATATAGGAAAAAGACTGTTCCTTTCTCCTGCATCATGAGGGGTCCTCATCAGCTTAGGATAGACCCTAAGCTCAAAACAGACCTGATCTACAACTTTCCCATGTTACTTTCTGTCAAACTGGAACCTACAGTTCCTCACTTACAAACAATCTGATGTTAGGTTCCCCGTCTGGTAAAACTATTGCTTTTCTGAATGACCAATATAATTTTGTTATATCATTGGATCTAAAAATTTTTTTATATACACCTTTTCTCTTTGCTGCAAGACCTATCTTTTTGTTCTATCTTTGCACAATGGAAATAGTTCTGTGGAATTCTGGACTTTGAATTTTGTTTCAGTTCAGTATTATAAGTTACACTTTAAGAATGAAAGCAAATCTTCACACTTTTTTGCATATAAATTACAAAATAAAAGGAGAAAATGGACCAGAAAAGAATATATACTCATTAATAGAACTATATAACTATAGGCAAATTAGATTTGAGGAAGAAGAAATTACAGTGTCTCAGACACTGTATCTATTAAATCATTAAGTATAATTTGATATTTTGGAGAACTCACTTCGTATTCTGCATGGACATCTATCCCATGTCCATAGAGAAGAAGCACCATAAACTTGATAAATATCTCAAGGACATAGCTATGAGAAATTTAAATTAAATATTAAATGCAGGATAATCAGCATATTTAGCAGAAGGACTTAGGTTAGGATAGCTAAAAAGTCCTTTGACTTATAAATATTGTATGATTAGCTAAGAAATTCAAATGTTGTGACAGGAGTAGAATTGTGTTATTAGAATGAGATATCCAGATCTCAACATATTTCAGCATTTTCACTACTAATGGGGTGGATTGTATGAATAATGTTAATGGTGTTCCTGAGAAATAAGATCTGAAGTTGGGAAAGACAATAAATCTTGTAAAAGTCAGTCCTGAAGAATAATAAAACATAGAACATCAGCAAGATCAATATAATAAAATTTGATAAAGATAAGAAGTAAAGCAATTCATCTATGAAGAGGACTAAAGCAGGTAAACTGGAGTACACAAGCTAGTTGGTAGTATTACAGAGCTGTATGGAGAAGTGTAAATGGATTAAAAAATATATTATTAATATAATATTGCAAAAATATAAAATCCTACAGTGCTATATAGTTCAAAGAGTTGTGTCATAAATATGCTAATTATTGCATTTTGAACTGGTTAGACCTCAGATAGAGCATAGGATTCAGCTATGGGCAACTCATTTTTTGGTTGCCAAATGCTCAGGCAAAAAGTAAGAAATTTGGAGCATTCAAAAGAAAGTAAGAAATAGTGTAAACTATTTGGAAAATATGATACAACATTGAGAACCTCAAGTCCTCAAAAGATAACAGTGGAAAATGCAGTAACTACCAGTGCATAAAAGAACGTTCTAAAATGAAGGGCAGTCAATTATTCTCAACAGCCAATGATGATGGAACAAACATTATCTTAAATACTTTGCAAACAGTAAACTTATAACTGTCAGTACTATAAGCTTCTAGGGCAGCCTAGGGGAGGTGTGAAGTTGCCGTCTGTAGAAATAAGACTGGACAAGAATTGGTCTATAAATGGCTAAATCAGCTTGATCAAATGCAAATACATTAGACTAGATTCATCACTGGTGATCTATTTTTTAATGTCAGTGGGCAACAGGAAATTTACTCATAATCCATGAGTGCACTGTTACAGTTGTGAGAAAGGTAGTGTTTGCACAATCTGTGTGGAAAACTGTAAGAGCAGCTGTTTTGCAAGGACATGCCAGTTCTTTAATATGTTCTGGGGTTTTTTTGGTAAAATAAAGCTAACCTTTTTTAAGTTACATAGTGACAAACACTTTTATTGCAAATTGCTTAAAAGCAATATACCAAAGTGCAGTGGTAAGTTTGATATCCTGTAAGATATGCACAAATAAATTAATTTGGTATGGTACATAGAGAATTAACAAGTTGGCTTTTATTATTAATGAGAACTAGCAACTGCCTGCCTAACTCCACGTGTGCTGTGCTGAAAAAGTGTTTTAGAGCTCAACTTTCAACAGAACAGAAATATGAATTAGTTTTGGCTCAGAGATCACTGAACTGCTATCCAATGATTCTGCTTTGAAGTAACAGCCTTTAGATAGAAGTGTGTAGCATGAATAAGTTAATGGCTTTCAAAAACAAACAAACAAAAGGCTTCCTGAGCTCTCTAAGTTGTTTTTCTGACCTTCTGCATCTACAAGGACTTTTGGATCATGGTTGACTCAGAAAAAGAAAGGAAAAACAAAAATTACTTAGGTTTCTTAAGGCAAACATCACCTTCCTGTTCACATGTACCCTTCAGTTTCACTGAGGAGTCTCACTACACTTACTCAGAAGCCCATTTAAAATAACCACCAAAAAAAAAAAAAAAAAAAAAAAAGAGTAAAAAGCCCAACTTTCCAAAATAATGCAGAAGTTATCCTGTGACAGTCAAATGCCTAATGTTTTCCTTTAATGGTCTAACGGCTTTGGAGGAAGGTCTTAAAACTGCTTAGTGATTGATTCTCAGGAACTCCCCTTTTATTGTCACTCAAAATCTCCTTAAATTTGGCAGAATTAGGGAAAAAAATCCTGGTGTTCAGTAAAGACTTGGTGGAATTTAGCTCAGATTTAGCTAAAACTGAAGTTTAGTATGACTGAACATGTTCTACTCCTTTTCAAATTCTAATACAAACTAAAGACAGTGACTCCCTCTAGCATTTTGTTTTCCAGGTCTGAAAGAAAGCAGGGTTTTTCTTGCTACTCCAAGTCACACCCAAGGTGAACAGTGGAACTAAGACCAGGGAACCACTTCTCAGTTCAGTGCCTTCCAAATATGCCTTCTTCTGGCCCTTAATGACTACTGAAATTGAAATTGTCTGTTTTGAACACACAGGAGACCAAAAATGGTTGTGGGACAGCAAAAATGAATGGAGTAGACAGGAATGAACAGTGTGTTAAGAATGACAATGAAGGAGGTGAGAGAAGTTAGGCATGTCAGTGGAAGGACATGAGAGAAGTCTCAGAATAGTGAGGACAGACTGAAGATTACTCCATCTGGAAGCCAGCACTGTGAAAGAAACAGCTTAGGAAAGACTATGAGCCAAGAGGAAAGGGTGAGATTTTCAGAGACAGAGCATAACACCAGTAACAGGTAGGTCAGGAAAAAAATCAAATTCATTCTTTCCTGTAGCACTGCATCTGTAAAGTTACACTTAGAAACCCAAGTCAGCAACTCTCACAAGCACTAGCAGTTTTGGAGTAATTCCCTTAAGGGCATTCAGTATAGCTGAACACCAAATATTCAGCTACAAAGCAGCTGCTGAGCCTAAAACATCTTGTTTGAAGGTTATTCCAGTTCAGCAATCCTACAGAAGTTTGTAGAACTAAAGCTAATTTTAATTTTAATCACTGAACTCGTCTTCACAAGTTCAAAGCCAAATATGGCTAAAGCTTGAAATAAGGAAATAAAGCACTTTGATAAAAATGTGTGACTTAAATGCTGGGGGAGGAGGGGGAGGAGGGGAGGGAGAAGTAGACTTAACCACTCATATAAAAACAAGAAGAAGGGTAGTTTCATAGGTGACTCCCTTCAGAAAGGAACAGAGGGTCAGATATGCCAGTTAGACTCAACCCACAGGGAGCTCTGCTGTCTCCCTGGGGCAAGAATGAGAGATGTTACTAGAAAACTCCCTAGTCTGGTAAGGTCCTCAGACTATTACCTACTGTTGGTCTTTCATGTTGCCAGTGAAGAGGGAACCAAGAGAAATCCATGGGCAATCAAAAGGGATTTCATAGCCTTCGGGCAGTTGATTAAAGGATCAGGTGCTCAGGCAGTGTTTTCATCAATCCTTTCAGTAGCAGGGAATAATACTGAATGGAACAGGAAGAGCCAACTGTCCTGGTTTTCAGCTGAAATAAAGCTGGGTTTCTTTTTCCATAGTTAGAATAGTGCTGTGTTTTGCTTTTCAGCCCGGGACTTGTTATGAGAGAGACACTGAGAACATACCAATGTTTACATTTTTGTCACTGGAAGTGAAGGACTTCGTGTTCTGTTAGTCCACAAGCAGAAGATATAAAGGGCTAAGGAATATTTAAATTAATAAGCTGAATTGACATTTAGATATGCCAATGGGCTATTCCATATCATATTACATCATGTCCAGTATATTAGTGAGGGTCTCATCTTCTTCTAGCTCTCTCTGACCTTTGCTCGGGCTCTCGCTCTTCTGGGATTGAGGTTTCAGTTTGGAATTGTCACTAGTCTGGGATCATTAACTGGGAACGGGCTGTGCTCGGTCAGTTGGTGGTGAGAAGCTGCACTAGGTATCACTCATTTGTATATTTTGTTACTTTTATCATTATCACTACTATTTTACTATTAGTGTTATGTTATGTTTTCTTTTATGTCTATTATTAAACTGTTCTTATTTCAACCTACAAGCCTCCTTATCCTTGCCTCCAGATCCTCTCCTCTATCCCCTGGGGGTTGGGGGGGAAGTGGGTGAATGACTGTGTTGGCTGCTAGGCAAGGGCTAGCCCAGGGAAGCTATCAGAGTTGTTGGCACCCAAAGGAGAGTGGAGATAAAGACAGTGTTGGACAGTGCTTTAACAAAATTATTACCATGTTGCTATATTTTATACCAGCTTATCAACATGTAGTTCCAAAGTTGATGTCATCACCAGAACTTTGGGTTTTTTGATCATGGGATGGTCTATTCATAGTTCTGTTGATGTTCAATGGGATGAACCTTTCTCAGAAGGGGAAAAGAATTTTTGCCCAAGAGCTTGCAGGGCTGGTGGATAGAGCTTTAAACTAAATTGGAAGGAAGAAAGGGATCGTAACATACCAGCCTGTGATGAGCAATGGGATGGCTTGGCTAAGTTTGAGGAGCTGCATGCTGGTGGGATTCCTCAGACAGCTCCACAAGGTGACAGGCACAATGAGCTGCACCTGAGTGCTTCTGCACAAATGCACACAGCATGAGAAAGCAGCAAGAGGAGCTAGAAGCCCTGGCCCACTCCCACAGATATGACATCATTGGCATAACTGAAACCTGGTAAGGTGAGTCCTGTGACTGCTGTGCCATGATTCATGGCTAAAGGCTCTTCAGGAGTGATAGGCAGGGCAGGCAAGGCAGGGAGGTTGCATTGTATGTAGCAGATGAACTGGAGTGCATGAAGCTTTCAGTGGACGACAGCACACTTGGGAGCCTCTGGGTAAGGATTAAGGGACAGACAAATAAAACTGATGTTTTTGTGGGAGTCTACTACAGGCCACCCAGCCAGCATGATGACATTGATGAGCAGTTTAAGGAACTAAAGGATGCTTCTTCTTGCCCTCATCATTATGGGCAAGTTCAACCTGCTGCATATCAACTGGAAATACCACACAGCTGGTACAAATAGGTCCAGAGGATTCCTAAACCAGCTGGATGACAACTTCTTGGCTCAGTTACTAAGGAAACCAACCAGGAAAGATGCCTTCCTTGACCTGTTGCTCATCAGCAGAGAGGGTCTTGTGGGTGAAGTGGCAACTGGTGGCTGCCTTGGCCACAGTGACTACAAAGCAGTCAAGTTCAAAATCTATGGTAACAGGAGGAAAACTACCAACAGGACCTCAACTCCAGATACAAGTAGAACTGGCACAAGATTCCTCAGGGAACTACTTAGTAAGGTCTCCTGGGAAAAAGGTTTTGAAGGCTCTGGAGTCCGTCAGTGCTGGTCACTTTTTAAGTACCACCTCCTAAGAGCACAGGAGCAATCGCAACATGTCAGAAGTCAAGCAGGTGAGGCAGAAGGCCACCTTGGCTGAGCAGGGATTTTCTAAAACTAAGGCAAAAAAAGACACTGTATGGTCAGTGGAAGCAAAGTCAGGCAACATGGGAGGACTACAGAGATGCCGTTTGCCACTGCAGGGAGGAAATCCATGCAGCTAAAGCTCAGTTAGAGTTAAAGCTGGCTAGTACTGTGAAAGACAATAAAAAGGGCTCTTAAAAATATGTTACTAGCAAAAGGCAGACAAGGAATAACATTGGCCTGTTACTTGATGCACACGGGCACCTCACAAATAGGAACACAGACAAAGCAGAGACATTCAGTGTCTTCTCTGCCTTGGTCTTCAACACCAAGGATGGGGTCAGAAACCCCCAGAGCCCCGGGCTAGAGAACCATGACTGTGAGAATGGTAAACTCCTTACCAGCCCCAAACTTGCGTGGGATTTTCTACTCCAGCTTGACCCCCATAAGTCAATGGGGCCTGATGGGATTCATCCAAGGGTTCTTAAAGAACTGGCAGATGTCATAACGAGAGCTCTCTCAATGATCTTTCAATGCTCTTGGGAATCTGGAGAGGTCCCAGTTGACTGGAAGCTGGCAAATGTCCCAATCTTCAAGACGGACAAGAGGGAAGACACTGACAACTACAGGCCTGTAAGTCTCACTTCCGTGCCTCACAAAATGGTGGAGAAGATTATTGTTCTGGGAGTTATCGAAAAACACCTGGAAGACAACACAATCATTGGTTCCAGCCAGAATGGGTGAGAGGAAAGCCCTGCTTCACAAATCTGATTACTTTCTATGATAAGGTTACCCACCTCCTTGAGCAAGGGAAGCCAGTCGATGTTTGGACTCCAGTAAAGCCTTTGGTACCATCTGTCACAGTATCCTCCTGGACAAAGTGTCCAGTGTACAGCTCAATAAACACACACTGCTGTGGGTGAGCAATTGGCTGATAGGTCAGGCTCAAATGGTTCTAGTCAATGGGGTTACACCGAGTTGGCAACCGGTCACTAGTGGGGTCCTGCAGGGATCCATCCTGGGCCCAGTGCTCTTTAATGTCTTCATCAAGGACTTGGATACAGGGCTCAAAGGACTGCTAACAAGGTTTGCTGATGACAGCAAACTGGGAGAAGCTGTGGAGGCTCTGCAGGGCAGAGAGGCCCTGCAGAGAGATCTCGATAAATCAGAGAGTTGGGCAATCACCAACCGTATGAATTTTAACAAGGGCAAGTGCCAGATTTTGCACCTGAGACATGGCAACCCTGGACACACATACAGACTGGGGAACAAGAGGCTGGAGAGCAGCCCTGTGGAGAGGGACCTGGGGGTTCTGGTCAATGGCAAGTTGAACATGAGCCAACAGTGTGCCCTGGCAGCCAAGAGGGACAACCGTGTCCTGGGGTGCATCAAGCACAGCATGGTGAGCCGGGTGAGGGAGGTGATCGTCCCTCTCTGCTCTGCACTGGTGCGGCCTCACCTCTAGTACTGTGTGCAGTTTTAGGCATCACAGTATAAAAAGGATCAAAAGCTGCTAGAGAGTGTCCAGAGGAGGCCACTGAATTGGTGAAGGGCTAGAGGGGAAGCCATATGAGGAGAGGCTGAAGTCGCTTGGTTTGTTCAGTCTGGAGAAGAGGAGACTGAGAGGAGACCTCATTGCAGTCTAGAGCTTCCTCACAAGGGGAAGAGGAGGGTTGGGTCCTGATCTCTTCTCCCTGGCGACCAATGATAGGACCAGAGCAAATGGCAGGAAGATGTGCCAAGGGAGGTTTAGGTTGGACGTTAGGAAAAGGTTCTTCACCCAGAGGGTGGTGGAACATTGGAACAGGCTCCCCAGGGAGGCAGTCATGGCACCAAGCCTGATAACATTCAAGAAGCATTTCGACAATGGCCTCAGACACATGGTCTGAATCTTATGATTGTTGTATGCTAGGGCAAGAGTTGGACTCAATGATCCTCGCGGGTTCCTTCCAACTCACAACATTTTATGATTTTATGATTCTGTGCTTTTATGATTTTATTAAAAATTAGCTGCTAAAAATGAGTAGAATGTCTATTAATAATGCATTCATTTTCATGCTGCATTCAAGTGTCTTGTGCTAGACAGCCTCATTTACAACGTGGACTAGATATTCGGTTTGCCCATTAGCTGCCCTGGGATCCCAGCCTCCCAAGTTGCCAGCAACTGGACATGAAGGCAAACAGCGGACAGACACACACACAGACAGAGCTTGCCAGGATTCCACTGGTCCATAGCAGACTCCCATGTGATCTTACCCTTAGAGGGACATGTGCATTCTCACATCCGGAGTTGGCTGTTAAGACATTCACTCACACCTTGCTCCCAAGTCCCTTCTCCTACTCACCAATTGGTCCAGTTTGATCTTCGTTGGCCATCACAAACTCACACACCCACACTCGGTCCAGTCACTGGCACAACAGATACATGGCCTTCTCACTTTTGATCTGACTCCAGTTCCTTGCATTACACACACACTCTGAGTATAGTCTCTTACCTAGGAAATAGTTTAAAATGAATTTAATAAGATAGGACAGACTGTGCTGGTTAGACACAGGGTAAGGCCAGACAAGCATTCAACCACACATGACCATTCCTTTTTATCCTCTTCCCCACTATTTCCCCCCATTTCTTCCTCCCCAAATCATCTAGGTCTCTCTCTTTTTTTGCTTTCAGTTCCTCCCCTAAATATCCCATAGTAAGTCTGGTGCAATCCTGAAATGCTCTTCCCCTCTGTGCCGTAATGTCTCACCCCTGGATAGCAACCAACCTTAGTCCAAAAGGTGATCGAGAGGGCTGCTCCTCAAAACTTCTCCTGGTGGGTTTCACACCTGGACACTAGGGCTAAAGGTTTCCTGGGTTAGTTTTGGAAGAACCCACACAGGTTGTTCATTCCTTAGGAGTCTGTGGTTTGGGTTCCCACCTGCAGTTGTGTGCCCCTCTGCTCCTCTGAGCTTGTGGAGGTGGGTCTTTGATAGACTGATGGCTCCTGGAGTGGGCCTGGGGGTAGGTGAATCATGGTATTATTTGGTTTCTCAAATAATACTGACATTGCCTCCTGGTGCTCCTTTGTGGGAGTAGGAAGGAGCTTTTATCTCATAACCTAACAAAGTTTATTTCAATTATGAATTGTAGTTCAATACTTTGTATTACTGTTACCAACCAAATAGTAGCTAATATTTCCCTACTCATATTTTCCAGAGAGAATATGTGTTTTGAAAGCTTCAAATAGTAGTTTAAAATGAAATATACAGATATAGAAGGATTTCTTTAGGCCAATGTCTATTTTATCAGTTGGTTTGTAAATTATCTTTGAGAGTTATTTAGTCTCATTAGGTATAGTTGTTCCTTTGAAATACTTGACTAAAATTCAGTTACTGTGAAACTCAGTACTGAGTTTGTCTTAAGTAAATCACACCTAACAAACAGCTTATGCTTCAGAAGCCTTTTCAAGAGACAAGTTATAGTGATACTGAACTGCTCCTGAAGACCTGCTGCTGAACAGGCACCAGATATTTCCACATTTAGATAGGTTGTTGATTGCAAATGCAGCACTTCTTTTTTAAAAAGGTCTACAGTTTGATTTTATGCTGCCAATGACAGAGCATTTCCATGTTCTAATTTAAATAAAACGCCTTCCAAAAAAGAACATGCATAAACTTTTCAATAAAATTAGTCATTTATCAATCAGTTGTTGATTTTTTTTTCATCAGTTGATTGTAATTCTAGTCTAACCCCAAGCTCCCTGAATAACCAAGGTCAAAACTAAAAATCAAATAGGTGATTTTTTTCCCCTAGTGAGGAGGAAGAGCTTCCAGTAACGCTGATTTTGCTGGTTTCCTCTTTTGTCTTTTTACACTATTTTACATTTTTGTTATAATTATTGTAATATTTTATACTATTGTTTGGTTTTTTTTTTCCCCCCAGTGTTTGTGGCATTTACACTCATGTGCTCAGGATAACCTTTATGCTTGCAGTACCACCCAAAGTAGAATTTTGCATTTTAACTTTAAACATCCCACAACAGTAGATCTAATTAAAAGAGAATATTTGGTAGAACTTTCTTGGTGAAAATATTGACATGTACTGAACACAATATATGCTAGCTTAAGCCAATATTTTTTACTGATCATAACTCAACAACAGTCTGCAAAAGCAGATGACATCTCATAGGAGGTAATGAAGTAAGAGAAAGGAGGAGAAAGGGTTCTACTATCACACAATATAAACAACTCACATTAAAGCTTCTTAGAACTGCTGATAAAACCCTACATCAGATGTCCAGGAGAAAAAAAAAAGAAATTTTAAAAAAAAAGGCAACCTCTGAACTACAGACTGGAGTTTCTGGAATTTATAGAAATGGAGACTCCATAAACCAGATAAAATTAAAAATAAAAATTGAAAGGGCTTGAATATAGCTCTCTCCTTTGCAGGGTTCAAAATATTTTCACCTAAAAAATAAGAATTGAGTGAAGTAAACACATTTTAAACACTATAATTACAACAGGGCTTTTGCTTTCTATTCTGTATGAACAACAGAACTTGTGTTCTGCCTCAATAATATATTTCTCTCTGTTATGACACTTTAAAATGCCATACTGGTGCTGTTATTGCACTGGATTTCCTTTCTGATCTGTTTTGCTTTTCCCACCACAGCTTTCACAACTGAACATTAACATGCTTTCTTGTGATTTATGTCTCATTACTAGAAGTTAATATCCTATGTCCAGAGGAAATAGCAGCTCTTAAATATGAAGCAGCATTGCTGATGATACTGTACTTATGTAGACTATCTCACACTAGCTACCTCTAAGAGAAAATACAGTAGAGGTTTTTTATTGCGATTTCATACAAGAAAAATTGCAAAGATTTAACATGTGCTTACATATGGAAGGCAACCAAAAGCCTAATGACTATTAGACCAATACCAGCACTTAAAAAACTCTGCATAGGCCCCAAGTTTTGCCTTACTGAAGAAGTAACAGACAGGACTTTTTTCTTTCCTGGTTCAGCTTTGCCCTGGTAGTTTTGGACCTTTTATTCACAGAATCACAGAATGGTTGAGGCTGGAAAGGACCTCCAAAGGTCAGCTAGTCCAACCACCCTGCTCAAGCAGAAACTCTTAGAGCACATGAACCAGGATTTTGTCCAGACCGTTTTTTAATATCTCCAGGGAGGGAGATTGCACAACCTCTCTGGGTAGCAGTTCCAGTGCTCAGTCACCCTCACAGTAAAGAAGTTCTTCCTTATGTTCAGGTGGAATTTTCTGTGCTGCAGTTTATGCCCATTGCCTCTGATCGTATTGTTGGGAGCCAATAAGAGAGTCTGGTCCCATCTTCTAGATACTCTCCCTTTAGATATTTATAATATTAATCATATCCCCTCTGAGTCATTTTTTTTTCTAGGCTGAACAGGCCCAGTTCCCTCAGCCTTTCCTCATATGAAAGATGCTCCAGTCCTTTGATCATCTTAGTCACCCTTCACTAGATGTGCTCCAGGAGTTCCATGCCCTTCCTGTACTGAGGAGCCCAGAACTGGACACAATACTCCAGGTGGGGCCTCACCAGGGCTGAGTAGAGGGGGGAGGATTACGTCTCTCTATCTGCTGGCAACACTCTTCCTAATACAACCCAGGATACCGTTAGCTTCCCTGGTCACAAGAGCACACTGCTGGCTCATATTTAACTTGTTGTCCACTAGAACTCCCAGGTCCTTCTCTGCAGGGCTACTTTCCAGGTCAGCCCCGAACTTTTACTGGTTCATGGGGTTATTCCTTCCCATACACAGGACTCTGCACTTTCCCTTGTTGAACCTCTTGCAGTTCCTCTCTGCCCATCTCTCCAGCCTGTCGAGGTCCCTCTGAATGGCAGTGCAGCCATCTGGCATATCCAACACTCTTCCCAGTTTAGTATCATCAGCAGATTTGCTGAGGAGGCATTCTGTTCTATCATCTAAGTCACTAATGAATAGGCTGAACAACACTGGATCCGTTACTGACCCCTGCGGGACTTCACTAGATACAAGTCTCCAGCTTGATTCCACACCACTAATGACAACCTTCTGAGCTCTGTCACTCAGCCAGTTCTCAGTCCACCTCAATGTCCAATCATTAAGTCCACACTTCTTGAGTTTGCCAATGAGGATGACATGGGAGACAGTATCAAAAGCCTTGCTCAAGTCCAAGTATAGAACATCCGCTGCCCTCCCCTTGTCTATCCAGCCAGTTGTCCTGTTATAGAAGGCAATCAGGTTAGGTAAGCATGGTTTCCCTTTGGTAAATCTATGCTGACTACCCCTGATAACCTTCCTGTCTTTCACATGTTTAGAGATGGCCTCCAGAATGATCTGTTCCATTATTTACAGGTATTGAGGAAGGTTGACAGTCCTGTAGTTCCCTAGGTCCTCCTTCTTACCCTTCTTGAAGACAGGGGTGACGTTTGCCTTCTTCCACTCTTCAGGAACCTCTGCTGATTGCCATGACCTCTCAAAGATGGTCAAGAGTGGCCTAGCAATGACATCAGCCATCTTCCTTAGTGCACATGGGTGCACCCCATCAGGGCCCATGGACTTGTGGGTATCAAGGTTGCATAGTCAATCTCTAACCCAATACTCATCGACCAAGGGAAAGTCTTCCTTTTTCCAAACTCTCTTACTGGTCTCTTGGGATGGGGATTCCTGAGGGGTGGCCTTGGCAGTGAAGATTGAAGCAAAGAAGGCATTCAGTAACTCTGCCTTCTCTGTGTCCTCTGTTACCAGCTACCCTGCCGCATTCAGTAGTGGCCCCACATTTTTCCTGGCCTTCCATTTGTCAAGAAGAAGAAGTCCTTATTGTTGTTGCTGACCTCCCCTGTCAGATTTAGTTCCAGTTGGGCATTGGCCTTCCTCATCACATTTCTGCATGCTCTGGTGATGCCCTTATATTCTTCCCAAGTGGTCTGTCCTTGCTTCCACCTTTTGTATACCTCCTGTTTACATTTGAGTTTTGCCAGGAGCAGCTTGTTGATCCATTCTGGTTTTCTCCCCGCTTTGCTCAACTTCTTGCACACAGGGATGCATTGTTCTTGAGCCTGGAGGAAGTGATGTTTGAATATTAACCAGCTCTCTTGTACCCCTCTTCCTTCAAGGGTCTGCTCCCATGAGATACTTCCAAGAAGGTCCATGAAGAGGCCAAAGTTAGCTTACCTGAAGTACAGGGTTGCAGTCTTACTTACTGCCCTGTTTCCTCCTACCTGGATCCTGAACTCCACAATCTCATGGTCACTACAGCCAAGGCTGCCTCCAACCTTCACATCCTCAACTACTCCTTCATTATTTGATAGGACAGAGTCCAGCAGCACTCCTTTCCTTGTTGGCTCTTCAATCATTTGTGAGAGAAAGTTATTAGTGCTTTCAAGGAACCTCTTTGATTGCATTTGACTTGCAGTGTTATTTCTCCAGCAAACGTCAGGGTAGTTGAAGTCACCTACCAGCACCAGGACCTGTGACTGTGAGGCTACCTTCAGCTGACTGTAAAAGGCCTTGTCCACTTCCTCCTCCTGATCAGGTGTCCTGTAGCAAACACCCACTACTATGTCACCCATGTTAGTCTTACCTTTAATCCTTAAGCACTCAACCCTCCCATAATTCACCCCAAGGAGCAGCTTCATACATACCAGGTGTTCTCTTACATAAAGGGCAAATCCACCACCTCACCTTCCTGGTCTGTATCTCCTAAAAAGTTTATAGCCATTTATGGCAACATTCCAGTTGTGTGAATTGTCCCACCATGTTTCAGTAATTGCAATAAGATCGAAGCCCTGCATATGCACACAGTTCTCTGACTCTTCCTGTTTATTTCCCATGCTGAGTACACTGGCATAGAGGCACTTCAGAGACAAATTAGAACATGCCAATTTTACAGAAGGGGTGAAAGAGGATACCCCACAGGCATGTTCTACAGACACTTGCTTGGCTGCATTCACTTGCCGGGGTTGTACGCCCCTGAGTTTTATTTTATTGTTTGGATAATCTCCATAATTTCCATAATTCCCCCCTACCCCTTTCCTTCCTAGTTTAAAGCTCTCCTTATGAGGTTGGCCAGTCTATTGGCAAAGGCAACCCCTGTTTGTGAGATGGATCACATCACTCCCAAGGAGCTGTGAATCATCAAACCAGGTCCCATGATCATAGAAACCAAAACTCTGCTGCTAGCACCAGTGGCGCAGCCAGTTGTTTACTTGGAGAACACATTTACTTCAGTTCTTGTCTGCAACCCTAACTGGTAGGATTGAGGAGAAAACAACCTGTGTCCCAAGGCCCTTGAACACCACCCCTAGGGCTCTGAAATCCCTTTTGATAGTTCCCAGGTTGCTCTTGGTATCATCAGTTCCCACATGGAAGAGCAGCAGTGGGTAGCAGTCAGATGGGTGGACCAAACTTGGCAGTATCTCCTGGACATCTCTGATGCAAGCCCCTGATAAGCAAGAAACCTCTCTAGACAAAGGGTCAGGTTGGCAGGTGGGTGCCTGTGTCCCCTGGAAAAGGGAATCTCCCACAACAATCACTTGTCATTTCTTCTGGGTGGTCCTGCACGGCACAGGGTCTAGCGGGTCAGTTTCGCGCTTCAAAGCCATACCCAACTCCTCTTCAGCTTGAAGCGCACTAAACCTGTTTGACAACTGCATGTGGACAGGAGGAGAAGGAGCCTAGTCCTTAACTAGTCCCCAGCATTCATTCTCTATATCCTTCTCTATTACCCTCCTTTTTTTTCTTAATGGAGGCAGTCGGAATATGTGGGGCTTATTGACTGACCTTAGGAAATGCCCTGGATCAACCCTCATTGACATACTCATTTGACTGACCCTCAAGTTCTAGAGCCCCATACCAGTTTTGCAAAGGCAGCTTGGAAGGTAAGAGAGGTCCTGAGGTGATTCAGTTACCACCCTGAGCAGGGACCTGTTTCCATTCCCCTTGGTGTCTAAGGTCCCCTCCTTCTGCCTGGAGGTAAGAGGGCAGGAGATCCTCTGCTTCTTGTGGAGTCTCCATCTGCTGCCTTTGCCTCAGGGATGGTAGGGTGTGGTTCCAAAATCCCCTGAAGCCTTTTGAGAATCTCATCGTAATAAAACTAGTCTTCCTTTAAACAATACAAGTCTTCTTCCACTGTTGTTTAAAGCGTTGTACTCCCTCCCAGGTACTGACAAAATGTAACTGTTTGCTAGCCATGTAGAATGGCTTTTATATGGGAAGATTTCTACAGAAGGGATGTTTCAGTAAATACCTTATCAGCAGAGTCACAGCAAAAAAGTATTGGCATTCTTCAATATAATATACAACATTAGTTAAGAAACACTACCATTTGCTTAAAAAAAATTAACCAGCTTGATGTATGCAGCATCTGCTTGTACCTCTGTATCAGGCAGAAAATGGTGACCTCCAAGTTGCACTAAAAACTTCTGATCAAGCACTGTATATGAGGGACTATAATCACAGAGTAAGATATATTGTTCACGTTATCTTCTTTACAATAAAAGCAATAAAGTATTTAATAACAAATTAAAATCAGGCTTTATTTCAGCAACACTGGAAGATTCCTATGGTAGTTTTCACGTGTCTTCACTTTGGATTCCCATTTTGGGCAGTAACTAGTTCTCTTTAAAGTCTATCTATTTTTTACACACAATCTTTTAGTGAAAGTTCATATTATTTTTGTCTGAAGTAAACATATTCCTCAATTGTTCTACTTTTTGCAAAATTCTTTATACTCCCAGTAAGGAAACCTGCAGTTCTTAAATTCCATCCAATAACCAGCAAGTTTACGGAAAATCATGGGAAGTTTTAACTTCTGCTGCAGAAAGGTTGAATTCTACTTAATTCATTTCTATTTAAACATTCAAAATTCCAAAGCAGTGGAGGTGTGAATTATATTAAATTCCATCAGGCTGTCTTTATGACCAATACATATATTACCCAAAGTAAAGACAGTTTCAAAAATACCTGAAGATATATATTGTCAGATATCCAAAAGAATCATTATTTAGAATGTATGTGCTATCTGTCTGCACTTGTATGCAGAATGTCAGCACTAGGCAGAAGGTTCGGCATCTCTAAAATCATGTGAGAAACCTATGGTCAACCAAAAAAAAAATATTTTTTTCTAATGATCGTGCTCCTAAGACAGTATATCCTTGACATGCCACATAGAAAACACATCACCAAGAAACATAGCCAAGCAGTAATTCTATTAAAAAAGGAATTTATTGGTGAAATTATTTGCTGCTGAATTAGGAAACTTATACTGATTTCTCACAGTGTTCTGTTACATACTTAACAATAGAGAAAGAAAACCATTCCAGAGGAATCTTGAAAGATTTTTTTTCCCTCTGCCAGAACCAGACGTGGATGAGTTTCCTCTATAAGTGCTTGAAGAGGTAACAAATTGACTCAGACTCTCCCAGATGACATCAAACCTACTAAAGATTTTATACTGAAGAGATAATTTTTTGAGCATAAAAGGACTTCAGTTGTGAATGTGTCTTAACAGAATTTTTAAAAAGTCACTTTTTTTTAAATCTATGTTAGAAAATTTTCCAAAAAATTCTTTAAAAAAGGTTTAGTAATTTCAACTAAAAAGTAAAATTCTTCCTGTTCTATTGTCCATAAGGCAAAAGCAGAAAAAGAACAACTGTAAAAAATTTTTGGAAAGTATTCACCATTCCCGCTCCTATCTTTGTTCTGTAGTTCCTGGTAATGCCAACAAATGCATATGTGCTGTGGTCACAGGATCTAGAAAAACCTTCAATGTCTCCTAGCAACTTGGAAGCTGGGATAAGGAGGAGTTCAAAAGGACCACATCACAACACATCATCTTTTATGACTGTTTATTCATGTTTTGCAGCAGAACTTTGGGTTCCCATGCAGAGAGGTCTGTAAATTCAAGGAATTTTCAGCCAACTTACCTCTAGGTTTATGTTGTGTATTTGGTCCACCAGGAAGCCAAGATTTGCTTCTCTTCCACAGAAATTAACATTATCAATATATAACTGTAAAATCTTGATACCGATATTCTATAATTTCAGAGTCTGGAAAACCAATAAAAGATTTTATGTATGTTCAAAATGGCCAAATATACTTTAAATCATACTGCATAATGAGTGCAATAGACTAAAAGTTAAATTTTCTTAACTTCTCTAGTGTGAAGATTTACATCAAAATACTCTTTAATTTCAGACCTACAAAGTAGTATCCATACAGTTCTGTGTACAGCTGTGTTATTCAGTGTATGCATTATAGTTGATGTCAAAGGGCTCAAATTTGTGTTCCATTTTGCAGCCAATTGTGTCTTCATAATTCATTTATAAACAATGAAATTGCAATGAGAAATCACTTTTCAAAGATGCATTGCTTTTGCAGGAAATAAAATTTTAATTCTAATAGTCGGAGGTTCTATCACTTGGAAGTCCCAAAGGCTTTGCTTGACAGTTCAACAGAGAATTTCAGGAAATCCCCAACTCTCCACAAATTCTCTAGACACATCAAAAACAGAAACAGTGTTAAACACATGAACCTGAATAACTTTCCTTCTTAGAAACATTCAGTATCTTTTTCTGTATATTGCTAAAAGTCTGACATAATTTGGGCTTTGTTCCTTTTCAATACTGCCCAGTATGCTAATAATATTTTACTGATTCTTCTGGAAAAGACTAGGGAAGGTCAGGTTTTTTTGGTGGGTTTTTTGGATTCTTTTGAGAAAAATAATTTATTTATTCGTGCTCAATGACACTCTGGTACCAGAAAAAGTAAAAATGTTTAACAAATACTAGTAAAGGGTGTACTACCTGTCTTAAAACACTATAGCAAAACATGCAGCTGATTACCTACAAGTGCTTGTCAGTGAAATTTGAACTGTTGTAAGTTAGAACAATGGCTTGTAAAATTTTAAAATACTTTGCTAAGGAAATATTTACCCTATGCTACCTATGACGTGAAAAGTTTATGTGTATCCATTATTTAACACTCTTAAAATATTTTTTTCTAAATACATATAGCTCTTTTCAATTAACCGCTGCAGGATGTGGAGGACTGTAAGCAAAAAGAGTGGAAAAGACAGACTTCCTGACAGCAAAGAGTTAAGCACAGGGAGAAAGATAATCACCTTTCCCCCTCACAATCTTTATTCCATTGTATTAAGATGTAAAATCATATACAAAGTTCTTTTGAAGAGCTCAGAGGTCCGTTATGAACACCACTACAATACAGAATCATGGAATCATTGGTGGTTAGAAAAGACCTATAAGATCATTGAGTGCAACCATCAATTCACCACCACCATGCCCATTAAACCATATCCCCGAGTGCTACATCTACACATAACTTGAACACCTCCAGGGATGGTGACTCCATCACTTCCCTGGGCAGCTTGTTCTAATGTCTGACCACTTTGTTGGAGAAGAATTTTTTTACAATATCCAACTTGAACATCTCCTGGCACAGCTTGAGGCCATTATCTCTCATTCTGTCGCTGGTTACCTGGGAGACAAGGCCAACCCCCAACTCACTACAACCTTCTTTCAGGTAGTTGTAGAGAGCAATAAGGTCTTCCCTCAGCCTCCTCTTCTCCAGACTAAACAAGCAGTTCCTTCGGCTGCTCTTTGTAAGACATGTGTTCCAGACCCTTCACCAGCTTCGTTGACCTTTTTCAGACATCCACTAGGGACTCCATATCTTTCTTGTAGTGAGGTCCCCAAAACTGAACACAGTACTTGAGGTGTGGCCTCACCAGTGCTGAGTGCAGGGGGACAATCACCTCCCTAGTCCTCCTGGCCACACTGTTTCCAATAGAAGCCAGGAAGACATTGGCCTTCTTGGCCACCTGAGACCATTTCTGACTCATGTTCAGCCAGCTGTTGACCAGCACCCCCAGATCCTTCTCCATCAGGCAGCTTTCCCGCCACTCTGTACCAAGCTGGTAATGTTGCATGGAGTTGTCGTGACCAAACTGAAGAACCTTGCACTCAGTCTTGTTGAATCTCATACAGTTGGCTCAGCCCATCAATTCAGCCTGTCCAGTCCCTTCTGTAGAGCTTTCCTACCCTCAGCAGATGAACACTTCCTCCTAGCTTTGTGTCATCTGCAAACTTACTGAAGGTACAACTCTCTGGACCTGACCCAATCTTAACCCAGTGAAAAGTACACCTATCTAAGCCATTAGCTGCCAGCTTCTCAAGGAGAGTGTTGTGGGAGACTCTGTCAAAGGTTTTACTAAAGTCTACATATACTACTTCCACAACCTCTCCCTCATCCACTAGATGGGACACCCAGTCATAGAAGAAGATGAAGTTGGTCAAGCAGGACCTGCCTTTCATGAATCTCTGCTAGCTAGGCCTGATCCCCTGGTTGTCCTGCACATTCCATGTGACCACACTCAAGATGATCTACTCTATAACCTTTCCCGGTACTGAAGTCAGACTGACAGGCCTGTAGTTCCCTGGATCCTCCTCCCAAAAATTCTTGTAGATGGGACTCATATTGGCAAGTCTTCAGTCATCCAGGACTGCCCCATTTGACCAGGACTGCTGATAAATGATGGAGAGTGGCTTGGTGAGCACTTCAGACAGCTCTCTCATACCTGAGAGCCCAACAGACTTATGCGATAGCATAGGCTGAGTAGCAAGTTGCTAACTGTTTCATCATGAATTATGGAAGGTTTATTCTGCTCCCCATCCCTGTCTTCCATCTCAGAGGGCTGAGTGTCCAGAGGATGACTCTTAAAGATAGAAGTAAAGAAGACATTCAGTACCTCAGCTTTTTCCTCATCCTTGGTGGTAACATTCCCTGCTGCATCCAATAAAAGATGGAAATTCTTGTTGGCCCTCCTTTTGCTGGTAATGTATTTATAAAAACATTTTTTGTTATCTTTTACATCAGTAGTCAGATGAAGTTCTAGCTAGGATTTCACCCTTTTAATTTTCTCTCTGCATATCTTAGCAACATCCTTGTACTCTTCCCAAGTTGCATGCACCTTCTTCCAAAGGTGGTAAACTTTTTTTCCCAGAGTCTCAGCAAAAGCTCCCTATTCAGCCAGACTGACCTTCCTCCTCAGTGGCTCACCTCACAACATGTGGGGACAGCCTGCTCCTACCCCTGTAGGATTTCCTTCTTGAGGAACATTCAGCCTTCCTTCACGCCTTTGCCCTTCAGGGCTGTCTCCCAGGGGACTCTCCCAGCCAACCACCTAAACAGTCCAAAGTCTGCCATCCAGAAATCCAAGGTAGCAGTTTTGCTGATCCGTCTCCTGACTTCACTTAGAATTGAGAACTCTATCATCTTGTGGTTGCTATGCCCAAGACTGCTACCGACTGCCACATCCCACATCAGCCCTTCTCTGTTTGTGAACAGCAGGTAAAGCAGGGTATCTCTCCTGGTAGGCTCTCCCAGAGTCACAGAATCATTGAGGTTGGACAGGACCTCAGGAAATCATTTAGTCCACCCCCCCTGCTAAAGCAGGTTCCCTACAACAGGTTGCACAGAAAAGCGTCAAGGTGGGTTATGAACATCTCCAGAGATGGAGACTCCACAACTTCCCTGGGCAGCCTATTCCACTACTCCATCACACTCACAGTAAAGAAGTTTTTCCTTAAGTTCCAACAACTTCCAGTGTCCCAGGTTTTGCCCGTTGCCCATTGTCCTGTCACTGGGCATCACTGAAAAGGGCCCGGCCCCATCCATTTGGCCCCCACACTTCAGGTATTTATAGACATTGGTAAGATCCTCTCTCAGTCTTCTCTTCTCCAGGATGCAGAGTCCCAGCTCCCTCAGCCTTTCCTCATACAGGAGATGCCCCAAGCCCCTAATCATCTTTGTGGCCCTCTGCTGAACTATCTCTGGAAGATCCCTGTCTTTCTTGAACTGAGGAGCCCAGAACTGGACACAGTATTCCAGAGTAGAAGGGGAGGAGAACGTCCCTTGACCTGCTGGCCACGCTCTTTTTAATACACCCCAGGATGCCATTGGCCTTTCTGGCCACAAGGGCACACTGCTGGCTCATGGCCAGCCTGCTGTCCACCAGCACACCCAGGTCCTTATCCACAGAGCTCTTCTTCAGCAGATCAGCCCCCAGCCCCAGCATGTACTGGTGCATGCAGTTATTCCTCCCCAAGTGAAGGACTCTGCAGTTGCTCTTGTTGAACCTCATCAGGTTCCTTTCTGCCCAGCTCTCCAGCATGTCCAGGTCTCCTTGAATGGCAGCACAGCCTTCTGGTGTGTCAGCCATTCCTCCCAACTTTGTGTCATCAGCAAACCTGCTGAGAGTGGACTCTATCCCTACATCCAGGTCACTGATGAAGATATTAAACAAGACGGGATCCAGCACCAACCCCTGGTTACAGCACCACTAGTTACTGCTTCCAACTGGATTCTGCACCACTGATCACAACCCTCTGAGCTCTGCCAGTCAGCCAGTTCTCAATCCACCTTACCGTCCACTCATCAATCCCTCACCTTCTCAGCTTTGCTACAACATCCACTGCTTTCCTCTCATCTACCCAGCTGGTGATGACATCATAGAAGGCTACCAGATTGGTCAAGCATGATTTCCCCTTAGTGAAAGCTGACTACTTCTGATAACCTTCTTCCAACTGCTTAGAGATGGTATCAAGAATGAGCTGTTCCATCATCTTCCCAGGGGTGGAGGTGAGGCTGACTGGCCTGTAGTTGCCCGGATCCTCCTTCTCGCCCTTTCTGAAGACTGGAGTGACACTGGCTATCCTCCAGTCTTCAGGCACCTCTCCCATTCTCCAAAACCTTTCAAATGTGATAGAGAGCAGTTCAGCCATAAACGCCACCAGCTCCTTCAGCACTTGTGGGTGCATCCCAAGGGGGCCCATGGATTTGTATATATTGATCAGTTCCTCCTCAACCAAGGGGAAGGCTTCCTTTGTCCAGATTCTCTCTCTTACCTTTATCACTTGGGATTCCTGAGAGGTACTTTTAGCCATACAGACTAAAGCAAAGAAGGTATCCCTGTTACCAGGGCACCCATCTCATTCAACAGAGGGGCCACATTGTCCTTAGTCTTCCTTTTGCTACTGGTGCACTTAAAAAAGCCTTTTTTGTTGTCCTTCCTCTTCCTTTGCCAGGTTTAGTTCCAAGTGGACCTTAGCCTTCCTAGTTGCATCCCTGCAGGCCATGACCACATTCCTATATTCCTCCCAGGTAGCTAGACCCTTTTTCCACATTCCATAGACCTCTCTTACCAGGTGCATCAGAAAGTTATCTTCTGGACACTACAGGAAAGTCCTAGACTGTTTCCTCTTTGTTGTACTGTATTTCTAGCAAATGTCCAGTAGGTTGAAGTCCCCCCACGAGAACAAGAGCCAGCAATTGTGTGGCATCTGTCATCTACTTGTAGAAGGCTTCATCCACATCCTGGTTGGATGGTCTATGACAGACTCCCATCAGGATATCAGCCTTGTTGGTCTTCCCCCTGATCCTTGTCAACAAGGACTTGACCTTATCGTTACCATTACCAATATTGAGCTCTACAACACCAATACACTTCTTAACATACAGGACAACCCCACTGCCTCTCCTTCCTTGTCTATTCCTTCTAAAGAGCTTATAGTGATCCATTGCAGCACTATGATCCCACTATGTTTTGGTGATGGTGACTATGTCATAGCTTTCTTGCTGCACAATGGCTTCTAGCTTCTCCTGTTTGTTGCCCATGCTGCATGCATTGGTGTAGATGCACCTTCAGTTGGGCTATCAATCCCACCCCTGACATGCTGTCCCTAGGCTCATCTCTAGCGAGCCTGGTTATATCCCCTTCCCCCTTCAAACTTAGTTTAAAGCCCTGTTTATGAGCCCTGCCAACTCCTGGGCTAAAATCCTTTTCCTCCTTTGAGACAGGTGAACCCTGCCTGCCACCAGCAGGCCTGTTGATGTATAAACTACCCCATGATAAAAAAAAATTAATTCTGATGGCACCAGCCTCTGAGCCATGTGTTGATCACATGGGTTTTCTTGCCCCTTCAGTGCTTTTCCCTGCTACTGAAGGAATTGAGGAGAATATCACCTGTGCTCCCACACCTTCAACTAGTTACTCCAATGCCCTAAAGTCCCTTTTGAATAATTCCTTCTTTTTAAAATTATTAGTTTTTTTCTAAACTCAACAGTTTTGGTCATTGTAGAAAATGTCTTAAGAGCAGGCTTCAAAAGAATGGCAAAGAACACCAAGTCGCAGTGTTACAGTGATATGTTACACACAGAACTACAGAATGGAAGGGATCTCAAAAGATCATCTAGTCCAACCACCCTGCATTTTTTCAGATTTGCTCTCTGATGTCTTTGCCTCCTTCTTCTCCCACCTCTCTGGAATTACTCTTTTAATATGGCAGTTGTCACTATCTAAACTTTTCCTGAAAGCTTTTCCATCAGAACCCAGTTTTTCTTTAAAAACCAGGATTTCCTTTCAAATAACTTGGCCAGAACTAGTCCTTCAAAATTTAGATTTATCTTTATAATCCATTGAATTTCTCCCTTCCCTTTGAAACTATCACAGATTTGATTGATTTTCAGAAATTGCTGAGTGTAATTCAGAAATGGTAACCAAGATTATTGAAATAGCTTACTAGGCTTTCTTCTGTTGCATTGATGGAATTCAAAGACAGTACAAATTCAGAAACAATAAACTTATTAAGCTGCCTAAATGAAGAAAAAGAATACTTAGATAATCAGTAGTATTTTGAAAACTAAAATGTCATCATACTTCTTCATCCTAGAAGACTTTTTTTTTTAATTTGTTTGCAACAGGTGATATTTGAAAGTAAAAATAATATTTTTTTTATGAAGTAGAAGAGTATTATGCAGAGGAACATGCAAGTCTTTTTTGCATTACCCAACCCACCTGACCTCTGTCTATTTCTTTTATTGTACTCCATCAAATGATATTTGGAGTTCATTTTACTTACCCTCTACTGCTTCTATGAAAGTAATTCAAGCAACTGCCCTTGTCCCAGATCACCTGTAGCTGAATCACTACTAAAATTGGCTGTTAGATATCCCTTCAAAGTTTGTTTGAAGAATCTGATTAGACTTCAACAGCAGCTTCATACTGATTGGCAATTGTAATCTCTTTCCACATTTATTGTATGGCAGTTCCCAACCACAACAAGTCAGAAATACAGATTGTTTAAGAAGACATTGTTCATCTTTTTTTGAAATACGAACTCAGAATATTGATCCCTCCTGAGACAGTGATTGGCATATTGCATCAGTGATCACAGAAACCTGGTGGACCGTGAAAGCCCATATTGCCCTTCCTGCTATGCTCATTGATCTGTTTGAATCACATCAACAAGAAATGTATAATACCTAAGCTCCAGGAGTCACTGACCTGCACAAATTCTAATTCTTAACCTCATTATTTTTTGGTCACATGATATTTTAGTGGTCTGCAGAGATGAAACATAGTTGTTACATTGCACTCCCACAAGTTACACTTCAATACACATTGTGATGCCATATACACTTGTGATGAGCATCTATTTAATAACTACACTTTCCTTCCTGAGACACAGTTTTGGTTCCTTCCAAAATGACCCTTGAGTCTTTGCACCATTTTGATCTTACATGACTTCCTTAAGCAGTTGCCATTCCCCAAGTGGAAAAAAAAAAAGTGTTTTCTTGGAACAAGTTTATTTTTCTTCTCCTGTAACTTCTCAGTTCCTACCATATAGAAACTAAGCATATTGATTTTACCTACAGGTCTGGGACTTTTGAAAACTTCAGTTAAATCTTCTTTTGTGAACTGTTCCCATCAACAGTACTTGTTAGAATTCATTACCTCTTTTATACACCAAATCACCCAATGCTAAGATCAACAGCATTGCCTAGTTTTCACTCTTAATATTGTTACCTCTGGCTCAGAATGTACACAGAGGATTTAATTTCTCATAACCATAAGTTCTCTAGCATTGACACCTCCATCTAGCAGATATTTTATCATTCAATGGCCTTATTTTCAACAGAGAAGAACACTTGCATCTCCTCCAAAGCAGCCCTTAATCATTAAGCATGTATAGTATTATGTGGCTATTTATTTTCTCTTAATCATATGAGTAATATCAACAGACACTTTAAATAGTCACAGTACCTTATTTTTGCAGATCATTATAATCTCATGTTCTTCTACATAGTTTTATTTTCCTTAGCTTTTGAGACTATCATTGCTGCCTAGAATTATCTTAATTTCTAGTCTCTAAAGTATGTTCCAAGCTTGCTTATTCCTTATTTGTCATCAAGGATATTTTAAATGTATAAAAACAAACATTTGCATTTATTCCTGAAATGATGATAAGGGGTGGTTCTTTTTGCTTTGTTACTCATAGCTTCCTTACATAGTAAGAGCAGGAAACTCAACTCCAAATTCAAATAAGATATTTATTTTTTATTAAAGTAAGCAGAAGAGAAAACAGACTATTCAAATTTTAAAGATGGTTTGTTCAGTAACATCTAAGAAAATATACACAAATCAAAATAATTAAAATCTCAACTAAACAGCCATACATTGCAGGACAGCTAAAATCCACAATCACTGTACATCTTCAAGGAAAATTCAAAGGCCAAAATTTATAGTGGTGTGGGAGGATCACACAATGTCAATCCCATAACTTAAACCAAACTCCAAGTCTACTTTCAAACTAGTTTTCTTCATACTACTTTCATTATATGATCCCAGGATCCAATGCTCAAAACATGTGCAAGAGTGACCAGAAGGTTTAAGCACTTACAAACTCACTATGTTGGGAACTTAATTTTACTTCTTTCCACAGGTTGTGTACACAAAACCAGATAATCTTTTTATACCACTAAAAATAATACTAAGGGAACCAATGTACCTACTCTCTGTCCAAGAATTCTGTGTTAGTAGATCAGGATAGAGAAAAACATTATTACATTAAACATTACAATAACACTAAAACAAAGGTTATTCGTTTTCAAAAAACACTCTATTGTTTCATTATTGAATTTTACATCATGTTAATGTATAATTAGTGTGGTAAATAACGAGAAACTGAACAATATGGGTTTTATAGAAGTTTCCTAAAAATTACTTATATTACAAATGAAAAATCTTGTGCTCTTCTGCTGTGTATATGTTCCAAAAGGCTAGACTACAAATTCTAATTTGCTATGGTAGTTGCAGTATGAAACAAACTAACTAGTTCTCAGCTCATTATTTCTTCTTTCACACAAAATTAATCAAAAATTAAAGCTGTATATGTAAGCAGTTTAGTAGTCTGAATACAGATCAGCAAAGTGTTTTTATTCTAATGTGTGAGTTTGAGTTTAAATCATATGTTTAATCATCTATTAATTTGCAGATTCATAAAATCTGGCAATTAACTCAAACTAAGAGGTATTTTTTCCATTATACTTGTGTTAAGTGCTTGCACACATATGCATACATATATATCTAAATTTCTCTTGCCTTTCAAAAACAAGAGCTTCATTTTTATATACTTATATTCCCATAATCTGCTTTACAGGTTTCATGTGTGTTCTCACATAAAGGTTTTACTGCATATTTGACATTATATTTTTCAGTGAAGGTCCACAAAGATGGTGAAAGGGACTGGAGCATCTCACATATGAGGAAAGGCTTAGACAGCTGGGACTGTTCATCTTGGAGAAGAGCAGGCTCAGGATTAGGAATATTCATTACTAATGTATATAAATACCTGAAGGGAGATTGTAGAAAGGACAGAGCCAGGCTCTTTCCAGTGCTGCCCAGTGACAGGATCAAAGGCAATGGGCACAGACCAAAATGTGGAAGGCTTCCTCTTGAACATCAGAAAACATATTTTGTGACTGAGCACAGGCACGGGTTGTCCAAGGAAGTTATAGAGTCTTGATCCTAGGAGGTATTCAAAAGCATATACACATGGTCCTGGGCAATCTGTTCTAGGCAGACCTGTTTGAGCAGAGGGGCTGGATGACCTCCAGACATCCCTTCCAACTTCAATTCTGTGATTCTGTGATTTGGTGATTCTGTGACATTGTGAGTAATAAAGCTTGGTTGCTTCAGTTTGGTCACTAATGGTTTTTGATGACTCTCAAGCCAACTACCACAAGTAAAACCAAACAGGCCTAAACAATCTATTTTTAGACATGCCACTTGATTAACTTTTGAAAGTATCTCTTTCTCATTTTCTGTGTGAATTTCACCCAAACCCCCCCCCAAACCTGAAACTATTTCTGAGGAACACACTTTAATGGTCAACTTTTCCTTCAAGATATTTTATGTAAGTACTCTGATGGTAAAAGGCAGGATCCATTTGCAAGGACTAGGGATATATTTTTCAAAGATTGTCCTACACCAGATAAAAGCTATCAAGCATCATATAAACCATAAAGAAAATACATATCTGTATAGATAGAAGGAAAGAGAGACACTCAGGTCTGTATCCAAACATACCAACAATGCAGAGCCTGATAGCAATGCTCTCTTGAACTCCCTTTTCCACACAGCACAAGCCTCCTTTCTTGATAAGAAAAGGAAATCCCATTGCTGCTCTCTCATCCACTGAATGACCTACTGGTTGTTCTGCTACATCTTCTTCTCGTTATAGACCTGGATCAGGAGATCTATTGTCCCATCACTGTCTAACTCTTTAAAAAGACCAACAGGGAGTGGGAAGACAGGTCTTAGTGCACTGCAGTGGAAATGACAATAAACAATTCCACCTTCCATGATCTTACCAGCAAGCACAAAAGAAGATTCCACCAGACTCAGCTGAGAAATATGCTTGCAAATTAGCTGGTTTCACCATACAATTTTGAGGTTTATTTCAAGTCTGACTTTTCCCATAGGTCACTGGGTCTCACTAAGCCATAGGATGACAGGCCAGAAAATGTTTTCTTCACAGGTGTCTATTCTTCACTCAGTCTTCTACACTGCGACTGTAGGAAGCAGATCAAAAGGTCTGTCTGACCCTGTCTCTGACAGTGGCCTTACAGCAGATGCCTGGGGAAAAGAATAAGCATTGCATGGTCTCCCAGATCTCAGTAGTTTGCAACTCAAGACTTTCCTGATTCTGAGGTGATTCTGTTTTGTTTTGTTTTAGCTTGAGTTTTCAATGCATCTTTTTCATAAGTTCATTCAGGCGTTTTTTCAACCTACTTTATGTTTCTGCATTTACATTTGGTTTTAAGCAGTAATTTGTTATTTTTTTTTAATTATCTAGTTTTTAAAGGAGACCAGACAGCCCACAGTCTTTCCTTATTTTCCCCTTCCACATTCTTGTATTTTCTAGGCACCTAGTGTGTATACTCTTGCTCATGTCTTTTCCAGTCTGAAAGATCCCTCTGGCTTTAATTCCCAGCTGCACAAACATTGCCTGCACCTTTAACGCTGCCACCTTTCTACAAAAGTGGAATCTTTTCCAGCTTGACTTCCAACTTGGCTTGCCCTTGCTGAGATGGTGAAGGAATGGGGACTATGCACACAATTCAAGACGCAGGCTTACTATACACTATACCAGATCTTGGGATACCTGAGACTTCTTTTACAGTTTCTGGTCATTCCCATGTCTCTTCTTTAAAGCCTCTTCAAGCTTTCAGTGTCCATATTGAGTTGTTGATACCTGGCCACAATTCACCAGTCCAGCAATAATCACATGGGTGCCAACCAAGCACAGAAATAATGGCCAAATATTTCAAACAGTATTTCTTTGGCCACAGCACTATGCTCACATTTAGCTGATAATTGACAATGAGTTGCAAGTCTTTCTCAGAGCTACTCTTTCTGTAGCAGGAAGAACTGACATACAGTAGGTGACTGGACTGTATTAGCTCAGGAGGATCCTGATGCCAGAACACGAGGCATGCAAAAGCAGTCTGTAGTATTTGTTGTCCCTGTGTGGTGCATGTATCACTGGTTACACACACATTACAGAGGGATCTAGACTGTTGGTGTAAGTGCTGTGACTTCTTTTTTATTGTTCCTCCAGCTTTCACATCATTAGTGAATTGATCAGTAATGATTTCATGCCATAGATAAAAATGTTAAACAACTCTAGGTCCACAGAACTCAAGCCAGCAAAACATCTACTCAGTGATGCTTCCCCAGCAATTGTTTCTCTGAGGACATAATTTACATAACGCTTTCACCTGACTGATATATATTGATTTGGTATTGCTTTTGTTCTTTAGTCAAAATGCTTTGCAATGCCAAGTTAAAATACCTTACAGAACCCGAATTGTATTACATCAATGCTTTTAGCACCCAAGCTTACTGTGACATTTTTTTTCTTTAAAGTTGGCTTAACAAGATCAATTTTCAATAAATCTATGCCTATTTGCATTAATTACTTTTTCTTAACTCTTAAAAAAAGTCACACCTATAACCCATCATTTCAATTGTCCTCAATCTACACCAGACAGACAAGTTTATAATTGCTTGAGTCACCCTACTTCCTCTCTTTAAGTATTATCAGAGCATTAGGGTTTTTTGGTGCTCTGGAACTGCCCCAGCAGTCCTCAAGACACAGACAGTCTGAAAGTTTAGCAGCTCAAGCAGGTTATAAAATTCAGAAGCTAAAATGCCCAACTTGTAAAACTACTATCTAATATCTTTCTGAAAGCATTTGATCATGATCTTCACATCATGCACATATATTTTCTGGCTTTTTCTCAAATGTATAACAGAAACATTTTCATGTACTTAGTGCATTTGAATAATGTTGCCAGGATTACATTGATACCCAAATACTCAAACATTTATATTTATAAATTCTGCTTGTCATTTATGCCTCCTTAAGAACCGGGAAAACCTCACAGGGTCAGATGAAAGGCCCATTTTGCCCAGTAGATCTAGTAGCAAAAAGAAATGCTGTATATGGATGGTGCACAAACCTGGTTGCTTAGGTCCATCCCCTAGTATTACTCTGAAATCTGCAGCTGCTATATTAACAGTTCTGGAGAATGTGTTCCCTCCTTGGGGAATTAGATGCTGCTTCTTTTTTTCTTTCTTTTCTTTTTTTTTTTTTTTTCTGCAGGTCAGAAACTAATATAAAAAGCTATCAGCTCTTCACTTTTTCATTTATTATATTTTTGGCTCTTTGGATTTTTATTTTATGAATAACAAAATCATCTTATTCTTCCAGATTGTTGTTTTTTAGGTATCTCTTAAAATGTTTTCTGTTACTCTTATTTTTCGTGGCCAGGTGATCCTGTTTCTGTTTGAAGAAGGTTCTGTAAGTACTGTTCCTTACATTCATACTCACACTAAGCAATCTGTATTTTATTTTGAAGCATGAAGCAAGTAATCTTTTCTTATTAGTTGCTGGATTTTTAGATGAATGTTTTTAACTATACCAGTGTAAAATCTGTACAGAAAGTTTTCATTAAATCACTCACACATAGAAAATAAAACTTAAAAACCTTAATTCTATTTTCTTAAATAAATTAATATGTGTTATCATGAGGATTTTAACTCAAAAATATTTAGACAGAATTTCCCCTAAAGTTGTTTATTTTCTCCAGGCACTGTAGAGAATTTTCAAAAGGCATAGCATCAAAAGAATTAGAACTCCATTTCTATAATTCCTCTATTTAGCATGTTGATCCACAGGTGAAGATTGTATTGCATTATGCAATTTTCATAATTTAAAACAAAAAAGAAAACTTTTTAATTCATAATTATTTTTAAAAAAATGAATGTAAAGAAAGCATAGCTGGAGTTGCAATGGCGTAATGGGGTTGTCCAAACTAAGCATAACATTGTTGACACCGAGAAAAACTTCAAAAAGCCTACCAAAACACTTTTGAAGATGATTGTTTCATGATCAGCTCTGGTTAAAAAGCTGTGCCATAAGGGATATATTCTGAAAGCTCTTTTGCAAGTGCTTGGATATCATCCACATCAGCTCTGGTACTATGCAGCAGAGACTAACTTCTAGAAGGTAGCTTTTATGTTGCATTTTCATAGCCTAGTGGGATACATATGAGAGTGTGGTGGTTTCACCAACAGATAAGACCATGTGGTCCTGCACTCACTCCCCCCACCTGGAGAGATGGGATGGGAGACACAACAAATGGTATTGTGTATTTCCTAGGGTAGCTAGTAATGTTACATGCTCCAGTGAGTTCATCCTTCCTTATAAGAGAATAGCTTTTGTCTTTGCTGCATAGACTTCTTAGCTCTAGCAGTAATATTTCTTTTAGAAAGATTATTTCTTGCAGCAATACTCTTATTGAATAGAATTCACGTGTCCTTGCAACAAATACATGCAAATAAACCCATTTCCTCTTTTAGTGATTATGAAGCAATATCAAGACTTTCAGGCTTTTGCACACCATCAGATATATGTGCATTACAGTACAGGACACATTGTTTCCTAGACTGATAGATGTTCTTTTTGAAAATTACCTTCTGTGTGTTTCCTTCTGCTTGGTGTGTTCTAATAGTCTTGCTTGATTGCACTATAGATACAACAAGTTGTTTTTTTCCTGGAAGAACAACAATATGGCCACTCAAAATCACCTCAGTAGCAAGTTATTCTCAAGGTTTTTCTACACAGTAGTTTTGAGGTAGACTAGACAAGGTGAATCATAGAATCACAGAATCATAGAATGGTTTGGGTTGGAAGGGACCTTAAAGATCATCTAGTTCCAACCCCCCTGCCATCAGCAGGGACACCTTTCACTAGACCAATTATCTTTCAACATATCATTTCATTGTTTGTCTTTTTAAGTAAGATATTTACTTGTCTGGACATGGTCATAAGGTATTTCAGTAGTAGCCACACATCCCAAAATTATTTTAAAGATCTTTGCATCACATAGCTCTAATGCAATAGGAAGTTACTCTCATTTTGAAAGAGGAAAATGAGGCGATGCTTAAATTAAAGTGACTGTTAAAGAACAGAGTGAAGGTCTCCAGCTGGACCTGTGCCTCCCAAGGTTCATTGTGCTATCTATCTGATGTACTACCTTTCTGCACTAGTCTCCAGATTGATGTCATACTTTTTCCCTCCTTATTGTACTCCATAGCCTAAAGAAGGCTAATGACATCATAGGAAAACGAGATATGTAGCTACGTGTCTCTTCTGTGTTTAAGTTATTGAAAAATATAATAAGATCATATTTCTCAATGCTGCCAACATATGCCAAAAAATTGTTGATGAAATATACCCATAAGCACAACAGTACACTATGAATCCCAAAGAAACCTAGCCTTGGATGAACAGAAGGTGATAAATATACATTGAAATTTCATTAAAATTATCGATTCTAAACAGTCATACATAGAAATCTACTATAAGTGTTTTGTTTGTATGGTTGCAAATTATACGTGTTGCACTGAACTGAATAAAATCATGTTTGAGTGAACTCTAATAAAGTGAAATGTCACTTCATACATTTGAATTAAAGTCCAGCTACTTCAATGAATCGGGCTTTGCAAATTGCAATTTTAATAATAATGAACCTTTAATTAGTGATGTTATGCTATAAGGGAAAGACTTTTGAAATGAGCATGCACGACAGTCTTGTCTTTGGTTGCTTAGTTAGTGAATGCTGCTTAAAACTGTCCTCTCTCATTTTCACAGCTTAGAGACTTCTTAAAAGTAACACTAGCTTCAAGTACTATTAAAAACAGCAGTAATACACTTGTCTGTAGGCACTGTATAGGAAAGAGGCCAATCTGTTTATAAATGAGAAAAAAAAATTGGACAGCAAATTTATTCTAAGGATAACCCTTTTCAATGTTTAAAGATTTTAGTTTGAAGGTTTTGGTTGGGGGTTTTTAATCTTTCTCCCTCCTCACTCCCCACCCACGGCAGAGGAGATGTTATTTTGCCAGCCTGTTTTTGCCTTTAAAAACATGAAAAGGTCTTACACAGCTTGGACTAGTTCAACTACAATGAATAGATCATGACTGTATTTTCTTAAAACTGTCCCTAACTGACTCTACAACATCTCAAGGAAACTCAGAGTTGAAATATTTTTATTGACTTGGAAAGGGTCTGATATATAGTTATTTTTCCTAATCTAAAAGAAGTCAGCAGAGCTTAGATAAGATACTCACTGATGTGGAAAGACTGCTATTTCAGCCTTGCTTGATATGAAATGACTATAAAAGACTTTTACCAACTTTAAGACACATTCTATTTTGCTGAACAATGTGGTTGTTACCTGTATTGCCTTCATTTCTAAAAGTTCTTTAAGGGATCACACATTAATTGAGATAATACAACACTGCATGTGAAACTTCTATTGGGTGAATTATTTGGCATAGAATATTTCTAGAGTTTTACATAGTTTCGTTAAACCTGTGTTACTGAAATACAATCTTATATCTGAGGCCACTTCACAAGTGCTAGAACTTTTCAAGGAGCTATTTATTCTTAGCCAGGAAAGACCGGTTCAGCAAAACAAAAAATTATTGGGAACATACGACAAAGCCATTACCCAAAAAGGTATCTTGATTTAAAATGATATTTCTGAATACAATCAGCTGTAGCAAGAGATCAGGGATTTGGGATCTGGTTTTAATGCTGTAAGTAAATGACCTGATGTAAAAGACCAACATTTTGTAATAGATTATATTGATTTTGCATTATTTTTTTTTCCTATCTTTCAGTAAACATTTTATAGAGGAAGAGATACTTAAACTTTTTTTCCTGGATTAAAAGAAGACTTGAGTTCATAGGCTGCTACCTGAGACATCATTTACAAGGTGAAATTACCAGGCCATTAACTGAGCACCAGTCACCAATCAAATTTTAAGCATCCAACTTGCTTGTTTTTTCTTAAACTCCTGTTGTCAGAGTGCACATTGATTCACTAGAGAGCTGACAACACCTCTGCAGAAATAATTAAAGGTCAATGACAGTCCTGCTGTTAAAAAATCTGGGCTTGTGGTCTATATGTTCTGGTTTTATAGAAAATGACCAATATATGTCTTATTTTAGAAAAGTTGTCTTTGCAAACTGCCTACAGCTTGCTATCTAAGGTGCTCCCTTTCAAGAAAAGACATGATTCATTCTTACAGGGTAAGAGGTTGAAATAATGGTATTGTGACTTCCTTAAAGTCAAAAGAGAGGTACAAGAGGCTTTGAGGATTTCAGGGGAAATTATGCAAGATCATAGCCTAGAGAAAAAAGATCATCCTTGACCTTAAGACTATTAGTTATTCTACTCTATCTTCAAAAACTACAAAAGATCGCAATTCCACCATGACGTGAGCGGTATTTTTTCTACTAAAACTTGTTTAGAACAACATAAACTGAATAGAAAATAACAAATTTTGCAGAATGGTAGCCATCCTCCACACCCTACAGACACCTATAATTCCAGTTTTCAATTGTAAGTCTTATATCACACTAGAAACGATTGCAAAAATCATATTCTTGCAATCAGTTCCTGCATATTTAAAATATATAAAGGGAATTAATTGCATTAATATATAAAGAGCATTAGTTGCTTTCAAGCAGTGAAGATTATTTCATGGCACAGCTTCAGGATCATGGCCTATACGTTTGTCTTGATGGGTAGCAAACAATGTCAAAAGCACAAGGAAATGTGTAATTTAAAAATAAGAACAGCACAGGAGCATCATGTACCCAGACCATAAATATCTGATATAGTTCCTGAAGCAGTAATTTTGTTTTATTTGAGGTGAAAAGGGAGGAAAAAACCCACAATCCTGTGTCTATTTAAATAACTTAGTTTTAAATTACAACACTTTCTCCTCAGATATTGTATCTCAGAACTGACAGAATTATGGTCATTTTTACTCAGAGAAATTAACATATATCAGTTTCATCATTCCCCCAGTAAGCAGCTATTACAGGGATTAAAATTTTTTGTATCATATTCTGTGATCAGGGAAAGGTAGGTGTCAGCACAACTACTCCCTAAGAAAAAAAGGCAAAGGTTCCTGAACAATCAGATGATCATAAGTTCCAAAGGAAAAGCAACCTGGCCTGGTCTGGTGGTTCAGCAATTTTTCCTGCATGGTGGAAAATAAGCCAGGTCTCCACACCCCAAGCAAGTGTCACAGCCAAAGCAAGTGTGATATGAGTGAAGCGTGTTTGCAGTTCTATTCTCTCTCCTTGTTTTTCTAAATATTATCTAATTTATTGCTTTTTCTTCAGGCAAAAGGGCCTGATATGGAAATGAAACTTAGTCACAGGCCAAATCTTTCAAAAATGTATCATCCCATCTAGACATTAGTCTTAGCATTTTATTCACAAAATTATATAAATATACATATATATTTAAAAATATTATTTTTTTCTTCCTTTAAAATATGAAACCATCAGTGATTTTTTCAGGTTCCTGAATTTCACTACATCATTCAAGTGAGAATGTGCAAAAGCGATAGACCAAGGAAATACATTCACTATAACAGGGAAATATTTTCTTTCAGATTATCAGTTTAAAAACTTGAATGACTGCTAAAAAAATTTAAATTTTCTTTTAAATTAAAAATTTAATCTCTTATCACAAATAAGGCAAAAGAAAGAGCAGAGAACAGAAGTTATCTATTAATCACATGTATTTTTATTTTCTCCAAAAGACCTGGTTTTAATTAACTTATTTAGTCAAAGAAGAGAAATGTTTATAACAGTAGAAAATAAAGTTAAAATAGGCATAATATAAAGCATATGATTAAAATAATTGACAGTTTATACATGGTAATTTCTTAGTATCTGGCATGATCACTGTCAAACTATTTGTGAAGAGATGTAGGACTCCCTAGAGAGAATTATATTACTGAACATTTTTATGGAAGCTTTACTTTTTACAAAAGAATACAATAAAGCATCTTATCAGAAGTTGTTCATAGTCTTGCTGCTTTTAAATAATCTAAGATCATTATGATTATCTAGTTATACTGGGCCAAGTCCTTGCATAAGTTGTTTTAAGTGCACCTACCTCAATTTGCAAGATCTATGTGTTTGACCCAGACACTTTCTCTTTAAAGAAATAGGTTGCAAGTTAAACAAGGCTAGTTATAGCACGCTTTTGTGTTGAACTGTTAAGTTTTAATGCAATTAGAGAAGGGATGACTGCAGGGGGACTAGGTTTAATATCAGATTAAAAGTTGAAGAAACAGAACATTGAAACAAAGTTTTCTTTGAAATTCAGCAGAATATTTATAGAAAAATTGTTTCCAATCTCTGATTGCATTGTTGCTAGGAAAGAAAAAAAAAAACTTATGCTTTAGAAATGTACCTAGAAACAAATGGGAGGCTATAGATTGTTTGTTTGTGATGAGAAGTCCAGACTCAAAAGCCAATCGGAATATTTTTTAATGCATAATAGGGAAAATAACAGTAATCCTCCTACATCAGTAAAGGTTACAAATTCACACCATGGCCCCATCTGGAGTACTGCATCCAGGTCTGGAGCCCCCAACACAAGAGAGACATTGACCAGTTAGAACGAGTCCAGAGAACGGCGGCCACGAGGATGATCCGAGGGCTGGAGCACCTCTGCTACGAGGACAGGCTGAGAGAGTTGGGGCTGTTCAGCCTGGAGAAGAGAAGGCTCCGGGGAGATCTTATAGTGGCCTTCCAGTACCTGAAGGGGTCTACAGGAAAGCTGGGGAGGGACTTTTCATAAGGCCAGTTAATGACAGGACAAGGGGAAATGGCTTTAAGCTGAAAGAGGGTAGGTTTAGATTGGATATTAGGAAGAAATTCTTCACTGTGAGGGTGGTCAGACACTGGAACGGGTTGCCCAAGGAAGTTGTGAATGCCCCCTCCCTGGAAGTGGTTAAGGCCAGGTTGGATGAGGCTTTGAGCAACCTGGTCTAGTGGAAGGTGTCCCTGCTGATGGCAAGGGGGTTGGAGCTAGATGATCTTTAAGGTCCCTTCCAGCCCAAACCATTCTATGATTCTATGTTTCTATGATTCTATGCTTTGACAAGGTGCAAAGTTCAGTAACACGGTTAGTTACTGGAGAGATGATACAGAAAATTTTCTTGAACTATAGAATAATTTAGATGCAAAAGACCTCTGGATGTCATTTAGTCCAACTTGGTTTGCACTCCCATTTCAAGTAGGGACAACTTAAAGCAATTTTCTTGGGACCTTGTTTAGTTAAATTTTGGTTGGAGATTCATGGTACAGATCTTGACAGCTAAACTAAAGGTTTCAAGCCGTGTAGTTAAATTATCTTTTTCTTAATTAGCAATTTTCCCTTCTTTTCAACTACAGTGTTAATAAACACAAAGTTAGAAAATGTTGTAAAATAACCCAGTGACTCACTTTTACCAAAAACTAATTATTTTTCTATGGGATCACACTGAGGACTCACTTGCATTTTTACATACAAATACAACTTTTGGAATCTGTTTCATCAACTTTTAAAACAAAGCTAGGGAAACTATAAGTCAAGAAACAAACAACAACCAAAAAAAAAAAAGGAAAACAGAAGGTCTAACTCAACATTTTATTTTAATTTCAGCAAATTGTCCAGGAAAGTTTTATTTCATTTATAATTATATAATCTATAATATTTGTTCTATTATAGTTTATAATTTGGACAGATGGATTTTTTTTTTTTAATACTGAGAAGAAAGACAAAAAGGATAAATAAATTTTCAGAGGGTATTTTTTTAATATACCCTTTGGCCTGCCATTTTTATGAAATTCCCCCTCCTCCAAGGGAACCTAATAGCTTTATTTCTTGGAGATGTTGTCTGTGAACAGCTGAAAATATATTAAAACAAAATCAAAAACAAAACAAAGGAAAAGAAACATCCCAATTAGTGGCAGGCAAACTTCATAGTCAAAGGTTACATTAAAATTTCACAAAGTTTTGATGTCATACATGTAGTTCCTGTAAGTGGTTTCTTGCATGACGTACAATAAGAGTGGTCATAGTGGTGAGTGGTGAGTGCCCATAGTCTCACTAAGACAGTCATTGGGAAGTATTCAAGATAGTCACTTGCTTAATTCAACAACCCTGTCTCTATTATTATTTTTTTGAACTGGTACACAGCTGAGTCACTGTCCGCTACTGTACAGCAAGACCATTTCCAATAAATAGAAGTTCTCTCATTTATTTAACAGGAGTTAATAGAAATGTCCTAGGTATTGAATGACCCTTTTTCATTAACTTCCATACTAAAAATACACACAAGCAACATAGCAGACAAAAACAACTATGCATTGCTCAGTTAAAAAGAAAATGCTACCATATTATGCAATTGTTCCCCCTCTGAAGTAATTTTGATTTCCTTCTTTCTCCTCTATTTGATGACATTATAGAAACACTTTTCCAGTTTAGACAGATTTTTCTTTTTTGCTTCATTACATTAGCTTTTTCCTTTCCCTCAATTCTGCAGTGAGCAGACTGCATGCACACACACATGCACACACACCCCGCCTTTCTCAGTTTCTGCTTTTAGCAATAATTTGCACATAATGGAACAGCCAGAGGGGGTTTGATCAATGACCTCTGTCTCGGAGATGTTGTTTCAAGGGAAACACATCTGCCAACATAAAGTATTGGAGCAATCATAGCTCAGTGAGCGCCATAATAAGCAACTGTTACACTGAAGCCATCAGTCATGTTCAGTTACAGACCTGAAAGGATATGGCACCTCAGGGAGCAATGTCCTTCCATAAATTTGGGCAGCAATGAAGAATGATTTGCAATCAAGTAATAAAAGGCCTAGAAAAGGTCCACCATGCATACTAACATCCAATAAAGCTGACAAAGAAAATAAAAAACCTTGGCATTGTTTGCTCGTTATGTAAACTACACAGCTGTCCAAGCAATTAAGATATGATTTTGGGAATTCTCTCGTAAAAATTTGCTAACAGCGTTTCCACTTGTGAAAGTGACATTCTTCTTTATCAGTAAAGTGCATTTCATTACAGTAATGCAATTTCATCTAGCTTAATAGTAGGAATTGCTTAACCTTATGGCAAGAGTAGGTAAACAACATAAAATTAATGACACTCTGTGCATTGTGGGAATAGATTTGCATTAGTGACAGCAGTGATCAAGTAATAGAGAAACTAACATACACTTCCAATTGTTGTTACTCTAGGGATTTCTGTTCACTATCTGCAAAGTCATATTGCTGTTTTTCTGGTTGCAAAATTCACAGTAAGTGTTGCAATTTTTCAGTACTAACACTAATGAAATAAGCATGATAAAACAGGTATAGGTCTGAGAAGATCCATCTTCACAGGCAGGATAAAAATATAAATGAAACAGGAAAGACACGCAAGGGTCTTTAAGAAGTATTGATTCACTTTAAATGTGCAATGCTCTCATGATTCAAGAGGGCTTTTTCTTCCATTCCCTCAGATAAGAAAATTTGCAAGTGCTACAGTCACCACTTCATGTTCTGATACTTTTATGGATCCAGCTATAGGAATGCTTATTCTGCTTTATAGGCTGTACTTCTACTATTAATGGTATGGTTTCATGTCATACTATTAATGGCATGGTTTCACAGTGTTATGGCTAGGATGATTCTCTAGTATGTGAGATTTTTTACATGACAAAGTCAAGAAAAAAACACAGAGAACATATAAAGCCACATCTGCCGCCAGCAGGATCTTCAGTGTTTTGTACTTCCTTTCTCCAGTGATGAGACTTTACAGACTTACAACAGTGCAAGCATACCAGTAAAGCCTGTTGTGGGAAGTCTGGTCTCTTTCTTATCAGGAGGTGCTTTCTCTGTCGCTTTTTGATACCGAGGTTAAGAAATCTATGACTTAGAGAGGTTTGGTGACTTCTTTAAAAGTCTTAGGCCAGTACGAACACGTGCAAAAATAGGAGGAGCCCCTGTTAATGCAGTTGAATCTTGATTGCTAATACATACAACATTTCAGCTCCTCTTTGTTTCAAAGGAACTACTTAATAAAACTCATCTTATTAATTGTAGTGCTAGGAGTATGAGCAAGAAACCCACCACAGAGATACTGGGAAGTAGGAGGATGGGGAGTGCTATAGCAGAGATCAGCAAGTCACCTCCGTCAAGGACCATTACTTCTGCTGGGGTTTTTATTTTGGTTTGTTTTGCTCTTTTTCAGTTTATTTCTTAATTTAGAGCTTTTCATTTAAAAGAAAAAAAAATTGTCTCTTTCTTTCAGACAAAGGACATAAATGGAATTATTAAATGTAAATCTCATTCACTTAAATAACTTCATGACAGAAAAAATGCCTCAAGCTGAAGAGATTCCTATTAACATACACATAATAGACAAGCTGGAGAAAAAACAGTATTGGTCTCAAATCTCCTTGAGCAACAGCAATCCAAGGGGTTATTTGAAACAATAGTGGGTGACACTTTCAAATAATATTGGGTTAGACTCTTTGTTCAAAGTGTCCTTTTCATATCAAAGTCATTCCTCAACAGGAAAAAGATTTAAAGTTATAAAAATTAGAGCCATGCAACTAGAGGGAGAGGACATCTTACCAGCAATTCATGGGCTCCTTGATTATACAGACCCAGAGTGGAAAGTCTAACAAAGGGCAAATTCCTCTTACTTAAGATGCACCAGGATGTTGTTCCAGATGGCAGGCCAGACACATCACTGGATTAATGAGAGCAGGATACAATGAACATTATAAATCTCAAGCTTAAAAAAACTAAATTGGTATAATTCCTAAACCAACAGGACAATTACTATGTAGAAACGAGCAGGTCTCTTCATGGATGATCTCTAAACCAAGTAAGAAGGGGATTAAGGAGATGCAATATGCAAGTCTCCAAAGGCATTTTAGTCTTAACCAGTTTATTTCACATCACAGTATGACTCCAGAATACTGTAAGTAGTTAACAGAGTTAATTCACGATAGTGAAACTGATCAAAAACAATGCTAAACAACTCCTGCAGGGTTTCAGAAGTCTGAAACCCAGATTTACAAAGTAAGCTTTTCTTCAATTATTCAAAGACTTTTTTTTTTTTTCCTTTTTTGCAAGTCAGCCTACAGCAAGTTTAGGAAAACTAGGCAAGGATCCCATTATCTTTACGTGCTATTATCCAAAACAAAGCGCTTTTTAGAGGAGAAAAATACACTTCAGAATAAATCTAGACAAGAGATCACTGTTGCATTCACAAATTAGTCGCTCATTCTTGGAGGAAGGAAATAAGCCCTACAGGTAGTGCCAAACAGCTCTCCATAAACTGTTAGTTTCTAGGGGAAGTCCTGCAACCATTGTTCATTTCTAAATATGAAACTATTATATTATTTTGTAGTTTTTCCAGTTATAGCTCCCAGGGCTTACAAAAAGCACTGATACATCAAAGACAACATCAGGGGAAAAAAAAAAAAAATACAAACCCACACCTAAACATGGATCTAAATTGAGATCTATTCACATGCACCAAGACAGAAGAAAATTTCTGAAGTCCTCCTGGAAATTATTATTAAATCAGAGGAGGGACACCATGTCTTAATTCCTCTAACATTTTTATTTCATTGATCTCATTCTTCTATGATTTGGACTCAAAAAACTCTACTCTCCACCTGTGGTTGTCTAGTTTCCACAGGATTGCTTATTGCTCCTTACACAACAAAGCATTCTTTTCTTAGAAGATGACCTATCAGTGCTAGCCTCATTTATGAAGGGAAACCTAGTATTCATTGACTGAACATAGTAGACCTGAGAGAAGGGGAAGTAGATTTCATAGAATTATAAAATCAAAGAAAATTGTGAGTTGGAAGGGACCTGTAATGATCATCGAGTCCACCTCCTGTCCCTGCATAGGACAACCACTAGATTCACAACATGGGTCTGAGGGCATTGTGCAAATGCTTCTCAAATATTGTCAAGTTTGAATATTCACCTATGTCACAGAATCTTAGAATCATAGAATATTGAGTTGGAAGGGAATCACATCATCGAGTCCAACTCTTGCCCTAGCATACAACAACCACAAGATTCAGACCATGTGTCTGAGGCTGTTGTCCAAATGCTGCTTGAATGTTGTCAGGCTTGGTGCCATGATTACCTCCCTGGGAAGCCTGTTCCAGTGCTCCACCACCCTCTGGGTGAAGAACCTTTTCCTAATGGCCAACCTAAAGGTCCCCTGGCACATCTTCCTGCCATTTCCCCTGGTCCTATCATTGGTCACCAGGGAGGAGACAAGTGCCTACTTGGGTATCAATGAACTACGTTAGAATTTTATGAGAATTCAAGCTTAATTAATATTAGCCTTAAGATACAATTTTAATAAACAAAGTACTTGAATGTAAGTAAGTAAATAAATATTTCTATAAATAGAATATGTAGTGAAATAAATTATCGCAATCAACAATACATTTGTGTTGCATTAAAATACTGAATGGTAAGTCATTCAGAAAAGTTACAACTGCAAACAGGAAATCTATACTACATAATAACTAGTTCAATGAACAAATTGGTCTAACTTATGTAGGGAACATTTTATGTATGTGACTGTTTAGACTAGTGGGGATTTTCACAATAAACAAACAGCACCAGACATTTCAACAAGAAACAGCTTAAATTCTAAGTGTGCATCATTGCCTTCATTCCATAAATTGTGCATGTGTGGAATTTCCCAACATTTCAGTAGGAGTAAATTAGTACTATAAGGTTTGTTAAAAATTAAAAGTTATTTTTGTAACATCTATATTTTACGATAGACAAGATGTTTGATATGCCCTAATACTGTAGTTCCAAATTTCAAATATTTTGTGATCATGGGTTTTTTGCTTGGCTAACAGATGTTAACTATAATGGGACCTTGCCTATATTATGAACAATGACAAAAATCATATCCTTTGATAAAGTTTCTTGATGCAAAATGTTAAACCTATTTGTTTTATCATCATAAATACCTGTTAATTGGAATAAATTTTAAAAAACTGAAGCATCACAGGAAACCACTTCAAGTGAAAACCCTGTTTTCCATCTTCATATGCAGCAAGCTGGTGGAGAAGGTCTGAATCCTACAGACATGAACCTCCAGTTAGACTTCACAATCATTTGTAACAATATAATCAAATTACCACAACTAGCAACATAATCACATAACTAGTGGAGGTTTATTGGTGGAAAAAGAGTTTGGAAAAGGTTAACACACTCTTAATGTTTCCTAGTGCAATCATTCTTGAGAAACTTAACCACTGCTTTTCAAAAGTAAGTTCTGGAGTACAAGATGTTTGCTTTATTAAATTACAGCTGATTTCTCAAATTTGACTTCCTTAAAATGTTTTTTCTTCCCAATAAAGAAAGTTATTGCCACTCAAGTACAGTTAAAAACTAGGAAAAGGAATAATCTGTTAAAAAATTAATAGTTACAGTGTCATCTATTAAGGCACTACCTAGACCTATGTTTGGCATGATCAGAACATTAAAAGTTAGTCTCTGACCCAATGAGACAATAAGCTAAGTAGATCATGCCTTCATTTATGTAAGTCAGACTATTACATTTTCCAAGTTCTCAGGCTACATATAAAGAGCATGCACCACAGATGCTCCTTGGATGCTCCAGGGAAGTTTCTTCTGGACCTCACTCCCATTTCCTTTCTGATAAAAACCAACATGAATGTGCAAAGCATGGAGGAAAGAAAACAAACATGTTTAGAATAGGGAACATTTTCAGAGCACCACCCCGGCCTAGCAGATCAAAGTCAGTCCTGAGTCCATAATGATTTTTTTGATAGCGCAAACTTGTCTTAGAATCATAGAACCATAGGATGTTGTGAGCTGGAAGCGACCCACAAGGATCATTGAGTCCAACTCTTGCCCTCGCATAGGACAATCCCAAGATTCAGACCATGTGTCTGAGGCCGTTGTCCAAATGCTTCTTGAATGTTGTCAGGCTTGGTGCCATGATTACCTCCCTGGGAAGCCTGTTCTAGGGCTCCACCACCCTCTAGGTGAAGAAACTTCTCCTAATGTCCAACCTAAACCTCCCCAGCACATCTTCCTGCCATTTCCCCTGGTCCTTATCATTGGCCACCAGAGAAAAGAGATCAGCGTGCCCCTTGTGAGGAATTATAGGCTGCCATGAGATCTCCTCTCAGTCTTCTTTTCTCCAGGCTGAACACACCAAGCGACATCAGCCTCTCCTCATACAGCTTCCCCTCTAAATCCTTCACCAATTTAGTGGCCTCCTCTGGACATTCTCTAGCAGCTTTAGATCCTTTTTATACCAGTGCAGAGTACAGCAGGACAATCACCTCCCTCACCCGGCTCGCCATGCTGTGCTTGATGCACCTCAGGACACGGTTGTCCCTCTTGGCTGCCAGGGCACACTGTTGGCTCATGTTCAACTTGCCATCAACCAGAATCCCCAGGTCCCTCTCCGCAGGGCTGCTCTCCAGCCTCTCCTTCCCCAGTCTGTGTGTGTGTCCAGGGTTGCCGTGTCCCAGGTGCAAAATCTGGCACTTGCCCTTGTTAAAATCCATACGGTTGGTGATTGCCCAGCTCTCTGATTTATCGAGATCTCTCTGCAGGGCCTCTCTGCCCTGCAGAGCCTCCACAGCTTCTCACAGTTTGCTGTCATCAGCAAACCTTGTTAGCAGTCCTTCGAGCCCTGTATCCAAGTCCTTGATGAAGACATTAAAGAGCACTGGGCCCAGGATGGATCCCTGCAGGACCCCACTACTAACCAGTTGCCAGCCCAATGTAACCCCATTGACTAGAACCCTTTGAGCCTGACCCATCAGCCAATTGTTCACCCATAGCAGTGTGTGTTTATTCAGCTGTACGCTGGATATTTTCTCCAGGAGGATACTGTGACAGATGGTATCAAAGGCTTTACTGGAGTGCAAACATCGACTGGCTTCCCTTGTTCAAGGAGGTGGGTAACCTTACCATAGAAAGTAATCAGATTTGTGAAGCAGGGCTTTCTTCTCATGAACCCATGCTGGCTGGAACCAATGATTGTGTTGTCTTTCAGGTGTTTTTTCAATAACTTCCAGAACAATAATCTTCTCCACCATTTTGTCAGGCACAGAAGTGAGACTTACAGGCCTGTAGTTGTCAGGGTCTTTCCTCTTGCCCGTCTTGAAGATTGGGACATTTGCCAGCTTCCAGTCAACTGGGACCTCTCCAGATTCCCAAGAGCATTGAAAGATCATTGAGAGAGCTCTCGTTAAGACATCTGCCAGCTCTTTAAGTACCTTTGGATGGATCCCATCAGGCCCCATTGACTTACAGGGATCCAGCTGGAGTAGAAAATCCCACACAAGTTCAGGGCTGGTAGGGAGTTTACCATTCTCACAGTCATGGTTCTCTAGCCCGGGGCTCTGGGGGTTCCTGACCCCATCCTTGGTGTTGAAGACTGAGGTGAAGAAGACACTGAATGTCTCTGCTTTGTCTGCGTCCCTATTTGTGAGGTGACCATGCTCATCAAGTAACAGGCCAATGTTATTCCTTGTCTGCCTTTGGCTAGCAACATATTTTTAAGAGCCCTTTTTATTGTCTTTCACAGTACTAGCCAGCTTTAACTCTAACTGAGCTTTAGCTGCATGGATTTCCTCCCTGCAGTGGCAAACGGCATCTCTGTAGTCCTCCCATGTTGCCTGACCTTGCTTCCACTGGTCTTTTTGTGCCTTAGTTCGAGAAGATGCCTGCTCAGCCAAGGTAGCTTTCTGCCTCACCTGCTTGACTTCTGACATGTTAGGATTGCTCCTGTGCTCTTAGGAGGTGGTACTTAAAAAGTGACCAGTACTGAGGGACTCCAACACCTTCAAAATCTTTTTCCCAGGGGACCTTACTAAGTAGTTACCTGAGCAACCCGAAGTCCAGTCTCCTCATATCCAGAGTTGAGGTCTTGCTTGTAATTTTCCTTCTGTTATCAACAGATTTTGAACTTGACTGCTTCATGGTTAGTGTGGCCAAGGCAGCCACCAGTTGCCATTTCACCCACAAGGCCCTCTCTGTTGACGAGCAACAAGTCAAGGAAGGCACTTTACCTGGTCCTTTCCCTAGAACCTGTACCAAGGAGTTGTCATACATCTAGCTAAGAAAACCTCTGGACTTGTTTGTACTAGTTGTGTGTTATTCCCAGTTGAAATCTGTGAGGTTGAAGTGCCCAATAAGGACTAGGGCAGGGATTTTAACTCTTTGATTTCTTCTCATTTTTCTGAAGATTTATTTGAAGCAGATAAATACGTCCATCATAGCATGCTTTCTAATCTATATTTTTTGTGTGCCCCCAGCACAGGGTTCTAATTTCTGTGAATAGTTCAAACTTCTTATTTCCCCATCCTTGTTTCCCTCTCAAACATCTTTTAGTAAAATTCAGTATTGTCACCACTTTGCAACTGAGGATACATAGTCTCCTTTGAACTGGGTGAGACTTTTTGCAGCCCAGAGGACTCTCCAGCTCAGGTAGTACAAATTATTATTCATTCTGAATCATATTTAGCACAGTGGCCAAAACCAATGTACTCTTCTCTGTTAGGTTTGATAAAATACAAATACCTAATGAGAGAATTTCATCCATTAATAGAGGGCCAGTGTAACCCTCCTGGACCTTCTGGCACTCATGGTAAATAGTACAATTTGAAAATAAGGCTGAGATTTTCAGAGTTCATGCCAACAACCATGTATTTTATGTCATAATTAAAGTGTTCAATTTAGTTGAAAGCCACTAATATGACATATAACTTGCCTTGATTAGACTCTCGACTGTCTCAGTGACAAATCATCCCCAACACCAGCTTCAGACTCATAGAAGGCAAACATTAGTCTACTTAACGTCCAGTACTTTGCACTGGAACTATGAAGATGTTGTCTCACCTAACACAACATAACTATCATGAAATGGAAATCAATTAACAAAGATATTCCTTTTATTCTTCTTTCTCCTCCCCCCATCTCTCATCATACAAATCTAACATATTCTGAAAGTTTAAGGCAGAAAAGCACAAGAAAAACATACAGTTCACATATGGTTGTATCACCACATACAGACACTAGTTTCAACTGTATTTTTTTGATGGATAAGATTAAAAGCAGCTGTCATGTAATGGAATGTGCTCAGATTTCCTGAATGTGGAATATCTGCTTTACATGAGACAGTGATTAAGCAAGTTTTTGGTTTTTTTAAATGTTTGACAGTATAGATCCTAGACCCGTTGAAGACCTAGCCATTCTGCTTTGTTCAGGAGAACCTATAAACTCTCTAATGTCATGCCCTAAACTTGTTGTACCTTAACTTTGGCCTTCATTTAATCTAAATATAAGACCAATAAGGACTTAAATATCCTCTAAAGATCTGTCTTCTATATTTCTGATACTTTGATTTCATTCAAAATAGGAAATAGCAATGTTTTGGCATTAATTTTTGGCTTTCAAATTGTAAGGTTGAGTGAAAAAAAGCCACAATTAATACATCAGAGAGCCCTGCCAGGCTTTTATAGCACTACAGGATTTTTCAGCTATAAAGAAACATATTGAATCTTTAGAGCACAGCCCATTCTTCACTGCTTCAGTTGTCTTCTTTTTTTTACAAGTCCCTGCCATCCTTCTCTGTGAATTGAATGCTAAACTGTCTCTGGAGAGATGTTATATTGCTTACAGAATGCCTCAGCAGATGGTGCTTCCTGTTGCAACAGAAGGCTGTGATTACACCTGAACTCTTCAAGAACTCTAACTTAAACAGAAAAACAAGATAAATCAGTCTTAAAGCTCTATCCTTTTCCTGCTCTGTTCTCCTACATTCAGGAAAAAGATGTCTAGATTTGGAAACTGCTAACATTTTACCAGAATAGTTTGTCCCAAACTCCATGTCTGATATTAGGTCACTCCATACCTGGTTATAGCACTGCTCATTATGGTTATAAAATAGAATAAATCTCCATCAGGAAGAGTCCATAAACACAAAATGAAGTACCATGAACACCATCTGTATTCAAAAGTTCAATGTTCTATAGCAGTTTGCCATTGGATGTGAAATGGACCCTTTTACAGAAGAACTATGAAGTCTTTGCAGCAGCATTCATTCTATCTATTCCCCCAATTCATTACTTTATGGAAAATGTAAGAAATCCTTAGAGCTAATCTTAGGACTATATAGTTTAAAACCAAGAACTATAACAATATCATAAACAGCTGAATATGTATTTATTCTTTCAATAATTAGCAGATAAATAATTATCATTGAAAGGCAGCCATCTGGAATAAAGAATTCCTGTAAATTATATTATGTTGTCTTTACATCCCAAACAGCGTTCTGCACTGTTTCTACAGACAGCCTCCAGAGTTAATATGGACAAGGCAGGACAAAAAGGGGTCACTGTTACTCTCTGCATGGATTAGTATTACAAATTAATGTCTTTTACCTGGCAGAGAAAGAATATCGTCAGTTGCATAGCTGCATCAAGCTCTGACTGCCTCTACCATAGCTATTTTGGGGTTTTATGATCTAAGTGGTTTCAGCTCTCATCTCGGTTCAAATCAAAATTCACGCTCAATTCTTTTTTAGAGTTCCAGGTGGCCAGAGACCTCTTGGGACCTTGCAAAACAGCACCAGATGAGAATAGGTACCGACCCTTCTCTTAAAGGAGTTTAATTGCTTCCCTCACTAAGTGATTATTTCATTTCTACCAGAGATCATGCTATAGAAACAGAAGTCACATTTTTCACCAGGGGTACAGGGTGCTACTGGGATCTGCCCACATCTTAAAGGCTGTTTACTAAAGCTGAAAAGACTGCCTTCACCCAGTGCTCATAGCCATATCACAACATTCCACCATAAACGGTTCCCCATCACAGAAGGATTTCCCAGATTGAATAAAATAGCATATTATACTCGTTATTTGGGTTGAGCAACTTGTATCAGTCTCTCCCCTTTCATACAGAAGTTTCATCAGTTTCATTGCAAACCTTAACAGAATTAAGTCATTGCTATTTTCAGTAAGATTTCAAAAGTCTCACTATACAAAACTGTTTATGAAAGCTACTAGTTTAAAAAAAATCTCTTCAGCATCTTACAAGTTTCAAAGCTTGTTAATTTCTTACAATGTTTTTGTGTAAGAATGTTTTCCCTAAAAGTAAGTTGTGACAGATCTGAATAGCAGAAGACAATTATCAAGTTCATTCTTTGAAATGGGGTAAAAAAACCTTAACTTACTAGGACATTATCAGTGAAAAATTCCTTTTCATGCCTTCTCCTGCATTCTCAGAATACACCTCTACAGTCTAACAGAGAGGCATGTGAAAGTTGCCAAGTAATTTTGTTACTGCACTGGTTTACACCAGTTTACCAAGCTCTAACCAGACTAACCCATATGGGATCTGTCTTGGCTCTCCAGCTTCCATGCTGTGCCTTTCTCTTGGTCTCTACATCCATATTCCTACCTGCTCTTATCTGTAGGTGACCTCTCTCCCCATCTGCCAAGCTCAGCTGCAGTCCAGCACAGACCAAGGCAGAAAGGTGTTCTCAGGCTCTTCTGTTCAGTGTCACTTTTCTTACTAATTCAAGGACCTAGCTGGTACATCTCTTCTTATGACTCACAAATAAAAAGAATTAATGTGTACTGACTGATCATTTATTAACGAGAATAGCACTCAGTCATCACTTAACATGAGCATATTGGGCAATATAGGAAGAGGCCTCTAAGGAAGGTATGGGGCAATAATTAAAACTCGGTTCAAATGATATTTTATTTTAAAAGCAATACTAATTCTGGCTTTGATTAGCTAGATTAACTTCTTTTACATGTCAGTGTTGATGTAGACCTGCCTAGCTATATAAGTACTTAAGCATGATGGCAAATATAGGAACAGGACAGGACAGCATTTTTGTTAGAACACAGAAATGAGAAATTAACTCACAATGGTTAGTCAAGTGTCACCATGGGGAGTGATGCACATTTAAACACATGAGAATAGATGGTAACATTTTCATCTGCACTAATTATATAGGGGTTAAAACTCATTGGTCATCTCAGATTCCTTCACTTTTTCTTTTTCTTATACATCTGTAACAATGACAAATCTTTTCATCTCTCACCAATGATATTTTTAAAACTTTTTCACTGGACACCCACCCATTGTGGTGGAATGATTAAAAAGTACCTTAGTTCAGTTTTTTCTATCATTAAGATAATATATTGCACAATTATTTAAATGTCCTACCTTATGCAATTTATGTTCTTCACTGCCCCTCATTCTTGATGTCTGCTCATCTGCTGATACCAGTTATATAATTCCCTTGTTCTCACACTTGCCTACTGTTTTCCTACAGTTGCTCATCTGTTGATGCCAGCTAAGCAATGTCACCTATCATATACACCTACAGTTTTCCTCTCTTGTATCTTTTTGTGTAAAAGCTCGGTCCCTAAGCTGTCAATTCAGGTAAATTTCTATATTATTTTTCTATTTTAAAAATACCAAAAACCTAATTCTTATGTGATGGCAGAAAAATAACAACTGGATAGAAAAAATAACAAGTGTTTATTTTTTGTCACCTATGTCACAGAATCTTAGAATCATAGAACGTTGAGTTGGAAGGGAATCACAACAAGAGTCCAACTCTTGCCCTAGCATACAACAACCACAAGATTCAGACCATGTGTCTGAGGCTGTTGTCCAAATGCTTCTTGAATGTTGTCCGCCTTGGTGCCATGAGCACCTCCCTGGGGAGCCTGTTCCAGTGCTCCACCACCCTCTGGGTGAAGAAATTTTTCCTAATGTCCAAACTAAACCTCCCCTGGCACATCTTCCTGCCATTTCCTCTGGTCCTATCATTGGTCACCAGAGAGAAGAGATCGGTGTCTGCCCCTCCTCTTCCCCTTGTGAGGAAGTTATAGACTGCAATGAGGTCTATAAAGTAATATTCATACGGTTGGTGATTGCCCAGCTCTCTGATTTATCTAGATCTCCCTGCAGGGCCTCCCTGCCCTCCAGAGTGTCCACAGCTCCACCCAGTTTGGTGTCAACTGCAAAATTTGTTAGAGATTAGATTTGTTAAGCAGGACTTTTTTGGTGGTTTGACCCACAGTGGAACCATGTGGTTGCTGCATTCACTCGCCCCACCTGGTGAGATGGGATGGAAGTCACAACAAAGGGGCATGGGATTAGGAATGAAGGACAGTGACGGCTCACTCACCAGTTGTGGTCACGGGCAAAACAGACTCAACTTGTTACAACACTATCTTGAAATAGTTCTCATTTAATAACAGCTTTCAAGTTGTTAAACTACAAAGTATTAAGACAATCTGTAGAGTCTACAATCCAAATGCTGGGGTTTGCAATGAATATTTCTTCAGGGTCATTGTGTATATCAGCAGGTACTCAAAATTTTGCATGCTTTTCTGTTCATACAGGGAGGTTAGTATTTGACTCAAGAGCAATAAAAATTCTGTAAAGGCTTAAAAGGATGAAATAAAGTATCTATTGATATGTAATATAATTCTTCTGTAATATAATTAATTTATAATAGCCTACAAGATTTAGTAGAGAAAAATAGTCTCTCTGTAGGTTTGCAACCATCATATAGAATTTATTCATATATGAATTTTGTCAATGAATAAATCAGACTTAAGTGTGCATTTGAATTACACCTATGGATCACAGTAAAGTGGAGAACGTTCATAAATACACATCAGACAGATGACAGGCATAATCGTCAGGATCATTCAAATATCCCAACCCGATGTCGGGGAAAGGTTTCGATATGATCCTAAGAACAAGATTAAGACACAAACGAGGTCAAATGCCACATTCCCGAAACACCATTATCAAAAGAAAAAGTAATAAAGAGGGTAGCGATAGGACAGAATGGAAAGAAAGATGGAAATCAAGCAAGGAGTCGGTATAGGGCAAGCAGCAAGAAATAGTCACCACCACGTGTCCAGTGACGAGGCGATGGTGAAGGGGGGGGTGAGGAGGTCTCAGTTGCTTGTTCCAGTGGTGGTGCCGAGTGGCGAGGTGCAGTGTGACGGGCAGATGGTCATCCTCTCTGTCTGTCTTCTGCTCCCTTTCTTCTTGCTTGCTCTTGCCCATGCAGGTCCTCCTTAAGTACCCCTTCGAGGGCTGTGGTTTCCATAGCAATGGCATGTCTCTTTGTGCCCCCCAGCACTGGGGCAGGGACATGTCCGGGCAGAATACCTCCCGCGGGGAGGGCATCTTCACAAGTAGGCAGGGCATCTTCATAAGTTGGGACTTCCAAAACCCAGTGGTCTTGTGAAAACAATCTTGCAAACGATCTTGCAAACAATCTTTGAGACAAGTCTATAGTGCAGTTCCTCACAATCATTCCCAGACCTAATAAAAAGGACATTTCCTTTTTGAAAATAAGAGATAATTTTAGCTGAGTTTCTTTGAATTACCACTTTTAAATATGGGGCAATTTCCAATTGGAATCCTGATCCATATTTTGTAATATGAACTTACATCTATTGGGAAACTTTATGAATGCTGGAATGAAATCATGTCAGCTAATAAATTTTATACTGTAGAAGTACATAATTTTTTTTTTCCCATGATCGATGAGTGTAGTTATGTTTATATTCACCAGTTAACAGAAAAAATTATTTTGCCTGGTCAATGAACAATTACCATTCAGTAATCTTCCAAAATATTGCTTTTCCTAGCTACACATCAATATTCTTGCACTTGACTGGGGATGTCAGGTGGCACCTCAACTAAAGGTAAAGTCACATTCTTTCCCAAGGGTTATGCTAGATGTTGCCCTTTTGATTATACCCTTCAAGTTTCTTTGGCATTGTCAGAAACTATATTTTCTTAAGCATTTGACATATTAGGTACATAAAATCTTCCCCAAAAAAACCCAAAACAAGTCAGTTCGGACATGTCAACACTGCTCATGGAGACACAAGCTGTCTTGAAATTCATGCCTCACCCTTCCCCTCAGCCAGATCCAGGGGATTAAAAGTGCAGAAGGACACCACAGCAGTTTTGCAACATTCTTGAATCAAATTAATGTCATGGTTCTTCTTTCTTTCTCTCTCTCTTTTTTTTTTTGTGGGTTTTGTTTTTTTTTTTTTTTCCCCTAATGCGGCACTAAGCATCATAGGAACTCTTTGGGAAAGAAGCGCTGACCCTCTTCAGACACATTACTCTTTTCTTATCTCACATTTGTGCATACATCAATAATCCGTGCAGTTTCCCGATATTTCAGAAAAACAGACTGTTGCAAAGTTCAACCACACAGGAGCTTTTCAAAGCTCTTTTCTCTCTATCAGTTCTGAGACTGACACCTAGTGCCCAGGCCGAGGATACTGCTCAGCTAGTAGTCAGAATACCCGTCCATATTATCATTACATTGAATTCCAATAAAATGGACTGACTCAAAAGGGCTGAAAGACTCCCTTTCTTTTTAGTGCCCAACTTACATACGTATTCTAATTCTCATTTGAAACTATTAAAAGAGTAGTAAGCTTATAGACCATGATTTCAGCATTGTTCATCCCTTAACAGTTAGAGTTGCTGGATCATTAATATCAATAATGACCTAGAACTGCAATTAGCATCTAAATGAAATATGCCAGAAATTACTGATTTATTATTATGTTTGTCAGTAAAAATATAATATGGCACAGCAGGGTAAGCATAGAAATTATATCATTCTGGAGACTTCAAAACTAGGTTTTTGTAGAAATTAGAACAATATTCAAAACCACCACCATTTTATTGCCAGACAAGTTGTGTAAAAGAAACAGTACATGATACAACAGGAAAATCCAGCAATTTTTTAGAAATGCAAACTGTTAATTGCTGTCTGTTAAGTAACTATTTGCTTGCTTGCTCATCTGGTCCACTTGCCTTCTTCCTCAGATGTTTCTCCTTTCACCAGCTTTAAATTATGTGTGTTCGTACTCTTTTTGACTAAATTTCAGACACTTTTTCTCACTAAAGAGGTACAAATGAAAACAGCCATGTCGCTTAACCATCCCATTCTTCTCCTTTCTCTTGTGCTTATTTTCCAAAATCTGTGGCAGAGCAAGGTCCCAAAGCCACATTTGATTGTTGTACATCATTGATGCATTTCTTAATGAAGTCATTGAAATCTTGATCTCACAGACACATGCTGCCTGTAGTGTGTAAATAATCTTTGTACTTCCAGCTCATACAGATACCATTTCCACCAGCAAACGTTTCAAATGTTGCACTGCACCAGGAAGAATCAAGCTGATTTGATTTTTTTTTTTTTTAAAGAGTATGTCATGGGTTACTTCTACATGAGTTTCAGAAAATCCTCTCTTCTCTGAATTAATCTTGTTTTAGGATAGATAGCTCACCTCAGTCTTATATAGTGATGGGCATTTTATTATTTCTTATGTACTTGCACATGTGTAAATGTATAAAATATCCTAAAGGCCTAGTATTATATGTGGTGCATAAATAGCAAAAAAGAATCCTGACATTTAATGTTAGTTTAGTCTTCACTTTTTATAAGACTTCCAAAGTATGCCCACTGAACAGAATGTGACATTATTGCAATAGGAAACATCACTTTGCTTCAATCTTTTCGTAAGCAAAGAAAGACCATAATTTGTGGATTATAATCAGTGAAATACAAAGTATCCAAATTCTGACAAACTCTGTCTAGTTGCAAATCAGCAACTGTTTATATTAAAATCTGTATCAGATATTAAAACAGCATGATTTCTAGTGCTCAACTGTGTGGAAGAAAATTACAGTGCAGATTGCCTACTACTGAGTTAGATTCCTCGCAGTATTCCTTTAGGAGTTTCCAAAACTTCTCTGAGAAGATGCCTGCAACAGTTTATGAACTCTAAGAGTCACATAAAACCACACAAACTTGCCTGTTCTAATAAAAGTGACACCAAAATACAAACAGTGAACAAAAAAGTCATTAAAACTGCTACATGGAAGAGCCAGACATTTCAAGTTACACTTTATTTGCAGAGTCTCCCTGTGACCAGTTTCTCAAATGAAGTTTTATACCACATAGTTGCAATTTCACAAGATGTTTCAAAGTCACTGTGGTCTACTGAGAAGGAAACCAAACATTCCTAAATCCTACCTGCCATTGAAAAAAAAAACAAACAAACCAACAACCCCCCCAAAAAAACAAACAAAAACAAAACAAAACAAAAAAAACCACTTAGATTTACAGTTTATCTCCTGCTTCCTTACAGGAGCTCTACCAAGAAATCCCACTGTGGGATGGAAAAATGAACTTGTCATACAGTAAAATCACTGTAGGAAGAACAAAGACATTCTCATCATCACTATCTATCAGCCAGGCAGGGCATTCACAGTTGTCTGGCATCCATTTCTTCTCAATACAATTCCTTGAAGAGCGTCCCCTATCCTGAACTCCTCCATAGTGGACCTCAGCCCATGAACTGCAGCAGCAGAAAGCTGCTTGCTATGAAGTAGAAAAACTAAGCAAGACTGTGAGAAAGTCTTGGAAGCAATCAAGAGGTGAGTTTTTGAAGTATTACATTACAAATTACAAGTCTAATTACACAGGTTTTGAGAGATGTCTTTGTCAGAGAAACACCTAGTTATCGATCTGGCTTGCTTTTTCAGGTGAAAGTTTTTATTTTAAAACAAATAGCAAAGCCAAATAAAGTATTTGTCAGAAATTCTCAGGTTGTAATAGACCTAAGGTGGAGGGAAGAATATATCCTTGTGCTTCTTAGCAATTGACTGAATGGACTCTACCAAGAACAAGTGACCTGGGGGACCCAGCTGAATGGTTGCTCATGTTTAGCACCTTCAGTTACAAGTATCCAGTGTCACATGAGTCTCTTACTCCAAGAAACCAGAACTTTTCACAATAAAAAAATTGAGAGCCATTCTGGAAGGATTTAAGTTGGACTCTATGAGATGTAAAAGCAAAGGATAGCAAGTACTTATCAAATACTCTTACAGTTTAAAAAAAAGGACCTTCCTGAATATTTATGATGACTACTGGGGAAAAAAATTTCTCACATTATTAACCCTTTTCTCACAAGTAGAGTGCAAAGGCTAAAACTTCTCACTCTATCATAACCACTTTTGCCCCTGTAGAGCTTTTTCCAAAATCAGATTTCACCTCTGAAGGAGTATTTCAAGCAGAGGGATACTAGCACAGTAAGAGATCAAAACCATGGAACGCAACATGGATACCACCTCATGGAAGTGATAAATTTTACATCATTATTGTCTTGAAGCACAATATTATATCCGTGAGACTGGACACTTTGGTCTGACATTAGACATACTTTAAAAAATTCTGTGCATCAGTCTTATTGCAGTTATGCAGGAAAAACTCTTGGGTTTGTATTCTGTAAGTCAGGTCCCTCTGTGCATAAAGTGTAGAGCACAATCTGCATGCCTGTAGTATCTTCAACTTGTTAGACTTACTTTCCATATAGGCTTATGGCTCCTTAAATTCTTCAGCTGTCCCTTGTTTATCTTCTGTTAGATAAGGCACGCTATGGGAAGAAATATCGGTCAGTTATTACCGACATGAAAGGCAAAGGGCAGACCTGGCATTTTGTCATTTAACTCTAGACATGTCCTCATCAAAAAGGTCAAATTTTCAATAAAAAATGCTATCACTTTGTTGCCATGGGATAATTCATGCTCAAAGGCCTCCTTTTATCTTGGGCTCTTGTCTTCATTATTTAACCTTCAGCATCAACATCATACACCACCCCTCATCTTCATCAACATCAGAGACAGTTCAGCATTAGCAACAGGAAAGTCACTAAAGGCTTGGAGGTTCAGTTCAAAGAAGCATTCAAAAGTTCAACTGTTTATCAAAATCATTTCCATTTCTAAAGCAGACTGGAAATCATACAAAATAAAATATTTCATGAGCTTAGGCCACAACAAGCAGAGGACCCTGAAAAGGAGATATTAATCCATTAAGCAAAAATTCTCTGTAAGTTTAGAAGGTTTTTCTTAAAAAAATGAATAAATAAATTAAAAATTAAAAGGACCTAAATTGGACAATGGGATATTCCATATCATATAACATCACGTCCAGTATATAAATGAGGGTTGGCCAGAAAGCTTTCTCACTCTACCAGGCTTGCAGTTTTGGGATCTCTCTCCTTCCCTGACATCTCAAGTTGGGAACAGGCTGGGCCTTGGTCAGTGGGTACTGAGCAATTGCATTGTGCACCACTCATTTTTATATGTTGTTATTGTTGTTGTTTTAATAATAATAATAATAATAATAATAATAATAATAATAATAATAATAATAATAATAATAATAATAATGATGTTATTGTTTTATTATTATTATGGACACCATGCAGAGGGACCTTGACAGGCTTGAGAGGTGAGCCTGTGCAAACCTCATGAAGTTCAATAGGACCAAATGCAAGGTCCTGCAACTGGGTCGGGGCAATCCCAAACATAAATACAGGCTGGGCAACAAGTGGATTGAGATCAGCTCTAAAGAGAAGGACTTGGGAGCAGTGGTAGACAAGAAGCTCAACATGAGCTGGCAATGTGCGCTTGCAGCCCAGAAAGCCAAACTGTATCCTGGGCTGCATCAAGAGAAGCGTGGCCAGCAGGTTGAGGGAGGTGATTCTCCTCCTCTACTCTGCTCTCGTAAGGCCCCACCTGGAGTCCTGTGTCCAGTTCTGGAGCCCCAACACAAGAAAGACATGGACCAGTTAGAACGAGTCCAGAGGAGGCCACGAGGATGATCTGAGGGCTGGAGCACCTCTCCTATGAGGACAGGCTGAGAGAGTTGGGGCTGTTCAGCCTGGAGAAGGGAAGGCTTAGGGGAGATCTTATAGCGGCCTCCCAGTACCTGAAGAGAAAGCTGGGGAGATACTTTTTACAAAGGTAGGTAGTAATAGAACAAGGGATAATGGCTTTAAACTGGAAGAAGGTAGGTTTAGATTAGACTTTAGGAAGAAAATCTTTACCATGACAGTGATGAGACACCAGAAGAGGTTGCCCAGAGAAGTTGTGGATGCCCCCTCCCTGGAAGTGTTCAAGGCCAGATTGGGTGAGGCTTTGAGCAACCTGGTCTAGTGGAAGGTGTCCCTGCTCATGGCAGGCGGGTTGGAACTAGATGATCTTTTAGGTCCCTTCCAACTCATACCATTCTATGATTCTATGATTATTATTATATTACTACTAATAATAAATTTTAGTGTTCTTATTAATATTATAATTATTATTTAATTTTTTTTTTTTTTTCTCAGTCTTCAAGTCTCCTTAACCTTACAACTCCAATTCTGTTCCCCATGGAACAGAATGTTCCCCATGTTCCGTGGGGCGGAGAGAGGGCAAGCAAGTGGCTGCATGGTACTTAGTGTCCTGCCCAAGAGAACACTGAAAATCCATTTAACAGGGATTAGTCTGCAGGGTCATTCTCACACAGCTCCCACTCACTTGTCCTATTACAGGAGTACCTAAGTAAGGATAGACTAATATTAGCTCCCAGCAGCTCAACCCTGACTCCTTTCCCAATCTACTATACCAGTCAGTCATTTCTCATTCCTTCTGGTCTAAGGATTTCACATTTTGAGAAGACATAGCATAAATTAATTTGAAGGATGGTTGGCCAAGAAACAAAAAGGGGTGTAAATCTGACTAGCAAGTGGGAGAGAGTTAACCTGCGGTCCTTCAGTATGCTCTCTCACAGACAAGCATAAAAATGAGCAAACAGTACACATAAATCTGCAGCTTATGAAAAAGGAAAACACACACTGTCCTTGGCAATATCTTTATGGTTTGGCAACTATGCAGTCAAAAAGTCTGTTTTCCCACCTACTAATGACTGCAACTGATTTAAGGGATTTGGTTTCAACTTCTGTCCCAAAGATATATCTTCAGGGAAAGTCTATAGATGGAAAATTTGAGGTCAAAAAAGGAATATTTGTGACAACAGTTGTAATGGAAACTTTTGAGAAACTTTCCCAGAATTCCAGTGTGAAAAAGCGTCAGAGATGTTTGCTTAATTTTTTAATTATCCCAAGACTGATTGATGTACAAGGACAAAGGCTTGGACAGGAATTTGCCACATTGGACTAAAAGCTGAAAATCAAATAGCGTGATGTGAAGTGTTTGTGTATTTGATGAAGGTGGGTTGAAGATATTTAAGTGAAATGTGAATGGTTTTATTCACAAATCCTACAGGACTGGCAATGCAAAAGTTGTTGGCTTTGGGTTTGCACAGCAACAGTAACACAACAGTCATAACGTGCAATCTCATTGCATAAGCCATCTAGTGATCATCACTGCTTCTGAAAAGGAAAAATCTGGTTGTACAAAATCATTCTGAATCAGAGCTAGCAAAAGAGTGGCCTTTTCCTCCCCCTTCTTCAAGAAGCTGCCAAGAATGTCAGATCATTCATGTTAAATTATGCTGGATAGCATTGAGATGTGCGCGACTGTCATCTAATGGCTGAGTTGCAGCTGTCAAAACCTTTGCATGGTAAGTCTGCTGTAGCAATCCAACAGGGGTTCAAAACAGGGAAACAGGCCTTTATCTGCTAATTTACAGCTAGTTCAAACCTGACAAAATAAACAACGTGTGACAATCAGAGAAGAAAAAAAATCTAATAAACTCTAACATCTTCTGCTGACATGCAGACAAGCTAGTTTATTAAAATCCCATGGTAAAATTCAGTTCAGTACAAAATGCAGTAACCTTGTTGATTTAGTCAGTAGCTTATTTGTCTATACATTTTAAACTCCCACAGCAGGCGGAAACAGGGAACTTAACTGAAAATTAAAAAGAATATTCATACAAGCGAAGTGTCTGCATATCTATAACTTGAAATGTGCTGTGGCTTTAACAATTTAACTCAAATTAAATTAGAATTACTGACTGAGGATAAGTAATAATTAAGCTTGTGCCTTTTACATATTTATTGCCCTTCTGACCATTCTATTTACTTAGTAAACCATCTTTCTTCAGCTTTCCTGCAGTTCAGTCCGTGCTCAGAAAACACTAATCTCTCCCAGATTTTAGCTTTCTCAGTTCCCCTGCACCATCGTTTGACCTGCAGGCAAATGAAGCCATTCAAATATTTGCTTATCTTGTCATCTGTTCTCATCAGACCTTGCAATTCCTGTCATGCTCCACATGTCAGTTTAAAGCATAAAGTCATTAATACCTCCAGTGCACTAATGGATGCTTCACACATGAACGCATTAATGAAATGTGTTATTGTTTTCTCTCACAGGACATTAACAATCTCACTCACGCTGAGCCCCTGAAGCCCTGCAGTGCTGCTGAAAACCACTAGCTATCAAATGAACCCTCAGTTACGCCTCAGTAACTTTAAGTTCAAGTTTATCACTGAAGCGTCACTCATGTGAGGAGAAGATACAAGCCTCTAAGGTCTTTTGGGCCCAGCTTCAATTACCATAAAGAGTAACAAGAGGCAAGAGCTGCAAGGGAAAAATACACTATCGTATAAATGAAACCCTGTCAAGATAAAATTGGAGAGATCTGGGTGTCAGTGTAGTCATTTGTTTCTTGTTTCTCCTCTTTGTCTGTGGATTGATGGCTTGGATAATGAAGACAGCATTGGTTTTCTAGAGGACAGAAAACCAAATAGTCTAGTTTCCTGATAGAGACTTTAAATCTAAGAAGCAATAAAGATTCCTTACAAAAATTGCATTTAAAAATACTTTTCTGTATCTTTGAGAATTTATTCCAGAGGAGTTGTGAAACGGCCACAGCAAGTTATACAGGTTTTACACACAGGTTAGCTAAACAAGGCTGGTTGTCTTCTGTTAGGCCGTGACTGCAAAAACACTTTGGCAGTAGAAACAGGGTAGTAGCATTTTCACATCATAAATAATGTCACTACCTTTTCTACAGGTCAAAGAAGAATACAAATCAAGCTTTTCCCTGCATTCAGATCCACTATAGGAATCAGCCTCTGAGCCCACATTTTAAGTTTTCGTTTCAAAAAGCAAATGGATGAAGTTGTGCGCTGTATGGTTAGCCTTAACAATCAAAGTTCAGAGTAGCCAGTAACTTTGAATTTTTCACTGAGTGGAAATTATATATATTACTGTGTGAAATTCTGAACAGAAAAATTACAGCAAAATACTGGAATTTCACTTAGTGTTTCAGGTATGAAATCAGGAAGTTCTTTTATACTAGAGTCATCCTTTGGCTCTCATTTTATTCTCAAGGAGTGACACACCTGTATGGTGGCTACAGGCATGGCTACCAGTGAGGCTGTGCTGGTAACAAGCATTAGAGATCCCTAGCTGTAGACGAAACCAGTCAGCACATAGTGCAAAGGCCATTCTGGCTTATTCAAGGAGCTGTGACACTCCACAGAACCACTGGCACCCCCCTCCTGTGAGGGGGGTGAAAACTCAATTTTCCCTCATCAGTCCAAGACATGATATGAATCTCAGAGCTCTCAAGCATAGGAAGGTACTGATGAGCATCCTGCAAGGTCAGGAAGGTCAGCCACCTCTATTCCAATTTATTGTCTGTTAACCTCTGAAGACAAGTCCTTGAAAGCCTTCACAGTGATATACTGTAAGTCCCATATACATTCTACATATTGTGCCAAAAAAGTTCCACAGAAATAAAACATAAAAGGGGAGAATGAGTCTTGCAATCAAAATTAACAAACTAGCTCAGGAAATCAAGAACTTCAAGTAACATGAATGCACAGTTGTCTTCTATAGGATAAAGTTGATTGCCACAAAATGTGTCACTCTGTCCAGGGTACCCATGAATAATTGCTGTTTCTTGTTTCTAAAATTTAGACACGTGGAAACATTTTTTTCAGAATTTCTAATATTTACAATGCAGAACCATTTCTGGGACTCATCCCCTTGTTCACACGACCAATCTTCTTGTGCAAAACATTTTGTTTTCTCCAGCATATACTTCCATAGAGAGTGATAAAATCAATGTCAAGCACAATGGAGCTTTTTCCCCTCTGTGGATTTATTAGTGTACCAGGTCCTCCATCTGTATATGGAAATGAACTTCTTGAAAAGCTGAACAGTGACAAGTTATTTTTCTTTATCTATCTGTTTTAGTACTACAGATCCTTTCTAACTCCTGTTGCTTGTGGAAAGATGCTCAAGAGCAGCAACAAGGCCTGCCCGAGAAATAATGAGAAAGTTCTTTCAGAGGCACACCCCTCAGTTTATGGAGGTGCATTTCAAAAGCAATTTTTAAAAAAATGCATATTCAAATGTCTTAAGAAATTGCAAATTAACTCTCGCTTTGGTAAAAAATGACTTGATCACACTGGTTGCTGTATTAATTTTTTTATCTTTATATATTTTTTCTTAGTGCCACTTTGATTGAAATGATATCTAGTGCAAGGTATAGAATTTGGACAACACTGTCATGCATATGCGGAACTATACCTAAAATGTGCTTAAGTAACAGCTATCTTTTATCTTTTTTTTTGTATTTTCTTTCCACCATCTGGGAGCAGTTACTGCTTTTACTCCTTCCTTCCCCATCAAAACATGCACAAAGCATCTCCTCAGGCTAAGGAGAAGCTCTAGCCAGTTGGTACTGTCTGCCTGAAGCTATTTGATCTTTATATCTTTAGCCAGAGTAGCATCTAGCCAACATTTTCATTGCAATAATGCTCCTGCATGCTACATTACTTCAAGAAATTACCTTTTGTCAGTGAGCATTGGGGATTATTACCGAAGAACTATATATGTACCTGCAGAAAAGTAGCTAACATTCTATTAAAAGTGCCCAAGGGCCATTTTCTTAGAGGTGCTCAGGTGTCTTAAAATTCAGTGCAAGATGGGCGTGTAGGTTGTTTTAAAACCATCCCCCTTTGAAAATTAAGATAAAATCTTTAAACATTGCGATTGCCTGAATTTCTTCATAGCTATAGCTAATGGGAGAAGACAAGGGGAGGGAAAGCTAGCCCACAGGGAGAAAAAAACCTTTGCCACACAGAAGAGCAATGCCGACTCTTACTGGTCATGTCTGCATTTCTTCTAGTGAGCAGACCTCAGAGCAGCTGTGATCACAGCATGCCTCCTGACCATGTCGCAGCCTGCTCTGAATTGTCTCCCTGTATATTATACCACCAAATACACTCAGAGAGCTTGATGCACTTTATAGGATGCCCTCTGGCTATACTCCAGGCCATGTTTGAAAGTTTATTTTCTATATGGGCAGCAAGTTCAGTCTTAATGTCACAATGTAAACAATTGCCAGCAGCAGAGAGAAAGCCTGTATGTGTGTAACTAGTGGTGACCAGATACCTCAGAGTTTGGTTTGTATTATCTGATATAATAAGACATAGCTAGCTGGAAGACTTCATTTTTACTGAGTAATTTTGCCAGGAAAGACAGGGATGTAAATAGAAAATAGTACAGCTAGCAAACAGTGACAGCAGGTGGAGATCTCGAAGTACCCATATGCAGCAAACAGGGTTGCTCTTCCTATGAGCCTCTAAGCAAGACCCATGCTGTTACAGTATCCTGTACTCTGCTGCTTCTCTCCCATCCCTAATCCAGGTTATATTGATGAAAATTTGCTAGGGTGACAGAACTTCTGAGATGTAGCACAGAAGCCCAACAGGAAGCAAGTCACAGATCTATGATCTAGTTTATGGCTTTATCCCAGTGAGTGAAGCCATTGAATTTTTTAACCATTGGACAGTGATGATTTTTCTTTTGAAACTGGACTATCCCCATCACTTCAGAGTTTTTAACACATTTTCATTACCTTTCCCTTTTCAACGCTCTGAAATACATAAATATCTAGTGTCTCCACAAGCAGCAATTGTGAATGACATCAAATACTGCATAGGCAAGGAAGATACAGCTGATGCACATGAAAGTAGCTTAACATTTTCAAGAACAATCAGATTAATACAATACTCTTAAGTAAGGAAGCTACTTGAGTCTTGTCAGGAGTGAGCATCAATTGGAGGATATTATCTGAAGAGCTTCATGTTTTCTGAATGTTGATAGACATTTCATGGGGAGTCCCCTATTCAATCTAACATCATTAATGCAAGAAAATAGAATTACTTATTTGTTACTTACATTAAAAACTTCCTTAGATGTCATGTCACTGACAAATCATACATAAATTCTACACTGGTTCTCTGATATAATTAGAAAATTGAAGTACCTTGCACTACCAAAACTAACTTTAGAAAACAACTTTCAAGAGTGGTTTAATTTGTTCAAAAATATAAAAATGAAATCTTTTTGTGAATGAAAGTCATTCATTTGATTCAATTTTATTAGTTTTTCACTTTCTGCAACTGTTTGTACTGAAGGGTACTGAGGATCTTGTCTGATGCTAAGACATGAGGTTAATAAACAAAATAACTCCGCTTCTTGTACCAATAATTTCACTAGAATCACCTGCCTCAGGAGCTCTGAAGTCAGGATGAGGAGTCATAACCTACTTGGGAGAACATACAGTACAAGTACTCAGTGAACCATAACCAAGAATTCAATACACTGTATTTCTAAGTCCTGTAATAGCATAGCTTCAGATTTTGAAAAGCACTATAAAAAAATTATGGCTGAACATCACAATGAATTAAATATTCCCTGGTTAAGATCAGTGGTTTTTGACTCGAGAGATTCTTGCCTTTAGACTTTCCATAGATTCTGGAGCAGCAGCAATTCACATTTTTTGGAATATGACAGTATGCTGTTGTACAGAGGTCTGAGAACACAACCATTATTCACATAAGTGCAATCTGAGTCAATATAAACCACCATCTTTGCTCATGATTGATAGTGGAAAATAATGAACAAATAGCATCACCTGAACCTTAGGAAAATGCATCTCTTATTTAACACCCCCTCCCCAGATTGTGCATTTTTAATGGATATTGAATCAGAGATCAGCTGAACTTATTATTATTGCCCTCATCATAGTAATATTTAGTCATACCACCAAACCTAAAATTCAGTTAGAAAGATGGAACATTGAATTTTCATCATCTAAGAAAACAGCAGTTACATTTTCAAAGGCAGTGGAAAACGAGAAAATCTGTAACACCTACGTATCTGTCCTTATTCGGAAGTGAATTTGTTTGAATAGTCATAATGATCTTCAGAAAAAAAAAAAAAAAAACAACAGCACAAGAGAAATATTTGAGATTAAATTCATTGGTTCCTCATGTGCATTTAAGGTGTACGAGCTACTTTGCTATAGACTATGTACGCATTAGTGAAGGGAATATTAAATTGCAAGAATATGGTAGAACGTGAAAAGATTTAAATTACGTTTCTTAACATCCACTGTCTTTACATGCATAAAAATAAATCACTTAGTCTCAATGGAGTTACTTGGGCTTCTGAAAAATCTCAGTTTTGTTAGACTGTCTACTTCTAACTCTACTTCATTTTAAGTAGGCTGCAACATTGCTTTTTCTTTGGATTCTGGGGCAAAATTGGCAGTTCATTATACCTTTGTGAAGATGAAAGGTTTCAGCCAGGTACAATAGACATCAAATCTGACCAATTCCAAACCTGCTTTGAACTTGAAAAAATTGCTTACCTAAATATCCCATTTATCTGTATCCTGGATTTAAATTAAGCAGTTTGGTGCACTTTGTAGGTCTTGCACACAAGACACAGAAAAATAGTACAGGGTGTAGAACCATGTCAAAGAAAACAACAAACAAAAAAACAACAACCAAAAAAAAAAACCCCACCAGAAAAAACAGGAAGGGTAAAGTATCCAAAAAATATCAGCTTTTCGCAGATATATCATTTGGTCTGATGTATTACTGCTTCCTAGAGTCTCCTGTCAAAATATAGGATAACTTGTACATATTAGGTCATCTTCTAATTTCATGCAAGAGTGGAAACTAAGGGTGGGGAATTCACAAGGCTCCTCTTGGTGATGTGATCTGGATAGTAACAGCTGACGTGATATGTGAGTATAAAGAGAACATGCAAATTGCCTATCTAAAACTGTCACAAAGTATTTGCCAAAAACCCAATAACAGTACCAGGCATTTAACAAAGACAAAGCTTGCATGAGGTTACAGTCAGCCAGATCAAACACTAACCAAGAGATTACCAAAAGACTTTTGAGAAAGAGGAATCAGAATTCATTTTTTTAATTGTGGTTGAGGGAAAAGACCTTGGTAATAGAGCTGCAGTCAAAGTGGGTTTGACACAGACAAGTCACCTCATCAGTGTTGTGTCTTCTGCCTAGACCTGATGAAGCAGCCTCCTGTCAGAGATATAGCCTGCACCACTTAGTGTGGTGATGGTGCAGGGTGCAGCAAACAGGGCTTCACCTCAGGTAGGCCTGTGTGAACTTGTAGGGAGTGTTCTCACCAGCATGTGGTCAGCAAGCTGTGCAGGGTTGCATAGATGGAGATGGAGCTGGAGCACTTGCACCTCTCCCCGAAAGGATAAGGAAATGGGGGAACCTGCCCAGCAAAGAGTAGGAATGAGTTTGTGATCCACAGAACCTGTGATGGTGGGACGAGGACTTTAAAGAATTACTATTTTTGTGGATTAAAGAAGTATGGTTAGAAATTTATAGGTGTTTATGAATATTTTATAAGTGTCTAGTGTGGTGGTTTCTGTTGTATTGCTGATACTGACCTTGAATGTGTAGTTCACACATTACCAGACAATTACGTGTTGTTAAGAAATCAATAAACAATTATCAACTGATTTAAACAACATGAGTTGAGCAGCTTTTTATCCACTGACACTAAATTTGACAGTATTTCTTGCCCTCAGCTAGTACCTGTAAAGTGTTTCCGCCCAGAAGGTTGAAAAGGTTAAAGACAGTAGAGAGTTTCTCAGATTCCTTTTAAAACGAGAATGTTTCTCTCTGCTAGTCCTCTTTTGCTCTAAGACAGCTAATGCTGAAATGGAAGTGGTCCGACAGCTAAGCAACAGCTTCAGCCTTGCCAAAGAGCATGCTTCATACTTCCCTCCTTCACAAATCATTCTAAAAATTGAGATTTTCGGGAGCTCTACCTCATTATCTAACAAAGCCAGACATTCTATTGACTATTTTCCTAGGACTCATTTTCTCCTTCCATTTAAACCACTTTCCTACAAAGAAGCTTAGTGAAATCTGCCCATTCAGACACTACCCATGGGCTTGACAGAGCTAGAAACCAGTGAAATTATGACACTGTGGAATCTATAGTCACTGTCTTAAACAGCAACATCACTTAAATTACACAGCATGAGCCAGAATTTAGGCATGATGAAACTTTGTTAAAATCACCACAGAATATAAATAGGCTAATTAGCCCCCAAGTTATTAAATCCTAAACTTATATAGTAAAAGCAAAATTTTGATGTTAAGTAGCAATTCCTTTATAAATATAAAGCCCAAATCAGTCCTTCCTTACACTTAATTTAATAAGAATATTGCTTATCACTAAGTCTATCAGAACAGCATAGCCCTGTGGGTAACTGCCTTATCTGTTTACAAAAATTGCATCCATCAGTTCCTTTCAGTCCATTCTCCACAGTCAAAGAGGGTTCATGCAGAAAACTGTCTTATCGGTATTTTACCCCATCAGTTCTGAGACAATGATTCCGCTATAATCATCGTTTCTGGTTTCCATGTATGTCACATCCCATCTCATTCACCACTTAACTTTAGATCATCATTATGTAGTCTATGGCCTTCTCACATAGTTTTCCCAGAAAGTTTTATAATTTAGAGATTTTTAATTATAGCTTAATCATTTTCTTCAGGTAGAGCAATTAAAAAACAATTATGATGCACATTGGACAGCATTCCAGGGCCCAGGAAGTAAAATGGTAGAGCATCACTTTTTTTTTTTTTTTCCTTTGAAAGAGGAACAAAGAATGGCCTTGATTATTCACACTAGGAATGCATAAGGACTATCTGTTCTTCATATCTTGTTGTTAAAAAAATTGCCCTATATAGACCATGCCAAGAATTTGCCAACAACATGCCTACCATCTCTACAGTAAGCTTTTTTGGCAGGCGAAAAATTTCTGAGTACATAAATTCAGAAACAGATAACAGCTAACATAAAGCTGGACATGATGATGAATACCAGAATTGGGAAAAGGAATATTTATTTTCATAGAAAAGACAACAAGAAGTACAAAATAGGGTAGTAGAAAGCATTTAAGACAACATCTGGTTAGTGACCCGGAACAATTGGTCCTTAATATAAAGGCTTCAGGTAAAAGAAAGTTGCTCATTCAGCTCAGTATGCAACATATATGCAGCATAATTAAAAGCTTCTCTTACAGAAATTTCCATGAGGAGTAACAACTATTTCAGTTCTGATGATGTGGTAGAGGTATAAAGCACAGGTTTTAACCTTAAAAAGCTCTCAGTTATATGTAACCAATAAACAAAAGTTCCAAGGTTTTTAAAAAATGCAGAAGGGCTGGTCCCTTATCTCTGAAGGCTTCAAGTCTACAGGTTCATTAAAGCAAACTAACTTCTACAAAGTAATGAAACATGTGAAAGAAATAAAACAGGAAAAAAAATCAACTCTGCCCACACCGCTAGGGAAGAAAGGAAAAACTCCAGACAGAAAGACCAGTCAGTTATAATTCCTCATCACCACTGTAAACAATATTTTATAGACCAACACCTTGCAAAGCAGATGAAAGGTAATAGATCTAACTTAATCTAGCTTAGGTAAATACGGCTAGATAGAAACTGCAAAACTCTTTGAACTCAAGACCAAAGTTAAGCAATGAACTTGTATAGTCATTGAGAAGTCAGTGCTAATATATCCAGGTGGAACAGCCTCAGAAAACTTAAAACAACATGAGTTCTCTACAAGCAGTGTATAACAAATGTGCCTGCATGACAATGTCAAGAGGTGTTTACACAAACATCCAGTACAAGCATTAATTTTCTCCATATTAATGCAATGAGCTAGTAAAGTGTCATTTTCACTCATACCTTGTGTGCTACCTTAAGTACAAACTCCCCTTTTAGACAGCACTGCTGCAACTGTGCACATCTTGGGAATGAGAAGAATACCAAGTACACACTAATCACAGATTCATCTTTCTGATATAAACTAATCAAAGTGAAGACAAACAGTAACCAGACTACTTCTAGTCTTGGAATTAACACAGCTTCTATAACAAGTAAAGTCACCGGAGAATGAAAAAACCCTGTTCACTTTTAACAGTATACATAATATAACTGACTAGAGATAGTGATTCTTATGTAGATTTAAAACGCTAATAAAATTTTACAAGTTGTGACAGCTGTCAATCATGAAAGAATTTATTTTCCTAAAGGATACCAAACAGTCCCTACAAAAAGTGGGAAAAGCCCATCATTATACATTGTGGGTCCCCAAGAAATTATGTCTATCTGCATTTCAGCTCCATCCGTTTTGCAGAAGGGATGGCACAAGCAACGCCCTTCTTGGGATCCAGCCACAAAATCCCAAGAAAACATAATCTTCCCATGTCCTATCATTTGGTCCTGCAGTAGATAGATGACATATGGCCTACTTTTTTTTTCTCTCTAATATTCTAGGTAATTAAAAGTCATATGACAATGTCAAATATAAGCTTCATAATACTTTTATTAATATTTCCACACTCTGAAGTTGTAAAGTTGAAGGGGAAATCAATTGTATGTATTTATTTGCATTGCTGAAGCTATCATCATCTATTTGTTTACATAGTACTAATTGTATATGAAAAAATCTCAATGGATCAGTGGTGCTAAATCAAGTACTCATTGAAAATGTTTCAGATAAATTTATGGTCAGTTTTCTAGAATCTGATGTACAGTCAAACACAGTAAATTCAATGTTTTATAGATTTATGGTTTATGCCCAGTCATGAATGTGAATCAAAACACATGATGCTTATAGATAACCACCAAGTGAAAGTATGAAAAAGACAGTGAGGCTGTATTACCTAAAGTGCAAAAGTGACAGTAATGGGTGGAGAGGCAAATGGTGGAGCAGATAGTGAGGGTGGCAATTGTTGAAAAATTAATTAATGATTGAAGCACCTTGAAAACTACTTTATAATCGGTAAGTACTAACATTAATCAGTTTAAGTAGATTTTCTTTTTTTCAAACAGTCTGTTACACTGAAAGCTTCCCCTACATGTTGTGAAAGGATGTAGTACCTTCAGCATTTCTTTGAGCTGAAGGGTTTGTCAACTTATTGACTATTAGGGACATGAAGTTCAAATGTGGAAGCACTGTAGCAGCTCTCATGTTCAAACAAGAAGGCTACAGGAAAGCCTTTATGAAAAAGAAGGCAGTCTAGTGACAGATAAATTGATTTGGTGCACAATCGTGCATACATGGACACAAAGAATCCTATACAAAGGAGTCTCCAAGTGTACCAGTACAAGTCTAAATTCTGAATCAAACAGAACCAAATAAATTACTGGTCTCTATTTTGTGTTAAATATGAAAAGACATAAAGGCTATGAAGGGGCAGCAGTCAAAGTTTTGACCGAGCAAGTATTTGTACATACTACTTACAATCTGATAAGGAGGATAGCGTTGCAAACAATCCATGTTTCCCAAATTACGATCACAGATCGTTTGTGTTAAGACCTGACTGGTTACATTCTGTTCCTTTCCTGTAGTTGTCATCAGCTATCATCACATTACACATTCTCTGAAAGATTACTCTTTGTAATAAGAGAAATGAGAGTAATGATGAAGACAGTAATGAGCTGGTCCCAATTAAATGTGCATCTATGTAGTGGAGGCTACAGTCTAGCATTATTTAACACACCAGAAATACAGTCTGTAGTTGTAAGTGAATCAATGTTTTGACATGCCATCAGTTTTTTCAACAAGAAAAAATTACTATTTTCAAACACTACTTAATTCCTTCTTTCACATTTGCAGGAGACAATCAACCAACATGGAATTTCTGTTTCAGTGGCTGCCCCACCATGAGTTCTTCTGCCACCAACAGCATCACTGCCCTAGTTGCTAAAGCATGAATGAGAGGATTTACCTCATGTCCAGCAGGTGTTACAGGACCTTTCCTCTTTCATCCATTTATTTATTTATCAGATTTTGTCTTTCAATGCAAATCTGAACTGCTGAATACTGACACCACTGTTTGTGTGAGTTTAAGGTATGATACTCTAGGTCTCAGTTATCAGGTATTTGTGAAACCAGGTCAACAGACATGCTTACTTTTGATCCGAAAGGCTAAATCCCCTCTCTTCAACCAACAGATCTGAGAAAACAAGCCACAAAGGATTATCTTGGCAAGAGTATATAAAGGTTATTATTTTAGCTGCTGTAGTAGAACACAACTACTTAAAAGACCAAAGAGTTAGCAACCTCCACTTAAAAAAAAGAAAAAATCCTGAAAAAAAATCAATTCAGACCCACAACTTTCATACCTTAGTAGAAAAGAATTGCATACATAACTCTGAGCTCTGTGTATCAAAGAACACAGATGCCAGATACATTTGAACCTATGCCACAAAATAATCATTTCTTCTTTATGAAAAATAGACAAAAAAAAGGCGGAAAAAAATGAAAGACGATTTGATGGCAAGTCAATAGTTACAAAATTCTTTGGCTAGACATTTGTATATCTCTTTTTGGGGAAAAAAGTAAGGATAGTCAGTAGAATCAGATGCCAGGATTAAATGACATTGCCATATTCTTCACAGGAAAAACATTATTTATCATCATTTGCATCATATCCTTATCCAGTCTGAAGGATACACTATATGTGTTAGTTGAAAGCATACTTCAAGACTGGCTGAAGTCCTTAACATATGTACAGTAAATTAAAGAATTATTTGCTCAGAACCAAAATAAGTGGAAAAGAAAGATAAGGGGATTTAGTTTTCATTGACTACTCACCCCTTTCTATACATTCCTCAGTACTATACCTAGCTTAATTCTAAACATGCTAGTTACCTTGTTCAGTTTGGGGTTTTTTTTAATCTATAGGATAGAAAAGGAGGTCTTATTTTAATCAGATGTTTCATAAAATTGTACAACTCTGTGTGCAGTGTTCTTGACAATTTTTTTCAAATTTTCATTCCACAATAGTAATAAATCCTGTTTGAAAACATATGTAATTTCTCTTTGACAGTGCTGTTACCCTTTGACTAACTGCAAATTAATGTATCTCAAGCCAAAATTGCAGTCTTCACAGAAGCATACACTATCCATTTATAAGTTTGAGTGATTCCTCACATACTGTAAATCTCAAGTATTAATTTAAGTTTTAACTCAACTTGTCTTTCTGCTAACAACATACCAAAACTTAGTAATGTGACTGAATCAAAACATAAGGGAGACTGAGAAGTACCATTTCGCTATTAATAACAGAAAACACGCTAATGGATCACATGAAAAGTCTCGCTAAGTTCCTGTCTCAAACAGCATCTAGTAGTTAGTTTCTTCCCAGCTTCCTCACCTTTAGTCCCCGCTGACCAGGGAGAACTCTAAAGTTTTGAAAGGGAGGTGATACTCATATCCAGGGAGAAGAAATTTTTTTTAAATGTATCTTGTAACAGGTGAGTAGGTGTGGTAGGTGGAACCTAGCCAATAGCCAAACATCCAGACAGCTACTTGCTCACTCACCTCTCCCATAGGATGGACAGAAAACAGGAGAAAGGTGAGGAGACCATAAAAGTCCATTGAGTCTATTCAGTCCACGATTAGTCTCCATCTGCTACAGTGGTTGCTCAAAACAGAAGGCATGGTTTGTTGTGTTGTCGAGACGCAAAGCCAGCTCAGGCTCAGTCATCACATTCACTCATCTTCTTGTGAGGTTCATCCTATATTCATTCGAGCAGTTCCTGCTATAGTACTTTCTATAACATACAACTGAGATCAAGGGTTACAACAGGTTAAATGTACATCTATTACAATCTCCATCCCTTGTCCCTTTGGACCAGGTTATAGACTTAGTACTGCAACAACCACACATTGCACCTGTACTAGATTGGATATCTGTGGGCTGCAGTCCTTCTGAGAGTGTACCTACTCCAGCATGGGCCTATTCACAGGCCACAGTCCCTTCAAGGGTGTTCCTGCTCCAGCTCATATTTGACTTCCTGCATATCTGGTATGGCAGTACAGGAATGACAGTAATGCCAGGGTCATACACCAGCCCAGGCACATGGCCACATACTGTTATCAAAATATTACCAGGCACTGCAAAGTAAGATGATAAGTAGTACCTCAAACAGCAAGAACCAAAACCAGCCACTAACAAACCACAGCCTCTAATACTCAGAGTAAATCAGCCCCGTGGGAAGTATGGGAGCCTGCCAATTAATGGCTAAGTAGTTATAACAGCTATAAATTCAGTCTAGCATGTTACAATCAAATCTGACATTATGTTGAACCCCTTAAGTCCCATGTTGTGTGACAAAAAGGCCTGTGGTGGATTGACCCAGGCCAATATACAATTACCTACAAAACCACTTGGTCATTCCCCTATCTATTGGGACGGGAGAAAAAAAGAGGCAAGAAGACTTATGGATCAAGACAGACAGTTTAATAGGTGAAGCAAAAGCTGCATGTGCAAGCCCATGGGCCGGCAGATATTTAGCCACTTCCTGGAAAGCAGGGCCTTAGCATATAAAATAGTTATTTGGGAAGATACAAACTATAACCACAAAAGTCCCTACTTCCTCCTCCTTTCCTTCAGCTTTTATTGCTGACTGTGGTGTTATATGGCATGCAATATTCCCTATGTCAGTTTGGGTCAGCTGTCCTGGTTACATCCCCTCCCAACTTCTTGCCCATCCCTAGCCTAGTAGCTGAGAGGGGGAAAGAGAGGGAGGGAGGAGCAGAAGAAAAAGAGAAAGCTTTGATGTTGGGCAACTGCTACACAGCAATAGCCAAAACATTGGACTGTTGTCAATACTGTTTCAGTTACAAATTTAAACCACAGTACCATACAGCCTGCTATTTAAAATAAATAAATAAATAAAGTTCTTCTCAAACAGACAGAATACAATAGAGAAGAAAAGACTGATGAATTAAGGATAGTGATACTTCTCCAGTGAACTTTCTTAACTTTCAGTAGTCTGCAGCTTAAGGACTTCCTGAGGTGGTAGCATTAAGCATTTGATGGGATAGCTTCTGTTATTACTAGACTTTTTGCTAGAATTTAGAAAATTCACCAAATAAAAACCTACTAATATTTTTTTTTCATATATGTAGAGTACTGGCACACACATTCTCTATGACACAGCGTTACTGTAACTTCAATTCACAAGCGAAAAACACGTTTTGTCTTTACTAGAATGGTTCTGTCGAGGGAATTATACATGGAAATCAGATTTTGTACCACATAGTGCAAGCCCAGGGGAAAACAAAACAAACAAACAAAAAAACCCCCACCAAATTGTTTGCACTGCACTGCACAGTCTGTATGCATATCAATAGGTCAGGTCATCAAAGTAGGTTATCATACCCCAGGTTATCAGACCTTATCAGACTTTTGGAAATCTTGGAGTGGTCGGAATCCTCATATTCTGCACAAAAGGGTTCAAGTAGGTCTCAAAACAAACAAACAAATAAATAAATAAACCCCACATAACTGGCCAAGCATGCAGGTTTTCCCAAATAAATGTTAATCAGAACCACTGTTCTTAGGTCTTTTGTGGCCACGTGCTTACATCTCCCCATTAACATTTGCATATCCTGTTATTTCTTTTCCTTTTGATCTTTTGTCATATTCTGGGAAGCTCATAATTTCTGTGTTGATTTGTTCTACTGTATTTCTCACTGTCCTCACACATCTTACCAGTTTAGCAAAGCTTATGTACTCTTTCTCTTACACACTCACCATGAAAGCACACACTCCTATCATCAGTGCCTACATGACTCTAGGTACGCCTCAACAAAAACAAAACACAGATCTGTCCCCTCCCATCAAATTATAAGATACGTATCCATAGCAATTCGAATGGAAAATCAAATAGTTTTGTAAAAGCCATTTTGTATATCCATATTGGATATTGATGCAGTAACAGATCACACAAGTTTATAATTTTATATATTTTTCACCACTTATAGAAGCAATTATTTTGTTATACATTCTTCTCTCCCTCTACAACAACTTCCACTTCAGTTCTTCTGACACTTATTTTCACTTGTGTTGCAAGAAAAATGAAAGTTCCATTACATTTGTTATAATTCTACCCCTTCCTTATAACTTTTACTAGTTAAGTGTGAAATTTTCATGCTTCTCTCTGCTTAAGGCTGTGTTAAATTTATTTAAACATACCAGCAGAAACAGCTCAGCCATTTCCCAGAAAGAGGTCAATGGAAAAAAAATAAATAAAATTGGTGAAACTACCTATTTAAGTCAGATTATTTGTTTAATACTACTAGCTGCTTCATGACTTACATTCTGCAGAGGATGAGCAAACAATCAAAAAGTTACATTTGTTATCTTGATAAACATACATAGATATGGAAAAGTATTTGGAAAACAGAGAAATCATCTTTTGTCCAAGCTTTAAGTGAGATTAGTATCTAAATCATTTGAAAGGTCTAGCTTTCCTTGACATTCCCAAATCACTTCAACCAGGCACCTTGCCAGTTTGTTACTTACTGGCACAGGAGTCTTATGAAAAATACACTTTTATTTACTAGGTATAATACTATGCCTTTTGTCATGTCTTCTAGTACAACCAAAACAGACCTAAGTCTTCTACCACACAGAGCTATTTAGGATGAGGAGACCAAGATTATGCTTGTCTGTTCTGTTTTCTATGAGAATTTTCCCAGAGGTGTTACACTCCTATGCCAGAGTCAAGGTCAATCACAGGAACTTCAGGTATCAACATGCCCCTGGTTTCCAGCTGACACTCACTAGAGATTCAAGTAACACTATATTTCTAGTTACTTATGTTAAGAGCACAAGCAATAGAATGTAAGAATATCTTCCTGCATAAGACAAATCCAAGACTGAGATGCAAATGATGAGTATTACATGGGCTTTGTCCCTTTTGCGTTTCCTTCATCGCTTTCTTCCCTGAAACATGAGAAGTGAAATGATTAGCTAGATCATTCAAACTACAAAACCCAGACCACTGGCCTACTATTCTAAATGGATCACAACATATACTTGCATTCTGGCAAGATGATGTTCACCATTGAGGAGGGGTTACTATTCAGAATAATTTATTATAGGTAATTCATTTTAGACCCCATGCTCCTCCATTTTACATTTTACCTATTTCCAGTAAATAGCAGAAACCAGATCCGCAAACCCACATGTTTCTCCCTCCTCACTGCTGGAGATTCAGCTGCCTCTCACTGAAGGTAATCATGCTGTAATTAAGAAACCCTTAGCCTGAGCAGCTGTTTGATGAGCTTGGTTGTTGTGAACTCAGCCTCACCAACACCTGATTTACCCAGACAATAGGAAAAACAGCTTGGACAAAGGTTACCAGAACTGCACAGCCTAGGGTTTTCTCAGAATAAACTTGAGTTTCACAATACAGACAGCTGTCATGCTCTATCCTGCACTCAGCAGTGCAGTTCTATACTGAGTATGTAAAGGACAGGGAGAAAAAAACACTGAAAAAACGATCAAATAAAAGTAAATTAAATATGGAGTTTAGATTTTCAAAATTAGTTAAAGTTAAAGCTGTCTTGCAGCAACTTTCAAAGGGCTAGAATAGTTTTACCTTGTTGCACACAAATAAAAAAAAAATATCTGCAAGACCAAAGGAGGAAAAATCATCAGAGTTAAGTGACAGAACAGGAAGTTCTCTTTTCCAAGTGTTTAAAGTTCTTGCTCTGAGGTCAGAGGTGGTTTACATTCACATGGTAAATAGGCAACAGATTCATATTCATAGTTCAAGTAGATTCTGCATGCACTTCTTGTGCAAACAGAAGAGTCATTGGAACTGTGGTCCCGAGATAACCAGTAAAAAACAAATAGCAAGCATCTGGTGTCAACATTTCCTGCTACTTAAAAGGAATGAAGCAAATTTTTGATCTAGATTTCCAGCTATTTTTGGCAGACAGTTACATCTTATAGGCTAGACTCTGGAGAATACCCTGGAGACAGTATAATAAACATATTTTTTTATGTTTGTCATGGTAGCCTCCCTAACCTGCTAGAGAGAAACCCTCCTAGATGCTGCTAGTTGCCTAGACGTTACTAGTCTCTTGTTTGTTAAATTTTAAGGGGGCAAACTGAATAAATATAACAAGACTGTAAACATTATCTAACAGATCCTACTGACTCCAGCTGTCACAAATAGTCCATGAAAAGTGAGTTGCACAAAAACCTGTCACATCCCTCCTTTCTTAGGTACAATCAGTTGCTTTCAAGCCGGGATTGAATTCCAGGTTTGGGGTTTAAGCTATTAGGCTTTATATGTATGGAACTCATTTGAAAGGCAATCCTTCTCCTTTGCCATACTCATAGAATTACTAATACCAGTGTTTGAGCTGGAACGTCAGTGACATATGGGAAGGCATAGATGGTAAGACTTTCAGGTTCAAAAATCTACTTTCTTACTTGTTCTAGAACAACCCTTACCATCTCCACAACCCACTAAAAGTAACTGCTGAACTGGATCTGCAAGAAAAGGCTGGAGGTGCATATGACTACTGAGTTAGCTGAGATGTAAAGACTAACCTTCTGTATGAGCCACTCCTGGACTGACTCTTATGTGCTTGAGTTTCATTCATCTGCTAGGACAGCCATTTCAACTCAGTGAGATTTATTCTTTTGGACTATTGGTAATACAGTGATTAAAGCTGCTCTTGTAGGCTAATTAGCACCTAAATTAGCATCACACATGCCTAGTAATGATCGTTCCACTATCATATTGTGAAGATTCTGTTAAAGTCACATAGATATTTTCCTACCTGAAACAACTTTCATAAACAGTCCCCAAAAAACACTGCCAATTAGAACTTTATATTTACACAAGGAGTTAAGATTTCTTCATTTACAAAAAACATGTTTGCCATTAATTCACATTTCAGTTCTGCCACAACATGCAGTAACATTTGCATCACTATATAAATAAGTTGTTCAGTCCTATATTTTAATGTATATGTGGTAACCTAATTAGCCTCTTAAGTCAAACTGATTATGTCTTTTTAAATGTTTGCTTTTCTTATTTTCTATAAGTAAGCTTATAAACACAAAATATACTAAGCAGCATTTCATCTGAATCCTATCAAACAAAGTTATTGGAGCATGAGGTCTATGTGACCAGTGAAGCAGAAGACCATGCTATTACATGGATAAATGCTCCAGAGTTACTGAAGCAACACAAAAACAATCAGAGAAACATGGCTTTTGAAAGCTCATAAGCAACTCATTTTGGAAAAAGTTTGTGTGTGTATAGATATATATACATATATGTATGAATAAGCACACACACACAAAATATAAGCCATTTGACATCAAAACTCTATAACACATGCATGTGACTTTGATTTAAAAAAAAAAAATTCCCACTCACTTCCTCATAAAAAAAACAAAACAAAACAGAAAAGACAGAAATCAAAGCTATCTACCTATGAGACTCAAAAAAAAAAAAATTACAAAAATCCTTGTTTCCTTGGGATTTATTTCTTTTTCACATGTTATGACAAAGCAGAAATAACTGTTCCCAACTCTTTTTGTCTCTGGAAACCTCATCACCTCACAGTAGCTTTAGCATCCACTGTCTTAAAAATGCTTACAGGGCTCCAAGGGTGCTCTGCTTGGGCTCTAACATCACTCATACTCAGTTGCTATTTGGGATTAGACCCTACCTCCTCATGTACCTTTTAGACAGCCAAATTTATGCCCATGTATGTAGGGCACTGGGGCATTTGCTCCCCGGGTTGGCTGGAGAGGGCTGTTGGGCACTTAGGCCCAGACGCCCTGGCTCCCAGGCCTTCAGCATCTACAGCCACCACCAAGTCCATTGGCAGGGGAGATGATGCCAGGACTGGGACCCTTCCAGATAGTGGATGTGGCTGACTGATCTTTAAATCCTCTCTTTAAAACAATGGAAAGAGAAAAAAGCTTATGTAAAACAATGTAAGTTTATATAAAGCCAAGTCCCATGGAGAGCTGCACCCCAATCCCCGCACAGCATGTCGGAGTGCAAGGCAGCACCAAAGCCCAGAGTGGGGCAAGGCTGAACACTGCAGAGAGGCTGGCTGAGCACAAGATTTTAGTCTTCTTCATGCAATTCACCCAGCAACGCGGTAGAGCATGCTCAGCAGCCTGCAGCCCTAAAATCCTCTTGAAAACAGGTGCTGTGCCAGGCTGCCCATGTAGACAGCACTCTATCAAGGCCTCCATTTGCCCACTTTGTGCTTTCTGTCTCCATCTCTCTCCAGTCCCCTAAGCCAACTCCTCTTCATAAATTTTATTTTCCTCACCACCTTCATCACAGACTTGCTAGCCTGCAGCATGGCAATGTTTTCTCTCTCTGCCCCTGCACACAGGGCCTCCACACACAATATGGGCAGGGTTTGGCTCAAAAAATCCGACCTCAGGAACATCCCCAACAGCTGACATCAGCACCCACCACCCCTCCATGCTGCTCACCCAGGGAGACACCACTTTACAGCACAACCACCATCACTGCTAACAGAGGGGGCGGCTTTACCCTCCTACCCAACTCAGCAGCCCCACTGCTATGGGGAGAAACCTTCAGGTCAACCCCCAAGGCCAGGGTTCACCTTTACCCTCACCCACCAGCTCTCAGGGCACCTCAGCCTCCTTGGTCCATCCCCCACCAGCACCAGTTGGCACCTTGCAGGGTTGGCACCTCACAGGAGGTGAGCTGGTTGAGACAGATCCCTTTTCTCCTGTGTTTGTGCAGTACCTGGGAATTTTTCATTTGAGCTTCTCATGATTTCAAGGGGCAGCATGCTCTCCACAGCCGCAGGCAGCTAGCCCAGGCCTCAGCAACAGGGGCACTGAGCTGTGGGGGTGATGGCAGGCCAGCTCTCACCTCAACCCGCAGCCTCCACAGTGAAGGCAAAGGCTGCCATAACACCAGGCCAACATCTCTGATCTAGGGTCAGAGGCTTACCAATGAGTAGCTTTTTCCACGTTTGCAAGTGTTTTCCATGGCACACAGTAAGATTAGTATGGAGCTCATTTCTTTTCAACTACAAACATTTGTTCATTACCCTAGGCTGATCAGCAGGGTAAAAAACAAACATTTGCTGCATTGATGAAATGGGACAATGAATAAATACCTTGGGACTAGCCAGTCTTAACATTTACAGTTGTTTTAGTTAACTTGAGTTAATTGCCAATTAATGCATGCCACTAGACAAACAAAAATTCTAATCAGGATAGTACCAAAGTGAAAGTCTTCTATTTCTTATATATTAATTTCTTACTTACTCAAAATTAACAAATTCAGACTATCAAGTTACATGTGTAAAGGGACTCTTAAAAGAAGTAATCTCTTCAACCCACAAGATGCTCCAGGACACAAAACATGGTGCACATTCCTCATGCTGTGCAACATTGCCAGTCAGATGAGCTGGAATGGGTTTTTTTCCTCCATTCAAAGACCATAATGAAATGCTTTTCATTACCAAAAACTACCCTAGAGGAATTTGTTTTCATAATAATAATAACCTAAAAGAGAAACGAAAGCAATCAGAGAATGAAACTAACCCAAGCATTTTTGCAAGACAGCATCTGGCACTTATAGCCACAGACATATCTACTGCACCACTAAGTGCAACATGAGAAAAGCCAAACAAATGTACAGCAAAAGAAATGAGCTACGGGAGTGGGTAGGCAATAAGGTTTTTCAATGCGACTCTTAGGCTTGGCTTAATTTTCACAAGCAAGTAATAAACAACTCAGAAGAGTTGTTTTTCTGAAAACAGTACTGAATTTAACTAATATAGTACAAATGTTCTAATATAGTAACCTCCTTTTTGATTGTGTGTATTTCTAATACGGGGGAGCTGCGTGTTTGTTTTTGCAACAGGAGCCTAACTTGAGGGATTAATAGTTGGAATATAGTGTTATATTGGACATTGCTGCCCTCTACTGACTACACAGAACAAGCAATTGGAAGAGAGAGTATTCGCTGCAAAAGTTTTCTTTGCTGTCATGGTGTAAGTGATTAGTTGCGTATCACTGAACTAGGTTAGAATTTTATGAGAATTCAAGCTTAATTAATATTAGCTTTTAGATACAATTTTAATAAACAAAGTACTTGAATGTAAGTAAGTAAATAAATATTTCTATAAATAGAATATGTAGTGCAATAAATTATCGCAATCAACAATACATTTGTGTTGCATTAAAATACTGAAAGATAAGTCATTCAGAAAAGTTACAACTGCAAACAGGAAATCTATACTACATAATAACTAGTTCAATGAACAAATTGGTCTAACTTATGTAGGGAACATTTTATGTATGTGACAGTGTTTACACTAGTGGGGATTTTCACAATAAACAAACAGCACCAGACATTTCAACAAGAAACAGCTTAAATTCTAAGTGTGCATCATTGCCTTCATTCCATAAATTGTGCATGTGTGGAATTTCCCAACATTTCAGTAGGAGTAAATTAGTACTATAAGGTTTGTTAAAAATTAAAAGTTATTTTTGTAACATCTATATTTTATGATAGACAAGATGTTTGATATGCCCTAATACTGTAGTTCCAAATTTCCAATATTTGGTGATCATGGGTTTTTTGCTTAGCTAACAGATGTTAACTATAATGGGACCTTGCCTATATTATGAACAATGACAAAAATCATATCCTTTGATAAAGTTTCTTGATGCAAAATGTTAAACCTATTTGTTTTATCATCATAAATACCTGTTAATTGGAATAAATTTTAAAAAACTGAAGCATCACAGGAAACCACTTCAAGTGAAAACCCTGTTTTCCATCTTCATATGCAGCAAGCTGGTGGAGAAGGTCTGAATCCTACAGACATGAACCTCCAGTTAGACTTCACAATCATTTGTAACAATATAATCAAATTACCACAACTAGCAACATAATCACATAACTAGTGGAGGTTTATTGGTGGAAAAAGAGTTTGGAAAAGGTTAACACACTCTTAATGTTTCCTAGTGCAATCATTCTTGAGAAACTTAACCACTGCTTTTCAAAAGTAAGTTCTGGAGTACAAGATGTTTGCTTTATTAAATTACAGCTGATTTCTCAAATTTGACTTCCTTAAAATGTTTTTTCTTCCCAATAAAGAAAGTTATTGCCACTCAAGTACAGTTAAAAACTAGGAAAAGGAATAATCTGTTAAAAAATTAATAGTTACAGTGTCATCTATTAAGGCACTACCTAGACCTATATTTGGCATGATCAGAACATTAAAAGTTAGTCTCTGACCCAATGAGACAATAAGCTAAGTAGATCATGCCTTCATTTATGTAAGTCAGACTATTACATTTTCCAAGTTCTCAGGCTACATATAAAGAGCATGCACCACAGATGCTCCTTGGATGCTCCAGGGAAGTTTCTTCTGGACCTCACTCCCATTTCCTTTCTGATAAAAACCAACATGAATGTGCAAAGCATGGAGGAAAGAAAACAAACATGTTTAGAATAGGGAACATTTTCAGAGCACCACCCCGGCCTAGCAGATCAAAGTCAGTCCTGAGTCCATAATGATTTTTTTGATAGTGCAAACTTGTCTTAGAATCATAGAACCATAGGATGTTGTGAGCTGGAAGCGACCCACAAGGATCATCGAGTCCAACTCTTGCCCTCGCATAGGACAATCCCAAGATTCAGACCATGTGTCTGAGGCCGTTGTCCAAATGCTTCTTGAATGTTGTCAGGCTTGGTGCCGTGACCACCTCCCTGGGAAGCCTGTTCTAGTGCTCCACCACCCTCTGGGTGAAGAAATTTCTTCAAATGTCCAACCTAAACCTCCCCAGCACATCTTCCTGCCATTTCCCCTGTCCTTACCATTGGTCACCAGAGAAAAGAGATCAGCGTGCCCCTTGTGAGGAATTATAGGCTGCCATGAGATCTCCTCTCAGTCTCCTTTTCTCCAGGCTGAACAAACCAAGCGACTTCAGCCTCTCCTCATACAGCTTCCCCTCTAAATCCTTCACCAATTTAGTGGCCTCCTCTGGACATTCTCTAGCAGCTTTAGATCCTTTTTATACCAGTACAGAGTACAGCAGGACAATCACCTCCCTCACCCGGCTCACCATGCTGTGCTTGATGCACCCCAGGACACAGTTGTCCCTCTTGGCTGCCAGGGCACACTGTTGGATCATGTTCAACTTGCCATCAACCAGAATCCCCAGGTCCCTCTCCGCAGGGCTGCTCTCCAGCCTCTCCTTCCCCAGTCTGTGTGTGTGTCCAGGGTTGCCATGTCCTAGGTGCAAAATCTGGCACTTGCCCTTGTTAAAATCCATACGGTTGGTGATTGCCCAGCTCTCTGATTTATCGAGATCTCTCTGCAGGGCCTCTCTGCCCTGCAGAGCCTCCACAGCTTCTCCCAGTTTGCTGTCATCAGCAAACCTTGTTAGCAGTCCTTTGAGCCCTGTATCCAAGTCCTTGATGAAGACATTAAAGAGCACTGGGCCCAGGATGGATCCCTGCAGGACCCCACTACTAACCAGTTGCCAGCCCAATGTAACCCCATTGACTAGAACCCTTTGAGCCTGACCCATCAGCCAATTGTTCACCCACAGCAGTGTGTGTTTATTGAGCTGTACACTGGACACTTTGTCCAGGATGATACTGTGAGAGATGGTACCAAAGGCTTTACTGGAGTCCAAACATCGACTGGCTTCCCTTGCTCAAGGAGGTGGGTAACCTTATCATAGAAAGTAATCAGATTTGTGAAGCAGGGCTTTCCTCTCACCCATTCTGGCTGGAACCAATGACTGTGATGTCTTCCAGGTGTTTTTCGATAACTCCCAGAACAATAATCTTCCCCACCATTTTGTCAGGCACAGAAGTGAGACTTACAGGCCTGTAGTTGTCAGGGTCTTCCCTCTTGCCCGTCTTGAAGACTGGGACAACATTTACCGGCTTCCAGTCAACTGGGACCTCTCCAGATTCCCAAGAGCATTGAAAGATCATTGAGAGAGCTCTCGTTATGACATCTGCCAGTTCTTTAAGAACCCTTGGAGGGATCCCATCAGGCCCCACTGACTTACAGGGATCCAGCTGGAGTAGAAAATCCCACACAAGTTCAGGGCTGGTAAGGAGTTTATCATTCTCACAGTCATGGTTCTCTAGCCCGGGGCTCTGGGGGTTCCTGACCCCATCCTTGGTGTTGAAGACTGAGGTGAAGAAGACACTGAATGTCTCTGCTTTGTCTGCGTCCCTATTTGTGAGGTGGCCATGCTCATCAAGTAACAGGCCAATGTTATTCCTTGTCTGCCTTTTGCTAGTAACACATTTTAAAAAGCCCTTTTTATTGTCTTTCACAGTACTAGCCAGCTTTAACTCTAACTGAGCTTTAGCTGCATGGATTTCCTCCCTGCAGTGGCAAACGGCATCTCTGTAGTCCTCCCATGTTGCCTGACCTTGCTTCCACTGGTCTTTTTGTGCCTTAGTTCGAGAAGATCCCTGCTCAGCCAAGGTGGCCTTCTGCCTCACCTGCTTGGCTGGCAGGTTGGGATTGCCTGTTCCTGAGCTCTTAGGAGGTGGTACTTAAAAAGTGAGCAGTGTCTTCTGTAGCTATTTTCAGTAAAATTCTCTTTTGAATCATGTTAAAAAAAGACCGGTTTGTTCATGCTGCCTTTACAGTCTTTCAGTTTGCCAACGCGTTTTGGTTTCTCATGCACTTGTGCTCTGACTAGCAGAACACATTCCAGTTTTTCGTTAATGCAGGACTACAATGCTCTAGATGAATGCAGCAAAATTGTTTCTTCTCTTATTAGCAACATTTTATTTGTGTAATGAACTTCATAGAAAGGAGGGTGAACAGCTATCTAACTAACAACGTGCACTCTTTTAGATTCTTGCACTGCACTTTTCTTCTACACTCATAAGCTCTTATCTGAAAAGAGTAAGTAATAAAAACAGCCACCTACATTCTCCTATCTGAAATCAGACCAATGCCAACCACTCTTAGAGACAGAGTCTACCACTTGGGCTCATCTTTAGTAAGTTGGCAAAGAAATTATCACACGATTATCTGAGAAAGTTTTCCATAAGGCAGAGCAAACACAAGCCCAGGAGTGTCAGAAGACAGAGCCCTTGCAGTGGGACCACAGTGAAGCAGAAGGGATAGCAGTTCGCAAAGAAATAGAAAAATAGAAAGAAAAAAGGAAAATAGAAAAGACATAAATAATTGGAAGTAGATGAATGAGGGGGGTGTGGAAAAGCATGGAAGGAGGATAGTGAAAGTATGGGATTGGTAGAGGGTAGAGACGCAGGACAAAGTTAAAAACACCAAAATAAGAACTAGAAAACCCCAGGACTTGGGAGCAGAAGAGTAACCCTTTCTGGGTGTGCTGTGCAGGTTGACTTTTGGTCTTCAAATATTTTGTTACATTTTTTGGATATATGACTTTTCTTCAAGAAGAAAATATTTCGAATGTCTTGATACTCAGTTGCCTAAATCCTAAATCTGAAATTTTAGATAAAATTAAGAAAAGGATGATATTTAATAAAATATTATGACTTAACAAAATGTTTACAGAACTTGTCTTTAAAGAAAAAGACCCGGGTTAAACCTGTTTATATCTATGGCATTTAAAGTTATATAGGTGCTTATGTGTTTCACCACTTGGGATTTTTAAAGCTCCTCCTAGCTTCAAATGTATTCTTTGGAAGCATAATTTTGCCACTTTTATTCAACCAAATCCTATCAGTAGCTAATCACTGAAGATATTTCACACGCTACATCACCTATTTGTTCCATTCACTGAAAGTGTCATATTTGATTTTAAACTCACTTAAAAGCTTGATTTGTCACCATGCTCTCTAGCTTATACACAGGCTGCATGACTCCTGTCCTCCACAGTACTTCATTACTTGTAAATACATTTATTTTTTTTTTAAAGTGAGGTCTTTCTTTAACAGGCAGAAAAAAAAAATATCTATGTTACACAGACAAAATGATCCTTTTATGTTCCCCATTTTAGGACATATTTTATTTTGTTCCCATCACAGTACTTCACTGCTCCAATTATTCATGATCCTCTTCAAAAACCACAGCTATTCTGTGAGAACTGTAGTGCTCGAATGGTCTATGAAATCTTTAGGAAAGACACTATTTATTTGTTGGGACCACCTTGCAACCTAAATCATTCATGCACATCTTTGAAAGATCATTCTGAGACACTTCTGTATTCAGATGTTGATGGACATTCCCACGTAATTACAGAATAAATGAAAAAACACCTTTGCCCAAGGAGGTAGTTGAGTCACCACCCCGAGGGTATTTAAAAGGCATGTAGATATGGTGCTTAGGGACATGGTTTAGTGATGGTCTTGGCAGTCTTAGGTTTACAGTTGGACTCAATGATCTTAAGGGTCTTTTCCAAATGATTCTGTGATTCTACGTACAAGACAGCCTGGAGCACTTTGCAATAAAACACTAAAAAGGCTCTGTGTTTCAAAAGCAGAAGTAGTTGCCAGTATGTGCTTAGCAAGATACAGCCTTGGATGCAGAGCAGACTTACACTAAGAGGAAAAGATTGCAAGAACACTGATGTTAGCTGTTATCTTTTATGAAAACCACTATGGGAAAACTCCTGTGATTTAGGATTTTAGTTTTCTAAGGGAAAGACAGTAGTCACTGTTTCACATACATATATACATGCACGTGTGCCTATAAAAGAAAAACAATAGAATATGCACTCTAATGTATATGTGTATGTATATATAGAAATATATACACATATACCTCCCTAAATCTGATTTTTCAGAATGTGATGGTTTCACCCTTTTGATTTGTAGCCAAACACAGCCTGCTCTCTCACCCTCCCCTCTCCCAACACAGGGTGCAGGGAAGAGAATTAGAAAGAAAAGGACAAGGAGACTCATGGGTTGAGATAAAAAGTATTTACTAATTAAAATAAAATGATAATGATAACAACAGTGATAACAGAATGTACAAATGAGTGATGAACAGTGCAATTGCTCACCACCCACTGACCAATGCCCAGCCTGTGCCAGCCAGCGATCCCAGAGCAGAGACAGTCCCGAAACTGAAACCCTGGAAGAGCGAGACCGAGTGATCCCCGAGAGAATCCCCCTGTGTTCGGTCAGCCCTGGTTCATACACTGACATGCTGGGATATGATCTGGAATATCTCACTGGCACACCCAAATGCCAGTTTGGGGTTTGCTGTTCACTGTGCTTCTCCCTCCCAGTCCTTAAGCAGCTGTGAACCAAACAAACATGGTGGCCTTGAGCTCCAGCAGTGACTAATAACATCAGCACTTTAATCAATGTTCTTCTCATAACAAATCCTACACTGAAACTTAAACACAGCTCTTCTAGCTACTAAGGAGAAAATTAACTCTATCCTAGAAAAACCAGGACACAATCAGAATATTGCTGTGCAAAAAGGGGTTACTAGTCACTGCTTAGCCTTACACTATCACTCACATTTGGTTAACTCAGACGACTTGAAAATAAATGTGGAAATAGTATATGTATTTTCATGTATTTGCTAAAATCTCTCCCAGTAGAATTTATTTCACCTATACAGCTTCGTTCAGATTTCCACCAGTTTGACCAAGGATAATGGTTAAGAATGGGAAGAGTTACAGAGCTGGCAAGGGTTGTGTATGGTTCCCTTAGGATGCTTGTAGCCCACATCTCTGGTTACAGGCAAGTTTACTGTTACAGCTCTGATAGTGTCAGAACAATGTCTTCTGTTTTGGGTAAAATAATGACTAGCAAAAATATTTTAGAAAATACCAACTACTTTACAAACTGTTACTATAATTCACAGTTTGGAGTTTAGATTAGCTTTATCTAAAACATTTCAGTTTGATAGCTTCTATTTTTATTTACATCACTTACACACATAGTTTTAAATACAGCATTGTCTGCTTTCCCAGGCCAGGTTTTAGTTTGACATCTTTCACACAGTCAATTTGCTCCACTATTTTGTCATACAATGTGCATCTATTTGGTATATAGAGGTTAAGTGAGTTTGTTCAGTGGAATCAATCCAAATCTCACGCATTTTGACTTAGTTGACAGAGGGAACTTTTCCCATAAATGTACTGCCGAATGCCTAAATGTTTTCTCTGACAAGTCTAGTTAACAGTTACCTCTGTAAAGACATATTTCTGACATGAACAGAACAATTTCCTAAGAACTATAAAAAGAAACACTCTACAGGGATGGAAACAGACTACAGAAGAAAGCTACTTTCAGGAAAAAAAAATAAAAAGTCATGAGGCAGTCAGTATTCTAAATATAGTATATCTAAATATTGTAGCCTTGACCTTTTTTTCTAATTTCCTATATCTCCCGTGTTTCCATTACTCTTTAATTCTGGTGCAAACACTTCAACTTTTTTCCTCATGAAAATTCACAGTTGGAGCCAGGGAGCAGAAAAAGCAAGTCTTAAGGAGAATTTTTTCCATTCTTTGAAGGATTCTAGCTTTGATTCTGTCTTTGTTTTTTTTTTTCCTATTTTTAAATAACATCAAAAAATGCCCTTTTGCAAAAGGAAAAGAATAGCAAGTTCTTAGCTAACTTGTGCAACCTTAGTGATTATTTGCACAAAGTAATAGAAAAGTGTAAATAGAAATCTACCTGGTGAGTATTTTTAGTTTCAGTAAGATCAACTTTCATTGCTGCACATCTCACTGTCCTTGGGTTGCAACACTAGCTTATGAACTAGAATTCCCATAATATCAGTAAGAAGATACAGCCCCTTAATGTAGCACTATAACAATCGTTTTTGATTATATACTGATATTATCAGCTATTAAATATGACTAAATGTTTCCATTTCACCATTAATTTTTAATTTGTGCAAATTATAAAGAGGGTAAAACTACATTTTAATTCTTACTATTTTTAAGGCTATTGGAAGCATAGGTTACAGAAATAAGGGAGAATACCTAGAGAGGAATATTAGTACGAAAATTGAATTTGATGCCTTACTTACTCAGTTTGTGTTCTAAAAGAAGAAGGGAATTCAGGCTTTAAAAAGAACGTTTTGGTAGTGACATATACCCCACCCCATCCTGCCCTCTGTCAGAAAAGAGCACACATTCATGCTTTAGCTCCAGATCCAATCACTAGTGAGAGCTGCATGTGAGCTTAGAACTATATATAAAAATATATTTGTAAGAAGATACAAACAAATGCAATAAAGTACTCTTAAGTTCCTATTGGATCAACATGGGTGGCCAGGCTCAAAGACATGGAGTTAAATCGATTTGGCCGCAGGTCACAAGTGATGTTCCCCAGGGCTCATTACTGGGGACAGGTCTGTTTAGTATCAACGATCTGGATGAGGGGATCTAGTACACCAACAGTAAGTTTGCAGATGACACAAAATTGGTTTGGGAGAGTCAATCTGCTTGAAGCCTTGTGGTGGTTTGGGTGGATTCACCCCTTTTGCTTGCAGCTTGCAGCCAAACACAGCCTGCTCTCTCACTGGCCCCCCTTCCTCACCCAGGGAGTAGGGGAGAGAATTGGAAAGAAAGGCAAGGAGACTCACGGGTTGAGATAAAAACTATCTGCTAATTAAAATTAAATGATAATGATAACAACAGTGATAACAGAATATACAAATGAGTGATACACAGTGCTCACCGCCCGCTGACTGATGCCCGACCCGTGCCAGCTAACGAACCTGGAGTAGAGACAGTCCCAAAACCGAAACCCTGGAAGAGTGAGCCTGAGCAACCCCCGAGAGAAGTACCCCTGGAAGAGAAGTGCCCTGTCTTCCGGTCAGCCCTGGTTCATATACTGGCATGACATGATATGATCTGGAATATCTCACTGGCACATCCAAATGCCAGTTCTGGGCTTTGCTCTTCACTACACTTCTCCCCCCTAGTCCTAATGCAGCTGTGAAGCAGCCAAACACAGTGGCCTTGAGCTCGAGCAGCAACTCACAACACCAGCACTGTTATCAACGTTCTTCTCATAATAAGTCTGAACTGAAACACTGTAACTAAAATACTAAAAAAAAAATAATAATTAACACTATCTTAGCAAAACCAGGACAAGCCTCTACAGAGGGATCTGGACAGGCTGGATTGATTGGCCAAGGCCAACTGTATGAGGTTCAACAAGGCTCAGTGCCAGGTCCTGCATCTGGGCCTCAACAACCCATGCAACACTACAAGCTTGGGAAAGAGTGGCTGGAAAGCTGCCTCATGGAGAAGGACCTGGGGTGTTGATTGATAGCAGGCTGAATATGAGCCAGCAATGTGCTCAGGTGGCCAAGAAGGCCAACAGTGTCCCGGCTTGTATCAGAAATAGAGTGGCCTGCAGATCTAGGGAAGTGATTGATGCCCTGATACACAGCACTGCTGAGGCTGCACCTTGAGTGCTGTGTTCAGTTTTGGGCCCCACTACCAGAAAGACATTGAGGTGCTGGAATGTGCCTAAATCTGTGCCACTGTCTACAACTACCTGAAAATAGGTTGTAGTGAGATGGGGTTCAGTCTCTTCTCCCAGGTAACAAGTGATAGGATGAGAGGAAGACAAGTTCCACCAAGGGAGGTTCAGATTGGATATTAGGAAAACTTTCTGTACTGGAAGAGTGGTCAAGCATTGGAACAGGCTGCCCAGGAAAGTGGTAGAGTAACCACCCCTGGAGGTATTTAGCAAGATGTGTAGATGTGGCGCTTAGGGACTTGGTCTAGTGGTGGACTAGGTAGTATCAGGTTAATTGCCTGAACTCAATGACTTTAAGGACTTTTTCCAACTTAAATGATTCTGTGATTTTATGATAGCATTTAAGGTTGCCAATTTTATCTGAAGCTGCTTTTAATTTTAATTTGGGGTTTGAGGTAGGTTGGGTTTTTTGACATATTTTCTACTTGAGGTCTAGACCCCTATATAGAGCATAACTGCAATAGGCTTACTACTTTTTGTTATTTTTTGTCTTTTCTTTCTTGCCTTTCTTTCTTATCGAATATTAATGGTTAGAGACAAGAGTGTCTGAGTAAACAGATACAGCGCAATAATTTCAAGACTTAGGACTCACAGTGAGTGACATCTCTCAGCTCAGATGTTGTGTTTGGTTTGTGTGAGGGCATGGGTTTTGGTAGCAGGGGAAGGAGCTACAGTGATGGCTCCTGTGAGAAGCTTTGAGAAGCTCCCTTGGCTCCAAGGTGGGCTCACTTCCAACCCAGTCAGCACTGTTGAAATGCCCAAATCCTAAATATGGAGAACTGTTTTGGAAAGGAAGAGCAATCAGGGATGTCAACAAAGAAAGAAGACAACAACCTGAGCAGAAAGGAGGGGTGATGTGAGAGAGACAACCACAGACATCCAGGTCAGCAAGGAAAGAGCGGGGGGAAGTGAGCGGAAATTCCCCTGCAGCCCATGGAGTTTAAAGGCAGAGCAGATATCCACGTGTAGCCCATGGAGAACCTCTCGCCAGAGTGGGAGGCTGTGGCCAAAGGCAGCTGTGACTCATGACAGAGCAGAAGACCCCAGAGATGCTCATGCCAGAGCAGGGGGAGGAGGTGCATTGGACTGAAGACCCATCTCCAGCCTGTGTGGACGTCCCCATACTACAGCTGAGGGCTGCACTCAAGTCTATGACTCTATGGGAAGCCCACGTTGGAACACTTTGCTCCTGAACTCTCTTAGCCCGCAGGAGGGACCCCACACTGGAGTGGGTGAGAACGTGAGGAAAAAGGCATGGCAGATGAACTTACTGCAACCCCTTTCCTCATCCCTGCTGTGCCAGTGCCTAGGAGGAGGTAGAAAAGTCAGGAGCACAGTAATTTGTGACAGAGAAGAAGGGAGAGGTGGGGGAAGCTGTTTTAAGATGAGGTTATTATGTCTCATTATCCTACTGTGATTGATTGGTAACAAATTAAATTGAATTTTTCTTCCCCAAGTCAAGTCTGTTTTGCCTGTGACCATAATTGGTGACTGAGCCCTCCCTGTCCTCATTTCTACCTCCCTGTCCTCATTTCTACCTCCCTGTCCTCATTTCCACCTCCCTTTGTTATGTATTCTCTCCCTCATCTCACTGGAGGTGGCAGTGGGTGAACAACTACATGGTCTTAGCTGCCGGCTGTGGCTTGAAATCAGCACAGATGTAAAGTGATGACTGTTCATTGAGGCTAACAAGTTGGAGGCAGCCAGAGATACCAGTAGTTGCATCACTCTTGTATGCTGTTGGCCACAGAAACTGGTGAACCCTAACGATATTATGCTGACAGGTCGCAGATGCTATGCCAAACTGCTGCTCATGACTACTGACAAAAAGAAAATACACTGAAGAAAAATGGCTATTGAAGCAAATTTTATTATACAGCAATTTGTAGCACATTCTTTTTAAACACTTTATGTGTACAAAATTAGAGTGAATGTAGTGATCTGTAGTTTTGAGGAGGAACAAACTGCATGACACCACAGTTTTACTTGTAAACAGTATAAAGTTTCAAAAGTTTTCACGATTTAGAGCCTTACTTATATATTATACAGACTTCTATTAAAAATTGGCATACGCAATTGGCATTCAATTTCTTCCTAATACTAGTATGAAAATACACTTCTATTTTAAATACTTCACTTTATATTCACTGGGAAACCTTCACAGTTTGGATTTATTTGTTACTTAGCCACCTAATGACTAATTTCCTATACACTCAGCTACCTATAACCGTAAGTCAAAGAGCAGAAATCATAGGAAAAGGACTTATTTTTAGAAACTAACACATTTGAAACTACATTCCACATATCTGAGTCAAATTTTCTTTTACCATACAAAACGTATTGTCATAAAACAAGATATATGGAAAAAAAAAATGTTACCAGTCCTAAGGACACCAATAAGAAAGGATTAGGCCCAATAGCAATAGAGTGGGAAAGAAATACTAAAATAACTGGTGCTGTAAAAAGCTTCTCCAATATGCACGTGTCCTCATAAGGGTCACAGGGCTGACATTACATGCTATATCAAATCTGTCAGGGTCAGTGGTAAAGGGCATTTGAATTGCATATGAGATATTGGTCCATTTTTTAAATTAACTTATACAGTCAGAAAAATATTGGAAGTAAGTTTATTTGTAATATAATAAAGTGCCTTTATTATATGAATAAATATCTCCTTTTGATTTATTAATTAGAGATCCTACACAGAAATCTTTTTCCCTTAAAAAGTTACCTAGCATTGTTGTACAGCAGTGTATTGGGGAAAAAGAAAACCTCTTTTAAAGGATCTATACATGAACAGATTGCCTGCACTAGCACAGAACCTATTAGCTTAATTTGGGATCTGCATGGGTGCACATCTACATGATGCTCCTTTCAGGAGCGGCCTGCAGATATTTTCCTCGGAATACATTTTAACAGGCTATAGAGATGTAAAACCGAAATGTATTTTTCCTAAAATAACAGAAAATTTTTTAGTCAATATAAAAATGGTTACATAGTAAAACACTTAAGCTATGTTAAGCCATAACAGTGCTCCTAAGAACAATCAAAAGAGGCTGCAGCTTGTTTTATTAAGCCACTAATGTATGCTAAACAGGAACAAAGTTGTTACAAAACATTTTCAGAATGCCTCACAGAAATTATTGCCTCAGAAATGTGTATTACGCCAAAATTAAAAAGGGTCAAAAAAATACAGAATACAATAATACTTCTATGTCTACTGAATAAAAATAATTTATTTACAGATCATGAGGAAAAGCATGAAAGGCCTTTCCTTTTCAAATAAATACACGTATTAAGGGCACACATCCACTAAGTAAAACAATAACCTTGTGCGATTAAATGAATAGTTCTTATGTACTAAACAAAACCATAAAAAAATTCAAAGTATAATAGTGCAACCATGTCAGAGCACAAAGCTCATGTTCACCAAAACAACAGAAAACTTTATATATTCATTATTTCCATGTATAAATACATTCTTTAATTTCTAAATTTACATATTTTTTTTCCAAGTTCTTTTGCTATAACATGAATTCTACATGGTCTTATGTGAATATTCAGACTTGATGTACCTGATCATCACAGGCTTTCTAAAACTAGCTCTCATTGAGCTATAGCTATATCCCCATTTAGTAGTGCTTTTTTAGTAATTTATACATTGACTGTAAAACTACTCCAACATAAAACTTTGTTAACAGTTTCCAACCCTGAATCTTATTTAAAAAACAACACTGTTTCAAATTAAAGTTACTTTACATGTCACATAAAAATTACAGAGCTTAAAAAAGGTGATTAAGTTTATGTAATTTGGCCAAATAACACAAGAGAGATTTTGGTCATTAAAATATTTTTTTAAAGTACATGAAATATCAATGGCCCAATCCTGAAGACAGAAAAAAACAGGTGTGAAGGCAGGTCCCTGAACTCACACCCTTCAACCAAGCTCTCTACAGCATGGACATTCACATGGCACTCTCTGTATCATACGACTCTTAGATATGAAAGCAATTACTGCACATGCACGCACACTGATAACTCTGGGATGTGGAATCCACATTTGCAAGAGGTACGTTATTATGTTATTATACTGCTGAAGAGAAGGCCAAGGGGGATCTATTAGCCTACAGGTACTGAAAGGGGAGTTACCAAGATTGCAGCCAAACTCTATCATCTGATAGATGATACAATGAGGGGGAACAGCTACAAATTGGCAGACAATGGGGAAACTAAGGTGGGACATGGAAAGCAAATTCTATCCAGAAGGGGAGTGCAAGCACAAGAACAGGCTGCCCAAAATAGCGGTGGTAACTTTGTCTTTGGGGTTTTTCACAGGCTGGCTAGCCAAACCCACAGCCAACCTGATCCAGGGCTGTAAACAGTGCACCTCTGCTTGGGCGCTTGGGAGGTTGGATAAACCCACTTCCAGAAATCCTTCTTGCAAACAATTTTATGTGATTCTCTGTATCCATGTTTTGCTCATGCAGGTGTGTCAACAAGGTTTAGGCAAACATTTCATCTCATTTGCTGCAGGCCAAGACCACAGAGTTGGTCAAACACTGATGGTTTAGTAGACACACACAGAACACTGAGTCTCAGTCTAAGCCCTACGGGTTAACAGAAGTTAGTAACACTGAGGGAGCAATATTTGGGAATGTAAGTAACAGCTTATAATCATGAAATTCTCACCGTGAGAAAATGCAAACACCTACAGGTTCTAAAGCTTACACTTCAGAAACCAAGCACTGGATCATCTCCCTCTCTCATCCAAACTGCTGCAGGAAGAACTATCTACAAGTACCACCCATATCAATTCTACTTCCATTTCACTCCTTTTACACACAAAGAACACAGAAGAGGCCCTCATCAATGTGCTCAGTTAAGCATAGTTTTCTTCTTAGAGAAGCTAATTACAGCTGCAATTTTCTTGTTTAAATAATAGAGTTAATAGTAAATAATACATATGTGAACAGGTCTATCTTTCACTCTCTGCCACCTGCTCTAGGTAAGTCTCTGGACTACAGTGAGGCCTCTTATACTGCTGCAGGGGAAGACACTACAACCCTAAAGTCTCCTGCATGGACTAAGGTAGTGTGTGAAGATTCCCTTAGTACTTCAAAGAGGACACCAAAAATGTTTTCTCTTCTAGGGCTGAAATACAATACAGTGATATGAAATGTCTTATTTCCTCTGGCACTAGATTTCTCTGTCTTCTAAAGAACAAGCTTTCAGATAATTACCTGATCAGTAGCTGCTCTGATCTAGAGGTTTGAAAGGATGCCTAAAAGCACTGCTCTTCCTACTTTAAAACTGTAATTTTTGAAAAATATTGAACCATCCTGCTTCCGAGAACTCCACATTTTATAAAACTGGTAACATAGCACAGGCTATACAGTGTTCAGATACAGGGCTGATAAAATGCAGTAACAGCTACTAGTCATATGGGATTCCAATCAGCCCATAAAATTTTATCCAAGGTTGATTTACTGAGCTAGGTTTCAGACTGGAGATGTTTTATTAATATACACAGAAAGGACTGAAACAATTTGCTGTCTCTGATGGGGCCGTATCCCATTCTCATCAAAATTAGTGATAGCTGAGAAGAATTGGATCATGACTGTTAACTGTAGAAACACCTACAATTGTTACTACACTATAGGACTATTGGGAACTATTAAAAGCAATAATAACTCAGTTTTTAGAGATGCTAAAACCTAAAGCTACCACCCTCTGATGAGTTTCTCAGTATTTTCCTAAAATCAGGCATAGGAATTCTCATTATGGTAAGCTCTTCATTTCAGGGACTTCTTTTAATGAACAGTTTATGCTTGCATATGGTTGTGCATATGCAGTAATTCTTTCACTTGCAGGTTTAAAACTTAAAAAATGCACAAAGAATATCCACTAAAACGGACTCCTCTGTACTATTACAAATCCTCATTTAGAGTCTGAATGGAAGACATTTGAAAAACAAGGGAAAAACTGCAACTCATATCTCTCTATAATACTAATAATGATCTAGTCTAAACAAACTGGCAGGTATTGGATCATTAATTCATCTCAGTAATCCTACTGATAAAAGGTATTATAGTCTCTCTCTGGAATCTTGAATGGTAATGGTCCAGGCAAATGTTCCTTTCACTTCTAAGCTGTGTAGGATCAGATGTAAAATTTACTTCCCAGTTCTGAATCAAACCCCAACTCCCACAACTCCCACAGAATTACAGAATGTCAGGGATTGGAAGGGACCTCGAAAGATCATCTAGTCCAATCCCCCTGCCGGAGCAGGAACACCTAGATGAGATCACACAGGAAAGAGTCCAGGCAGGTCTCGAATGTCTCCAGAGAAGGAGATTCCACAACTCCGCTGGGCAGCCTGTTCCAGTGCTCTATCACCCTCACAGTAAAGAAGTTTCTTCTCAAGTTTAAGTGGAACCTCCTGTGTTCCAGCTTACACCCATTGCCCCTGGTCCTATCATTGGACATCACTGTGAAGAGACTGGCTCCATCCACCTGACATTCGCCCTTTACATATTTATAAACATTAATGAGGTCACCCCTCAGTCTCCTCTTCTCCAAGCTAAAGAGGCCCAGCTCCCTCAGCCTTTCCTCATAGGGGAGATGGCTCCACTCCCTTAAAATTAAATAAATTCTAACTCACCAAATTTTGTGCAATTACACCAAAAACCTACACACCTGACACTGTCTTCCCCCAACAGACACCATCCTGCTTCATGTGCAGGGTTTACCTCAGGGTTTACCTAGATCTTCGCAATTTTTTAATGGTTTGAGATTTTCCTGGGGAATGTTTCATCAAAATGTAACTTACGATCTTCAAAAAACTAGATAAGCAGTCATGAGCAAAAAGAGATTAAATTAATGGAAGCAATAATTTCTTCTTTTCCTATGGTTGATACATGGTTTTACCATGTTCTGTATCTAAGAAATATTGAGCTCACAGAGAAACAAGCAGGTAAACAAGAAAAAATATGCTACAATATTGTATGCAATGACTACTGTAACATCGATTCTGAGCTCACTTCATTAACATATTACTTAAGAAAAGTGAAAACAGAGCTTATGGAGCAAAGCAAGTTCATAAATATGAATGAGTAGAAAAGTTAAGAGTCTCGATTTTTAGCATGATGTGCAATTTCTAGATAAACAAATTGATAAATCCACAGTAAAAATAATACATTATTGAAATCCTTCTATTTTTTTTTTTTAAATGTACAAGTTACTTAGGTCAGAAAAAGTATCTGTCACTTAAACATTGCAACAGTTTTTCGTGAGTGTCGATTTTTTGACAGGCGTCCCAGCCAGGCTGGTTACTGACCTCGCATCATCTTGATTATCACTTCGTTTTCGCACTTCACTGTAAGAAACCCAACAAAAGAAACCAAAAATTCATTAAATTAATGTATTTCTATTAATCTGTATTCTTACTATGTGCCCTCTAGAATGTCAAAAGCCAGTTCTAAAATTTCTTGCTTTTATATATATTTGCATATATTTTATATATATAATTTTATATATATATACTTTAGATATCTCTCTCTAAAAAATAATTCAAGTCCTCATATTAATTGAATAAATTCATTAAGTTCCTCTCAGAACACTGTATTGTTCAACATAAGGGTGACAGAAAGGAATGCTACAAAGTGGTAACAGGTAAGTCTGTAAGCCTATCTGCTATAATGAAATGTTTATTTAGAAATTTTTATTTCAAAACGAAATACGACTGTAAAAGAATACAAATTACCGAGGCTTCAGTCAAGAAATTGCAGCCAACCATTCCAGCCCAAGATACTGGGTAATGTCTAGACTATTTGAGGATCAATGAGCCTTGTGAAGAAAAACACCTTGGTTTTTTTTTTTTTCTTTGAGATGCTGAAAAAAGAGGCTTCAACTGCCAAAACAGTTTTTCACCCTTGAAACGGTTAAATAAAAGTTACCATGTTTAATCCATTAGAGATAATTTTCCAACTGTGGTTAATGTTATATCTGTGCTATGTATGTTCTCTGATTTCATTACCCACTGCTGCATTCATGGATAGGTTTTTCGGAAACAAGTCATTTAACAAATCAGCAATTAACTTCACATGGACACTGACAAATAAGCCTATATTCTTGCTGCATCTCTGAGGGATGCATTTTCCTGGAAATACAGGCGCTCTTGAAAGTCCCATGTGAAGAAGCAATGATCCTCTCTAGAAAGCCACTATTTGATATGGGACCCATGTTAATTAGTAGTACTTTAACAATGAATAATCAAATACTGACCAAATGTCAAAAAGTTTTATTATTACATTAGGCTGCTGCAAAAATCACATGAATATAGTTTGTAATTTATGTATTAAACTGAAAAATCAGAGGCTGAGGATTCATCACACACTGCCAGTTTGTCAAAATATATTGTAACCAAGAACACTTTGGAAAGTAGCAGAAGTGTAATGTTTGGCTGACACATTATCACAGAAATAAAAGGTTGCTAAATGGATATAATCAGAATTTCTATCTTTTAAATACTTCAGAGAAAGGGACTTCAAAGAAAATACATGCGATTAAAATGGTCAGTGATAAAACTGAATATGCAATAATATATGTGAAAGAATTACGAAATAATTACATATATTATTATATGCATTTCAAATTAACTTAAGAAATAATTAAGAAAGTAAATCCATTTATCATTAAAAAACGTAATTCATTCACCAAACAGGTTTTAAAATTGCAAGCCCCATAATTGAACTGTAATTTAAATATTAATTATTGAGACAGCTTTGTAACATTTGCAAGCAAAAATGTTACTTGATTAAACTAAGAATAAATCCTGTCTTGCATATGCATCTCCAGCCCAGAAGGCCACCTGCATTCTGGGCTGCATCAAAAGAAGTGTGGCCAGCAGATCAAGAGAGGTGATTCGCCCCTCTATTCTGCTCTGGTGAGACCTCACCTGGAATATTGCATCCAGCTTTGGAGCCCTCAACACAAGAAGGAAGTGTACCTGTTGGAGCACGTCCAGAGGAGAGCCACAAAAATGATCAAAGGGCTGGAGCACCTCTCCTACAAGGACAGGCTGAGAGAGTTGGGGCTGTTCAGCCTGGAGAAGAGATGGCTCTGGGGGAACCTTACAGCAGCCTTGCAGTACTTGAAGGGGCTACAGGAAGTCTGGGGAAGAACTGTTCACAAGGGCATGTAGCAACAGGACCAGGGGTAATGGTTTTAAACTAGAAACGGATAGATTTAGGTTAGATATTAGGAAAACATTCTTCAATATGAGGGTGGTGGATCACTGGACCAGGTTACCCAGAGAGGTAGTGAAGGCCCCATCCCTGGAGATATTTAAGGTCAGGCTTGATGGGTCTCTGAGCAACGTACTCTAGTGAAGACGTCCCTGCTTACTGCATGGGGGTTGGACTGGATGACCTTTGACGGTCCCTCCCAACCCAATATATTCTATAATTCTAGGATTTAAGATATTATTCTATTTTTAAATTTTGTTTCTTTAATTTTATGTTGGTACAATTTTAAAAGTACATATGCATTTTCATATGTATATTCACATATAACGTTCTTTTTATAAAATATACTCAGGTGTGTTTATTACAAAATAGAAACACGGCCACTTACCGAGCAAGATGAAGAACTGCTTCCACAATATTAGATCCATCTTTAGCACTTGTTTCACAGAACAGCGCATTGTAAGTCTGAGAGTAAATATAAAATGTTACTCCAACTAATCTAAAATGGTTCCCATCTGAATATGTACACTCAGTTACAAATTGTTTTCTCAGTAAGACAAAGAAAGATAACACATATTTAAATGAACAGGATTTCTTCCGATACTTTTCATTCTCCAATATATTCACTTTAGTAATGCGAAAGAAAAAAGTAACTGCTTTTTAATTCTATCTCTTTTATTTTCAGTATATTCTGAATTAACAAACTGAAAAAAAACACATCGTAGGCTTAATGTCCAAACTCAATCTTCTTGTACACAAGACTGCAAAATAGGAAGAGAGTTGCTAGGACAGGTTACTGAATCCAGGTTGTTGTTAGCTACTCATCAACTACAGCACCTGGTATTCTAGCTTGACCAGAAATATCTTTCCATAAGTAACAAATATGGTATCTGCTCCAGTACAATCAATCAATTGCATAAACACCCAGCAACTCAAGACTCTAAAGATTCTATATTATTTTCTGCAAAATATGGGGTATGCGCATCACTGTTCCCCTGTATAAATACAAGTAAAAAAACTTGTACACATTCCTACTTACAGCAGAGTTCCCTTTTTCTTTCTGCAGACATGGCAGGAATACAAGATAGTCTCTTGAAGATTAAAATATTCCACTCAAAAGCTGGACAGACAAGCAAGGCAAAAAGCCTCATATGCTCACTAGTGTGCTTCATATTTGCACTGGCAATTTATCTTCAGCAGCAGAAAAACTCAGTCTCCTAGTTCATCCACTTTTTCACCATAATGACGGAGAAGACTCTTCCACCCAATAACAAAATTCAGCTCAGTGGACACTGAGATGTGATTTAGCTCAGCAAACACCACCAAAATAGGACAGTTTTCATTAAAAGTATCCATGAATCCTACTTACTAGATTTGAACAAATGACCAGAAAATTACTTTTGTTTACTAGTTGCTCACATGGTTTCCAAATGAAAGTTCTTAAGACCATTTTATACTAGAGGTAGACTTGGACCTTACCATAGCTAGCTTTTCTCCATAGTTTATAGACACACATTTTTGCCCTTGTTCTGTAACAGCTTGACGGAGATCTGCTTTATTCCCCACCATCATAATTGGAATATTCTCATGAGTTGCATCCTGTAAAAAGGAATTTATTTCTTTAGTCCTAGAACACCCAGAATACAGAAGAGTAACTAGCATCATCATATTATACTGATTTCCTTCCTGCAAAAAAGTCTTGCACACTATCACAAAAAGTGACAAATTATTAAAGTCATGCTGAGAACTTTTCATGAGCTAGTCAATATTTAAGCAGCTAGCTTAAACATCAGCCTGCAAAGATGTGCTTCCGTTCCCATAAACCCTGTTTCCCAACAAATAATTTCATGTGTTAAACTAATCTAATGGAAATAGTTACTGTATCTAAATGCTGTATGACAAAATTACTATAGGAAAAGTGACCAAACCCCTTACTTTGATTAGAAGAAATGGATTTCAGAAGATGAATTAAAGATTCTGCTTATCCCTTTCTCTCCTATTGAACACTTCTGGTATGAGAGAAAAACCCTTTTCATTAAATGTCAACTTGTATTCCAATAGAAAAACAAGACGCAATAGTAGAAAGAAATACTGAAAATTTCACTTGAACTGTAGCTAACTTACAGAACGTAACATATTGGTCTAAAATGCGGAGACTCTAAGGAATACTCAAGCCATTCACAAGAGGGTACCTGAAATGGGCCCTCATATTCATTTCAAACGGAAGTGAATGGGAAGAAAGTGATTACATGATAGCTTTTTGTACAAAAAGATGTATCAGTTTTAACACTGACTGAATATGTCAGGATACATTTAGGACTTCCGTGTAGCTATTACTTCTATGAGAGAGCAATCTAGCTAATTCCAATATACAGATATCCAAATTTTATAAATAATAAGTTTAACAATGCAGTGAAACATAGTTTGCAAATTGTATATACTTAAGGTTCTTACCTCAATCATATCCACCCATTCTCGCACATTAAGAAAGCTTTTTTCACACGTTACATCATATAGCAGTAAGACACCGTCTGCTCTTCTGAAGTACGATTTAGCAATACTACGGAATCTTTCAGAAAAAAAGATTTCCATAAGGCCACATTATCAAAAAAGAATCCATTTAACATCGTTAAGAACACATCATTACTTTATTGCACTACTGAGTAAGATTCTCTTCTCATTACGAGTTTTCTCATAGCTTCTTTCATAAGTACTTTTTGAAAACTGCTGATGCTGGTCTACAATTGCTCTGCAAGAATCCACGGGATTCTCACCTAAACAGCAATCAACATATTTTGTATCAAAACAATCTACAGTGTATCTATTGCAAATAATCTGCTTTCCACTGGACTTTTGATCAGGTGGCAAGGCTTTTTCACTTACATGTAACTTCATGAATTGAACAGGTTACTCTGCTACATTTGAAAAAATATTAAAACAATAAACTTGCTCCAGGAATGAATTCACCAGTTACAATCATCTTTGCCATTAACATAACACAACATACTAAACAACCAAGTACAGCAACCAGGCATTTTATTATATATTAAAATATTCTTCACAAATTTATTATGTGGGAGGAGAATGATTGGACCCTTAACCACCTACTTAACATAATCACTCATTCAGGCAAAAGTAAACACATACAGCCCAATACAAATCTCGGCCAATTAAACAGATAAAACTGATTTCCAAGGCGTTAGATTAACCTCTTAATAAACCCCAAAAGCTGTCAGTAAATAAATAATGTCTCTTAAATAAGGATATCACAAGATTTTGAGGAAAATCTACAAAATAATTTTAAGAACCTTGGATACACATTCAGAAATCTATACAATTTTTCCGTAAGTCTTTTTAAAGTCTTTGGGAAGTTGTTTTCAAACACTAAATATAATGCAAATCAGGATCAGGAATTTCAAGGAAAAGCGAGGAGGTTGAAGGGAAAGGAATCTCTAATGTAAAGCCTGCTTAGAAATACAGGTCTGTAAGGACAAAGAAAGCAACAGACTAAAACTGGAAGAAACAATGTACATCTGCTCTGTCTTTTTGTATTGTAAGAGATGTACATATGGATTTAATTAACTAATGCTGTAGTGAATCTCAACTACTTCTCTCTGCAGAGAGAAAAATATTATCTCAGGTATCACCAAAGCTAACAAATAAACATTCTACTTGTCTTGTGGTGTCATCAGAGCAAAATCACATCTGTCTATAGACATTTACATATCACCATACTGACTCACTTACTGCAGGACCATATAATATTTAGTGGATTTTTTTTCACCTGGATGAAACAAAATAATTGAAATTACATTAAGTGCAGAGAATCACTAACCTCTCCTGCCCAGCTGTGTCCCACAGTTGTAGCACAATAGGTTCTCCATCAACAATTAGTCTTTTCATCTGAAAATCCACACCTGAAAAGAATAATGTGTATAGTCTAATCAAAAGCATCAATAACATTAAAAAACTCACAGAAAATGAAAAGTTATGTGCCATATACAACAGTTATTTAAAAATTAATCTCTTTTAATAGTTTATTAGATTTCACTTGCTCACATAGCCTTGAACTGCAATAATCCCCTGAATGTATTTAGTTTCTCTTTAGAAAAACATCTAAAGAAATATTTTAGCTGCACATTTTCCCAGAAGCACTGATACAAATTTGGCATTATGACCAGCAAAGATCCCTCTCTGCTTTATTTTGCTAGATAGTTTTAGGGAAGAAGAAAAAACGTTTTATAAAACAGACTTTATTTCAAATGCCAAGAATGAAAAAGATAAATTAGAACTAAAATCCTGAGTCAGAGCCAATAAAACAAATATTCAGTCTCTGGAATCAGTAAGACAATTTTTTTAGCTGACAGCTATAATAATATACACAACAAGCCAGTCAGAAATCCCTCCAGCTGCATTTAGACCAAAGCTTCAATAACACTTTGAAGAAATGTAGACAAAATATAGTATGAAAGAGACATCAAAGGATAGTATGAAATATTAAGGAAGGAGGAAAGAGCTGAGAAGACAAGAAAGCAGTGAAAAATGTGAAAAGGATCGTATACCTATTCTAAGTTAATTATACTGAAACTCCCTTTTCTGGCTCTTTGTGTTGTTCAGGAACAGGCTTGGTATTTTGCAAAGAGAAACCACATTAGAGCAGGATGCTATTATCTACTCCACACAGCAGTTAGGCACTTCTAAGCTTTAGTACTCAATTATATCTCACAGCTAAGAAACTTTATGTGCATATGCAGGAATTCCTGGCAAGCAATCACAGAGGGTAATCTTTTCACCCACTTCTGCAGAACAGCAATGAAATTCACTCTAGTATTTTAAGAAGAACAATATCTATACCCAAGGTTGCACTGGTATTTCCTCGAAATTCATTCTTGCAAAGTCTTGTAAGGAAACTGGATTTTCCCACTGCTGCATCTCCAGCAAGAACAATCTTGTAAGCTTTCTCTGAACTGGGGTATTTTGGAGCACATTCAGTTGCATCTGACTGAAAATAAAAAGAAAACCTTTAGTTCAACTCACACAAAAAATACTCTCTATATCAAACACTTCTCCTCTGCGCCCCGCCCCCCCCCCCAAAAAAAAAAAAAGAATTGGTTACCTGAGGGGTGAGAGCAGATATGTATTTCCTTGTTGAACCAATTGAGCTGCTTCGACTTACTGGTCTTGACGGCTTCCAGTCTAATACTGTACTGCTGTTATCAGGACTGTATGCTTCTTCATCCCTGATCTCTGGAACCTGAAAATACAAGCTACGGTGTTAGCTTCAGTGAGAAAAGTATGCTTTTTTCAGAAAGACACAGCTAAGACTGATTAAAACATTTGTTTTAACAGTTTAGATTAAACAGAGATAAAGGATCAAACAGAGCTGTGTAATTCTAGTCAAAATAATGTGATTATTCTGTTCTTATTCACATTTGCTGTTTACTATAGCACACATTCAGTCCTTAAATATAGTTTCTAATTGGCATACATGCTTTCAGTACAGTTTCCAGATAAAGTATACTAATTCCCATATGGAAAACTTCATCTTAAAAAATAAATACAATAAACTAATTTCAAACTTATTTTACAAAAATCAAGAACTTCCCTACTAGACATTACTTTCTACACTATTACTACTCAAGCTAAATTAAATACAGCACAGCTGTAATCAGCACTATTCATAGCATTTTCAACTGCAGAGACAAATTGTCTCTACTAAATGCACAATAAACAATCTGCTCTAAGAAAACCTCTGTCCTGTTCTGCTTGATACTAGTCTTGCTATGTAGCCATCAATAAAGCTCTTAATTTAACTAACAATAAAATGGACATAATAACACCTTCCTACATTTCTAAATTCTCTGAGACTTACTGTGTAAGTAAATGTATGCACTAACTGTATTCTTCTCATACACGTGATTTTTTCTTTCACTGCCACAGGATGGTAAGAGAAAGTGAACAGAAACGTATTTTACTTCTATAATATCCACTTTTTAATTGTTAGAAAATGGACTCCTGTATGCATGCTGTTTAACAAACTTCAAAAACCCTGTGTACACCAAAAATTAAGTTATTACCTCAAAAATCAAAAATTTCAAAACAAACATTTTAAGGCGAAGTAACATTTTTATACATGCACCACAAAATCATCACTCATCTTGTTCAAATGCATACAACCCAAATACTCAGTTTTAACAGGCCTAAGGGCAAAGATTCATTTCATTTTAAAAACAAGAAACTAATTTTGTCTCCCACCAAAGGTCTTTCTCAGAGAAGTCTGGAACTTACATCTGTGTCAGAACCATCACCACCAAAGCTTTCTTGCATACACTGTGACCTTTGAAAATTCCTTTGATGCCTGTATTCCACTTCTGAATCATATTCATTTGAATCTCTCAGGGTAGACAAACCACTGTCAAAGCAGCTCTCAGGTAAACTGTCAACTTCACAGTTTATCCTTTGCATAGGGTCACAAAGGGCTAAAGAATCATAATCTTCATCCACACAAGAAGAATGAGATGATCTAACAAGAAAATATTGGAAGAGGGAAAAAAATTATTCCACAGTTGCTTTTCCAAACAAAATCTGAGCCATTCTGGAATAGTCAATACTTAGAAATGCTAACTAGACAGTTTAAGACATATGTCAATGCCTGATTTGCCTTTCTAAATAATTTTGCTTTGAATCATATGTCTTAGGATGCTCAAATTAAATTATATAATCTATGTTACTGATTATGACTTCCTGAGTCTCAGTAAGAATGCCTATTTATTCACACACAGTAAAAAGAATTGTTTAAAAAAGATTCAGAAAAAGATGTACTATGAGGACATCAAACACAGAAAATGATAGCTGATGGTTCAGCTAATTTTGGCCTATTCTAAGACACATAAAATGACTTTGAAATACTGTGTCCAATTTAAGTTAATGCATTTGTTCACAGAGGCACACAATAAGTAACAGCTATAAACATAGAAAAGGGCATAACAGTTCAGGAGATCAGTAGTGGTGGAAGAACTCACTGAAACATGTTTTCTTACAGTGTGGTAGGCTATGCAAAACTTGAAAGTTTTGCACAAAATTCCTTTCTTTCCCCTCACCCTTCCTTCAAAGACATTTTCTCTTTTTTTTTTTTTGTCCTTCTGCATGCTGTAATATATAAAAATTATAATATGGATGCAGCAGTGATGGTATGGCTTAGAGAAAAAACACTTTCATTTTTATTTATATAAATGAAGAAAATACATATTAATAGGGTGAATCTTAAAATAATTAATCTTTTTTAAAAGTTTACTATGGCTACCATTATTATCCTGCTCCTGCAGCAAGACAGAGACAAGTACAAATTAAAGTGAGATAGAAGGGTCTCCAAATCACAGTAGAGAAGAGGGAACCAGTTTGGTTCTGTCCTGTTGGGAATGGATGGGAAGCACTTCATTGCTAGAGTAGACAAGGTTAGCACCAATTCTTTTAAAGATAGTTTGCTGCCAGAGGGGCGAGGAGCTCCCAGTGCAATGACACACCACAGAAAAGTACACTGGGGAGAATCACTAAATTATGAAGTTGTTACTGAGTTGAATATAATTCCTTCCTGCAATAGGGGCGCCATAGGCACCACTGTCCCGTGCAGCATATAATTTATGTTTTTTCAGGCTAATGCATAATCACTTGAATGATTGTGATCTTTGCTGTGGAATATCACAGCATCCATGCTACTCATATTCACGCACCTAATAGCCTACACCAAATCACTGAAATACAGATGAAGGGTGCATGATATAACAAAGTTAAGCTTGCTAGGCATTCCCTGAAATAAGTGCCTTTATCAGTCAATTTTCAACCTCACCAAGCCATGAACTCAGTGCTGGGAATTTCATATGTGCTTAAAGGAAGTTAGACCAAGATGTATGATACAGCTAAAAAAATTAAAAGTTAAAAGTCTACCTATTAATTTAAATTGCTTAAAACATGTTAGAATGCAAATCAGTATCTCCTAAGGCTGATCTGATATCAGGAGACAGACAAAGTACTGAAAATGAACAGGTTTTAGGACATTCCTATCTCTTTCTGTCATTCCATACTACTAAGTCCAACCTGTTGGCTAAGAATAGGAATTTGTTAGGAATAATTTTTATTCCTACCACATAAACTTGCTTCTAAAGTAGCTTGCATTTCTCACTTTCATGGGAATGCAAGGACTGCACCTTGTGGCAGGTACTAATAAATATTCACAGAGAAGGACATCATTAAGCCTTCCAAGAGGTTTTAGTTATCACTTCAGAAAATTACTCAATGTAATATGCAACTCAGTAATGGATGCTTCTCAAAATTTGCAGAGGGTCCAACAGAGGGGAATTAGTTTTACATGCATTCAGCAGAAGGAATCAGTTTGTGAAAAACAAAACTTTACAGCCAGCAAACACATCTCACGTGGGAGACAGTAGAATAAGAGTAACACTATTGAATGAATGGGTATGTTATTAGTGTGAAGCAGAAGCAAACTTAATCCTATCAAAGATATAAATCTCTCTGGCAAAATGTAAAACATAGACTACTAAGAATTCTGACAGAGGTTTCCTCTAGAGTTTGAAGTACTACTGAAAGAAAAATAAGACAAAATAATCTTATTAACTGAGTAAGGATACACACTTTTGCTGGCAGTTCCAGCTGTTTCACAAAAAAGAGAAGTGTGAAAACAGCATGATCTAGAGCACTTGAGGTTGGATCCAGCGCCTAGTGACTTCAGTGAGAGTCTCTGCAATGATGTGCGGAAGCTCTGATCAATGGCCTGTACACAGTAAGTATAAAACTAAAGTAGCTCTGACTGGCTGATATTTGCATTTAGAAAACTTACTGTGCTCTGTGGCTTTTACCTTGTTAATATCCAAGGACATCCACTAGTCTTTCATGTGAGTGTGAGATGAGGATGTTTATTCTTTTAAAGAATTAGGTCCACATACCTTTGTAATAATTATTACATGGGAAAACCGGACATACAGGCTAAAGATACAACCAAAAATGTTTTATTTCCTAAATACTGTTTGAGCAAATTAACAGAGGTCCTCAGTAGTTTTTTATAGTTTCTTGGAGACAAGGAGGGGAGACTGAGAATCAAACAAGAATCAACAGTCCAAGACCAAAAAACAGGCTATATGAACTCTCCATAAGTTCATGACTTGCATGGAGGAGTTTCCCTGAGCTTTCTGAAGTCATTAAAAAGGTTCCTGTTGACTTCAGCGTACTTTGAATCATATGATATAGTCATACATTCCTTTTGAATCAGAAAGAATTACTCTGTTATGTGACAGTATTTGATCTTCTAAGACAAGTGTGATACCCTAGACTTTAAACTTAATGAAAGCAAACCTGGCTTACCTGTCATACCGTGGGTTTAGAGGAGACTGTCCACCATTAAATTTAGGACTGCTTCGAGAAATGGTACTTCCCGGTGAGGTGTTCGCTAACCGCTGTGGCAGATACAAAGCAAATGCATAATAAGTTTTATGAACACAGTGTAATCATCTTGATTTGTCAAGAAAAAAGGGTGCATCATCAAAATTACTGCTGTGTATTTTCATATATATTCAAATATTTATTTTTAATTAAACGCCTCACATTTTACCTAGGACTGGATGTCAAAAGGCCCATTACATATAGCATTTAGGCTGTTGCTTTAATATTGAACTTGCTAGGCAATGGAAATTCCAAGAGGATGATTGCATTGACTACACCTGAAGATTCTGAAATGCTAAACTCTGAAAGGTAGTATTTAGAAAATGGCATGTTTACTACAAGAGTAAAAAAGGAAATGTCACTGGCTGAGCTAGTTTCAGTACAGATACCTCCTGGTTCTTAAATGAGACAGTGAAGAGAATCTGAGATCTCAACAAATAGCATGTGACACATTATTTCATATGTTCTGCTAACCCTCCACACATTTATTCACTGGAACAGTTTCCTCCATCTTCTCTGTAAGCTGCCTGCCTTGCTTATGTTTCAGGGCACAGCAGAAGGAAATGGTATCCCTCGTTGCATCTATAGTGAAGCTCTGGTAGCCATTATCAGCAAAAGGCACTCAGGTTCATTGATATGGTATGCTGGAAACAGGCAGTGTGCCTTCTTTGTCTCCATCCTGGTCAGTATTGTCTCTGTGGGCCCATTATTCTGGTCCCATCCTTCTAAAATAGTTAGTTGTTTTCCTGATGATTTAAGAGCTTGCCCGATCACTAGTTTTGGAGTTTAACGGGTTTCCCAATACTGTAAAATGGCAGTGTAGAGTAGATTTTTTTTTTTGGTAACTTTCAAGCCTTTCTCTGGTTTGGAGGAAACAGTTTACATCTACCACAACAGATTCTCCAACAGTTAGGATAGCCCAAGAGGTTTGACTGAGGTCCCTATTATCAGCAGTCCCTGCTATTTGTTTCCCAGTGACTTGCCTGGACAAAAGTTCAAATTAGGTTAAGACCCTGCTACTATAAGAAAGCGGTTTTCTGAAAAAGTGTGTTCTCAGTGGTAGTGCACTCCCATATAGACGATACAAACATATTCCCTTCAGTGCAAGAGAAACTGCTGTTTTATTCACCCTGTCAGATGCATTTGGCCATAGCATATAAAAAAAAAATCTCTACTTTCCAAAGCACCTCAGAAAGTAGTCATGTTCTAACAAAACTTCATTATGTCACAAAACTCAATAAAATCTAGCAAAATGGAACTACACAAGTGTATTCCCGGAGTGAGTCCACTGAATAAAACTATTTTCTGAGTACCCACTGAAGTACAAACAAATTTGCCTCTGGTATATTAATTCTTAAACTTTCTAGTACAGCATAACAAAATTATAAATACATACCAATGACCTGTGGTACTTGCTGAAACTGTTTTCAAGTGCACTCCTTAAACCATCATTGCTGTCATGTAGCTTTCTATTAGCTGATCTAACAAGGAAACATAATTTAACTTGTAGGAGTATAGTAAAGAAAACATTAAAAAAATATGTAACTTATCACAAAGAAAAACGGAAAAAATACATATCAAAAACCATTTTATTTTCTTTAGACGAACACTAAAGAGTGACATGGGACTAGGAATGTGTTGTCATCTACTCAAACAAATGACTGCATGTCAAAAAAGCACTGTGCAGTTTAGCCTTCAGCAGCAGCTTAGGAAAACCTGTTTCACTTCTGTGGCATGGTCTGTGCTCAGCTGAAGGGGGAAAAAAAGACAGTGTAGGAATGACCACAAAAAAACAGCTACAGGGCAGTAAACTGGTACAGCCATTTCTGAAATAGAAAGTGACTATCCTTTATCGCTGAGATGAGTCTAAGGACAGATGTGATTTCACTGCTTGAAAAAAATGATATGTTTAGGATAAAGAAATTAACTAAAGATATAAAGAAAATATTCATTGTGATCCTCCCTGAAAGCAAAAATCTGTGCACCCCTGTGCACACACTTAGTACTTTCCAGATAACAATAGGATAGGAAGTTACTGGAGAAGTCAACAAAAAAAGGAGTCAAGTAATAATTTTTATAATGGCATGGATAGACTCAAATCTGATTCACCATACCATAAAGAAATGAACGTCAGTGAGGCTAAGAAAAAAAAACACAACACAATGATGAGTTAATGGCTCAGTAATCACACATTATCAAATACCAAATTCAAGAAGCTGCCACATCTGCTGGATAAATATTTAATAACCTTCAAGTCACCTAAGTCATTGGAGAGCTCTGCCGAAAAATACATGGCACAGGATGACTCTCCAAGTCTCCACATAACAAGCACTGAGGGAAAAATAGAGTTTTAAAAGGCATTAACAGGGCATGGATAGGCTGTCAAAACCTTGTATATATAGAAATCCCCTGATGCACAATTACATTAAGCTAAAAATAAGAATCAGTAAAGCAATTAATGCCATTCCGAACTGATGCAGCATTCTGAAAATAAAGTTTTGAAGAAACAGGATCTGACATGCATTTTTTAATTTGGGAAAAGGAGGAGATCAAACAAAAAAGTCATTGAGAAACACAAAACTTAGATGCTACACCAATGACTGTTGTCACGTGAGCATCTGACCTGAGTACACAAGAAAAAAAACTTACAATGAAATAATAATAATAATGATAATAATAATAATAATAATAGCAGAGTACCTTCTATGAGAATTGCGGCCATCTCAGTATTTTTACACAAATCTCATCCCAGTCTTCTGCATATAAAAACATTTACCCCCGAATATGTTGGGACAAAGTTTCTTAAGAAAAGCCTGAATTACTAAGAACTTACTGAAGTATTTCAATTTGTCTTTCCAGATTATCTCTGTCTTCAGTATACTCTCGGATCATTTCTAGGTCTCTGCAAAAAAAAAAATTTAGAATAGCTGATAAACATACAGTGGGGAAAACATTGTTTAAAAATATGCTAACATTTCTGTTGAATTATGTTAAAAGAAGTTTTATGCAAAGTAAAATCACTTGGTAACTTCAATGATCTCTGCCATTATATCTCAACAAAGACTGAATAGAAGATCAACAAAATAACCATATGGGCAACCTCCTTTCCCTTGAAATATCATCTGTGTTATCTGAAGATAACCACATAATGAAACTGTCATTTATGCGCCTTTAAATGAGTATCTAGAAGCAGCTTTCATTCACTTAAAAAAAAAACTGGTTAAGATTGATTGATGTGGGCGGCTTCTAAAACTATTCTTCCTAATATTCACACAGATATTAATCTGAGTGAAAGTCATGGAGGAAAAAATTGCCTGCTGCTATAACTTTTACTCCTAACTGAAGTTTCAGTAAAATCAATGGGCTTTCTTGCAAGATTACACAAATTCACATCATGTCCAGAACTTGCTCTTCTAGAAATCAGACAAGAAAAGTGAACAGCAGTCATGGCATACTTTGTATGATGTCAACTGTGTAGCTGTCATTTACGGCAAATTTAGAAAATAACAGTTACTAACTGCATACATAATAACTACACCAGAAAACAGTTTTTTCCCCTGGTGAAAATATTATTAGGTAGAAGTACCTTACCTCTCAGTGTTCAAAGTCTGATCTGCATACTCGCTTTTCAAGCTATCTAATTCACTCTGTAGAAAAGCTATATTTGTCTGTGCTTCTAAAAGATCTTTTTTAAGTTTCTGATTTTCCTTAAAAACAGAAAGATATCAGATGTTAGCTGTCACAGTCACTCACATAAAATGTTGACATATTGTAACAGCAAAATGAAAACCATCAAAATTAAATAAAAAATGAAACACTAGAAAATCTGAGCACAGAGGGGGAAAGAAAATGAAAGAATGCCGAACCAAAAAAGTCAGTAAATTAGCACGAAGAACTACTGCATTTTTATTTTCCCATTTCAGTTACATAAAAAGAGGGCTATATCATCTCAAGCCATTTCTAAATGTTATATCTAGAATGTATAAGCATTTATACAGAACAGTTTGGTTTTCCCCCCCAAGTTAAACATCCTCAAATACCTATCAACAACTCTAAAAGTTTATTTCTTAGCTTACCATAATAATTGTAAAAAAACCCCAGTCTGAATTGTAACAAGTATAAAACTGAAGCTAAGTTAATATTAATGCTAATCATCTTACCAGCAACATATCATGTATTCTTTTTTTCAATTCAACCACATCCTCCCTGTGATTTACATTTTTTGATTGCTCCTCCAGCTAGAAGAATAAAAGAATCATATAATTAATCTATGTTATTCATTGTTCTGATTTAAAGTACAAAAAACATAATGGAAATCATATTAAATAGCTCATAAAACATGTGTCCATGTTACTACTATGAAAGTTCTTAAAACCCATAGTTTTCCCAACCACGTGAGAGCATTACTCCAAAAATGTTTGGGTTTCTCTAAGACTTTTTAAATCAACACTTAAAAAATGCTTAATGAGCATTTTTCACTCTGTACATGTTGAATATGCATAAGTAGTGATAAAGAAGCCAGCTATTGAGAAGATACAAACAGGTGAATTCCCATTATCATTAAATAAAAAATTATATACTACTTCACCTGTATAGTATTTGTACTACAAGCTCTCACTTTTATTCTGATGCATTTCCACTCTATCAATGATCTTTTAAGTGCAATTCCATAGGAAGAAACAAAAATATATCCTCATTGGTCACTGTAATTCTGGTAAAACTTAACTGAGATTTCAGTTTATGTTACACTTAGGTATCACCTTACTTACTCATATCACCTTTCATGTGATACCTTACTTTTAGGTATCACATGAAAAGATCAAGTTGGAGTTAGGTTCAGATTAGTAATAACTAGCTCCACTAGTGATGTCAGTTTAAATTTACAGTTTGAACCCCCCCTCTATCATTAACACTTGAGAGAAATACATTAGCTGCTAAAAGGTACTGTATTACTGTAATATCATAAACTACTCTATTTGGGTTGCCAATTTAATCTAAATCTATGAATTACAAATGCTTAGAGGCAATATATTATACTATTTCTAGTGTATCAAATACAAGACCAGACCAGTTAATTGTAGTGTTAACAACCTGATGGACCTAGAAAATTATTCAGCAACAAAATTTGAGTAGCAGTTGGTCCCTTTCCTAAGTATTTCAGTAAATTACACAGAATGAATTCAACAGCCCAGAATGACAACACAACTTACAAAATTATTTGCATTTGCCACTTAATAATACACATTATATTAAAAATCTACAGTTATGATTATCTATCTTGGGGAAGGCACTTCATAACATCAGCATCTCTTAAAACACTTTAAAAACTCTTGCCATGACTTCAACTCACCTTTTTAAGTTTTTTTATTGTCACCTGAAGATCCCCAACTTCAGTATCATACTGGCGCTTCAGCTCATTTAGTGCTTCTTCCGCTTTTCGCTTCTCCTGCAATATTTTTAATCTCATTAAAAGTCGAGACAGGTTTCAAATGTTTCTCAAAAAAAAAAAAAATCATTCATCAGTTTGGAAACCACACACCTTCCACTTAGACTAATGTGTAATTTTGTCTTTCCACTATGTTAACCTGTCCCTTCCTTAAGATTCACAGATACTGATTCTATAATTGCAGTCCACTTATAAAATATTCATAGAAATAAAATGGTAAGGTGGAAGCAAAGATATGGGTCAATTTAGTGTTTGTTATTCATGTCATAGCCTCCCGTGCTTAACATTTTCGATGTCTTAAAAAAACAGAAAGTATTCAAAAGTGTACAGATTTTATCTGTACATAAATTAAGGTGTGCATTGCGTATACAGATGTATACATACACACCCACACACAAATCGGAGCATTGCATTCTTTTTTTCAAAGCAGCCTTCTACAGCTCAGCATCAAATGTGATAGTAACGTTATTGTGCCACCATCAGTCACTTATTTATTTCTGATTTTCTTTTAAATTTTTACACTTGCAAGTGTTGGAATATTAAAGGCTCATGTTCAGTAAAAGGTATACTGATGACAGCATCTTTAGTTTCATATGGTATTGGTCTGACTAGTAAACCAAGTACACAGTGCTTTACCTTAATCAAAACAGAAAGATTTTGAATGGAAATACACCAAGAACAATGAGAAGAATGGTATGTTCTTTATGCTAGAGATGAGCACGTTTCAACTCACTCCAGTCATTCCCCATGAACTTCAGTGTACAGTTTCACAACACAAGAAACTAGAATGCAGCAGTGACACACAGTACCAATAAGACAGGTTGAGTTTCCACACAGAAAAGAAAGACATGGACTTTGCTCAGAATTCAGTGTTTTCCTGCAGTTGATATCAACATCCGTGTGTTAAAATGATAATACGTGTGTTAAAGTGATAATCAAAGTAATCAGCCTAAGATGGACTATTCTTACTGGTGGCACCTATATACACCTAATTATTGTTTGGTAACTATTTGCTTCCCTTGAAGAAACAAAATATAGGATAGGCTCAACCTGTAGATACCGTCATGCAGAAGCAGGTGTCATGGTGGCATGAGTGAGATCACTCTAACAAACAATAGCCTTGAGTACAGGCATTAAGATTAATGACTTAGTACAATCCCACAAAGTAAATACCTTACATTTACTCTCAGGGCGTTCTAGTAGGTGGAGTATGTGGAGCTATGAGCTAATAGGAGTGAAAACGAAAAGCGCGCTGTGAGAAACAAGTTACAGCCCATCTTTCATACCTATAGCTAGGTGTGAACAGTAAAATCACAATCCATGCCAACTTGGTTATAATTTCTAGACTGAGAAACACAGACTAGATGTGGATAACACATAGCAGATATGTATTTACATAATGCCAGCACATTACTGTGGATGTTCTCAGAATGAGTGAATACACACATCACAGGCATCTTTTTATAGTAGTGAAAAAGAGTCTTCAGGGCTTTTTTTCAGTGATTTACCACTTTTTGCAGAACAGAAATTTTCCAGAGCAAATGTATCTGTTTTCTAATCATAAATGCTTAGTCTCTCTGGAAATGGAAAGTTTATCTGTACTGATAATGAATGATAACTTAATGAAGGTTGCATTATCATTAGTTAAACATATTAGGATATGCTTTTTTGCTGAGGTGATATCTTTAACATATTTATGTCATTATATTATGTATCTAGGAAAACAACTGACATCCATTGTTTGGTAGTAGTGTTTCCTCTCATATAGAAAATGATGCTGTTTGAAGCAAACCTATCAGAATAACATTTCACAGATCAATTACCACAAATCATTTAAAATCAGCAAGTTGGCAGACTGCATTTTGTTGTTTCTGATTCTACAAATGCTTTGGTGAAAGAACCCATACCAAATAACAAGACATTCAGTTATGTGTTCTACAGAGTAATAATAATGTCCATAGTATATGTTTTAATTAATGAATTTCTTATGTTCACATAAGAACTCTTTCACAAGCTATTATGCACATTATAAAGTCATTTTCCATCAAGACTAGTCTAAACAATGGGTAAAACTTGAGGACCTTGAAAAAGAATTTCCCATCAACTTTGGGAGGTCCAGGCCCTCACACACTGTCATCACAATTACCCTCTCTTATGTCTCTAACTCTCTAAAATATAGTTGCAGGGTGAGAACAGGGGACAGAAAGACCACCACTCCAAGCAGATATACAATATAGGAACAAATTATCTAAGCATTAATTCCTACATAAATTCATCTGCTAAGATAATTAGGTTCCACTTTTTTACGGCGAAAGTTTTTTTTCTCCAATCTGTTTCCATTATTGCTCTTAGAAATAAATTCCTTTAGGCCATCATATTGTCACAAAAGATAAAGACTTTTTTTTCTTGGTTTATTACATCTGAGCAGACACTCTTCTTTGAGAAAGCATTAAGAGAATACATTTTCGATTTCATGGATAGCTTCTTTTCAGCCAGGCCCTGCCTTTGGTGGCTTTGAGTCAGCCCCGCAGGATCAAAAACACACCTGGACATCAATCCTGCTTAAGATCACTGAGAGCCAGGTAGTTATGAAATTCCGTAAACAGAAAATACTCACTTCCTTTTTAACTTTGTGCTCTGCAGCCTGTATCCGTTGTTCCATCTCTTCCTCCAGCTCACTGAGCTGAACTGCTGCTTTTTCCTGAGCTCTAAAATTTAAAAGTAAATACTCTCTTAGGAAGTGCCCTTTGACTTGACAGAAAAGTTTTGTGAAACACATCTGCCTACCTCAGCTGAAATAAATTAGACAGACAGACAGGGAAACAGTGTAACAATGCCCAAACCTTGAAACTGGTATGTTTGGGAATCAAAATCGCAAATTCATTTGAATATAGGGGCAAATTAGATTTTAAATAATAGTTGACAGCTGATGATTAGTATGAAATACAGCACATCTGCATTTCAAAAATTAAGCAACAGAGATAAAAGGTCCCTCTAGGTAAATACACCCCGTGAAGCTGAAGAAGCAAAAATACGTTTTCTGAAATGAAAGTATAACAGGCATGTATGCTAAAACTCAAAGTTACAGCTGAGGAAGAGGAGTAAAAATGTTTTAAAACATTAAACATAAGAATAGAGACTACAAAAACTTGGTCCAGGACTCATCTAAAATACAAACAGAGAATCATTTGCAAGCTGCTACACGTGCTTATCCACATCTATGTGCATATAAACTAGCCTTTGAACTCAAGTTTATGGGAATACATCGCATAACATATTTTGGCATTAACTCCCAGTAGTTTAAATCAAAAAAGAGTGATAGAGAAAACAGCAACTGCATAACTGAACTAGAAACACAACTCACTATACCTCTTTACTGCAATGGCCAAAGTTTCCATCTCTGTGCTTTGAAGTTTGATCTCTCGGATGAAGTTCTTAATGACATGTTCATAGGGCTGGATTAATCTTGGTTCCGCTATGTGAATGTTCTGATACAGAACACTGACTTGCTCTTGTCTGAAAAAGAGAGATACCATTTTAACACAGTTACTTGGAACTATGTTCTGTAACAGGTTTGAAAAATGTATCACAAATGAAGATATTCCCCTTTTTGTCTATTTTTAAAATTCAGTAAGTTAGATATTGACTTTGGACATTCAGCATAGTATGTCTGAATTCTTCTAAATTTTGTCCTGCTTCTTTAACATAGTTCCTGTAGAAAAAGTTTTTTAGCTTAAATAAATTTTTTGTACTTCTATCCATGGTGTATTGAAAAGAATGCCACTGGAGTAACCTATAATGAATATCAAGTTTGATGGTGGCTCTAATGTTAATCATAATCCATGAGGAAGTTTACTACATTAGGAGGCTGCATAAGAAATTAATATTGTATGAATGCCAACCACCTAAGCTAAAATGGATGTTTAAAGGGGGAGAGGAAGGTAATCTTTTCTTCAAGAAAACGTTTGATGCTCCCTCAGCTGTCGAGCTTTGAGTATTTACGTCTCTTCTATCAGTGTGTGGTGGTGCTGGAACTGTAGGGGAAATGAGAATACCACTCTCTGGCTTAAAACAAATTATTCTGATCCAGATGACTGCATTCCTTGTAAGGCCAGCCCTGTTTTATACCCCCCTCCCAAAAAATCACTGTTATAAGAAGTTAATTCTCTGTATGATTCTGATGTGAAAGACAACAGATATATCTCATACAGAAAAAAAAAAAAAAGTTTCTGTAGATCTTTCAGTTATTAAAAGCCCTCCTGAAATTTATACTGCTTCTTAAAAGCTGCTCCAATGCAAGAATAGTACATTCCGGTTTCCATTTAATCTGGACTCATTTACAAAGATTGTATACAGTTTTAACTCTCAAAAGCAAAGAATCTTGACAAGACACAAAAACAAAGAATAGCATAAGCACCAAAACATTATTACACAGGTTACTACACAAAAAGCAGTTCCGGATATTGGAACCTAGCTGGCATGGATTACCATAAGGCAATATACCAGAGAAAATTCTGTAATAGAATTTAGCAGTCCCAAGGAAAGTTTAAGCTGATTGTCACATGCTAGAACATGAACAGGTGTTAATGAACTTAAAAATTAAACAGGAAAAAAAAAGGGGAAATGTAAAATCGGGTCTAAAAATGTGTAGGAAGTAGTACAGGAATGAGGAAATACAACGTACCAGTGGCAGAAATGCAAACAAAAGTAATGTTTTGCAAGTTCTAGTCTAACACCATATCTAACATATCACAAATACATGACCTCTTTTTGGTTTTAAAGGAAAGCTTAAACTCTGATTTAGTGATTCTCCTTGTTAGACAGATTATAAATTCCTACCTTCTGTGAAGGTAGCACTGTTTAATACCTTCACCATACACAATATCAACAATTAGTGTACATTCTCTGCATTTTTTCCCCACTTGAAACATTCCACAGCTTAGTTTATTAACATTGTAGCACTCTGCTTCTTCTAAGTGATTTCCCCACTGAAGGTATAACTTATTAGAACAGTACCATAATTGTTACTACAGCTCAGATTCTCATTTTAAACAACTGAAGTGTTTCAGGACACTGTAAAATCTGTTTCTGGATGAAATGCTGATATTCAGTTCAGTGCACAGAAACATAGCAGCACAAAGAAATATAGATTTACTGATGCCAGGGACATTTCTGTGTACATACATGTTTCTATCTTTCAAAGAGTTTCCTTTATAAAGGCAAATGCTTTAGCTGTATTCAGTATATTCAGTATTTCCAGAAGTTAAGTCAAATTTAATGTACTGCTCCGAGTATCTTCCAACGTATGCACACAATTTCTTTTTCAAAATATATTTTAGACAGAGTAATGTAAAGGTTCACAAATAGTCACAATAACGCATAGATTTATCTGATCATTAGATGCTACAAAGTATGTATAAAAAATATATCATTAAAGAACTTCCCAAATGTATTTTCACCTGATTAATAATTCACATTCTAAAAACCAATTGTCCTTCAGACCTGCAAACTGCCCACTAAAACAGCCAATAAGGTATTACAGAATAGTTTCAAATTTTAGATAGAAGTAGACATTGTGCATATCCAGAATTAGCTGCTTCACACTTGTGAAGCTGCTTCAGTGTGAATATACACACAGTCCTTTAAATGAGTGCCATGTAAAACAGAAATGACACTAGCCACAGCAAGACAGACAGAGTTTATCAATATTCCAAGGCAGATAAACTGAGAACAAGCTACGTCAACATATACAATTTTTAGAAATACCAAATACAAGCATGAAATCTGTGTTCTGAAATTTTCCTTTAAATTTCACCAAGATGCCTACTAGTAACCTTGTTTCCTGGAAAGTAAACAAACAGTAGGGAAATTACCTGTTACTTGATGGTAATATTAAAAAAAAATTGTAACTTAAGCAAATGTTTTCCTGATTCTCTTCTAAATCACAGGTTATTGAAGTAGGGTTGGATCTTTAAGGACCTACATAACTTTTTTCACAAGACTATAGGGTTTTATTGATACTCTTATCTTCTCATTCCATCTTGTGCAGCACTAATCAGCTACTGCCTTTAAATCAAGTGAAGCTACACCCCTAAAACTACACTATACCTAAAAATCCTGTGTTCAAAAAATAGCACATGCATAATGTTCATTCCAGAGGCCTCCTACCATACAGATTATTAATGGAACAGCAAAATTGAAGGTATAGTCTTACACTGAGGGAGTACAGAATCAGTTAGCCTGGCCTCTGCTTACCGTATTTTCTGCGAGGAGCAAAAGACATTTGTAGTGGAATATTGTCACATATTTGTGCAACTTTCATTCCCTTTACAAGAATGCAACAGCCACTCCCTCTTGCAGCATCTTTTCAAAGTGTATGCAAATACACATAACAGCACTGAAGATAGAAATCAGAATCTCCATACTGGTCAGCCTCTGCCATACAGCTAGGTCTGCTTTAAGACGCACTAGTCAGAAGCACAAAGTAGTTACTGTGAGAGTTTATTCTCCTTCTGTGATACAAAACTCTCTTTATATTTAATATACTTCCTTAGCCCAGTGACCAGCTATGATCCAGATGGATTCAAAAAGTCTGTGATGCAGTTTTTTTGAAGCAGTACTTAGGCTTAAAAAACAACATTACTCATACAACCATACCTGTAAAAGATCTTGTAAAGGGTCTGGAAGGTTTTATAAGATTAAAATAGCCACTGAAATTCTCAGTGACACTTACCTGAGTACTTCTATGACAACTTTATGGGAAGCCTTAATTAAAAACATGATTCAACAACTACAGCAACAAAAAAGAGGAGAAATTAAAGTAATGCAAGAAAACTGATGACTTTACTCAATCACTTTTGCCTTCATCAAGAAGTAATACACTTCAATGAACTGGGAAGACTGCTATTGATTTAATTACTCCAAGTATCTGTGATGAATTAGCATCAAGCACACTGTGATAATATTTTACAGATACACAGGATTTTAGAAGGATGAAGCTATATACACTCTATATCAACACGTAATAGGTTTTTTATGATTATGAGAGGAATTTTTCAGAATTCTCTGTCATGGTTTAAGCCCACTCAGCAGCTAGGACCACACGGCCACTCACTCACTCCTCTTCCTCTGCTACCCCAGTGGGATGGGAAGGAGAAAATACAATGAAAAGCTTGTGGGTCAAGACAAGGGAGTCATCATTCCTCAGTTACGGTCACACCCAAAACTTCAAAAAATCAATTTAATTTGTTCTAATCAAATCAGAGTAGGATCATGAGACATAAAACCAAACCTTAAAACACCTTCCCCTGACCCCTCCCTTCTTCGCAGGCTTAGCTCTGCTCCCGATTTCTTTACCCCCTCCCACCCAGCAGCACAAGGGGACAGAGTATAGGGGTTGCGGTTGGTTCATCACACGTTCTCTCCGACACTCCTTCCTTGTCAAAGAGAGGACTCCTCACACTCTCCCCTGCTGCAGATAGGATGCCTCCCATGGGAAATCGTCCTCCATGAACTCTTCCAATGTGAGTCCTTCCCACAGGCTGCAGTTCTGCACAAACTGCTCCAGCCTGGGTCTGTCCTATGGGCTGCAGCCCTTCAGGAACAGACTGCTCCAGCACGGGCTTCCCATGGCGTCACAGCCTTCTCAGGCACAGCCACCTGCTCCAGCATGGTGGGGTCATCCATGGGCTGAAGGTGGATCTCTACTCCACCACTAACCTCTGTGGGCAGCAGGGAGACAGCCTGCTATCTCACCACAAGTTTCAGGGAAATCTCTGCTCTGACACCTGGAGCGCCTCCTCGTAATACTACTTCATTGACCTCGGTGTCTGCAGAGCTGCTTCTCTCATATCCCACTCCTCTCTCTGCTGCAGGCTGTTGTGTGTTGCAACTTCTTCTCCTTCTTAAATATGTTATTGTAGAGGTGTTTCCACCATTGCTGATGGGCTCAGCCTGGGCTGGAGGAGGGTCTGACTTGGAGCCAGGGAAGTTTCCAGCAGCTTCTCACAGGAGCCAGCCCCATAGCCCCTCCTCCACTACCAAAACCCCACACACAAACCCAACACATGGTCTCTTTCTATATTTTCAATCACTCCTGTGTTTTCAAATGCTTTGATAAATATCAGTGACACTACTGCAGCAGGACAGATTAGCTGCAATTAATCTTGCCCCATTTGGTTTATTGTCTCCAGTTCCCCTTGAATACAAGTTATTTCTTCCTGCAAATTCATTAGTTACTCTGGTCAACTGATCAATTTATCAAGGAAGATTTGACGAATGGATTTTGCTGAGCTGACTCCTGAACTCTGAATAGTCTACCTTTTTTCTCGACAAAAAGGCAACTAGAACACTCTTACTTCAGTTTCAGCAAAATTCATCAGAAATGCTCAGGTTTGCCCTTTAAAACTGGTCTTCCTGGAACTCCTGAAATAATTTTTAAATCTGTTTAGCTGCACCCCTTTAAGTTCCACAATAACACAACTGTAGACATTCACAAATACTAATGCACAGAAAGAACATTTTTTAATATACAACATGAAAGAACCTGCCCCTTTGCTGCTATGGTTATGCTACCTACCAAGCATGCCTCTCTGCTGCTTCTACAAAGTATAGACATAAAACACTAGTACCCAAAAAAAGTAGAGAATTCTGGCCAGGTACTGCTCCAGCTATAACCTACCTCATCTCAAAGGTTTTATAATGTATACTGTCTGTAAAATTACCAATTAGTAAGTGTAATTAGTCAGTATTTGCACAATTTCACGTAAGAGTTAATTTAAGCAAAGTTACTGTATTCATGTGGTTTCAAAGGGTTTCTGAAAGATTTACAGAAAGAAAATAAAACTGCACTGATGATAATGTAATTTGTAATATGATAGATTTAAAATAGCATGGTAGAATAAAAGAGGGTAAGGAACAAAAAAAAAGAATAAAAACAACACTAGGAATCAAGATATTAGATACTCAGATTATATTAAGTTGTATAATTCCATACAACCCACAGAGCTACACTAATTCCTATCAATTCATAGTATTATCTTAGTTTGCTGAATGTACTGTGACTGCCTAATGATCCACACTCTGAATGCAGCTCAGAGCGAGCTCACAGAATTCATCAAAGAGTAACTCTATAGTTGCTCAGTATCTTCCATGTGTTCCCTATGTAGTTGCCAGAGAGAGGACACTATGTTGTTACACAGGCCCCTTCAGCTGACTCCAAGGGTGGTATTTTCAGTATAGTTTTCCACCAAATATGTTCAAAGTGCAGTAAGTTGGTAGAAAACTGGAGGAAATCCAGAAAGATATGCCAGTGATGTTATAACACCACCTTCCCTTGTCACAGAATCACAGAATGGTAGGGGTTGGAAGGGATCTCTGGAGATCACGTAGTACAACGCCACTGACAAAGCAGGTTCGCCTACAGCAGGTTGCACAGGACTGCATCCAGGCGAGTTTTGAACATCTCCAGAGAAGGAGACTCCACAGCCTCTCTGGGCAGCCTGTCCCAGTGCTCTGTCACCCCCAAAGTAAAGAAGTTTTTCCTCATGTTTAAGTGGAACCTCCTGTGTTCCAGCTTGCGCCTGTTGTCCCTTGTCCTATTGCTGGCCACCACTGAAAAGAGTCTGGCCCCATCCTCTTGACAACCACCCTTTAGATATTTATAAACATTGATAAGGTCCCCTCTCAGTCTTGTCTTCTCTTCTCTAGGCTAAACAGACTCAGCTCTCTCAGTCTTTCCTTGTAAGAGAGATGCTTCAGCCCCTTAATCATCTTCATACCTCTCCACTGGACTCTCCAGAAGTTCCCTCTCTCTCTTGAGCTGGGGAGCCTAGAACCAGACACAATACTGCAGATGCAGCCTCACCAGGGCAGAGTAGAGGGGGAGGAGAACCTCCCTCGACCAGCTGGCCATGCTCTTTTTAATGCAGCCCAGGATACAGTTGGCCTTCCTGGCCACAAGGGCACATTTTTGGCTTATGGTCAACTGGTCAATGTTTCTTCTGTTTCTCATTTACGTATGTGTACCTGGGTCTGCTTTAGAAAGGTGGAAACTGACAAGGTGACCAGCAAAATTTCAGACCCGCCCTGTGCAGGTCACTTTGGGGATCACAACGCAGCAAAACAAGGTAAAAGCTCACACAGGCAGGAGCTGCACATTGGCTGTCAGGCTTAGCTGGGTGAGGGTTGTATTGAGAGGCAAGAAAACTAGACCAAAGTGTTCCCAGGAAGAATTATTTCATAGGTCTTTCTGTATACATCCATATCTTTCTCAACACCATACCTTGCCAATTACTGACTTCTATCTTCACTTCTATCTTCTTTCTTATCCATGTTCTTAACTGCAGACTTAAAGTCTCCAAACACTTTCTCTGTTTTCTTGACCCAGGCACCTTTCAAGTACTGGAAAAACAGTTTCTACTTTTGTAGGGGCAGCTAAAAGCAAAGATACTCATCACTACACTTAAACTAGCTTTCATGCTGACAATATGCTCCCATTCCTTAGTTTTAGAACACTATTCCAATGGTCTTTTCCCAGTGTACAAGAGCTTGGAAAATTATTCTCATCACTTGTAGCAGCTCTGTTCTGGTATGGGCACGAAGGGATGAAGTATACAACAGTCTGAGCTGGGAAGGTCTACGCTGGGTGGTCAGAGCAAGAGAAAGATCAAGCTGTATACATCTGATGATTGTCCTGGCACTAGAGACCAATAGCCAATGTAAACCACCAAGAGACAGAGAAATCCCTTCTTCTGAAAAGCAGACACATTGGATATACCATCATATCAGCCACCTGAAAAGATCAACGAAATCCATTTCAAATTGGAAAGCATCCAGTTTTGTCACAGCTCAGTGCCTAACACTTTCTCCTAGATTAAGCGCCTTGAGGAAAAACAGATTACATGAAATGCCAACATGGTGTGAAATTCAAGGTATTTCTCAACCTGAAGCACTATGGGTTTTTTGAGCATCACCTTTTCTTCTTCTCTATCTGCCCCTTCAGAAACAGGCTGCATTAAAAGAAGACGAACAAATCTGCAACCCCCAGATGAGAGCTTGGCCAAGGGCTGACTCCCAGGGAAGGAATTTTAATGTTTCCAATGAATAAATACTGTTCCCTGCCTAAAGATAGAAGTGTGATTTCCAGCCTGCAGGGCATGAATGGAAAAGACTGTAGGACAGGGAGGTAAAGAAGGAGCCTGTGGAAAAGAAGAACACTCCAAAGGGTATGGTTATGATAAATGATCATGTGACATGAAAATACAAGGAAAACAAATGCTACAGTGCTTAAGTTATTTGGCACAGATGCTGTTCTGATTAAAGCAGAAAACAGAAGAGCATCTAAATGTAAAGTGGCTCAGAAAGTCTTCTGGCTCAAAGAAAGGCATCCATCACGCTTCCAGCACAGCACATTTGTCAAACCCCTGACATGAGACATATTGAAAGGCAAGGCATCATTCTTATAGCAGAGATTCCCTGTCTTTTGCTGTGACGAGAGGCAATAGCATTTGGTTTTGCTCAGTATTTGCCTTTATCTCCTCTCAAGGGAACACATAGTGACTTCCAAGGAAATCTCTCCAATGGCTCATCACCTCTTGAAAGAAAGCACAAGTTGTTGACAAGAGTTGATGCTGTGCTGTGTATTAACTTTGGCAAAAATTCACACTGGCTTATGACAGCAAAAGCATGACAGGTTTTGGACCTTTTTTTACACAGCAGCGCCCCTCTTTTGCTGTTGCACAGCAGAATAACCCATAAGCATCACCTGTCTTCACAGTTTAAGTAGCTCATGTTAACAGCACTCTTTTTGCATTTTATCAGATGACTCAGATCCACATTTTCTATACAGCTCCAGATTACATGATTGGGGGCAAACTTATCATAATGATATTAGGACTTTGGAATTGTATGATGCACAGAGTCTGGCAGATCTGAAATTGGAGCCCAAAGAAGTCAGTTTGGTTCCAAGTACAAGACACAGAAGTAAAACAGACCCCAGGACTAAAAAGCAAAATAATGAAGTATGAGGACTCTCAGAAGCAGCAGAATTTGAATTGAAATAGGGATACAAACTTTCTTCTCCAGATCCATCTGCCCATTCATGCTCAAATTAATTTAGTTCATTTTCCAATCAGATTATCCTATTTGCCAAATATCACCAAAAAATTGCCTGGTAGGGCTTAAAGGGATTCAGTTTATCCCAGAGCAATCCCACAATACACAAGAACACACACAGTCTCAAGTCTTTTATCTTTCTGACTGAAGGGCTTTGACATTAAAATTTCAAAATCTGGTTTTGGGGAAGTTTTTTGCCTATAATTTACAGACACAAATAACTGTCATAGCATTCATAAGTACAGGTTTTCTCTAGAATTGTCAGTGGATGTTGGATCATTTCTTGTTCAAGCTGAAGAATGGCAAAGCATTACCATTAGGAGACTTTCTCACATGTTTAATTAGGAACGTGGAGGAAACCTTTCAATCTTACCACTGAAATCCAAGCAGATCTGAGGTTGGCCATATGCTAAAAAAACCCACAACACCCAGTAACACGCCCAAGGGCTAAACCCTTCCACGGTAGGCAATACACTGGAGCACTTGCAGCCTGGAGTACCAAATAGGTAAGTTTATTATCTTTTTCCCTATCTAATCCTTTATTATCCCAAATACTTCTTAGAGGAACAAGCTAATGAACACATTTGAGTTCTTAATAAAACAGATCTCCTATGGCTCACACAGGTATACTCCAGTTGGCAATTCACTACCTATAAACCAAAGGCATTGCAATATTTTGTGTTTAATTACTCATTATACCTGACTGCAAATAACAACACAGAAGGGTAGCCGCATTTTAAATGAAATGAATGCTAAAAAAAAACCCAAAACACAAACAAAAAAAACCAACCCTCTACACAATTCCACTAAAATCTGACTTCACACATTATATTAGGTCATCAGCCTGGAAACACTTTCCACTTCTTTTGTGCTAGAGGTACAATTGCCCACTGAGTACATGTAAAGACTAAGGCAAACAATACTTGGACACACAGTGACCACTTTACCAAGAAATCAAACTGAATTCCATCCTAAAAATCAGCTCTAATGGGGAGGGAAGGAGCAAAACTGAAAAGAAACTCTTTGATGTTAGTCCTCCTGTTTTAACTGCAGCCAGCACTGCCACACTCCAGCACAGACTCGGACGTTTTGAAGTATAAGACAACACAACTGTGTAACCAATACACCAAACTGCAGAGAGGCAGGATCCATCCTATAATAAAACTATATTTTCTAAATTAACTAAATTAAAAATAAGCTTATTTTAGTACCTGGAACCAGGCGGAAGTGCCTGGCAGTAAATAATGTTTCATCTGATGCCTGCTACTACACTAAGAACTGGGTTAGGATATTCAGCTGTTAGTGGGTTTTACACCTCATTATGAAGGCTAATTTATGACTTTTAAAAGCTCAGTTGCAGAAATAGAGGCTGAACTATATGCATTGATAGCAGTGAAAAACTTCCCCTTGATTTTCATGGGCACTCACTCAAGCTCAGGAATGACAGACACCACAAGTGTTTACTGTGTAATTTTCTCCTGAGTCCAGCCCTGGTTTTACCTCACTACTTCCATCTGCTATGCCGGTTTCTCTCTATATAAACCACAATAGCATCAAAGTACACGTGCCACTGTTCTGCTAGACTGGGGCCAGAAGGCACAGCATTTTGAGAAACTGAACCCAAAAATGATCAAGATAAAAACACACAAGATTGAGATAAAAAATATGGGTGACTAACTCCACTCATCTGTGTTTGAGGAATTTCTTCTTTGTCATTACTTTTCTCACGGTTTTCAACACCAATGTTACAGCAAACGCAAACAAGAAGAGTAACAAACCACAATGTGAGGATACCAACTTTTATAGTATTGAAGATACGGGTGTGTTCCAAGCTAGGCCTGTTTTTCAAAGTACTACCTTTCCCTAAAAAAAAAAACAATAAATAAAACACTGAATTGATAAACAACTAAAAAGAAATTCAATAATTTAATAAAATGATAAATAGCTTTTTTGAACTACCAGCTTGTACTTAACACGCTTTTGTTATCTTGGTTGTTTAAAATCTCTCTTATGCCCAGACTCCTCAAACAACTGCAATATGTTCATTACTTACACAAGTGGTCCTAATGGTTTGAGTGGGAGGACTCAAATGAGAAAAAAAACCACAACCTTATACACTTCATAAAAAAAAAAAAAAATGTGGGTCACAAATGGAAAAAAGTTGAGCTGTTAATACAGATCTGCTTCTAGCACTTCGGGAGAGGAAAGAGAAAGAAAAGAAAACAAAGGGCACACTGTTCTCCAGCTGACGTTTGCACACACCTAATAAATAGCTTTGAACATCCTTCACAGTTGGCTGTATTTAAAAGCTAAATGTGCATAGATAGGAAGCATTTACGTCAAATTACTGCCCACCCGATACATATGCATTTAACTATGAAAATTTAGTTCTGTTTACAATATGACATCAATTGTGTCATGATTAATTTGACAAAACTGAAGGACATGCCGGCACACTCAAGCCAGCGAAAGCTATTCTCCTTCCCTCCTACAATCCTCTTAGACAAACAATGGGACTATATTCAAACTGCTGCTGCAAACATAGTAACCAAGTTACTGAGATAGGTTTATTAGCAAAAGGAGACAGATGCTTTCACAAGCCACCACTGTTCATAAATCAGATTTTTTCCATCTCCTATTGAGTTTCTGTCTGGCTTTAGGTTATAAATTGCTTCTGCAAATTTTCAAACAGCCTTTTTTTTTTTTTTTTTTTTTCCTTCTCTTTGTTTAGAAAACAAGTACGTAGCAAGGAATACATCACGAATTGGGTAAGAAACACTTGTAGGAAGTTACTGGTCTGTCTGAAATGGAACAGTGCAATAAGACTAATCAATGTTATTTACCCTTCCAGTCCAAAAAGAAAAGAACTATCGACTCCTGCTGTGCACAAGAGGAGCAGGTTTAGTAACTGAAAATTTATCTGAAGAAACTTTTTATCTGAAGAAACTTTTAATCTTACCAAATAAATTTTTAAAAGAGGGTAGAACAAAATAAGAATTTAAGATGCACTATATGGAGAGTGGCATGACAAAAACTTGCCAACAATTTGGTAAGTGTTCCTGTAAAACAACAAACTGCACATTCCACTCGATTGTTACAAAAATTACACAGAAACTAACATGCTTTTTACTAGCTTCTGTGTACCTTAGAGCCAAGACCGACTGAAACTTGACACAGTCTTTCTGAATATATTCACGTACATATTTTTTTAACTGCCTTTTAACTAGCTGCTAAATCCTTAAACTCAGATTGCTTGTTTCCACCTTAAATTACAATTTTAAACGAAGCAGAATAACTCTCCACTTTTCATGGCCAACATTTTCATATTAATTTTCAGCACCTCAGGTTTTAGTCAGATTCCTGCAAATCGCCAAAATGTGCCTGTGGAAACTGAAGACAGCTCGGTACTGACAGACCCGTGGTAACCGGGTTTAATCCTAAACCTAGTGACCATCAGCTCTCTGCACTGCACTGACATCGAGGGCAAAGGCTCTCACGGACTTCAGGGAGCTCCTCAGCCCGCGAGCCGTACTTACGGACACGGTTAACCGGGAGGCAAAGGCGGTGTTGGTCTGCATGTACCGGGAAATGGAAGATGGGGCTGCAAGAAAGATGCTGGGGGCTGGTCGGGCACGGAGGGGCGGGGAGTTTCTTTTGCGGAGCTGGCCGCGCTTCGCACCCCGTGCGCTTCACCCGCCTGATTTTCCCACGTGGGTCCCTGGCAGAATAGCGGAGAGGAACCGAGCAAGCGGCGGCACGCTGGAAAAGCGGAGCTGCAAACGCTCGAGACCGGGAAGCAAAGCTAAGGAGGGCTCTAGGCACCTGCAAGTGCGGCGGGCGAGGGGTCAGGCTGAGCGCCGGCACGGCCGTTCCCCAGCAGGGTATTGCATCAGCACCGGCGCAGGCCGCTGCCGGGTGGGCCGTTCCCTCTTCGGACGGCGGCCGGGGCAGTCCGCTGCCGCCGCCAGGCTACCCACGGGCAGGCTCAGCCCCGGCACTTCCCCAGCCGCAAATCCGTTCCCACCGGGTCGGCCGCCCCGGGGCCGGGCGGGCGGGCGTGCGGACGGCGGCGCCAGCGAGCTCAGGCCTTACCTGGGAATATACCTCGCCTCGTCCCCAAGCCGCACCTCGAAGTCCCTCCAGGGCTGCTCCAGCCCCGCGGCGGCCCAGGCCGCCGCCTCCTCTCCCTCCAGCTCGCCGCCGCCGGGCCGCCGCCGGGTGGCGCCGCGGAAGCCGCGGGCGAACTCGGGAAAGGTGATGGCCCCGTCGCGATCGCTGTCGAGGCGCTGGAAGATGGCCTCTGCCTCGGCCGGCTGTACCCGCAGCTCGGCGCAGAGCGCCGCGAAGTCCTCCCGCTCGATGCGACCCGAGCCGCTGGCGTCGCAGGCCAGGAAAAGGGCGCGCAGGCGGGACAGCTCGTCCCCCGCCGCCTCGGGATCCATCGGCCGGGACCGCGGGCGCGGGTCCTCTGCGCGCGGACGGGACGGGACGGGGCGAGCGGTGGCGGCCCAACCTGGCGGCACAACTTTGCCGTCGCTTCGGCGGGGCGGGACGGGCCCCGCTCCGCCCCGGTGCCCCGTGGGGCCGGGCGCGGCCGGGAGGCGGGGGCGGGCCGCAGGTGGCGGCTCCCTACGGTCGGAAGCGCACGGCCGTGCCGAGGAAGTCCGCGACACCCAGGCGGCGCTGCCGGCTCCCCCGGGAGAAAGCAGGCGGGTACGGGCCGGCAGGTGCCCGGCCCCTCGTCCCCCAGGCCCCCGCCCGCAGGCGGAGGTGCAAGGGCAGGATGTTCCCTCTCTGCACCCCTACCTACTGTGTCGCTAACGGCGCAGGTAACTGTGTACCAGCACCGCGCGTTAAATACGCGTTCCGCCCCCTGCAGCAGTCAGTGCGGGTCCCAATACTAGGCGGTTACCACAAAGTATTAAATCTCATTTCTCTTTTCTACAGAAACATACTCCTTAGGTTCATGGAAGACAAGGAATCCAGGATGACCCAAAGTTTCACTAGACAAATTCTTGCTGACCATAAGTAGTCTTGTCGTTACACATTTCTTGGTACATGCTCACTGCTACCCATCACCAGTGATTTAGAAATGTACATTGTTGAAACCAGTTTAAACTGAAAATGCATAAGCTAGATTCAGATCAATAAACCAAAGGAACCAGATTTTCGATATAAAACTGGCATCTGTCTTGACAGAAGTCAGGACTTCTCACTTTCTTCAAGTCAGACTCAAAATTCAGATTTAATTGGAAGCAGTTATATTTTAACTGAGGTGGTTTATTTTTATTTCCCTTCACTTATTCTTGTCTATCCGCAAATGTAAATTGCCTATACCCAAGTTGTGGTAGGGTTTAAAGGAATGCAAATCCAAGTATGAAACAGTGTTTCCTTATTGACCAAAACATAGCCCAAGGCTAAGTAGCTGTTCCAGCAAATCACAAACAGTCCAGCCAATCTCTCTTTAGAATAAATCACTAACTGTAAATGGGAACTACAAAGTCCTCCTCTGCCTAAGAGGTGTGGAATGCCTTCAAAGGAAATTATTATTATTTTACAGTTTTTGATTACTATTTTGTTAGGCGTAGCCAGACTCAGCCTAAAATCCTGCCAACAATCTATCTCTTAAGTCAGTAAAACATTTTGTGTTATGTACCCCGCACTCTAGAGAAATACAGCTGTTAAGTAATTTGGATTACAAATTTTAGCTTAAAAATGTCAGATAACAGAAGGACTTAAATTTATTATTTTATACAGTTTTGTCACTACATTTCCATTATACAATTGTTAAACTACTAAGTGTAGCATCTTCAGATTCTGAGTCTAGCAAAATCTAGTAGTTTAGTAATGCAGAATTAACAAAAATGTTCTTTCTCTTCCATGGTTTCTCATATGCCTGTCAAATTTTTGTACCCAAAGAGTATCTTGAAGCCCTTATGGGGATGGTGAATGGGTGTTCAGTCATTGAAAGAGGCAAACTTGTCTTGGTTACACACACCAGCTCTCTGTTGACAGGAGTTGAGACATTTGACTTTCAGTGTTGACAAGCTCCTCAGCTGAACTCCAGTCAGCCTCATCCAAGGCTGAATGTGTCTTGCTAGACAGGCAAGGAAGTTCCCACTCAAATCAATCTGTTCACTTTCTTATTTACTTCTGTGGCTGCAGGTTTATGACTTGACATTTGTCAGTAACCCTTATCCTGCCCACTCTCTTATTCACTCTGTTGTGAGTATCTCTTGTGGTAGTGACTACCTTGGACTTCTAACTAGAGGGCATGGGCTTTGGACATATAGCTCCTGGTTTTGGTTGTTTGGGTTCTTTTCCTCTAAGATTTAACGTCATCTTTTCCCAAACTTTTCTATGTAACCTTGTTTTTATATGACTTGGAATTTGACCTTCCTGCTGCAAAGGTCTGCATCTTCGTTTTCTTTGAAAGCTTTATGTTTCTACCTATGTGATACAAGTAAATAATAAGTAATATTGAAAACAAATTGAAATCATTGCATTAACATTCAGTTTTGAATCAAGCCATATAGAAGTCTTGCAATATTTGACAATATGATGCCTGCACAGGCCAGATTTCTGCCTTCGTGCACAAGTAATGCCTTGTGTATTCAGTGGATGTCTTTAGAACCTCCTTTATTTCCACCAACAAATGGTCCTAACACAACAGCACAGAGATAACAAACAAAAGATTATTTATTTTATGAGACCTAAGAGTGAGCGTTGAAGGCAGGATTCCCAGCAGGCAATGGCAAAACACTGCTTTGTTCTGAAATTATATGCCTGTTCTTAGAAGGATCTGTCCCTTCAAATCCAGCTCTAAATTAAATAAATATGCAAAAGCAAAGCACTGTTTCTGTGGTCTAGTAGTGTGGATGTGGTACGGGAGGATTTTTTAATCGGTAAGATACTGTACCTACAGCTACACACAAGCTAGCCAGAGCATCTGTTTGGCTGAATAGGCAGAGCAGAACATGAAATCATACTCAGGAACTTCAGGGAGGTCAAGAACAAGAAGAGATTAATTGTGTCACTACTAAAGTGTCCTATTGTACTGAGTGAGAACAGGTGATTTTGATGGTGTTATAGACACAGAGGTTAAATGGAGCAGAGTAGAAGAGACAGGGAAACCAGAAACAGGATGTCACCACATGACATCAAGGCCTAGTGTTGCCGCAGGAAGCCAAAAAGCAAAGAAGCTGAGCTGGCCAGTAGGATCATCTAGAGAACTCTTATAAGTGCTATTTGAATACATATGATCTCTGAAAGTAACTTTGCAGAACTGTGCAGAAGCCCAGAAAAGCTGAAGTGCTGTGCTCTAGGCAAATCTCATCCCAACCCACCATAACCTTTCTCCTACTGTGCCTTCATTTACCCTTTTTATTACTTTGATGGCATTTTCAGCTGTTTACCCAATTATATCCAGGCATGCACCTCAGATGAAGCATATAGGATAGGTGCACATACTTAAAAGCCAAGTCTGGGAAGATTATAGACCATTGTTAGCTACTGTCATTCCCTGTGCTAAAATTTTTAGTACTACTGAATGTGACTCACTTTTATTCTCTTCAGTTAAAAACAACTAAGGGTAATGTATTTAGTAACAATCATCATGTAGACTACACTTCTAAGATACATTGCATCATTATAACGTCTGAAGGGTTAAAGGCAAAATCTAGATCTTAAAAACTTATTCCAAAGCAAAGAAATTAGGAAACTTGCATAATATTGTGAAAGAACACAGTTTTATGCTTCAACTTTATAAAAAAATGAGACACAAAGTGACATAAACGTTCTTTATCAAAGCAGAGGTGCATTTAAAAGCCAGAAATGGATCTCAGTTGAGACAGTGAGGTTATGAAAGACTTTCACAGTTTTATTGATTCTTTTAGTGGACTCCAGAACATGACTGAAGTGGAAACCATACAGATGAAGCATGTTCAGTGTGCAAGATTGTAAATAGAGCATTAACAAAAGAATAGTGAAGTTCCCAAAGTGCTTTTACAGAAATTAATAAGTATTGGCAGCAAAGGAGGCATGAACATCTGACAGCCTTGTTAAAAGTTTGTCTGTATGATCAGCTGAATAGCCAGGAAAATGTTGAAATGACTAATAACAACTGCTGGGCCTGGTTCAGAGATGTTAGCAGCCATCCTCATGCTGCTCTAACAAGACTACTCCAACCCCCAAAATAATAGAAAAAGACTTCTAAAGATTTACTGTCATGTTGACAATTCTCAAAATCTATTATGGTTTTTGATAACATAAACAACTAGAAATAAATTCTTATGAATTCAGGAAGGCTTTCATTATTATTTTCATTATATCTTGATTTTTTTTTTGTTCTGTCCTGTTTTTATGGTGTTAGGAATCCTGAAAAATACCTTGATTTTTAATGAACAAGAATAGAAATACAAAATTGTCTGAGTGAAATGGCAGAAGAAGTCACCAAATCCTAAATTCCACCTTCAGGTCTGGAAGTAACACTTCCTCAGAAACAAAGCAGCAAATGAGACTCTTTGACATGGAAAGATCCACAAGCGTGCTTGGAAAATACAGGCTTTTCTTCCCTTTTCTTTTCAATTCCACTAGGCTCAAAGAAATCAAAGCCGCTAGATCTATTCTGACATTTTCTTGTGGTAAGGCTACATTGCTACAAACAGCAGTAATTACATTGCTCTGTAGAGAGAAACCTCACCACTGCTTAATTTCTATTTCTTTCTTCATAGCTGTAAAATAAAGCAATCTAAATTAAAATTCTCTGAGTCCATTCATGAGAAGAACTGAAAAGAAAAACAATTATTCTGTGCACAGAGAAATAACATGTCAATGGAAAAGTAATTTATTACATTAGATTATTACATGCTGCTCATTATTAAGAGTTTGAATTTCACCATGGACTAAATATTCCTTTGTGCCTGATCACAAATGGTGAAATCCATATTGATCTGGCTCCTGAGTTTCATACAGAAGCCATGAAAAGAGTCATTGGTAGCGCTGTAATGGACAGAACAGTCTAAAGAGATAAGCAAAACAAGCATTCTAGGTTTAGTATCTTTTTTTAACTGAAAGATACACAAGCTATCAAGTGCATAAGCCTTTCTTGTGTTTGAAAGTCTACTTACATTTTCCAACTCTAATAGTCAAAACCAAACTGCACCTATTGACGAACCTTCTCTGTTCTTGAAGAAATGCACATCTCAGAATGCAATTCCCCATATGCAAATCTGGTTAATGAAGAGCAATGCTGAAGACAGAGGATAGATGTGTTCTTTTCAGAACAGAGATGGACAACGTTAGGTTGAACGGACATGTCTCCCAGTTTGGATTACCTTTGACCTTTTTCTGCAAAATGGTGCCAAAGCTCTTTCAAAAACACAGCGAGGTCCAGATTCCTTGCAATCAGGAAGGTCACAGTTTTGTCCTCTTCCTACCTCTCTTAGTTGCTCAGTGTGTTAGAACATTTCCTCAGAAGCAGGAGAACCAAGTTTAATTCATTGCACTGCCTGAAGAAAATTAAAGTTACCTTTATTTTTCCTCAGTCAAGTGTCCTGACCGCAAAGCTACTGGGGAGGACGATCTTAGTGCGAAGCATCCAGCTGTTTAAAGCCACAGCTCTGGATATAATTTCTGACTTTTGTGGTGCATTGTAACTACAGAAAAAAAGCCTTTGGAGAAGATGCTGAATGACAGTTTTCCCTATGCCAGTGGATTACTGACCCATTCTTCATTTCTTTCTCTCTAGACAAAAAAAAATCTTATTTTCAGACATTCTGGCTAAGTGGTATATATTCAATCACTTGTGCAACTATGAGACAGTCTAAAGGACAGAGTTTCTTACATGGAGCAAGAAATATCTGAATCTATTCAGAGAGGAAGACTGAATCCATCTCTCAAGCTGTGTGTAATGCTCTTAGCTTTAGCTTGCTCTATAAAGAAGACACACAATCTAGAGTACTTATTTCTGCTTCATCTTGGGCAAAAGTGGCTGCCACTGCTTCATTGTGTGAAACCTCCTGTTCATGTTAGGCAATCTTTGTGCATTGACATGAGAGCTCCCCTTAAAGAATGAGAGAAAAATGCCCTGTTCCTGGATCCCAAGAGGATTTTGACTGTTGAGCAGTTCTGTGCCCACGGGGCTGTTGTACATGCCCACAAGTTCAGGCTTCTGGGAAATTTTCCCGGGGAAAACAGAGCTGGTCAGTGTCCCTTTGGAAGTGGTTTGGATGGTGTCTCTCAATCCCCTTGATTACAACAAATAATTTCAAAAGTGTCAGATCTCAGGCAAAGGCATTGGAACTCAAACACCTACACTGTTAAATTGTTTAGAACAATCCCCTGGCACTGGGTGCAGGACAGCTAGCATCTCCCAAATTATTTCTCTGTTCTAATAAATGCTGTTTGGGAGACAGAATAAGCCGGTTTTAATGTGGCTATTCTGTTTTGAAAGGTGAGTCCAGTTTAATAATAATGAAGTGGACCATGTCATGCCCACTGGCCTCAGTGCCAGAGAACAGTTCTGAAGTTTTTAACTTACAGGGGCAGAAAGATAGCTTGTGTAGGCCTTTTTATTTATAAAAGGTCATAATACCATTTGAGATTATAAACTTAGTAGAATTACTTCCTGAATGCATAGTACATTGAATATAGTTAGAATTTAAGTGCTGAATAAAGGTGAACACAACTAAATTGACTTTTCTCCACTGAAGCAAGGTTAATTCTATATCATGTGAGAAATAAGTGCATTCAAAAACATTAAATAATTATTTATTACAATATACAACCAAACAATATCACAACAAACGAATGGAAACCTGGACAAGAAGAAAGGTGTAGTAAAGCATCCCTCAAGGTTATTCTAAATAGGAAAGTGTTAAAGGAAATTAATGGGGTTTTTAAACCAAAGGAGATTACAGGTTACATGACTCAGAGCTGAAAAGTAAAACAAACAGTATTACAAAAGAATCACAAAATTATAAAGCCACACTAATTCTTCTGGAATGTGGTGAAATAAAATACTGTGTTTGTTAATTTTGAAGAGGAGTGAGATTTTGTCATAGCCTTTGACAAAAAACCTTGAAAAAACATCTCCCAGGGTTTCTAAACATTTAAGAGATATTCTTTTCTCATCATATAAATTACAGAAAAGACAATGCCTCTCAGCAACATAGTATAAAATAGGAAGGAAAAAAAAAAATCATTCTCTTGGTTGTTTCCTCCTCTAGAAGTTCTCTATAACTAGGTTCTTTCTCATCTGCCTTCAAGGCATAAATTAAAAAGCTATGTTCTTATGACCCCAACAAGGCATAAAGAAAAAAAGTTTTGTTATTATGAGCCCAAATGCATTGACAAATTTAATATATCCTTTAGAAAAGTATATTACCTAACAGATCTTCAAGATTTACACAACTGAAGAAGACTACAAAAAATAACTATTTCCAATGTGTTAATTTTCTAGAGGTGAAACTTCTTCCACAAATTGTATTGTATCAACCTTTGATCACTAATCTTTTACAAAGTGAGTATACTGATTTTCATGTAATAGTAAACTTGAAGTAAGTACTCAAGAACATTTATGGAAAGTTAATATATGTAAAATAGATGTTTTCAGTGGGAGGTTGATTCTCCTCCTGAAGCACCTGATTTCTGAAACCCAAAGGTAAAAAATGGCACTCATGCAGCTGCATTAAGTTAGGCTTTAGCTGTGATGATGTCTAGTGCTTAAGTTGACTACAAAACAGGGCTAAAAGCTTTTGGATATGTTAATATTGTATTTCATACCACTTTAAAGCTAACGGTTAACACAATGTGCCCTGCTAACTGCTGGGAGGTTTTTTAGCACAAGTGGGCCATCACGTTCAGCCATCTGCTAAAGGAAGAAAAGCATATCATGTGACTTTTTCTTCAGTGGAAAATGAGGACAGCTCTAATTTCAAACATTCATCAAACAGATGAGGTGGATTGAGAACTGGCTGACTGGCAGAGCTCAGGGGGTTGTGATCAGTGCCGCAGAATCCAGTTGGAGGCCAGTAACTAGTGGTGTTCCCCAGGGGTCGGTACTGGGTCCGGTCTTGTTTAACATCTTCATCAGTGACCTGGGTGTAGGGATAGAGTCCACTCTCAGCAAGTTTGCTGATGACACAAAGTTGGGAGGAGTGGCTGTGCTGCCATTTAACTAGACCTGGACACGCTGGAGAGTTGGGTAGAAAGGAACCTGATGAGGTTCAACAAGAGCAAGTGCAGAGTCCTTCACCTGGGGAGGAATAACCGCATGCACCAGTACAGGTTAGGGGCTGACCTGCTGGAGGGGAGCTCTGTGGAAAAGGACCTGGGTGTGCTGGTGGACAGCAGGCTGTCCATGAGCCAGCAGTGTGCCCTTGTGGCCAAGAAGGCCAAACAGTATCCTGGGGGCCATTAAAAAGAGCATGGCCAGCAGGTCAAGGGAGGTTCTCCTCCCTCTCTACTCTGCTCTGGTGAGGCCACATCTGGAATACTGTGTCCAGTTCTGGGCTCCTCAGTTCAAGAGGGACAGGGATCTTCTTGAGAAAGTCCAGCAGAGGACCACAGAGATGATGAGGGGCCTGGAACATCTCCTGTATGAGGAGAGATTGAGAGAGCTGGGACTCTTCAGCCTGGAGAAGAGAAGACTGAGGGGGGATGTCATCAATGTCTATAAATACCTGAAGTGTGGGGGCCAAATGGATGGGGCCGGGCTCTTTTCAGTAGTACCCAGTGACAGGACAAGGGGCAATGGCCAAAAAAGGGAACACCAAAAGTTCCAGACAAACCTAAGGAAAAAAATTCTTTACTGTGAGGGTAACGGAGCACTGGAACAGGCTGCCCAGGGAGGTTGTGGAGTCTCCATCTCTGGAGCTGTTCAAACCTGCCTGGATGCTTTTCTGTTGTAGAGAACCTGCTTTGGCAGGGGGTTGGACTAGATGATCTCCTGAGGTCCCTTTCAACCCCTATGATTCTGTGATTCTGTGATCATAAACTGATAACTTTCAAGCTAAAACTAAGGATGTCCCCATGGATAATTTTGAATAAATGAAGTTCAGGGAAAAAAAAAAAGATAAACTGTTCAAGGAAATTAAAGCAACAGAAGAAGTTTTGCTCTTAATTATAAAACTATTTAGAATCACAGAATCATAGAATCGTCTGGGTTGGAAGGAACATTAAAGATCATCTTGTTCCAATCCCCCTGCCATCAGCAGAGACACCTTCCACTAGACCAGGTTACTCAGAGCCTCATCCAGCCAGGCCTTGAACACTTCCAGGGAGGGGACATCCACAGCTTCCTTGGGCAACCTGTGCCAGTGTCTGACCACCCTCACAGTGAAGAATTTCTTCCCAATATCTAATCGAAACCTGCCCTCTTCCAGTTTAATGCCATTTCTCCTTGTCCTGTCATTAACTGCCCTTATGAAAAGTCCCTCCCCAGCTTTCCTGTAGGTCCCTTCAGGAACTGGAAGGCCGTTATAAGATCTCCCCGGAGCCATCTCTTCTCCAGGCTGAACAGCCTCAACTCTCTCAGCCTGTCCTCGTAGCAGAGGTGCTCCAGCCCTCAGATCATCCTTGTGGCCTCCTCTGGACTCATTCTAACAGGTCCATGTCTCTCTTGTGTTGGGGGCTTCAGAACTGGACGCAGTAATCCACGTGGGGCCTTACGAGAGCAGAGTAGAGGGAGAGAATCACCTCCCTCGACCTGCTGGCCACGCTTCTCTTGATGCAGCCCAGGATACAGTTGGCCTTCTGGGCTGCAAGCGCACATTGCCTGCTCATGTTGAGCTTCTCATCCACCACCACTCCGAAGTCCTTCTCTTTGGAGCTGGTCTCAAGCCACTCATTGCCCTGTCTGTATTTGTGCTTGGGGTTGCCCCGACCCAGATGCAGGACCTTGCATTTGGCCTTGTTGAACTTAATGAGGTTGGCACAGGCCCATCTCTCAAGCCTGTCAAGGTCCCTCTGGATGGCATCCCGTCCCTCCAGCGTGTCAACCACACCACACAGCTTGGTGTCATCTGCAAACCTGCTGAGGGTGCACTCAATCCCCCTGTCCATGTCTCTGACAGAGTTGTTGAAGAGCACCGGTCCCAATACCGACCCTCGAGGGACACCACTTGTCACCGGTTTCCACATGGACAATGAGCTGTTGCCCACAACTCTTTGAGTGTGACCATCCAGCCAGTTCCTTATCCGCCGAGTGGTCCATCCATCAAATCCACGTGTTTCCAACTTAGAGACAAGGATGTCATGTGGGACAGTGTCAAATGCCCTGCACAAGTCCAGGTAGGTTACATCAGTTGCTTTAGCCTTGTCCACCAATGTTGTAACCCCATCATAAAAGGCTGCCAGATTGGTCAGGCACGATTTGCCCTTGGTGAAGCCATGTTGGTTGTCACCAATCACCTCCTCATTCTCCATGTGCCTTAGCATGGTTTTTAGGAGTATCTGCTCCGTGATCTTGCCTGGCACTGACGTGAGACTGACCAGCCTGTAGTTCTGGGGTCTTCCTTGTTTCTCTTTTTAAAAATGGGGGTTATATTCCCCTTTTTCCAGTCTATGGGAACTTAACCAGACTGCCATGACTTCTCAAATATGATGGATAGTGGTTTAGCAACTTCATTTGCCAGTTCCCTCGGGACCCGCAGATGCAACCCATCAGGTCCCAGGACTTGTGCACCTTCAAGTTCCTTAGGTGCTCCCGAACATGATCTTCTCCTACACTGGGCAGCTTTTCATTCTCCTGGACCCTTCTTTTGCTTTCTAGGACTTGGGCAGTGTGGCACAAGCCCTTACCAGTGAAGACTGAGGCAAAAAAGTCATTGAGCACCTCAGCCTTCTCAATGTCCTGGGTGACTAGATCTCCCATTGCCTTCCAGAGAGGGCCCACATGTTCCCTAGTTGTCCTTTTCTCCCCAGCATACCTGTAGAAGTTTTTTTGTTGCCCTTGACATCTCTGGCCAAATTTAATTCTTTCAGGGCCTTGGCTTTCCTAACCTGACCCCTGGACACTGGGGTAATTTCTCTGTATTCCTCCCAGGCAACCCATCCTTCCTTCCACCCTCTGTAGGCTTCTTTCTTGATCCTAAGTTTGTTCAGGATCTTCCTGTCCATCCATGCAGGCCTCCTGCTGTTTTTGCCTGCCTTCCTCTTTGTTGGGATGCATTGTTCCTGGGCTTGGAGGAGTAGATTTTTGAGTATAAGCCAGATGTCCTGAGCCTCTCTTCTTTCCAGGAATTCATCCCATGGTACCTGACCAAGCAGATCCCTGAAGAAGTCAAAATCCACTCTCCTAAAATTCAGGGTGGTGAGCTTACAGTGTGCCTTCCTCACTGCCCTAAGGATCTCAAATTCCACCATTTCATGGTCACTGCAGCCAAGACTGCCTGAGAGCTTCACATTCCACACTAGCCCCTCCTTGTTGGTGAGAAAAAGGTCCAGCATGACACCTCTCCACGTCAGTTCCTTGACTGCTTGGAGAAGGAAATTGTCATCCATGCTTTCCAGGAACCACTTGGATTGTTTGTGCCCGGCTGTGTTTTCCCTCCAACAGATATTGGGGTGGTTGAATTCCCCCATGAGGACCAGGGCTTGTGAATGTGAGGCTGCTCCTGTCTGCCTCATCTGGCAGGGCCTCATCTGCTCGGTCTCCCTGGTCTGGCAGCCTGTAGCAGACCCCCACTGGAACATCCCCTTTCCCTGCTTTCCCTTTAGTCCTGACCCATAAACTCTCAGTTAGCTGGTGGAGCTAACTGAGTGTTCTCCATCTCCAGGTGGAGCTCCATACACTCCAGCTGATTGTTGACATAGAGGGCAACACCCCTTCCTCATCTCCCCTGCCTGTCCTCCCTGAAGAGCCTGTACCCTTCCATTCCAACACTCCAGTCATGGGAGCCATCCCACCATGTCTCTGTGGTGCCAGTCAGGACGTGGCCCTGCAGGCACGCACACATCTCCAGCTCCTCTTTATCCCCGTGCTACGTGCATTAGCACAGAGGCATTTAAGTTGGGCCCCCAGTGAAGTTGACTTTGACTTGGTGGCTGAAGCAGCTGGAATCCCAGTGCGGTGCTCTTCAGGCAGGTACCTCCTGGAGTTACTACCAGCAGTCCCAGTTGTAGCCCGTTCCCTTGTTAAATATTTCATTGCAACAGTGACAAAGATGTGTATAATCATTCTTACTTTCATTATAAGCTTTTTTAAAAGCACGGCATTTAAATAAAATACAATCTTTTGTAAACAAATTTACTCTTCGTTAATTTCTGTATTATATAGAATTAAAGATACCATTTAAAATTACTAGATAGTACTGTAAAATACTCTGTCCTTGAGAGCTGTAATTCTGAAATAGTGATGTAGAACCTACATAAGTAAATATTTTAACAACAGAGATTATGGATTATTATAATATGATTATAACACATTGTAGTGCAGATGAATTCCTGTAAGGGTGACACAAACTAGTTGCATTTTAAAAGTTAGCTGTGAGAGGTTTAAAAATGTATTTTGCATTTAATTAGAATAATAATGCCTTCATATTTGCATTAAATTATCAGGATCTGACAGGAAATGCTATAGCTGTAGCCAAAGACTGAAGGATATTTTTTTCTGGAAAGCCAGACACATACCTTTTGCAGCTACTACACAGTTTTTTAATTTCTTCCAAACTGACTTCTCTGCACAAAATGAGTTTCACACATTCCAGACTGACGTAGCAAAAGCTGGCCACAGGCGCACCCTGAGACCCACAAACAAAAAATGAGTTAATCCTAAATTCTTTCAGTTATCTTTAAGAATACCTTCATGGGATCGATAGGCTCAGAGACCTACACATCATATCATTGTAAGGGCTGAGTCAGCTTTACTTTTGGAAAAGCATAAATAAATATTAGGTGCAGAATCCTAGTAAAGTTGATGAAGCTTGAATTTCATTTTCCATGCTTTTGAAAAATTGAAAGAAAGGAAAATCATGTATAAGCTGTGAAATGAAAAAATTTCTGGAAAAAATAGCAGGATTTGTCAAAATTTTTAAATAAAGGTAGGTTTTAATGTATAACTTTCAAGGTTAGGAAGAGGCACTTTGTCCACATTTCCAACTTAAATAACCTGTTTTGCTCTTCTTCAGCATGTTACTTCTACTTCCTAGACACTAAAATCCACCTGCCTCTGCTAGTAAGTTATTAGATCATTTCTTGGCACAAATTTTACCTATTCTGACTAGCACTGTCTGAACAATTCCCCATGTCTTGGGTTTTGCTAGGATAGAGTTAATTTTCTTCTTAGTAGCTAGAAAGCTCTGTGTTTTGGTTTCAGTGTGGGATTTATTATGAGAAGAATGTTGATAAGGTACAAGGACACTGTGTTTGGGTAGGTTGCAAGTGCAAAGCACTGGGAGAGGGAAAGTGTAGTAGTCAGTAAACCCCAGAACTGACAGCTGGATATGCCAGTAAGATATTCCATATCATATTACCTCATGTTCAGTATATTAACCAGGGCTGATCGGAGAGGGAGGGGATTCTCTTTGGAATCACCTGGGCTTGCTTTTCCTGGATTCCAATTTCGGGTTCGAGGTTCCTTTTCACTCCTCTGGGATTGCTATCGGCAGGTGGTGAGCATTTGTACTCTGCATCACTCATATAGGTAGTTGTTATCATTATTATTCTCTTTACTATTTTTTTTTTTAACTCCAATTATTAAATTATTCTTAACCTAAAACTCTCCTTACCTTTAGCTCTCCAATTCTCTTCCTGTTCCCTGGGTGGGGGGGAAGGGGGGCAGGAGGTGCCAGTGGCTGTGTCTTGTTTGGCAGCCAGCTAAGTTAAACTATCACACCAAGGCAGCTAGAATGGTTCAGAGACTGTTCCCAAAACAGGATATGCATGCAGTCAAACTTCACAGACATCTGCTGTGCCATATGGATTGGTTTCAGTACCCAGAAATACTCCCAGACTCAATTGTTAATTTACCAGTACAGATGTAAAAGCTTTTGCTTTTCTCACAGGACACTAGGGTGACAATTAACTCTGAACAAGAATTATCAAGTGGCAAATGTCTGGAAAGCGATCTACAATATATATAGATATATGAATGATCAGGATAAGGAAAATGAAGTTCCACTTTCTTTACAGGGCCCTTAATGGCAAGCAGTGGTAAGTGTTTCTAACAACTGCTCTGTGGCAACTGTATGGGTTCAGTAACCGGACTTAAACGAGTCCATATAAATGCAAGATGATTCACAGATCCATCAAGTATTTTACCACTACTTCAGCAGGATCAAGTTTCTGTCCAGACAGCTTAAGCAGCCAGAAATATGTTTTTAAAAGCACAGATCAAAACTAATTAATATGAAGAGGCATATGTGACAATTCATTGGACCAGCTGTCCTTCTAGATTTTATTTCAAACTAAGTAAACGCAAAGTGGACCAGCTGTATCTGGTAAATTTAAAAATTAAATTTATTCCATTATATTTAAATAAAGACAGAATCGGAATAATGATTTTTGGTTTTGAAAAAGATTTGAGTTTTATACAATAATTTAAAAAGTAAAGGCTATTATTGTAATTCAAAGCACAGCATCTAATAACTTAAGAAACATAACTGGCCATGAGGAATTTACCAGTTTGTCTCAGGTGTAACATGCAGCTTGGAATATGCAGCTTGGAATGTGGTTATCATTCTCATTTGTGGGGCGGGATGCTGGGTTGTGTAGCTTTAATTGCTGTTTTAGCATTAATACATACTATATTACAAGGCCTGTGCATCATGCAGTAAACTGTAAGAGCTTATTTTCAATTAAGATTTTTATAATTAATGCCGATTTTCAAAATACATAATTATGTCTAAGTACTCAATTTTGTTCACTTGTAGAAACTCAAGGAACAAGATTTGAAAACGACAGTGTGTCAGTTAATAACACAATTAAAAGAAAATGTCCCTGTCTTTCAATAAAAATGGGGTTGAAAAGTAATAGTGTAAAGAATTCCAGAGAAAACATAAATGTAAAATTGTAAGTAATAACAACTGAGAAATTAAAATAAGTTCTGATGACTGCATTCATTTGACAAAATTTAATGTTCTTTTCGATCATCAGAATGTGACTATTAATTGGGTTAACTCAGATGCTAATATTCTAGTGATTAAATTATCTCTGAAAGATACTCACTGACAGCAGCAGCATTTGATGAAGAAAAGATTTTGTTTTCCAGATCAATAAGGACACCTATATGACACGTTTTTAAGATCCACAAGTCTTACTCAGCTGACAAAATCCAAACAAGATGGCTTGATTGGCTGTTGAAGGAAGCAGCAGAGGTTACATTTGTCTCCAGCTACATGTTAGTTGTTGATAGGTAGCTCAAGGCTACATGTTCCTATTTTCTCTCTTGTTTGTGGAAAGTAGGAAGGTTTAAAAGCATAATTTTTTGAAAGAGACCTTGTGTATTATTCTGCTGACCGACAGAAACCTTTGACTGTATTGGTTAAGCTGCAGAGAACTGGGATATTTTCTACATCCTGCTATTTAATTTTAAAAGGGCATAAAAGATGTTTGCTTTCAGAAATTGCTATTCTTTATGCCTAAAAATCTAAAATTAAAAAGGAAGCATGCAAAAGGATAAGGCAGTTATTTGCTGCCAAATAGACAGACATTTTCTGCAGGACTACCACTTCCGCTATGATAACATCATCATAGTTCAAGAGAATCGTCTATGAGCAGTAATAATAATAGGGAAAATTGCAGGTCTTTCTCTTGTGGTTCCACTGTAGCTTTAAAAAAATGCATGTATTCCATAGAGTTCAAAATTTTTAATGCTAACTTCAGAACAAATTGTAAGCATACAACTGGCAACATGTGGCACTTAGCATTCCTTAGTAATTTGTTCTTTGCATTCAAAGGGAATATAAGTAATTTTCTAAATACTGACAGGAATCTTACCAAGAAGTGTGATGTATCTAAGAATCTGATTTACAGAAACAAATTCCAGCTGTTTATTCATAGCAATTCTGAAAAATCAACTGAGAACAAGAACAAATGACAGCAGATCAAGAGATACATATAAAGTCTGCACACCCAGAAACTAAGATGAGGCCATGGAAAAAACCCTGTAGTGTATGCACTGAATGAGCAGGGCCACATAAAGCAAACAGAAAAACTATTGAAAGATATGAAGGATAACCTGCAGAAGATGTTTATATTGAGCTCCATAAGTCCAAATAAGAACCATCCTAGGCCCAGCTGCAATAAAAACATTTTGAAGTGTCAAAGTATTCCAAACAGCAGTTTAAAGCTGAAAACTTCTTCCTTAATGACTTCCACAAGAGAGTAAGAGGGCTATGTGGAAGGAAAAGGTGGAAGGGAAGGCACAAGCCTCCACATGGTTAAGGGAAGAAGAGAGTTACCTTTCTCTACCACCCGATGAAGTGATGGCACCAAAAGCTGAAACAGAGCAGAAAACAAGGAGAAAGCTACAGCTTTCCAGTATTTGAGCCCATGTCAAATGCAATGCAGCTACATTCCTGTGCACCTTTCATACTAGGCATACAGACACATCAAAATCCAGCTCCCAGAATTATAAGCTATTTGCATGAGAAGATTAGAGCCAAGCTGCTCTTTCTTTGACATCTCTCTAATGGCTAGAATTATTGCTTGATAAAATATAGGGAAATCACTTTTCTCCTTTATTTAAAATAAAGGTTTCTTTTCTTCTCTTTAAATGTCAAACTAGAACAGCCTATCCTTGCAAAACAAATTGGTGTAATTGTTTTAGAATTAGAGTATTCATGCAATCTAATGAATTTATAAGGGAAACAGCGTAAACAGAAACACTTTTGCTCTGATTCTCTTAAATGCAGAAAGCCTTCCTTGGAGTCAGCAAAGTGGAAGGCAGTGACAGGCATGAAGGTCTCTTAAAATTATCTCAATAATTTATTATGCACAGCAAGCTATGTATAATTACAAAAAGAAAAAAAATCCATGTAGTCAACACAAATGCACTTTAATTCATTTTCATCATAGAAAAATACTAAGATCAGGATCAACTGAACATTTACATATAACTGGAAAACAACAAATAGAAATAAATTGTTATTCTTATGTTACTGAACTCTATTAAAGAAACATAAAAGTAACAAAAATATGTTACTGTAGCTACCTCTGAAACAGTCTGGAATCTTAATACATTATGATTCAGGATAAAAAATTGAAAACGTACTGAAAAGCCTTTCATGCTTTTACCTATTTTTCACTCTGTATTTTAATTAGCAGGCACTTAGCCTCTTAAAATATGGAATAATGATGAAAAGAGAGTATGTTCATTATATCTGCCAGTAACTATTCTCTCAACATGAAGCATTGAAACCTGTGATGCGCATCAACTTCATCAGAGAAGATAATCTTTTAAAATGTAAATAGTTCTCTTACCAAAAATAGATTCCATTTACTACATTCAGAATATTAGGATCCAGAATTGTAAACAAGTGGACCGATAGCAAGTGCATGGCACTCCCTTTTTCTCTTGAAATCTATAAAAAAAACAGAGTAGCTTTTTCCTATGGAAAAAAATAGAAATCTAAAGTCCAGTATGAGATACATGTTTTCAACTGTTAAAAAATGAAACTGCCTTGGTGGTAAAAATAATTACATGCAAACCATTATTTTTCTAGACTTTCTAAGTCAGAATACAGTTGTGAGGAATTTAATCAGAAGTCATATGGAGAAAGACATCTGCCTTGTAATGACTGAGAGAACTAGCTGTAGATCAGCCTGTCATGAGGTAATAGATGACATGAAACTATTGCTATGTAAGTGAAAATAATCCCTTGAAAAGCCATACTTGGAGAGTATTTTCCTAGGGTTCAAAGACAAACTCTAGATCTGTTGTAGGAACATAACTATTCAGATTTTCACTGAAAATCCTGCTGGAGTTAGGAATATACTTACTAAAACTGTAGCTGAAATGTAGATGAAAAGAGATACAAGCAAGTGAAATAGCACACTTAAAGATAAAAAATACCTGGGCAAAGTGTAGAAAAAATAAGATACAAATTGGTGATGACAAAATATTCATTAATTAGATACCACACTTAGAATCATAGAATTATTTTGGTTGGAAGAGACCTTTAAGATCATCAAGTCCAACCGAAAACCTAACACTGCCAAGTCCACCTCTAAGCCATGTCCCTAAGCATCTCATCTACCCTTAGGCAAGTATGATTGCACCAACTTGTTGAGAAATAACTGGCAAAATAGTAATTTTTCACAAAAGGATCTGGAAGGGTGTGAATCATCATCTGGGCATCAATCAGCAAAAAAACAGACATCATACTGGAATCTGTACAGAAGAGCACAGCCTCATAGACACCTAACGTAAACTTCCACTGTGTTTAGTACTAGTAAGGTCTCAATCGGAGAATGATGCCTAGATTTTTCTACATGGGTTAGCTGAAGAGAATCCTAGGCAGAATAACAGGGATCACAGTGTGGGAACATGACCCTATTCCAAAGGTCTGAAAAAAGTACAGTTGTCAAGGAGAAGGGAACACTGAACAGAGGTAAAACAATATTCAGTGAAAGAGGCCATTGTACAGATGTAGGGAGTAACCTGTTGATCTGAAGGCAAATCTTTCTAGCAGTAAGTAATATATTGTCCCTGGATATTAGAAGATAACACAGAAAAGTTGGAAGGGCTACATCAGCACTGTCTATCACAGTATCCTACCTCTGACTGACCAACAGCAGATGAGCAGGAAAGGGTGTAAGAACAGGTCATGCATAGGTGATATTTTCCCTTTAGTCCTCTCCCAGTCTGCAAGCAGTTCCAGCCCTGACCATGCTTAGATTTCACCACTGAGGAGATTTAGGGGATTAAAAGAATAATCTCAGTGTGCTATTTTGCCTGGGGCAGCGGCCCCCTCAACACCTCTTTTCTGTGATTTTACAAAAGTGGAGGAAAAAAAAAAAAAAGTACCAGCAATATGATAAGGAAATCACACAGAACGAGGTTTAAGCAGCTAAAAAGTACCTGAAGTGGAAGAACATTACTTCCATGATTTCAGGATAGAGCCCTCTCTCTCAGTGCCTCAGGAAGAAAAGAGAAATACCAGGCATGCTTACAGGTTCCTCCAGTGCTGAGTCCAAACCAAAGCATACATGTCAGATGCCTGCTCTCAAAATCAGGCATTATAATCAGGCTTTAAATTATGCTTAAAAAGAGCTGTGTTGCAACTCCAGTATCTGTTCTGGACTGTGTCATGGAATTTTGCTTGCATACCTTCTCTGCAAAGGCTGAGCCAAAAATTAAGCAGTTCTGCTAATTTGAAGATCTTTCATAAATAGAGCCTTGTCAATGCTAACATGTTACAGACCACTCATGGTAGTCACATAGAGCATGTAGTTCTCCTTGGTTTTGCAGTTGCTTGAATCTTCATATATACACACCGATGCAGACGCAAACACATGCTGAAGATAGTATTTGTCTTAATTACAAATTATTCTAGGCAAAGGTCACATACACTAATAATTGGCAGCTGGACTAAATGATCACTGTAGGTCCCTTACAATGGAAATACTCTATTCTATTCTATTCTATTCTATTCTATTCTATTCTATTCTATTCTATTCTATTCTATTCTATTCTATTCTATTCCATTCCATTCCATTCCATTCTATTCTATTCTATTCTATTCTATTCTATTCTATTCTATTCTATTCTATTCTATTCTATTCTATTCTATTCTATTCTATTCTATTCTCCATTCTAACAATTCGCATTTTTTTCTGACAAATCTTAAAAATAACTAACTAAAGGGCTGAGGGTTTTTTAATAGAAAATCTGAAAAAAAAGTCTCACATCAATTGTAAGATTCAAACCCAACTAACCAATTTGTTAAAAAAAAAAACCTCCAAAAACATTTCTGGTCCAGAAACTGATCCTATGAAATTTACTTCTTTCAACCAGAATTTTCACTGAGTTTAGGGGAAGCCATCAGCAAAAAAGAAACTGAAGCAGCTAGTCATCGAATAGACTGTACCAAACACAGTGAAACCACTTATTTTAATTGATTTCTATGGCAAACTTTCTGTGTATGTGATACCCACACATATACACATGCATATGCGTGTACATAAACATATAGAATGGGCTCAGATGAGATCAGAGAAATTGCCACTCAGAATAAGAAAAGACTGGTGTGTATACTTTCCATACAAAACTATCTTAATATTTATTGAAATTTTAACTAATGATGTTTTGATCATCACAGGTACATGTAGATAGTAAGTTCTGAATGAAATCTGTGAAAGTTGTGACTGGATAAGAACACAGATTATGCCTATATATCTAGCTATTTGAAACATCACTTACAATTCAGTAACATAAAACCAACACATGCATAGACTGATGTTCTAAAAGACAATTTTTAAAAGAAAATTATAACATATGTTATGTGGATCATATGCTGGCTAATCTTCTGGTTTCATGTTTACTAGACAATTAATATTTGTTATTTTGTTCAATAAGAAAATTATAAGATGTTTGCCTTTCAATGCCTTTGAATATTTCTCAGAAATGAAAATTTGATTTAAATTGCCACTACTAAAAATAAATTAAATACATAATAGCTGTAATATAAACATTTAAAAAGGCAAATTCCTTTTAAGACTACCAGGAAGAAAATACTTTAAATAGATAAAACATCTATTTTCCTGTTAGTATACATATACATCAGAGCAATAAGAAAAAGAATATTGGAATCACTGCCTACAGCCATTGAAAAAGAAATGAGATGACTGATGCATGTGTGAAATGTTTGTTAGATTCATATTTAAATAAAAAATGTACTGAATTAATACCAGCAATTGCTATGTGTTCTGCCTGAGTCCTCCAGGGAATTCAGTGACTAACAATGGTTCATTCTTTCCTACAAGCAAATGATTGTCAAGGACAAAACCTTTCCTGTGTAATAATTTATATTCCTAATAATAAATTGTTTTCAGTCATTTTAGCCAAGAGTAATAGTTTGTTTAAACTGTGAGGAGTATTTCTCTCCCTTATAAGAAAACTTTATTAGTATCTAGGATGAGATATTTGCACTTTATTGTAGGCTATCATAAATAACAGTCGCAGACATTTTCTAACATGCTTTACAAATGGAGAAAACTTTTCTATGTATAGACATATATGTAAAATATATATCTAGAAATTATTATTGACATTTTTCTTAATCTCTATTTTCTAACATTTATAAATATTAAATAATTTTTTCTAAATTAGATTACATATCTAGATAAATGCCCCAAAATTACACTTGTGTTAAATTTTTACATATAATAGTTTATCTGTTTTGTGAAAAAGCATAAAACATACAAGATAGCAGTAGATACCAAAACAAGTTATGACTTCAAAATTATGCCTGTTATGGCACAATGGCATGAAATTAAGAAAAAGTCATATTTTCAGGGTGATCTGTGTCAATTTATCATATGTGTTAACTAAGTATACTAGTAAGTCTATGAAAGAAGTAATTTGATTACTCTAAAATGTATACACTCAATACTAATATATATTAATTCACACTTCCGCTGCTATTATTATGGCTTCAGTTTAAAATAAATGTGTTCAAAAACTACTAATGAAAGGATTTTCACTAGATCAACACTATAATCTCCGTAGAAAACAAAGTTTCTCATACTAAGACACTACCTCCACCCTGTCCTCAGGCTTTTGCATATACACTCTCACTTTTGACAAGGAAAATGTAATGAGTCCCAGAATATAAATGAATTATAGGCAACTGAGACTTACAGTTAATGTTCTATAAACAAGCTGCTTCATTTGAATTCTAAATGTGAGATCCACTAGCCTTGCTTGCAATTCTCATGCCTAAGCAACTCATCAATGTCAATCTTCTATCATAAGATGAAAACCCACTGGTGCATTTTCTTGGGAAGCTTACAACTATATCATAACAGTATAGGAATTTAGATCACCAATTGAGCAATTAAGAGCTAAAATGGCAGAATAGTTTCTAAGTTATGTCTTGAATAAAAATATAGATATGTCATATGTTAGAACAGAATTTATGCCAAAACACTATATCCAATAACACCCTGAAATCCTATTATTCTAAAGAAACTGCAAGAACATTTTCTTCATGATGGAGGCTACTAACACATTCCCATTTGGAGGCTATAAACCTGAGCAGCATTTGTTTGCCCAATAATTTCACAAGTATGAGTATGCTAGAGGGCTGTTAAGAAAGTAGTGCTATATGCTCACTTTGATACCAGTTTTCATAAGTAACTAGCAGGCTCAGCTAAAACATTCAGATCTTCCCAAACCACAACATTCTCAGTGACCAAAGACCTCTAACAATGCATTCTCTGTTGCTAAATCAAAAGTCATCACTATTTTCTCACCAGTTAGGCAAAATGCAGAGCTATACATCAATTTCAGCTACCAAAATAAATAAAAAACCTGATAGCTATTTGCAGCAAGACACCTCATAGCAAGAGGTTATTTTCAGTTATTTTCCTAATAGCAAAAGTTCTTCTGATTATAATTAATTTTATTTTCTTAGTGTCTGTGTTTTTTCGTTGCCACAAGAAGCATTCACATTCTCCCACTGAGGATACCTTTCCACTTTCTACCACCATTATAATTTTTTTAAAGGTGTATGTAATGACTCCCACTGATATTCAATGAGACCTGGTAACTTACTGTCTTTTTTATACATAAGATTCAATCTATGGAATACATTCTGCAATAAATTGTATTTTTTAGCACATGAATGGGGCACACTATCACAATATTTTTTGGGCTCTCTATGTTGTAAAACATGTAGGAGACATTTTCATGGCCTGTATTATGACATTTGTATAATACCGCGCCCACAGCCCTATAGACAAACAAGAAGTGCGGGCACTACTGTGGATCCTATGGACTACACAGATTGCTACAGGTCCATAGCAAATATCAACACATAACCTTACAAATATCAGCATGTGCATATAGTGCAAATAATATAGATATAAATCAAATTGCAGGTAGTTATTTTAAAACTAATTGAGGCAAGAGCAAGTAATCAAAACTTCTTTACCACGTTGACCCCAGTTACACTGAGTGCAGTTAGTTTTCTCACATGTTTCAAAATATGTGATGAACATGCATGGGTAATACTCAGGGCTCTGACAGGGTTCAGTATCTGCAGATCTTGACAGCCTCTAGCCATGGAGCTTACACATTTAACAGGTAGATAATGACAGCCAAATAATTCTAGTTTTATGAGTCTGGGGAGAAAAGGATGAAATTACAGAAACATCAAATCCACGATCATTAATGCAAAAAGGAAAAAAATCAAAAACTTGTTTTAAATTGTTTCACATTTTTTTACCTAGATATGCTGGACTTGACTCATCAAAACACTGATAGAGAAGAACTGATGACCTCCTTTCATCCAGTTCTGGTGTAATCTGAGAAGAAACAAGGAGAACAGAGACTTCTAAAACAACTTCAGGGAAAGAAGCGACTAGTCAAATCTTAGTCCCTGTACCTGAATCTCCTTCTCTGGGGATCAGAGTGATGGAAACCTCTTTAGGAATATCTAACAATATAAATTTTTCATCCTGATAGACCACAGTGCTAGACATATAAACTTAAGATTTTGGAGTATGAAAATGTGGATGTAAATCTCTCAGGATGCTGCCTAATTTCTTACATATCTGTCCTCTCCCTCTCTTTTGCCTAATTTCTTACATATCTGTCTTCTCCCTCTCTTTTCCTGAACAGGCCCTTTAGTCACAGTGTCCAGTACAATATAACTCAGAGCCTGGAAGGACTCAGTCCCTCTCCCAGAACTTACATTGCAGCAACACACAATCATTAGAAAAAAGGAATGAAGTAGGAGAAATTAAAAATATATTAAACAAGAAAGTTATGTGGTTAGCCTTGAAAGCAGTAACAGATATTGACATATTTGGTCATTTAAAGACTACTTCATAGTCCATTAGCATGCTAATAACATGTAAACACAAATCTATTTAATAAAATCTATTCAGCTTCAAAAATTAAACTTTCAGAAGCTTTAAAATTTTAAACTTGAGCAGATGTGCAATTCTAATTCAGGATCTTTCCCCAATGCCTTATAAAATGCTTTTAGTGGTATGATAATATAAACATTAGTTAGGGTTCAACACAGCTCAGAATCAGAGAATGAGGAAAACTTCCTTCTGTTTCTGCACTATACCATTTTAAAACAGCATTGCACTGAGTGCTTTCTTGCCCCCTCTTAGAGGCTTTGTGTGATCACATCAATAAAATATGAGAATCTTTTGAAATGGAGCTTAAACTCTATAGTTCCTCTCAGTGGTAAGTAAATAATATCTTATATATCTCATTAAGAAAAGGTGACTTGTGAAAGGTTGGCATATCTATAACAAAATAGAAGACAAAACATAGTGCTTCAATCTCAAATCTCACTTCTGTTGTGTTTTACTGAGAAAGCTATTGCTGTGCAATGGCAGCCAAGAAAGGCCTCACTTGAAGCTGAACTGAAGCCTCGTAGGGATTAAACTGCCTTGAAAATATAGAGTATGGTTAGTGACTGTGTTGGGTTTGTGTGGGGCAGGGGGATTGAGACAGGGGTTTTTTTTCTAGTGGGGAAAGGCCCACCTTATGAGAGCTAAAAGCTCCCCTGGCTCCAAGGTGAAGACCCCCAAGCCCAAGCTGGGGGATTGGACTAGATGATCTTTCAAGGTCCCTTCCAATCCCTAACATTCTGTTATTCTTTTATTCTGTAATAAGCACTAGCGAAACGCCTCTGAGAATCCATATTGGTGAGGGGAAGGACTGTTCTGAAAAGAAGTTGTGGTACCTGGAGGTGAGGCCATTGACCTGAACAAAAGACAACCATCAGCCTAAACAAAGGACAGACTCAGAGAGAGCTTCCTGGTCAGTGGAAAGACAGAGACCTACAGCCAGTTCTACTACACAGAGTAGCAGAAGACAAAGTCCCCTGCAGCCCATGGAGAGTCAATGGCAGAACAGAGACCCATGTGTAGGCCCTGGAGGACTCCACGCTGGAGCAGAGAAGCTGAGCCTGAGGGCAAGTGTGATTAGAATTGTGATCCCAAGTCAGAGCAGGGGTGGACCCTCAGAGTGGGGGGTGAGTCTGCAGCTTGTGGATGTCCCCATGCTGGGTCCAGGAGCTGAGCCCAAAGAGGTTTGTGACTCCATGGGAAGCTTGCTTTGGAACATCTTGTTCCTGGACTTTCATGCTGGGAAGAGGGCCAGAGGTGAACTAACTGAAACCCCATTCCCTGCCCCCTTTGCTGCTGGTGAGGGGGGAGGTGGAGACATTGGGAGCAAAGTGATTTGAGCCCGGGAAGAAGGGAGGGGTGGGAAGAAGGTGTTGTAAAATGTGGTTGTTTTGTCTACTCAGATTCTTCCCCACGTTGAGTCTGTTTTGCCCATGACCATCACTGGTGAGTGAGCTGTCCCTGTCCTTCATTCCTAATCCTGTGCCCCTTTGTTACGTCTTCCATCCCATCTCACCGGGTTTGGGGAGTGAATGCAGGACCGCATGGTCCCACTGTGGGTCAAACTAGAATTATTCACTAAACACCTTCTGCAACAAACCAGACTACAGCTTAAGACTATTCTTCATTTGTCTCAAAGGAGACCCACAGGACAAGGTGGTAAGTTTTATAGCTGTTTTCACATGGCAGACATATACTCAGACAAGAAAGTCTGTTTAAATTTCTCATCAGAAGTTTGAATCTGCAGTGCGCTGGAAACTTCACGATGTATTTATTTCCTGGATCTAGTAGGACACAGAAGAGAAGAGCATTCCTCCTGAGCAGAACTGTATCTTGCTTATGCTTTTAATATTTTAAAGTTTATTGTTTGTTCTTATTAACATTTTCCTTTGACAACTTCCCTTCTCCCTAATATTTTAAACTCTATTTTTAGAAAGCCATGTTTCCCATATATTCATTATTACTCTTTTTTTGCACCTTGCAGATCTTTTCATTCCATCTTAGGGAGAAAAGAGACAAAAAAAGTTATATTCTCTGCCTCTGATACCATTTCTACTATTTCTCAGCACAAGAGAAATTCCTCTCTCTCTGTACTGAATAAGCAGTTACACCTTGTTTCACATTTTTTAGATTGTTATGGTCACTCCTCTCTTACAAAATGTGAGGGACAAAGGTAAAAGTGAAATAATATTTAATACAAGACATACACGTAAGCAGAGGAACAGGTGTTCTTTTGAAAGTGGTAATAGAGAAGTCAGAGAAAAAGAGTCAGGAAGGGCAGTGCTACTTTAATTACAGGATATGGATCCTGGCTGGCTCATTTATAACTAAATGTTTTGTTGCACTTGGCAACCACCTGATCTCACTCTGTCATGCAGCCATATGCAGACATATAGGAAATGGAAGCAAAATTCAGTAGTCACGTGAATGTGTTGGCATACGTCTGCAGCCACCGTTGTGATCACAGCTTGTGTACCATGGCTCAGCTAGTGCTAAATGAACTCTAGTGCATCACTGCAACAACATGGAGCATAACTGCAGTCACTATAAGCACCCAAAACAGTTGAATATATATTTGTGCAGTTAGTCTGAACTGCATTTCTCTCTATGGTGATCACAGTGCTTAACTAAGCTAGCTTAAAGCCAGTACAGATATGCCTAAAGACATACTACCAGTCGTGGTGGAGAGATTCCTGAGATACCTGTGACTGAGTTATCCAGACCAGGGGAAGCTCAAGAGGCTTCCTTTGTTCTGACCTGCTGCTAGGCATGCAGAGTTCTGCTCTGCAACACTGCATGCAGTGCTCCTGCTCTCACATTTTGAGCTAGCTGTAGAACTTCTACATGTACCTGCCAACATCAGTGTAGATATCACAGAATCACAGAATCATTAAAGTTAGAAAAGACCTCTAAGATCATCCAGTCCAACTGTCAACTCATCAACACCATGCCCACTCAACCATATCCCTGAGTGCTATGTCTACACATATCTGTAACACTTCCAGGTTTGCTGATTCCACCACTTCCCTGGGTAGCCTGTACCAATGTCTGACCACTCTTTTGGAGAAGAAAAATCTTCCTAATATCCAAACTGAACCTCCCCTTGAGGCAAATTCCTCTCATCCTGTTGCTGGTTACCTGGGAGAAGAGGACAACGCCCACCTCGCTACACCTTCCTTTCCGGTAGTTGTTCCAGGTCTCACTTCAGCCTCCTCCAGACTAAACAACCACTGTTCCTTCAGCTGCTCCTCGTAAAACGTGTTCCAGATTCTTCACCAGCTTTGTTGCCCTTCTTTGGATATTCTCAGAGCCTCCATAACTTTATTGTAGTGAGGGGCCTAAAACTGAGCACAATGGTCGAGGTGCAGCCTCACCAGTGCTGAGTATAGGGGGATATCGCCTCCCTAATCCTGCTGGCCACACTGTTCCTGATACAAGCCACAATGCTGTTGGCCTTGAGCACACTGCTGACTCATTTTCATCTGGCTGTCAACCAGCATCCCCAGATCCTTTTCCATTGTGCAGCTTTTCCAGCCAAACCATCTTGGGACTTTGACATGTCCCAAATCAATTAAGTGTTTTTTTTAAAAAAGCTGTGAAATCTAGTTTGCCCTTCGAGGTATACAACAGCCCTTACAGCTTGTGTTCACCAGCTATGAAAATCAGGCCAATCTTAAAGTGGTTCCAAAAGTACTGAATTTTAGATGTCTAACCTTGAAAGAGGAAATACAAAGAGAAGATTGTGTCAAAATTACTACAGAAGATACTTAGCTATTATCTGGGTTAGAAAGGTCTCATTATTAACATTATATTATTTCACCAATAACAGTGTTTCCTACTTTTGAAACTATACTGAAGAGTTTGCTTTTGCTCCTGGACTGCATTTGTCTCTGATTTTTATAACAAATAAGAACATCCTTCCTCCTTGCTTGCCACAGAAGAAATGTAAAATCATAGACACAAACAAACAAAGTGAACTCCAGAGACTTAGATGCTCTGTAACAATAGTTTGTATCCCACTGAGTTCCCTTTACACTTGACAGGGATCTAGTGCATCCCATGCAATTCCAATTCACTGTGAGCTGCAGAGTCCTTCCCTAAGCTTTGATACACAGTAATCTGTGACAGTACATGATACTGCATGATATGAAATAGGAAGGACAGCTTAAGCTTCAGCAGTTCATAATATAAAGGCATTTTTATGTCATTCTAAAAAAAAAAAAAAAAAAAAAAAAAAATCTCAGACATGCTAAACTAAGAGAAAACATTTAAGCATCCAGAGCTTTGAAACATACATGATTTATTTAGAAAGAAGAAAATCAGACAGATGGGCAAGGTTTTGTTTCCATCAGTTTGGTTCATAACACACATTCTTGGCACAGAATGTTGAAGAACTGCTTTGGAGACAGTGCAGCTGACTACTATTATTTACCTTTCCTCTTGCTAGTGTGATTCATTTGAATGAATGCAACCGGTAAAAATTTTAATTGAACGATATTACTGCAATATCTGAAGTCTGTCATTCTTACCAAGAAATGATGCTTAAGCTGGATTCTGGAGTATTAACAATTAACAACTTGTTTCAAACAGATGAAAACTGTTTCTCAACTTCTGGCAATTTGTTTAACTGAAGAAAATTTTTGTAGATTTTTGCAAAAGGCAACCTTCAGGAACTATTAATTTCCAACAGGAAAGATCAGATTTTTCTCCCTTTTTACACAGATAACTGTTTTTCAAATTTATAAAGCATAAGGCATTTAAAACACCATCAAACTGCATGTTTCAAAGCATTGGGTCTTAAGGTGAAGGACATGACGCACTGCATACTACCACATGTAAACCACATATACCATCTTTCCCCAACGGATCTTTTCTTTCTCAGAAACTTTACACAAATTGAAAAATAATTTGACTATTTGTACAGGACTGCCACATTCCTGGCAGCCTGATCAAAGCTCTCAATGGAAGGAATAGGAGAGAGAACTGGAGGGGTAAAGGTCAGGAGACTCATAGGTTGAGATGAGAACAATTTAATAACTGGAATAAAATAAAATAATAATGACAATAGTAATGACAATTATAATAGTAGAATATACAAAGGAGTTGTGCACAGGACAGTTGATCACCACTTACTGGTAGCAATCCTGGAGGAGCAAAACCCTGAACCTGAAAGCAGAAGAGAAAGCCTTTCTATTCTGCTTTCAGGTTCAGGGTTTTGCTGAAACCTGAAAGGGGATGGAGAGGGAGAAGAGAAAGCTTTTCTCTTCTCCCTCTCCATCCCCCTCCCCCCCATTTATATACTGAAGATGACATTATACGATAAGGAATATCCCCTTGGCATATCAAAATGCTAATTTGGACCTGTTAATTTACTATAACCCTCCTAGTTTCTTCTGCATCTGCTGACTGGCAAAACATGGGAGGTTGGAAAGTCCTTGATTTCACAGCAACAATCAAAACCATCAGTAAATTATCAACATTTTCCTCATAACAGATCCCATACTGAAACCAAAACACAGTGCTATTCTAGCTACTAAGAAGAAAATTAACTCTATCCCAGCTGAAATCAGGACATTGATCGGTACAGATAACACAGTAGGTTCAAGCTTTTTTGCACTTAACTACCCATGTGCTGAGCCCTGTGGAGTGTCTATGCACGTGTACCTTGTATTTCTGAACTGAAATGCAGGTAACTTACAGTCTCATCCTATTAATTAATATATCTCAGTGGGTAAGATGTACTAGTTGCTGGCATCAGTTTGAAATAATAATTTTATGATGTGCTACCTTTTACACTTAAGGTAATGAAACTCTTTTAAGGTATATTCATTTATGTCTATGTTTATACACCTTTGAGTATAAAAATGTAATTTCACAGCTAAGTTTGAAAAAAAATTAACTGTTCACTTGCTTTAAAAAGTAAGAAAGAAATTTTCTTACAGGACTCTGCTTAAAAATATGTATATAAATAGGACCATTTGAATACTACTCATCTTCTGAGTAGTTAATAAGCACAGAACCATTCTATATTTACTGTACACACAGAGCCACCACAAAAAGCAACAAAAATAAAACACTTCCCACAATCCTGTAAAACAAACAAACAAAAAAATCCTGAAAGAAGATACAAATAAAAAAGACATGCATGACTAAGTCATATGGGGCAAAATGTGATCCCAGAGAGGACAGTTTTTTGGCTTTGTGTGAGTTTAAGGATGGATAGCCATGGTCTGTTTGAACAGAAATAGGATGACTTTCCCCTTCAGCTGGAACAATCAGTCTAAAGAAGGAGAACTGATATAGCCCATGCACCTGTACAGATCGCAACCATGCAAAGGAAGCAGAAATTATCATTTTAGATCATGCTCAGTTCAAAGGCTGCAATCAGGCAACTCACGAGACTGACCCTTGTCAGTATTTTCACCCATTGTCCAAATACCACCAGAGAAATTTCCTGACCCCTGACACCAGGCAAGTGCTGGAGTCAAGGCTGGATTTCATGACCAATTTTTAATTCACCTAAGCATGTCATTGTACAGTCGAACAAACTGCGTATTAAGAAGGTCAGAGAGCAGCATTTGTAATATTCCTCCCAACAAATCAAAATAAGAAATTTGCTGCTGGACAAAAATGATTAAGTAACTGTCTGAGCTATTACATTGTCTGCCTTCTCTCCAGCCAAACAACTTTTCTGCCTGAAACTCAGCTCCACTACATTTCAGAAGAAACCTGTACGAACATCTACCTTATCCTTAACTTGATTCACAATTAATTTTTATCCTGCTCCCACCCCAAGCAAACATTTGAGGAAAAGCAGTGGCCACTGACTATAAACAAAAGAAAAATAAATCTTATCTGACTGATCTTCTCCATCCCCTGTGTCACACTTGTTAGTAATAACAAATGGAATGTCAGAAAAACACATACACACACAGACATGCAATGACAAGCCAGAGAGACCTCTTCACAGTACTCCTTTGTCTAGAGAGTTAAAAATGTCATAATTCAAGCCCTTGATTTTTTTTGTTTATTGTTTAGCTACCATGTAGACGAGATTTTCTTTTATCACAGGGTGACAATATGCATTCTTACACCTTACTTGGAAGAAAAAAAAAAAAAAAAAAAAAAAACCCAACAACCCAGCACAAACCCCAAAGCTGACAATTTCACTGGCTTCAGAGGACAGGACTGATTTACTCTATCTTCCTAGCACTACTGCCTACCAGCCACACAGGGCATGGGAACTGGAAACAACCAACCAGAAAAGGCACTAAAAGCTTTCCACTGGAGTAAATATTTGTGCCTCTTGCTTCCAGTCCTCTAAGCAGGAAGCCTGTAGCAGCACCATGCAAAAAGGACATACAGAAGGGACCTGCACCCCTGAAGTGAGAGCTACGCACAGAAAACTCCTGTTCTCAAGAAGGTACATGGATTTTAGAGCTGGAAAGTTAAGAGCACAATGAACAGAGCTCTGGCACAGCTGAGAACCAAGAACCAAGTGAATACACCACACTTTTAAAATGCATGTCAGTGAAGAACACAAGATGTACATGAGGACTTCATTCACGCATTATGGTATGACTTGATTTTCACTTTTTCCTGAAACATTTGACCTTAAAGAAGCTTCTGCTAAATAAATGACTCTTAAATCAGTAGAAACTGCCCAGCTACTTATCCACACAGGTAAACTATTTACAGGAGATGTTTGCATGCAGCAGAATTGTGCCCCCTCTCAGCACAGGACCACTACAGCTTGTCACATTTGGTATCTAGATACAAAAACAACAAGCAGCCTTGTTGCTGAACAGTGCTGAATGATTCCGAAGGAAGACTTTAGTGAAGTTTGCTTCACTAAACATTAACTTGGAAGAATTCTCAAATTGCAATTTTTATGCTGCTGCTACTCTTTAAGTGCAACTCCTTGTTTTTATATCCACACAATTAAGAATTATTTTATGACACTGAAGATTGTTCTTTTTAATGGGCTTCTAGCAGAACATTTACAAAATATATAAGTATATAAGGTATCTACATATAAGCCTATATGCTTAATGTACTACATATTTTCCACATACAAAGTATACACTTAGATGTGAAAAAATACCTGTGTTTACACTACCTTATATGTGTTTAGATGTATGCTTTTGTGTGCAAAAAATGTACATATGGTGTATGGTACATATGTACATATGTTACATGTTTTTATGTGCAAAACTAAGTAAGTATTTTTGTAGGTGTGAATAGGGTACACCTTAACAAAACTTTAGCTGTTTATTGATGTGGTTAACTGCAGCTGAGTTCCAGTTCAGTATAAGTTGAAGTTGTTACACCTCACTGTAATATTATAGCATGCCCTTGTTCTTTACATTCAAGGACAGAACAACTTGTTCATTAATTAAAGTCACCGTTGCTGAGAAGAAAATAATGGACAGCTATGATCACATTTGTTTCCTTGGTCTACTGTTACAAATAAAATAATAACTTGGAAGAAGCTTGTGGGTTTGTATTTGCTTCTGCCAATTTTAAGAATTAAAAAATCTGGAGATAAGCTTAAACCAGTTTTAATTAATCTTAAACTAAATTAATTATTTTATTTTTTATTCTTTTTATTTGCTTCTCCTGACCCTACAGAATTGCTGTTCCCAGGAGTGAGAGGGAAGTATTATGGTACCTAAAGATGCCGGTTTAGAGACTGTGAATTGAACTGTGTAGATTCTACACTGCTATATCCTGATATCCAGGAGTCACCAGGCATGAGCAGTGGGCTAAAAATGGTGAGCAATTACTCACTAGTTGACTGGCAGTTTTTCTTCACTTAGTTCTCACTGTGACAGCCTTCACCACCCTCACTCTTATGGACAACCAGTGTGTATTTACACTGTGTGAGAAGATAGCCAGCACCTGGGTTTGAGTCCTCATTTGCCTCCTGTTCAGCCTGTTAAGCCACCCATCCTAACCGCCTTTGGTGTGGTGAAGTTTCTGGGACCTGAGCTCCTTTGTGTGCTCTGAACAGAAGGTAAGTTTGCAGCTGATAATTGTATCACAAGGCTGCCTCTAGTCACTCCTCACAAAGTAATCTGAGGTCCTTTGTAAATCCTTTCTTTTTTTTTTTTTCTTTTTTTTTTCTTTTTTTTTTTTTTTCCTCGTTGCAGCCCACTGAATGCTAGTGTCTGGGAACTACAGCCAGGTATTATGTGGCTGCCCCACACCAATATCCCCTGTGGTTTTTCTCTGCTTGACATTCTGTTCCCTTGGCAACTGATTTATCTCTACCCCTACTCTGAAGCCTATTCACTCCCATAGCATGAAAGCAATTGTAAATGCCAAGAACTTGACTATGGTGCCACAAATCATTTCTCTGTAAGACAGGATGTGAACATGAATTTCCAAAGAGAAGAAAACTTTCATTTTGGCAAGAAACTCTAACTGTGCTAGTCAGTAAAATATTATTGTTTTTCTCCTATGGAAGAAAGGCTTGAAACAGATTTCTATTTCCTTTTGCATAATTTTAGAATCAATACCAATTAATGGTTCACCTATGCAATCTTCAAATCACTAGACACCACAACTGAAAAATGTGTCTCTTGAACTGGCTCATTGGATTCCAGTTAAATATTTTAGACACCTTTCTTTGTCTTGCTTTCACATTTCATATGATAGTATATTAACAAGATCTAAAATTATATATAATTTTTAACTAAGGTTCTTCCTGTACCCATCTGCCAAGATAGTTTTGTATTTTCTGTGACTGCATTATCAGAACAACTGATAGGTAAGGAACATATTTCCTCAGTGATCTCTGACACTAAAAGTGTAATTTTCAGCCTCATTACCAGTTAACAAAATCTGAACTGAAGAGATGAATATGAGAATTCCTGAGTCTTCACTTCTCCTTGAGAAGTTTCATGAAGATAACACAAGGAGTCTCTGACAGCCTCAGGAGTTCCCATATCACAGTTTCAGTACCTTGACTGAAAATTCTTGCCTAGTTCAAAAGGGGCTTTTCAGCCACATCACAGTTTCCGCTGCACGTGCAGGAATAAGTCACTACACAGATGTGCAACTGGTCAGTTTTTTTCAGGTTTGCTATAAAACACTGGGAAGAAGACCACATCTAAACTTCAGATGAACCTCAAAGTCTACAAATGAAGAAGAAAGGAAGAACCTGTCTCCCACAGAAGTTACTAGGATCCTTTGTATTGCCAGTAACGGAAGCTGTGTTTGGTCTGAAATATAGTTATATTAAATGGGCAATGAGTAGAAAAACCTGAAAGAGTATGTAGTCCAGATTTCATAAGACATCAATTTTCCAGCACTAGAGTTAAGAATTAATAGCATTAGCTATTAAATAAAAATCTACTAAATACTAGTAAATATATCCCTTAAATGCTTTAGCAGAATAGATTGTTTTCAATTCATTGATCTGAAACTTGCAGAAAAGGGCATATAATTAAATGGTTATTGCACAAAAGATGACCTACTGGAGAAATTGATTTAATTATTTGTAGTAATCCTCTATGACTTGAAATAGTTTTACTATTCAACTCAATGCTCTCATTAGGGAGTATTCAGCCACGGCTCATTTTCTGAGGAAAACTAGTGAATTTTTATAACTGGCAATCTATTTACAAGATACTTGCTTTTATTGGACCCTTTGTGTATTTGTTCACTTTAATTGGCTAGTACCTAGGACAGACTACCTATTTTGGCTATAATACATTACAAAGCATGTTAAATAATTTCTCTATACCTGTGTAAGTGCAACTGCATATTTACACATTTGCATATGAAATATCAGTCTCTGATATTACTTTTTATTGGAGATGTTAACAGTCAAAATGTCAGAAGCTACCTGGTTTCTCTGCTCTTCACCTTTTGTGCAGCAGCATGATATTGCCACTACATACTCAAATTTGTTACCTAATCTTGACTGGAAAAGGCCTGGCACAGCCCATCCGTTTAGTGCCAGCTGCAAATATAAGGTGCAAACTGCCTACAGCATCACAAGGATCATCACTGAAAACACCGAACAGTCAAGGACCAAGAACAAAGATTGCAAAGAGCCCAAAAGATTCTCTCTGTGCTGAAAACAAAACACTTTCATCTACTCTTGAAACAGATTCCAAATATTTTTTCATTTATTTGCAGATACACTAGCATGTTTCCTTTGATTGCTTGTGAGAATAACATGGAGAAAGCCTGTTTGGTATCTACTGTTCTTCCTCACTCTGTAAGTCTGTTAGCATACTACAGAAAGGGGTGGACTGGTTGGAAAAGGGAAGCTATTACCTTTTAATTATTTTTTTTTCCTTCACCATTAGTATGGAAATTTGATTATTTACCTGAAAATTTATCCAAGAATTAAAGTTATTATTAGCACACTAGAATTACTGGCTTTCCTCTTTTTCTGCCTTTCAAAGATAAGCACTCCTTTAAGGGCTTTTAGCATCTTCTAATATTTCTTCCACAACAATAATAAATGTTTATGCTTATGGCTGAGGTTTCATCTGTCTGCTCTTTAAGAGCTGTAGCCCAGGAGGAATCACATAAGGCCCACTCAATTGCAAACATCTAAGTTATCCAAGTATTATCTAAACCATCTCTTCCTTACAAGATGCTGAGCACTTACCCATTTATCTCTGTTATCAATTGACCATAGTTATCTTATGCAAAAATTTATGTAAATCTTTCCCCCACATCGTCTGTCACTCACTTTCCTAGTCCACCTAATATAACATAATCTTTCCTTAATCTTCCTCTTACTATTGCTTATGTAGAGCAACTTCTTTTAACTATTGATAAAACTCTAGCTACATCTCCTCCGGAAATATGTGGCTATCTTGTTAACAATATACTTGAACTGCTTGTACAATTGCAATGGGCTCACATAGCACGGAGCAGCAGGCAGGTGTGCAGCAGCATGGTGAACACACAGCAAAAAACGGTGTCCTCTGGTCCCCTAGAGCTTCTATCACCTTGTAGAACCTATGCAGCTACACAGACAGAGCTCCTGTTCAAGCATGTGACTACTCAGGCTTCCAGTTGTGGGATGTGTGAAGGGGTATTCCTAAAGGTGGAAAGTTATTGCAAGCAAGACTGCAGATGTGACCAGACTGATGAACTGCTCTACTTGGTGGCCGAGCTGCAGGAGGAGGCAGGCAGACTGAGAAGTATTGGAAAGTCTGAGAGACAGACTGATCAATGGAGCCATATTTTGCCATCTGTGATCCCTAGTAGCTAACTCAGCATGGCCACTACAGAGGCAGGTCCTGGATCTGTTTTGTGCCAGAAGGAAGGCAGTGTCAAAAGGGATAAGGAGAGGGGGAAGAAGGTTACAGCATGGAGCAGTAAGAGAAACTCCTCCTTGAGCTCTAAATTACCCAATAAGATACTTTTACAGAACAGCACATAATGAGATAGAGGAGGAAACTGCTGAAGCACTCTTGCCAAGGTCAGGGAGACCAACACCTCACAACAAAACCTGCAATAAGGCCAGCAATGATGTGGTAGACCAAGCTTAGCATGTTTATCTTGAACAGCACTCAGACACCACCAAGATCATCCACAACATCCTGTACAGCAGCTTGCAGTGTCCCATACAGCAGCCTGTGACATCCTGTACAGCAGCTTGTGGTTTCTACTCTGTAGCAAAAGGCTTCTGGGCCTGCACAAATACCAGCTCAACCAAAGGACACCCACATTATTGGGTGCACCCAACAAGTAGCAACCCACAAAAGATCTGGGAGCACGTGCACAAGGACTAGATATAACGTGCAATTGTTGTGTGCACACCCCAAGATGAGTTGCCATCACAGAAACCACTGCTAGAAGGAAGAAGTTTGAAACCTGAAATAGACTATTTAAGAGCCAATAAGACCTAAGACAGTGAGAATCCTCCCTACTAGAATGCAAAGGCACTGGACCAGTGAGACATCTCTGGATCCACAGTAGTGACTATCTTGCTCAACTATTTCTCCATATTTTCTTTTCTTTCTCTCTCACTTCTATCATCCTTGTTGTTTAATAAAATTACAGGCTCTCTTGACCTGATATTTGACCTTGTTTGTGTCTTGATTAAATCTCAGTGAGGTCTGCAAAGAATCCTTGAAGCACCGGCTGGTCTAGACTCAAACAAATGAGAAAAAACAATGGTGAGTTATGGTCATTGATGATTCCAGTCTTACAAGTCCAAATGCCAGATTCTCCACCTAGGACAGAGTCATGCCAGGCACAAGTATAAACTGGGAGAAGAGTGGCTGGAGAGGAAGGTGCTGATCTCGTCTCCCTGGGGCCCAGGGACAGCAGATGCAGGAATGGTTCAGAGCTGTACCAGGGGAGGTTTAGACTGGACATTAGGAAGCTTTTTTTTTTTACTGAGAGGGTGCTGAAACACTGGAACAGGCTCCCTAGGGAGGTGGTTGATTCCCCAGGCCTGTCAGTGCCTTAGAAAGATGCATCTGGAGAATGTCCTTAACAACATGCTCTAACTTTTGGTCAGCCCTGAAGTGGTCAGGCAGTTGAACTAGATGATCATGATAGGTCACTTCCAACTGAAATAGTCTATTATGCTCTATTCTAGTTCTGAGATAGTTCTCTGGGAAGGCATTATAGATCTAAGCCCCACATTTTTACATTATACTCCTGTTTAATTAATTTATTTCAATAAAGCAGCCACTGAAATTTATTTTCTTAGTACTATGAAGACTTGGCAATGTATTTCTTTTATTTTTCTATATTTTTCTGTTGAAAAATTTTGGCATACAGATGAGCACTGTTATCAATTTCATCACTGTAAAATGGGCTTGAAGAATTTTTTGTAATCAGTGGTTGATTAAAGCTATATGGAAGCTATGTTCACTATGTTAATCCTTGAAACTTCTTAAGTTAATTTTAAGAAATCAACAGAAACTAAGGATTGTGTAGGTTTGTGTGTGTTATCCTTAAGAGGCTGAGGATGAAACCCTGATCTCATTAAAACTGATAGGAAAACTTCTGAATCCAGTAGAGACCAATTGAGTCAAATGAGTTTCAGTACCTTCTTTGTTGCTGTTTTTACTCAAAATAGGAATTTTACCTGTTTAATCCTTCCCCAGCATAAAGGTAACATTCAGTAATATACTGCATGAGATAACTTTTCACTTTAACTGATGTCTGAGCATCACTAACTACTAAATAAAAATGCTTATGTTTAACACAGGATCACCTGCTTAGAATATTAAAAAAAACCTAGGGTGATGTGTGTTTCTCTTCATTGTTATTTGTTATGAAATATTTCAATTTTCTACATAAAATCCTTAAATTTGCTAAGAAATCCCAGCAAGGGAATACATTGAAATGAAACTTGTTCTGTGTAAAAAATTTTGCCTCAGTCATCTGTAGAGGATCAAAATCAGAGTTCTTGAATCATCATTTAATACTGATCAAAAGCAACCCAGAATCAAGTAAATCCATCTATAGATTTTATACCTTATAAGAATTTTGTACCAGTATAATTTATGTATGCTAAATAAAAGTTGAAGACTTTGGAAAAGAATAAGTATAGTTTTAACTGCTGTTATGATAAGAGAGTTTCTAACAAAATGTCAGAAATGCATGTCTGTAGAAATATAATTCCAGTGCCTTAAGTTATATCATCACATACTATCTTTTACAACATAAATTACTTTGCTTGCTACAGCAATGTTTACCTCATGTGCCGCTGCAAAACATTTATCTTAACTTTAATGCCTAGTTCCATGTACTACCTACTACTCACTATTCAAAGCCACGTCTAAGACCAGACCTTCACTACAGGAACTGAACATCTCACAAAAAGAAATACAGGACAAGTAACGGTTGATATTATTGCCATTTTATATATGAGAAATGGTGTTATGGAAAGGGTAAGAATTTACAATCTGAAATTACAGTATTGAGTGACTCACTGAGTGAACATACTTTAGCAATCTAGTGCACTGGAAAGGTTCCTTGCAGGTGCAAATTTTCCTTGTCTCTATACTCATAGCTATGCAGTATGCAGTCAAAGACACCACAGGTGTGTTCAAAGTGGTGCAACCAAGGCTGAAATCATGTGCAAAGGCATCAGTGGATGCAAGGTCTCAGGTAGTTCAGTCTCTATGTCCAGTATTCTGTTAATAACAGCAACATCCTCTGCACAGTAATCTCTCTTGCATCATCTGGTAGGTACTGATGTACAGTTCTTGCCTAGCACTGACAAATGATATGAACTTTATTGCTGGTAAATATGATATAGACATGTAATCCTAGAGACATAACAGTGCACGTCGAATCACTGCTCAGTCCTTCCCTTGTTCCACTGCACAGGTTGTTAATGTAGATGCACCCACACACCACCCATTTTGAACCTTCTTTGAGGATAGCCTTCTGTGATGGCATGACTGGCTGGGTAGATGAGGGGAGAGCAGTGGATGTTGTCTACCTTGACTTCAGCAAAGCTTTTGACAAGGTCTCCCATAGCATCCTCATAGGTAAGCTTAGGAACTGTGGGTTAGATGAGGGGACAATGAGGTGGGTGAAGAACTGTCTCAATGGCAGAGCTCAGAGCATTTTAATCAGTGGTGTGAAGTCTAGTTGGAGGCCTGTGGTTAGTAGTATTCCCCAAGGGTCAGTACTTGGTCCAGTCCTACTCAATATATTAATCAGTGACTTAGATGAAAGGACAGAGTGTACCCTCAGCAAGTTTGCTGCTGACACTAAGCTGGGAGGAGTGGCTGACACAGCAGAAGGCTGTGCTGCCATTCAGTGAGATCTGGATAGGCTGGAGAGTTGGTTGGAGAGGAACCTGATGAAGTTCAATAAGGGCAAGTGTAGGGTCCTGCACCTAGGGAGGAAGAACCCCAGGCACCAGCACAGGTTAGGAGTTGACCTGTTGGAAAGCAGCCCTGCAGAGAAGGACCTGGGAGTACTGATGGATGACCAGTTGACCATAAGCCAAAAATGTGCTCCTGTGGCCAAGAAGACCAACTGTATCCTGGGCTGCATTAAGAAGAGTGTGACCAGCAGGTCTAGGGAGGTTCTCATCCCCCTCTATTCTGCCCTGGTGAAGCTGCATCTGCAGTTTGTGTCTGGTTCTGGGCTCTCCAGTTCAAGAGAGATAAGGAACTTCTGGAGAGAGTCCAGCAGATGGCTACAGAGATGATTAAGGGGCTGGAGCATTTTTCTTACAAGGAAAGACTGAGAGTGCAGGATCTGTTTAGACTAGAGAAGAGAAGACAAGATTGAGAGGGGACCTTATTAATGTTTATAAATATCTAAAGGACAGGTGTCAAGAGGATGGGGCCAGACTCTTTTCAGTGGTGGCCAGCAATAGGACAAGGGCCAATGGGTGCAAGCTGGAACACAGGAGGTTCCACTTAAACATGAGGAAAAACGTTTTTACTGTGAGGGTGACAGAGCACTGGGACAGGCTGCCTAGAGAGGCTGTGGAGTCTCCTTCTCTGGAGATATTCAAAACCCGCCTGGATGCAGTCCTGTGCAACTTGCTGTAGGTGAACCTGCTTTGTCAGGGGCGTTGGACTACATGATCTCCAGAGGTCCCTACCTACCATTCTGTAATTCTGTGATAAACTGGGCTTTGTCATGGAGAAAATTTTTGTCTGAGTCTTTCTGCCTTTAACAGTATGCATTAGTCACCCCAGTGGTCTCATTAAACATCATCACCTACTTCCAATTTAAGGGTTTCTTCCACAGTACAACATCACATATAGATAGACATACTTTTGCCCAGTTCTCACTAAAACAGCCTAGATTTGTAATCCTGACTGTCTGTAAAAGAAAGCAAGGAGAAAAACTGTCAGAATTTTCCCAATTTATTTAGAAAGTGAGTGGGAAATATAAATCAGTAATTTTGCAGAAAAATAAAGAAGTTTTAATATAAAACAACAGTGATCAAAAAAAGCAAATAGAAACTATAAGCTCTACCTCACTGAAGTGCAATCATTCTAGTAAAATACAGCGTGAAGCAGGACTTGACTTACTATTTATCTTACCAATTTCAGTTCCAGGATACAGGAATTTTCATTTTTCTAGTTGTACTGCAAACTTTTCACAGTAGTGGAACTTCAGTAGAGATGTGTCTTCTTTGGCACATGGCCAAGCAGACTGGTGGAAAGCAATGTAGGTAATACTTCTTAACCAAATTTGTAAAACTGAATATACAAGTTTAAAAGACATATTAATCCTCTCTCACTTTCTGCTTGTAGTAAATCACAAATACATGGTACATGCTGAAACCATAGCATTATAATATGCAAATAACCCTGCCATTTAAAAGAGTACAGAGACATACAGAACTGTGGCAAAATGGGATTTAGAGAAGTGCATCTTACAGCACTGACAGAGCCTTACGCAAACGTATTTTTAGGATGAATAGTTAATTGAGTATACTGATAGATCATGTAGATAGACATCTGCATGATGTTTCAAGCCACCCAAAGCTAATTGCACTGGTTGCATTTGCTTGAGGGATAAAGGTTTCTAAAAACCACACCTCAAAGATTTATTACAGGTTCTTCAGTGTACATTCCCTTCCATTATTGAGAAAAACCTATCAGTCCCACTTCCTGATTCTGGGCATTTTGAATGTTCTTCAAATGAGGAGGTAGGTTTTATTAGCATTAAACTTGCTGTGTTATCATTAATTATTTTGAATCAAATCTCCTCATATTTATAATGTTATGAACCAGAAATACTCTGTTCCTTTGCTATATAGAAGATGCAAGAGAAAAAGCTGACCCAGTAGTTATCTCATGCATCCAAGTTAATCATTTTTTGAGTCAGCTGTAAAACCAAGATAAGAGCTATGTACCTTCACAAGAGTGCTGCAAAGTTAGTTAGTCAATGTTTGCATTTTTTTATTAAAGCCTAACTTATGACACAAACACAAGGAAATAATTTCAGAGGCTGATTTGAGATACTTGATACTCGTCTTGCCATAGATCCTCAATGTTTTAAAAACATTATTTCTTTTTAAACATATGTGGATCTTTGCATGTTTATATGAAGAACTATAGTAAATTCACTCCTTAGGCCTACATAAATTAGGAAGTGTAGTTAGTTGCTGAGAAAACCAACATGCAACTAGAAAATGTGTATATATTAATTTTTGACCATATAAGTTAATATGCATCATATATTGGCAAAATATTTAGATGTGAAGTACAAGAAGTTAATAGAACAAATGTGTGATATAAGTCCTTACTTTTACTCACATATGCCTGACAAAGCTAGACCTTCTTTACTTCCGTTTTCAGCACATAAGCTGTACTACATTTCTTAAAAAAAAAGCAAACCAACTTTTGCCTTACAAAAACCTGCATTACCCTAAAAGAATCTTTGCAATGATTAAAGAACTAACCCCTTATTCATAAGCTGCTGTTTTTCATCATGGCAAAGGTAAAGAGTGAAACACTGAAGATTATGGAACCCTAAACTGATTGGCCACTCACCGTTTCAAGTAAGGGTAATCTGCAATCTGAGTCCGCCTTCCTGCAAAAAGTAACTCATGTTACCATGATACACAAGGAGGTACAAACAGATATTTCTACTCCATTGTTTGGATGACACAACAGGTTGAAAATAATATATATAAAATTTTATTTAAAGAATTAGATCCAGAATATATGTGTGCAGTGTGTTTTCCTACTAATAAATCCATCATTACAATACAATATGAATTAAAGATGAGCTTTGATTACTTCATAAGCGAAGGCCAGTGCTCACCAAATAAAAAAGAAAATTCAATCACACGCATTCCCTACATGTCCTGTACTAGTAAAAAATCCTTTGAATTTTTTATTGCTATTTGGTATGGTATTATCACTGACAAAAAACATTGTTCTGTAGTTACACAGAGCCATTGGAAATAACCTTTATAAACTATTATTGATGAAAGAACAATTTTTGCCTCTGCATGTTTATACCAACCTGAAGTTCACTTTTCCCTATGAAAACTCAGATAATTTATTTAGACCAGACATAATACTGCTATTGTCGTACCTAAAAGTTTCAGACACTCATTCAAACAAAAGTATAAACAATGCTTTACCTTAGAAGTGTCATAACCCGTTTACTGTGAAAAAGAAGAGGAATTTATGAGGACACCAATATGTTTTACCTATTGTTGAAAATGAAAATCAAAACATGCGAGTCAAAACAGAATCCCAGTCTCAGGACAGCTGTTTCTGGCATTCAAGAGTTCATCTCACAAGATATAGAAACTGTGGTGACTTAGATCAAGGAATAACCAATAATTAGTGAAGATCAGTAGTTCTGATCTAATACTTGGCCTACAATTGCAAGATCTATACCTGATGATTCCTCTACTAGGACTGTTTGTTTTCTTATCTGACTGCATATATAAATTGCTTTAATTTCGTCTAGGTTCTCAATCATCATTTCACTCCATTTAAAATTGAAGAATTTCTGATAAGCCAAAACTAGCAACACAAGATATTAATACCAGCACGTAGTACAAGTCCTATTCAAATTCAGTATCAAATATGCAGAATTCTCCACATTCTCCTTTACAGAATGCAACAATATGCATTAAGCAGGGGGGGAAAAAAAAATCATCTTAGCTCCAGATCAGACTGGATAACAAAATAACTAATTCTTCAAAAACTTTGTCTGTAATGGGTAAAAATTAAAATTGGGGACTTTGAGTAGACTTCAAATTAGGTGTCATCCAGGACCTTTCATGCAATGAGCATAAAATCATCTCATCCTTTATTATAGAAGTTAACTGACTAAGGCAAAGATATTGCATAAAACAGTAAACATCTGTACTTTTTATCTCATTATAAAGAATAAAAATTAATTAATGACTGGAGTAGAAAACAGTGCTTGCTTAAAGACCAGTTATTGTGACACACTTCTATTCAATTATAATTATAGTAATAAGTAATTACACATAATTTGTTATTCCAAAGGGCTAAATTTCCCAATGCAAAAAGTCGTTAAGAAAAATTACTGGGAAGAAAAATGTTCAGACAAAACTATATAACTAAAATCAGAGGTTATAACAAGTGTTGCATCTGTCAGAACTCCTTAATTCCAGTCAACTTTGTTGAAATACTCTGGACTCCATCTTGGGTTTTGCCACATTCTAACTGATTTGCAAACACAAAACTGGGAGGGAAAGTGGGAGAAAAAAATTTGGGAGGGGGGGGGGCCACAGGGGATTACACACAAACAAACCAACCAACCAACCAACCAACCAAAAAAACCAGCATTGCATCAGCATATCTATTATTAGTACCCATAACTCAAATAAGTTTAAAACATAAGAAATTAAACAGGATGAAACCTGCAGCAAACCGTTGTTTGTTTTGTTCTTCAGACAACTGGCAGAAACCATCTCAGAGTAGACTTTAACCATGCCAGTACCAGCAGGAGCAGTGTAATCCAGCAGGGCACAAGCATTCAGATTTTTGGACTGCACTGAGAACAGCCTTCTGACAAGCAATCAAGGAGACAATGAAAGGAGATGCTCTGCTAGGCTCCACACTTACAAACAAGGAAGAACTTACCAGGGATGCACAGGTCAGGGGCAGCCTTCACTGCAGTGACCATGAGATGGTGGAGTTCAGAATTCCAAGAGGAGAAAACATGGCAAAAAGCAGGATCACAATGCTGGACTTCAGGAAAGCAGACTTTGGCCTCTTCAGGGAGCTGCTTAGAAGAATCCCATGGGATGCAGTTCAAGAGATAGAGAAGTTAAGGAAAACTAGTTGACTTTCAAGGCTCACATCCCCAAAACTCAAGAATGTTCCACCCCAAGAAGTAAGAAATCAAACAAAGGCCGCAGGAGGCCTTCATGGATGCATAAAACACTCATGACCAAATTCAGACATAAAAATCAAGCATTCAAGAGCTGGAGGCAGGGTCAAATACCTCGTCAGGAATAGACAGACACTGTCCAAGCATACAGGGATGGGGTTAGGAAAGCCAAAGCCCACCTGGAGTTGAATGTGATGAGAGATATGAAGGACGAGAAGAATTTCCACAGGTACATCAGCAGCAAAAACATAGGCATGCTGCTGAATTGGGGCGGGGGATCTGTGATAACAGTGGAAAAGATTCTCAATGTCTTCTTAACCTAAGTCTTCACTGGTAGGAATTGCCTCCAGGAATCTAAGTTCCCTGAGACCTGGGGGAAAGTCTGGAGCATGGAAGACTTAACCCTGGGGGAAGAGAATCAGGCTAAAATGTCAGTTTCAGGATTATGGACTAGCGACGCAAAGTTCAGTTGGAGACTAGTCACTGGTGGAGTAGAGTACTAGGGGTCAGTCTGGGGGCCAATATAATTTAACATCTTCAATAATAATCTAGATGATGAGACAGAATGAACCCTTAGCAAGTTTGCAGCTGTTACAAAACTAGGAGGAGTGGCTTATACACCAAATGGTCATGCTGCCATCCAGAGGGTCCTCAGCACGATGGAGAAATAAGCAAATAGGAATCTGGTGGAGTTCAACAAAGGGAAAAATAAGGTCCTGCATCTGGGGAGGGATAACCACTGTACCAGAACAGGATAGGAGCCAGTCAGCTTGGCATAAAAAGACCTAGGAGTCCTGTGGACAAGTTGAACACGAGCCAGCAGCTTGCTAGGCTACATTAGGGAAAGTATCATCAGCTTGAGGGACATGAGCCTTACTCTCTACTCAGCACTGGTGGTACACACTTGGGCAGCTGGACCCAGCTCTGGAGCGCCCAACATAAGAGAGACATAGTCATACTGGAACATGTGGCCCACATAGGCTGTGGAGTTTCCATCCTTGGAGACATTCAACGCTCAGCTGGAGACAGCTCTAAGTAGTCTGCTCTAGCTGACCTACTTTGAACCCATTTCCAGAGGTCCCTCCTACTTCATCCATTCTGAGACTCTACAAAACAAAGATACCTAAAGCTACTGATAGGCTATGTCTATTATGGCATTACTTTCTAAAAACTCTCTCCTCTCATCCTTTAAAGTTCAGTCTCAATGAATATGAATAAATTCTTTTACAAATCTACCTGTTTAGTGGAAGTCTTACTAATGCAGGATTGAAGATCAACTGCAGCAAAAGCAAAGTGGTTTACCTTAAGTTTCCAAGTGTGTCCAGCCTTACATTAATGCTTATGGGAAATTTTCAGAAATTGTCCTGTTTGCAAAGTCTTCGTGAGCACAGCGACACCAAGAAATGCAATACTGTGCTAGGGAAGCAGCTGATCTAGCTATTAATGAACTGGAACGCCACATTACCACGCAGCAATATTAGCTTAGGTTCCAAAAAGCTATATAATTACATCAGCACAATGCTGCACCCAGGCTAATCAGCTCTGCCAATCAGCCTAATTAGCACAGAGTAGAGCCATGCTGATGTGGCTATACTGATTCTACCTCCTGAACTACTAATCAGAGCTCTACACTAAGCAGAGTACACCAAACAAGAGGTATCATTTGAGTATATTTAAAGGTAAAAACTCCTGTAATTCTGTCCTTTCTATAAGTAAGTGTAAAACGTTTTTAGTATGAAGCACATTTGAGGCTGTTACAAAAAATATCCGAAGGCTTTAAAAAAATGTGCTTCTGCAGAATGTTCTGCTGGTTATGCTGCAAGATTATTAGCTGCTACAGCAGATTTTAACATCTCTCAGGTTCTTGTCAGGTTATTTCTCTTAGAAGGAGAATCTATAAAAAGGCAGTAATTTAATTGATGCAATTTTGTTTCTTCACATAGGGTATTTTTTTATTTGACATCGTTGGAATAAAACCACCAGACACTTTTCTTGCTTTTTCTATACTATGTTTCTTTAAAGTATTACTCCTAATTTTTAGCTGTATGAGAAAAAGAAATACGTTCTGGTGTTTGATAAATTTCTTTAATTGTTTCAGAATGTTATGATAAAGCTTAGACTACCCTGTGCTTGCTAAAAACTGAAAGTACATTAGCAATTTCCTCTAGGATGTATGTCAGGCTTTGCGTAAAGAACAGCTCAACCTCAGTTATGCTCTGCTTACTTCCCAGAAAACGATCATGTTTCTCAGGTAGTTCATGTCAACTTCATCCATTTCCAAATAAGCAATGTCTTTGATGTCAGCTAATTAGTTCTGCACTGCTTGAGCCTGTTCAACAAGGCTCTGTGTAACTCGGCTAACGCAAGAAGCATAATAAAACCTTTCAAGTAAACTCATGATCTAAAGCACACTTCTCAGGTCATACTTGAGAATGGATTCCAAATTCCAAATTTATATTCTGAATTGAACCCCTACATGGTCTTGATGTGTCAAAGGTTTTCATCTAAGCAGGGCCTTTCTTGGCTTGAAAAATCTTTTTTTAATCTTGGTCTTGAAAGGATCTTTACTCCCAGGGTTTTACTTAATTTCTTTCCAGCTGCGACTCTTCACTTTGAACTGTTTACCGTGTGAAAGTGCACTATCTCGGCTGACTCCACAGCTAACTGACTTATGAGGAATGCATGGGATACCACCAAGGCAAAATCTGGACAGAAAGGAACCTGAGTTACTTCTAGCACATATCTAAATAAAGTAACCAAAAGACTTGTAATACATGCTGAAACACTAACGATTTGTTATAGCAAATGTTAATTTGACTGCTATGACTGAAAAAAAAATATAATCTTAAAGGTTCAACATTTCCCAAGAAACTGAAACTTATCACTAAAAATGGGCATCCTGTAAAGTTCAGTCCTTGCCTGTGTTTGCAACATATTGTACACCAGTGCCCATAGCAACCTAACACTGAAACACTGCTGCACGGCAAACTTTCACTCAGCCCTTGCCCAAAGCTATGGATGTGACACTAATAAATGTCAATGCCAGTTACCTCCTTGCTGATCTGCTTTAATGTTGTTACTTTGGCTGATGATCCAACAGCAGAAAGTCCTCTATATAAATGCCTGAAACAGCCTTTGAATTAGCTGCTTAATATCAAAAGATACATACAATGCATAGCAAGAAAGAAAAGAAACCCAAATTTCCTGGACAGATAAAAGAAGGATCAAATGATTGCATTTTGGTAGGCTCCGTGCACAAGGGGATGCAGAAGAAATAGGATCTAGGATGACAAGAAGTAGTCATATTTTAGTTGTGAAAGGGAAATCCTAATTGCTACTACTCAGCAGTGATAATTTGTGATGAAGGAATGATGTCGCAGGGAGAGCAAGGAGGCCTAACTGCAAGAAGGGCTTAAACTGGGGATCCTAGAGACAGAAAGACTCTTTGCAAGGGAGTGAATTTTCCCTTGGTGTTGAGATAAGAAACAACCTCAGCATTGTCCTATAGACCATGCTGGAATGAAGCACTCGGAGGCCCAAGCTCAGGGGCCACTTTTGAGCAGCAGAGCTGAGCTGGTGGATGGACCCACAGTCAGGCTGAGGTGTCCCATGCAATCGGTCAAGGGACTGGTGCTGCTACAAGTGTATGTGAGGAATCTGCCTGTGACGTATCTTTGCACACTATGTGTAGAACTGTGTATTGCGGTGGGACTCTGTCCAATGCACAGTTTGTTAAACTTCTCTTTTCTATTTTAAGGGTAAACATGTTCAAATCACCTTGAAGGGGACCGCAAAAATTCCCTAACAGTTGTCAAATTGTTTTACAGAAGCTACTTAAATCCTCAACATACAATGGCTTCATCTTGTAGGACTGCTCTGCTGCTGTACATCAATCTATACTCTGCATCCAAACTGAAGCAATACAGGATACTAGCTGTAATGGTGTTTCATATGGCTTTTCATATTCTCCTTATTGCACAGTTCTTCAACATACAGCAGCCTGAGTTTATACTCTCATTCAAAAGCATTCTACAGTCTGTTCTACTAACAAGAAAAGTTTGAAGGCACTGTTTAAACAGCTGGCTGCAGCTATTTACGAGTCCTCCATTTTCCCTTTTTAAAGCACTCACAGTTCAGGATTTCATAATGTCACAACACTGTATTAAGACTCTATTGTCAGTTACTCCCATTTATTCACTGTACTTTGCTTCAAGTACAATTAAGTTTAATCTAAAACAAAGCTAAAATATTTTGCTTACTGGTCCAAAGGGTACCATGTGCATATCAGGTGCTGTATAAATAGCTATGATCACAGCAGCAATGACAAGCTCAACTCACAAAAGATCTAGAATCTGCTTTTTCTCGCCATGTGAGCTACCTTACTTTACATTAATCACCTTAGTGTCTTTTTCTGTGTGCCAAAAGTCACTGTAGGATTTGATAACAAAACTTAAAGCAGTCACAGCACTTACCTCCATTAACTCAAATTGCAGTTCCAAAAAGAATAAAGCGAAGTACAAAATAGATTCTCTGTTAAATGACTTGATAAACTTTACCTGTTTTAATATGCTGATTTAAACTTTCTTCTCTTTTATACATGATGTACATCATTTCAAGCTGTACATACAAATTACCTAGACATATGCAGTTGTCCTGGTTTTGCTAGGATAGAGTTAATTTTCTTCGTATTAGATAGAAAAGCCGTGGTTTAGTTTTAATATGGGATTAGTTATGAGAAGAATATTGATTAAAGTGCTGATGTTGCTGCTGGAGCTCAAGGCCCCTGTGTTTGGCTGGTTCACAGCTGCATTAGGACTGGGAGGGAGAAGCGCAGTGAACAGCAAACCCCAAACTGGCATTTGGATGTGCCAGTGAGATATTCCAGATCATATCCCGGCATGTCAGTGTATGAACCAGGGCTGACCGAACACGGGGGGATTTTCTCGGGGATTGCTCGGGCTCGCTCTGCCAGGGTTTCGGGTTTGGGATTGTTTCTGCTCTGGGATCGCTGGCTGGGACAGGCTGGGCATTGGTCAGTGGGTGATGAGCAGTTGCACTGTGCATCACTCATTTGTACATGCTGTTATCATGGTTGTTATCACTGTTGTTTTATTTCAGTTAGTAAATAGTTTTTATTTCAACCTGTGAACCTCCTTGACATTTTCCTTCCAATTCTTTCCCCTACTCCCTGGGGGAGGGGAGAGTGAGAGAGCAGGCTGTGTTTGGCTGCAAGCTAAAAGGGTGAAACCACCACAGTAGTATATTGTCAAGCTAGGGCTTTGTTTGGAGAAGATGGTAAACTCTCCCAGGCTGCATTCATGTCTACAGAAACTGCTGGTACTCCAAGACTGGGCCCAGAGCATCTCAAAATGCAAGAAGGAAAAGCAATAATACTTAAATATTTTACAAATGTAATATTAATGATGAAAAGTAGCTTTACAGACAGAAAAATATGAATTCTTCTTTCTAAGGCTGTGCTGTGAATAATTTGCTGTGGCAGACATGCTAACATCTACTGAAATATGTATGACTTCATAAGCTTAGGAAATAAACAGCCCCTTTTATGTAAATAAAAAGTAAATAATAAAAACCACTTTGTTTTCCAGAGCTCAGAGCTCAAAGATTTGTAGGCAAGTAAGTACAGCTATTGAACATATGAATACAAGAATTCATGAAAATTTTAAAAATACACACATGAAGTACATAATTCTGTCAACATCAGGGGCTGAACACAATATTGTGTTAGTTATGGCAAGATAAAGACAGACTAACCCTTAAAACAAAGTAACTTCAGATCAGAAAAAAGCTAAGTACAGTCGTCAGAGGCTTCCTAACAGGCTAATAAAGATCAGCTTACTTTCATATTTGCAAACTTTGTGCATTATTAGTAGGGGAATACTGATAGTACAGAAATATACGTACAGAAGTATCTACTGTCAATAGTAATAGTACGTCTCAATCAATCTTGGAAAATAAATATACATGCTGCCTGTGGAAGTACTACATACCTATCATACTACATACTATGCAGAAGTTGACAGACTTTTTCTTATTTAGCTGACCATGTACAAATGAAAAAACCTCACTGAGTTCTGAAGCTTTGGTTCCTCACGACATGCACAGCAGCCAAAGTAGAATAAACAAAAGCATCAAAAGAAAAATCCCAGCCTCTGACTTGAGCTTTTCCATGCCTGTCTGATGAGTTTGATTCACCCCATATACGATAGTCTATGACACAGTACAAAGACCCTGCACAGAGGCCCACTGGCTTCCTCTGCAGCAAACTCCTCAAACAATACACTGCTGCTGCTGCTGCTGCCTCTGTCTCTTCCTAGGAACAGTATGCTTGGTTGCTAGAACATTTGTTCAGCACCACTGAAATGCAACACCTAACAATGTTTGTTTGGGCGAGGTGTAAGTCTGTGCTCAGGAATTCACTGTGAGAATGTGACATAAGCCATGACAGAGCTATCTACAGCAGGTGACCTACAGCTTTGTTTGCTTCCTTAGTCACAGCCTTGAGTTTCTTCTTTTTTTAGAAGCCACCTCCCCTGTGATGACCATTCAGGTCATTCAGTGCATGTTTATTTTCTTTTGTTTGGTTTCTAAAGTGTTCCTCTTTGGCCTTTGGACAAAAGTTTACTGGTCCTTTTATTTGATTATAATTTGACTTCAATTCTTGAAAACAATGAAACAGGAACACTGTTTGACAATGGGAAAACTTCTTTTTTTTTTTTCTTTTTTTTTTTCTTTTTTTTTTTTGTCTGTCCAATAAGTTAAATTTTCATACGGGTGAAAGATCCTGGAAAACTGAATGAGCAAGATGAAGAAAGTTGGATTCAGCGACTTACCCAAATCATGGATGAAAATCTGTGGGGAAAACTGAATCCAGATGCTACTAACCTACAATTACCTTACCTACATATACATTTTATCCCAGGTGGTCAAAACCTCTATTGAAGGAGGAAAGCAGGAAGACATTTTCATTGCAGAAAACTTGTTCAAGTAACATCTGTCAAATTTAGCATGTGGATCAGACTAAACAAAATGGCACATGTTTATGTCTTCCTTTGTAACAATAAAAGTTGGGGGTTTTTTAATTCTTGATTTATATTCATGTATACATTTAGCTGGGTACTGAAAGTAGGAGTACTTAAAGTACCCGGAGAAAATCCACAGTTTTAAGTTCACCTTGACCATATCAAGGTGAACTTAAAAATTAAAACAAAAATATAAAAGTGAGAGTGGACCTTGAGGGAAAATAACTTACAAGAGATAAGTATATGAGAATTGTCCTTAAAGGAAATGCTTCAATTACTGAAAAAAAATCCAGTTAAAGTAATTTATAAGTCACATTTTATCAAGGATTATTAACTGAAATTTGCAACAGTCTCAAATCTATAATGGCTAGAGTATTTAAATAGAATATTTAAGAACAGATATAAATATGTTCAAGAGGGGTTTTTTTTAAATACATTAGATAGAACAAAACATGCACAGTAATGTCTGTTGCTGTTTCATATAATGCAGCTACTTAGCCATTACTTCATAGAATCATAGAATACCAGATTGGAAGGGACCTCAAGGATCATCTGGTCCAACCTTTATTGGTAAAAGCATGGCAAAAGCACAGTCTAGACAAGATGACCCAACACTCTGTCCAGCTAAATCTTAAAAGTCTCTAATGTTGCAGAATCCATAACTTACCTGGGGAGATTTTTCCAATGGCTGATTGCTTTCATTGTGAAAAATTTTCCTCATATCCTCATATGTCCAGTCGAAATCATCAGAATACATTATCATTGTCTTGATTTACAATATACAACAAAAATCATAGAATCATAGAATCATTTGGTTGGAAAAGTCCAACTATTCACTACTAAACAACATCTCTGAGCACCTCATCTACCAGTCTTTTAAATACCTCCTAGGACGGTGACTCATGTCATAGAGAAGAATTATCTTTCCAAAAGGATGGAGAATGAAAAAGTAGTAGCATGTGCAAGAGAAGAAGAAAATGGGCTCACAGGTTGCATGTAGACATGTACATTTGAATTAATAACCTTATGGCTCAGAGTCAAGCTTTCAGCAACTTTGTCTACCAGATGCAGAGGTAATTGGAGACAAGGGAGGGGTAGTAATCAACACAGACTCACAGGCTACAAATTCTGTGTGACAAGAAAGAAACACAATGTAATTATCACCAAGCTGTGGAATGTTACACTGGTCTTGTGTATTCCTAAGCATATATGCAAACCAGTTCCAGTCTCTGGGCGGACAAGAAGACAATTCTATGTTTCCTTTTCCCTACTTCATAATATTTGTTTACCTGGAAGTAAGATTGCAGCTACCAGAGCAACGCATTTAGTGACACTCATTCAGAGAAGTAAAACAGAAAGAAATAAACTGAAGAACATTGAGAGATTCCAATACATCATTTCTCATTTCATTGAAAAGACATGCTTTATTCTTGTTTTTAATCAAAATATTAAAAAATAGAAATATATTTCATCCTTCTTATCATGGTTACATGGCCAGTTTAGACCTGAAAATATAGATTCTGAAACCTTGCGATTTGTTTCACAGTCATCCGTAGGAGTTACAGGCCACCTGGGTGTTGATCAAAATTTGTATTTTATCTAAAAATATGCAGCAGCATATACATTTAATCTGGCACATCATTAACAGATATGCCCCATTGCCTTAACCATACATTTAGTCAAAGGAATCTTGTTATGATAATGGCTATGGCAACGGATTCACATACTTGAAGATTGACAACTTTGATACATATCATTAAATATCTTAATTTTTGTATCAACTGCAACTGGTTTGGACATTGTGTGATCTGTATCAGGCAAAGAAAAAATTCTCATTAAATTAGTCCTTTATTTTCGTTTACTCTTTATCAAGAATTATTAGTATGCTAATTAGCATGTTATGGAGCACTAGCTGTTATGGACTGCCAAATATAGTACTAAAATACACTGAAGACAAAAACATAACTGAATTCACACTAGTAGCATTTTACTGAATGTACTAAGTATATTACAAGCCTCAATGAATGAGTTCCTCTTTGTAGAGACAGTATAATTTAATAAGCTGCAAATCCATATAAGGAATGTGGAACCAACCTAATAGCCATATGAACAATTTCAGGAAATCACTATTATATTTATGAGCTTATTACCTCATCAAAAAAGTAATTCAAATTCTATTATTCAGCTTTCATGGGTTAACTATTTTGAAGAGTTGCATAAAGATTCCTCCCATTAAAATGTATTAGAAGACCCAACCTTTTATTACATTGCTTATACTAATTTCAAAATCAGACATTCATACTAACAGTTATCTACTAGACAACTGATATTAAGAGCATCTTTGTGCTCATTTCAGCATCATACAACAAATGAAATAAAATGTTAATGCGAGTATACCTCTCACCTAGGGATATGATCTCTGACAACATTATATTTCAGAAATTATTTCTTCTTAATGAGGTACTCTAGAAAAAATTAATACAAGCATATGGATTTCCACTACAAGGCTTGAACAACTTTACCCTTGTATTTTTTTGTTGTTAATATAAATGATTACTGCTTGCCCTTATGAATGAAGCAGAAAAAAATGAGAGAAAAAGTACAGAGTCATTTCTAAGAAGTTCACTCAAAAGTTTTTTATGAAATTGATGGTATTTTACACAGTATTTGCTACACTAGTTCATGTGAAATTACACACAAAGTTCATGCAAATTTGTTTGGGTCACATTCAACAAAAACTGATGGAATGAAGGAAAATAAGCAGCAAGTTATCAGCAATTAACTGTATGTAGGGAGACTTTTAGAGGAACAATACAAAGTCCTAACATTTGGCTTTATGACATTTAAATTCTTTACTAATCATGCAAAGGAGCTGGCAGCAGAACCTAAGAGTGGAGGAGTATACCTAGGTTGCTTAGTTTGTGCAAAACATGACTATTATCACACCAAATAACCTTAGGCATGAATAAAATTCATTGTTGTTGAATCATAAATTATGCATTAATCAAAACAAAACAGTAACAGCAAAGTGTTGAAATGTATTAATAATGCAGTGGTGGTGGGGACCCGAAAACATAAAGCTTGGACAGTTTCAGTTGGTACTAAGGTCACAACATGATCAGAAGTATGTGCTGTCAAAGAGAAAGAGAAGTGAAAAGTAATGTCAGCCCACTAAAGAGCCTTTCTTACTCCTTTTCCTCTCTTCATTAAACTATCCAACACAGTAGCTGAAAAAAGATGCACACAAGCATATGTTTTAGCAGTATTTGTATGTAATAGTTTGAGAACAATTTGAGTGCAGACACTGCACAGATGATCTAAGTTCAGAGGAAGTTGTTAAAGTATTTTGGTGCTCCCACTGGAAGCTGTTACTTAACAGGAACCATAAGCTTTTGCACAAATACACCATTTTGACAAAGCTTTCAGTGAAAAAATTCTAAGTGTCTCAAAAATAAAATTTCTCTTTCAAACTCATTTTATTACATCACTTTTTAAATTATGGCTCTATATAATTTTACATTCAAACACTGATATTCAAAACATAATATTGTCATAAGATTCTGGCAATAACACTGAATTATTTATTCTGTTTTGTGGCAAAAGTATTTCTCAGCTAGATGTCAAGTAAAACTAGGATAAAAGGCAGTAAAATATTATAAAGACAAATAAATGTAGCATGTCTTGCCCATGGCAAGAAACTGGGACAATAGCCCCTGCTAATCAGTGAAGGGACAGATTTCCCTCTAAGGTCAAACGCTGCTCAAGAATGAAAAGATATGGAAAAGGACTACTTACAGCACTTCAGTCATCCATCATGCTGTTATTCCCAGCTTCAGGCTGTGAGATTTTATCAAGTATATAGATGCACAACTGGCATGGGAGAGTGCAGGAAAAGACTTTAGGTCCAGAGACCTATTGCTTTTGTGGGACTCCATGAGCAACAATTTGGTGAGGGTGCCGATAAGCACATCACAATGACAGGACAGCAAAAGGCCTACTCAGACAATTTGCTTGCACTCTGAAAACAGGAACATTCAAAACACAACAGCCCAGAAGGACTCAGACAGTTTACTTGCACTCAGTTTCCTAGTGCTGGAAGTGATCTTAGAAGTTGTATAATGAAGGTGAAAATAGAAAAGGGTGTATTTTTTATGTAAAAAGTTTTTCAATGCCCTTTTCCTCACCTGTTTTCCAAATTTTTTTTTTCTCCCACTGTTTTCCTGCAGTGGGCTTAATTTTCATTCAACACTAGGTCACTTCAAATTTTTTTTCATCTTAAGCTCATTTTTATTAGATCTATATCCAGTGTAAATGCTAATCTGATCCATGCTAAACAATCTCTTTTGTTTAAGTATACAAACTTTCTATTTCTAATAGTTATTTTTTCTATTCACTGTCTTAAATATTCAGCTGTCTAGTAAACAAAAGTAGTGAAGTTCTGAGACCTTTAAATAAAATATTACCACAGACATTATGGAGGCCTTATTGGATATTAACACTGCAGGACTTGTCTCATTTATGGATATGCTTCAAATAGATAGAATTATTGATTAAAATAATGTATTCATTGTAGTCTGACACCTCATTAGAGAGTGTATTAAAACAAAACTCTGGCAATTGTAATTTGATTTCTTTGAGTTAAATTAAATCACTCCCAGGAAAATTATAATCTTAAGGCAATACAATAAAAATTGAGAAAAATATTAAAGATGAAGATAGGGATTAAGGACACTGTAGTGTTAAAAATCAGTATTCAAAATTGGAATGCTCACTAAAGATAAGAAATATCCCACAAGAAATATAAACTAAAAAAGTAGGCAAACCTTGGCTTTAGCTGCTGTATTGGGTTTGCGTGGCAAGGTTTTTGGTAGCAGTGGGGGAGGGGACATGGGGTGGCTTCTGTGAGAGAAGCTGCCAGAAGCTTCCCCCATGTCCAACCCAACACAGCCAATGCCAGCCGGCTACAGGAACGGACCCGCCGCTGGCCAAGGCCGAGCCAATCAGTAACGCCTCTGTGATAACATAATTAAGAAAAAAAAAAAGGAAGGGAGAAAAAAAAAGCTGCACATTTTGCAGCTAGAGAGAGGAGTGAGAAGATGTAAGAGAAAACAACTTCGCAGACACCAAGGTCAGTGAAGAAGGAGGGGGAGGATGGGCTCTGGCGCCGGAGCAGAGATTCCCCCCCCAACATGTGGTGAAGACCATGGTGAAGCAGGCTGTCCCCCTGCAGCCCATGGAGGTCCATGGTGGTGCAGATGACCACCTGTAGCCTGTGGAGGACCCCACGCCGGAGCAGGTGGATGCCGAAGGAGGCTGTGACCCCGCGGGAAGCCCGCGCTGGAGCAGGTTCCTGTCAGGACCTGTGGCCCCATGGAGAGAGGAGCCCACGCCGGAGCAGGTTTGCTGGCAGGACTTGTGACCCCGTGGGGGACCCGCGCTGGAGCAGTCCCTTCCTGAAGGACTGCACCCCATGGAATGGACCCAGACTGGAGCAGCTCGTGAAGAGCTGTCAGTCATGGGAAGGACTCACGTTGGAGCAGTTGGTGGAGGACTGTCTCCCGTGAGAGGGACCCCACGCTGGTGCGGGGGAAGGAGACCTCCCCCTGAGGAGGAAGCAGTGGCAGAAACACCGTGTGATGAACTGACCCTAACCCCATTCCCTGTCCCCCTGTGCTGCTGGGGGGAGGAGGTGGAAAATCGGGAAAGAGATTAAGCCCGGGAAGAAGGGAGGGATGGGGGAGGTGTTTTAAGATTTGGTTTTACTTCTCATTCTCCTCTGATTTTGATTTGTAATAAAGTAAATTTGTTTTTCTCCCCCAAGTCGAGTCTGTTTTGCCCGTGCCAGTAATTGGTGAGTGATCTCTCTCCGTCCTTATCTCCACCCACGAGCTTTTCGTTATAATTTTCTCCCCCTGCCCATTTGAGGAGGGGGAGTGATAGAGTGGGCTTTGGTGGGCATCCGGTCTCTAGCCAGGGTCAACCCACCACAGCTGCCCATGTATGTAAGATGACTAAACAAGGCTGGACTTCTCCCAGTTCCTCCTTGGACCAGTCACTTCAGTTCTAAGGATTTCTGTTGCAGAGAGTTTCTCTTGAATACATTTACTCTCTCTTGAGACAGAATATATTTTCTCTTTGGAGAAAAGATAGTTCATTTCCTTCTTTGGGCTGAAGACTTCTCATACTTAGCATCCTCAAACAGAAACACTTATTTTGTGATCTACGTTTAATGCCCCATCCTCCCAACACAACACTTTTCCTGCTTTGGGAACCTCATCTAAGTTGCTTTTCAAAACTCATGTAGATGTGCTTATGTAATTTGATGCACTCTCTTTCTGTTCATCAATATGCTGTTCCACATCACATTCCCCAGAGTTTATTGATATATTGAACAGCATATAGCCACATTCATTGCATGAATTTGTGTTAGAAGAGTTGAGATTCATAATTGGAGAAAACTTCAAAGGACATGCAGCTGCCTGAAAGACTCTCTCCTGAATTCAGTATCAAGCCACTGCTTTACACAGCAGAACCTTCTGTAGGTGACTGTAGCACTTCTTTACTACCAAAATTTTTGTCAATACTTGATTCCATAAGGGCACTATCCATTTGCTTTTTGCTAATCTGCATTCTGACTTCTGACATTTTGTCTTCCTCTTTTCTATCTTAAAATTTTTCTTTGTTTCTTTGCTTTTCTGACCTGTCTGTACTTTATAAACTTCAAAATTAAATATCAAATCCTCCAAATATTTACTTTTTCCTTTTCCTTGGCTGAGAAAGCCAGTTCCTTGATGCTATCTGTAATAATTTTACAAGCATGAGAAATCATAATCATAGAATGGTTTGGGTTGGAAGGAACATTAAAGATCATCTAGTTCCAACCCCCCTGCCGTCAGCAGGGACACCTTCCACTAGCTCAGGTTGCTCAAAGTTAAGGCCAACCTGGCCTTAAACACTTCCTGGGAAGGGGCAGCCACAACTTCTCTGGGCAACCTGTTCCACTGTCTGACCATCCTCACAGTGAAGAATTTCTTCCTAATATCCAATCTAAACCTGCCCTCTTCCAGTTTAAAGCCTTTTCTCCTTGTCCTGTCATTAACTGCCCTTGTAAAAAGTCCATCCCCAGCTTTCGTGTCGGCCCCTTCAGGAACTGGAAGGTCGCTATAAGATCTCCCTGAAGCCTTCTCTTCTCCAGGCTAAACAGCCCCAACTCTCTCAGTCTGTCCTCATAGGAGGGGTGCTCCAGCCCTTGGATCATCCTTGTGGCCTCCTCTGGACTCGTTCTAACAGGTCCATGTCTCTCTTGTGTTGGGGGCTTCAGAACTGGACGCAGTAATCCACGTGGGGCCTTACGAGAGCAGAGTAGAGGGAGAGAATCACCTCCCTCGACCTGCTGGCCACGCTTCTCTTGATGCAGCCCAGGATACGGTTGGCCTTCTGGGCTGCAAGCGCACATTGCCAGCTCATGTTGAGCTTCTCATCTACCTTCTCTTGGGAGCTGTTCTCAAGCCACTCATTGCCCAGCCTGTATTTATGTTTGGGATTGCCAAGACCCAGGTGCAGGACCTTGCATTTGGCCTTGTTGCACTTCATGAAGTTAGCACAGGCCCATTTCTCAAGCCTGTCAAGGTCTCTCTGGATGGTGTCCCATCCCTCCAGTGTGACAACTGCACCACACAGCTTGGTGTTGTCAGCAGACTTGCTGAGGGTGCACTCAACCCCACTGTCCATATCTCCAACAAAGGTGAGCACCAGCCCCAATACCAACCCTTGAGGGACACCACTCGTCACTAATTTCCACTCGGACATTGAACTGTTGCCCACAACTCTTTGAGTGCGACCATCCAGCCAGTTCCTTATTCACCGAGTGGTCCCTCCATCAAACCCACATTTCCAATTTAGAGACAAGGATGTCATGCGGGACAGTCTGTAGGAACTTCACCAGATTGCCAGGACTTCTCAAATATGATGAATAGTGGTTTAGCAACTTCATTTGCCAGTTCCTTCAGGACCCGCAGATGCATCCCATCAGGTCCCATGGACTTATGCACCTTCAGATTCCTTAGGTGCTCCTGAATCCGATCTTTTCCTACAGGGGTGTTGGTCAATAGCTGGCTGAATATGAGCCAGCAAGTGGACAGGTGGCCAACAATGCCAATGGCATCCCAGCTTGTATCAGAAATAGTGTGACCAGCAGGAGCAGGGAAGCAATGCTCCCATTGTACTCAGCACTGGTGAGATTGCACCTCAAGTACTGTGTTCAGTTTTGGGCCCCTCACTACAAGAAGGACATTGAGGCACTGGACCGTGTCCAGAGAAGGGCAACAAAGCTGGTGAAGGTTCTGAAGAACAATTTTTACCAGGAGTGGCTGAAGGAACTGTGGCTGTTTAGCCTGGAGAAAAGGAGGCTGAGGGGAGACCTTCTTGTTCTCAACAACTAACTGAAAGGAGGGTGTAGGGATAGGGGTTGGTGCCTTCTCCCAAGTAACAAATGGCCTAAAGTTGCACCAGAGGAGGTTTGGATTGGATATTAAGAAAAAATTCTTCACAGAAAGAGTTGTGCAGCATTGGAACAGGCTGCCCAGGGAACTTGTTGAGTCACCATCCCCGGAGGTATTTAAAAGACGTGTAGCTGTGGTGCTTAGGGACACGGTTTAGTGGCAGACTCCACAGTACTAGGTTTTTGGTTGGACTCAATGATCTTAAAGGTCTTTTACAACCAAAACAATTCTATGATTTTATGATTCTGTGATTTGGGCAACAGAAGCAAAGTCCCCTGAATGAACACTGCAGTGCCACAAAATATCCTCAGTTCATATGAAATACACAATTCCATTTAGGATTAAATTTAGCAATCAAGATATCATTCAAAAAGGATTATAATATATTTGAATTTGATGTTGTTAAAATCAAAAGCCACAATAAGGTTGATATTACAATTTTTTTTTTTTTTCTGTTAAAAATCTCATCTAGATATGTATGAATCTTACCGGAGGAAAAAATCAGTAACTTAAATAGCAGGAATTCCACTCCATCCATTATCAGTTGTTTACAGACTGTTTATAGACCTTAATCTTACAAGAAACCAAAATCTTACCTTTTACTTGCTTAACTTCAAGCATATAGGTATCTTAGGTTACACAAAAAGGTGTCCTCTTCTCTCTCTTACAATTTAACAACATTTGTTTTCCAGCATGACCGTGCAGTCAAACAAGGAAATGTTGATAACATGTGAGTATATTAATAAGACATGGGTAAGACTTGCTCTCAGCAGCATTTTTCAAGAGCCACCTTTGTAAACATGAATTTCCCTTAATATGAAGGAACTTTACCTATGTTTCTTTCAGGCTGAAGTACTCATCTGAAAGAAGACACTGGTTATTTTTAGGTGTCTCCCTTGAGTATATGAGCCCTCAGATTCATATTGCTACTTTTTTATTTTAGGAAACAAGACAATAAAACACATTACAAGCTAATCAATCACAATTTAATGGTAAGTAAAAAGGGAGCAGCGAAGCAATTGAATTTACAGCACAGCTAAGACTGGATTTGTGCTTCCAAAGATCAGTTCTCTAAGTTAATGTAACCAATAAAACAAAACCATTCAGAGGTTGTTCTTAGGACAAATTTTCCCAAGCCAAAACTGAAAGCAGATACTCTCAAGGCAAGCCAGATTCCTTAAAATCTAAGGTTTCCACTGGGATTAAAGCCACTAAGGTAGGCTGATACAGATGATCAAGAACTTATGTGAAATACTGCATATTCTTGGACCTCTGCTCCCACCCTGATCTCAGTCTCTTGCCCAAGAAATGCACCTAAGTAGGTTGACTCATATCAAGCAAATAACAAATCAGTCAGAACTCATAAGTCATACGGTATCATTCCTCAGGTTCAGGACAGGTTATACGGATCTTACTACTGACACATACCTCCCACCTCCTGCCCTTTTGGCTACTCTGCTTATGGAGCAGAGGACACACAGATTCAGGTATCAAAGCAATCAAGAAAAAAAATATTATTCCACCCAATCTTTACTGTAACAAAGGGTTCTCGCAAACCTACTGGCCTCAGGGACAACTTCCACATCAGCAAAGCCACTGGAGAGTATCTGAGTAGGCTGTACAATCCATCTGATTCTGGCAGAGCGGGTGACATGAAGCACTACATGACTGTCAGAAGGACAGTCAATTCAAAATGATATCTATCAGTTAAACAGAAAAATTCATCTAATATTTATAAGGAATGAATGACATCTATAACAAAATAGGCATCAAATTAAATGCTTACTAAATTAAATGTTATCACATGATTTTGTAAAATACAGCACAGCTGACAATTGATACCTACAGCCTTAAGTAACCTGTGTAAGCAAGACACAGCAGGAAATAAGAACTGGAATACAGGGGAGACAGTGAAGAAAAAGGCATCCTCTTGTTCAAAAACTTAGTTAAAGTTGCTTTCAAGAAAATATTTTTTCATTATTTCACAGCTTAAGTTTCCTTCCCACATAGCTTTTAAGATCCAAAGATTTGCCCTGTACATATCAAGGGCTTTTTTCTAACTGTTTCTCTTTCTAAGTTCTTCAGTTGCTCTCTGTTCTTCGCTTCTAATTTAGACCACAAGAGTAACAATAACTTTGTGCATTTCTACCTTTCAAACATTACACTGGGGCTAATAAAAATTTTCTCAGTTGCAAGAGATAAGAAAAACATCTAAGCAGTTGACTCAAAATCTTAACTGGCACAGCAAAAAATGCAACTCAGACTCTTGTAGGTTAGATGAAAAATAAAACAAATAACTAGCATTCACAAATAGTTTACAAATACTATGGGCACAGAAACAACATCCAAGAACACAAAAACTAACTTCATATTGCAAACATTATCTGAATGGGTAAGAAAATTATTCTATACTTTTTTCAATACCTGTTCTCAGAAACATGGTTTTCAGGTTATTAGCCCACAATAATGCTGCATAGCAAAACCAGTGTCTCCATTAATTTCTGAGCTACAGCAGAGGTGCAGTAAATTAAAAGTCACCTGTGATTACTTTGTGTTTGGCACAAAGTAAGTTTAAAAGCACAGGACAGGCAGGGGAGAAAGTGAATAAAGGTCTCCTGTTTGACTGAACTGGAAACACATAAGCTGTAGTTAGCCATATTTATCCATGATTTCAACCAAACACAACCATATAATAAACGCTTGCCACCTCCAAGCAAGATTGAGAGGCACGACCAAAGGTGAGCTTGGTGTGCAGGGGGATGCACAGTGCCAGTGAGAGAATCATTACAACCACACGAGTCCAGCCCAGAACTTAAACAGAGCTTGCTTTCACTACCCCTCACAGACACAACACTATGGGTATACTATATATGTGATGCATGTATAGGGGGACATACGTGTTCATGTACCTGCAGGGGCACCACTGGCAATAGCAGAGCTCTGAGTGGGATGGCTGTGCACTTGCTGCTCCATCAGCGTCGTGGCCACCCAGCCCCATCCCTTCAAGGTGGCAAGAAGAGGTATCACTGCAGACCTTTGGCACTGTGTTTTCCTGAAGTGGTGTAAAAGCTTATACACAGATTAACAAAACATGAAAGCCTTATGCCTTAAACTATAAATGCCTAAAACTATAAATGCCGAATTCAAACCTGTTTATGAAGATTTCTTTAGTATCTTAAAAAAAACCAAACCAAAACAAACAAAAAAAACCCAACCAACCAAAACTCAAAAAATCCAACCAAATAAAAAATTACATTAAAAAAAAAAAAGCCAATGGCAGGATATATGTACAGAAAGTGTTTCTGTGCGACGACTTCTGATGGTTATTCTGTAGTGCCACAAGAGGACACTCTTAAACCGCTTTTTTAAATGAGGACCAGCACTTTGCAAGTCATTTTGTATTCAGTGGTACACAGATTTCAGCTCCCTAGCAACACAGAAGATAAGGACAGTTCTTCATATTCACCAAATCTTGTTTAAGCTAAGAATTCAGGTAGTAAATAATTAATAACATTTGTTATTATATCTACTTTCAAAAATGTAGCTCAAATGACAGCTGTAGCCCTTTATACAAATTGCATAAGCTTTAGTTCTTACAGCTTTTTCTAATATTGTGTTTATACGTTTTCTCTGAAAGCATGTAATATATTTTACACTTTACTTACAACATTGTTAGAAACTTGCTACTTCCGTATCTGTAAAGGTGTGGTACCAGTACCCATGCACCTTGTCTTTAATTGCTCAGAGCAACTAGGCATGTATACTTTAAAAAAATATATTACTTAGTAATTACATTTCTAGCAATATAAACCTAGGTTTATTAAATTATCAGTAGCATTAAACACTGAAATAACAATGTCATTGCCTTAGTGTTAGAGACATTGGGTGCAAGTTTTTTAGACAGAGCCAAGCAAGTAATTAGAATACTTGAATTATCTATTAAAAACACATTATTGGCTGATGTAACCTAGTCATCAGTTTGGAATTAAAGGAACACAAATACATAAAATATCTTGCTTCTTTATAGTAAAGTCTGGTGGAACAAGTATTTACAACAACTACATGCAGAATCTTCCTCCATTTTGCTTATTATACATTTTGCTGTAAATTATGTGGTCTGAATGAGAAGAAAAATAGTTAAATGATAAATTAGTTTCTTTATACATAGAATTTAACAATAAACTGATTAGGAATGATAGAGCTTAAGATAGCTGGTGATACTGGTTACATTTGGGATAAATGTGTTTCATACATGACTTTGTTTTAAAGTTGCCATGAGGTTGAATGATACTCTTAACCAAGCTGAGTAGGACTTTAATGTCTTTATTATAATGGTTAGTTCTTTTTGTGGGGAGGAGAGAAACCTCAAAGTATTATTCAAAGCCTCAAAATTACATTTTTAACTTTGGCTTTCATCAGAGCAGCAATTAAGTGGATGCAGCAGACCATGATTGCCATTGTTTTGACCAGTGTGGCCAAGTCTGGGATATTCTGCTAAGTCTTACTTAGGCCCTTCACATCTGCTTGCTGATTTTTGTTCAGTCTGATGCGGTACTACCAAAACTGCTTTTCTCATATCACTAGCTCCTGCCTGATCCACTACAGCATTTCTAACAAGCTAAAACTACTACACTGTCACTATATCCAGGAAGGATTTGAATAAAGAAAACATGAAGAAACTCCTAATAAAACAACTAGAGGTGATTACACTTCTGAAGTGTACCCAGTTTATAGCCGATAATAACATGAACCATTGTGGTTTTTCTCTTTTTTTCTTTTTATTTTATAATACATATGAGAGCTGAACACTTCAATAAATGTAGCGGCAAATAGGATTACAATTATTGCTTTGTATATAATTAGAGAAAGTCAAACCCCCATAATTAGCAAGGCTTTCTGGTGTACATTCACAGTTATAAAATGTTTTAGCTAGATGTGAGGTCTGATTTATTAATACTCAGTAATGGTTACATAGTTTCAAATTTGCTGTATTCCTTTTTCTAAGTTGTTATTTTGTGACTAATAGCTCCAGCCTTTGAGGGGGAATGTCTTGTGATTTCTTGAGTTCTGTTGATTGCATTTTGAGAAATGCTCTTCTCAGTGTCCTGCCAAAGGAGTCCTGAGAACTCTAAAAGTCAATATGCAAAATACAACCACAAATTCACACATATTATTCACAGGCAGAAGGGTAGAGACACCTACAGAGCAAAAAACCTTGAAATAGATGTTAACGTACTTTATAAAGGTCCTGAGAATGCTGGATCTGAGCATGATTTGTTATAATTGTAGCTTTTTAGCAGATAAGTAAGGACAGTGAGTGCTCCAATGCAACTCACAAAAAAATAACTGTTCAGCACACAAAATACAGGAATCAGTTGTATATGTTTTACAGCTCAGGTGAATTATAAGTCAAAGCTGTACTGAATCAAAAAGGATGGAGAAGAACTGAGAATTGTCTCTCACTTTAATATTGTTAGAATGCTTTCAGAAACAGCCCTTTCAGTGTAAAAGCTGTGCTTTTTGTAAATAACCCAAAGAACGAAAAGGAAATATCCGTTTTAATGCATTGCCAAAGATTTAGCCTGCCCTGTTACTGACAAACACTGCTACCGCTGCACTTTCCCACAAGCCGCGATGGCTGAACCACAGTTCACGGTGGGGGCTGCAGCCCATGCATGGCGCTGTGGGACGAGGCTGCAGCCAGGGACACGCCCGCCTGGCACAGCCCTGCAGCCTCCCCGGTGGGTCAGCAGGAAGGGTCCGCATTTTAGGAAGCACAGCCACTGCTGTGGAGGCAGATCAGGCTTTACCTCATCCAAAGTGTTTCCGGTTCTCGGTGTTCGGGGCTTGTACAGGCCTGTGCAGGGGTAAGAGAAGCAGCAGGGAGCTGAGGATGGAGGGTGTGCTGGGGACAGAGAGGGTGGACAGAGCTGTGGACTATGCTGAAGATCAGTGGAGTGGTTTGACGGTCTGGGGTGTGTATTAAATTTGCACATGAGAGATGGAAGAGGAGGAGGAGAGGCTTATGAGAGAAGGATTTTGACAGGGAAAGCTTCATGCTTTCTGGAGTACAGTTGCCCAAGTCAGAATAGCAAAGGAGACTTTGATCAGAAGGATAATATACATCAAGGAAGAAGTCATGAGTAAGTGTCTGGCAACAAGAATGCTGTTTGCAGCTGCTGAGCTCCCCTCCCACAGAAACATGCCAGCTATGTTATTGTAATGACAAAGGCACTGCTCACATATTAAAAGACAAGACCAGTCATTTCTCTGTGTACCCATACCAAGTCATGTTCTTTTAGAGACATGTTGTTTTATCGCCTTTCTGAGGTTCCAAACTAACTTTTGGGAACCCATTGTGGAAGGAGGGGGATGGAAAGAAGGGAAAAAGACTTCCCATCCATCTGAGATGGAAAAAATTGCAGGGATAGAATAATAGTCTCAAAGGAAATAGAGTAAGAAATATCTTCGTTGCACTGCCCAAAGAAAATTCAACTCAGCTGTTCTGGCTTAATAGTAGTTTTGTTCAAAAAAAGTAGCAGGTTGAAATAGCAGGAAGAGATAGGCAGCTATGAAGCTAAGCTGACAAATTCTATTTTTCACCAGCAGTTAACATTTACTTTCGTTTTATGCCAGTTTACTACAGCACAGACATCTCCTTACATCACCTTTGTTGTTACAGTTCCCTGTGGACATACCAGGATCTCAGACTGAAATGGCACAGGCCATCAGCTAGATAAAACTAGCAAAGGAATGAGGAGATCATGAGACGCTCTGCCACTGAGTTTGGCATTCCAGTGGTTATACACCTGCTGAGTGAGGATCACAACTGTTGACTTAGATCTCAAGAACAAGATTTAAACAAACTTTGTGCTCAGATGCCTTTTGGATTTGGCTTTGCAGGAGTCCTTTTTTCCCCTACCTAGCATGTATCACATTATGCCCAATTAGCTCAATCTGTGGAAAGAGGAATCCGAAGACTTGGTCTGAGAAAAGTAGTGGATGCACTAGGTGGCATTTTAGTTTTTATTGCCAGGTTCACTGCTCTAGAAGTTAATTTTAAACTACCTGCAGCCCTCTAAAAACTTCTCTTTAGGAAACTATTCATGTGCATAATACTGAAAATTAGAAAATATTTTAAAGTGGTTTTAAAAACAGACTTTTCATAAGATTCTATGACTAGTAGATCTTTTTATTATAGATTCAAAGCAGGATATATAGGATGGAAATTGAGAAGCTTTCCATGCTCTTCTGTCTACAGCTCTTTCCAGTAATACATACCCTATTCAATCAATACAGTTAATTACTCTTCAATCAAAGAACTGTAACCTTTTTTACCTCAATTTCTAGTTCGTTTAAGCCTATTATATTTTCTTCATCTGTGACTAGCAATTACTAGGTGGCATCTGTTCATCAGTACACTGATGAAGATTCTAGGGGCCACTTCACTTCTCTGAAGTATCTGCTATTTTGTGAGTTCAGCAAACATATCTCTCTTGAAATTAAAAACAAGCTAACATGGAAAAGTCAGAATGAAATAAATAGAGAATGCAACTCTGCCACTACATAATTGTGAAGTGGGAAGTGAAGTAGAAATTAATGCCTTATTGTTCCTCATCATAATGCAGAAGCACTGAGCTGTGGCTGGTCATAGCATGAAAACTTTTGTGATAAAAGTTATGCCACAGCTTTTAAATTCCCACTGCACCATTAAGAATCACTTCACAGGGACAGAGACTGCCCATGAGACAGGCTCAGGGAAGCTGTGAAACTCTGTAACAGTACAAGATAGAATTGCTGCAAGGAGGTCATCTGGCTGAGATGAAATGCAATAACCTGCCCTAAAAGAAAACAACTCCAAGCAAGAGAGCTTCAAAACATCAGGGCAGCTCCTACAAATTTCTGAGGATAAGGCTGATGAAGGATTCACCTTTGTAGAGGGGCGGAATGAAAGACATAAGACTGGGAATCAAAGTCTCATGTGGTATTTAACAGCTGTAACGGTAGAGATCTTCACAAGATGCTTCAGAGACCTTCTTCCACATAAAATACAGCAATCCATACAAACAGAAGAGACAATTAGTTCCTTTGGGGTTTAGATAAAACAAAAAAACAACAAAATGAGATAAAAAGTTGAGAAATGTACCTTGACTTCCAGATAAAGTTTCTTGCACTCTAGTGCTTGTGATCTCCAGTTTGACTAACATGGCTGTTGTCATGTTCTAACAGTTACCTTCAGCAACCATTAGCGCTGATTAAGGCAGCCTGATTTCTTCAAATGCACATTTGTCATGACATTTCAGTGAGTTGTAATTTTAAAGGAATTCTGTGCATCATTATTCAGAAAGAATTTATGACAAATGCTGAATTTCTACCCAAAGTATACATACTATTTCCATAAATTGTGGTACTTAGAATGCAAACAGTGTTGAAGAGGATATGCTGTATTCTTATATTAAAGAAGGAATGCAACCTCTTTTTACAGCAGCATTATAATCTACACAGTTTTAACTGAATAAATAGGTCTTCCCGTAGTATATAGTCCTGGCCCTTTACATTTCAAACTGCCAGAGTCCATTTAAATTTTGGCACTTTCTATTTAGTACAGAATGTTTTACATGCTCAAGAAGTAGCCTTGGTTTCTCTGATTTAGGTCCCCAAAATTATATTCAATTGCCTCTTTGCAGACATTGTTTCTTACCAGATCCTTTTTGCACTGCTGGAGCTCCAAGCAATGTAAGGTAAGCAAGCTCTACCTGAAAGCTGCACAGTTTGGCTTGTGTAACACTCTGGACAGATCTGCCTACCAACAGGTTGCAGGCATATGTCTACAGCCAGGGCCTGACTTTAAAACCAGGCTTCTCAATTTGTATTCTGTGTGTAGAACTTTTATTTTAGGGCAAATTCAAGACTGTGACTAACTCTTACACAGTAACTAGGCAAACCATGATGCCCTTGGTTAGTGCATCTGAAGCCACGTTAATAACACCTTATTTTAAAGCACTTTCTTAGTGTCTCTCCAGCTGATGAACAAAAAAGCATGTAAAAAATTGTAGAGTCGTAAGAAATCTTTACTATACTATGTACCAACTAATTCTCAACAAAAATTGTTATTTATTAAATGTCTTTCACCATAAAGAACAGTCATAACTGCAGAAAGCTTTTTTCCAGTGTTTTTTTTATTAGGGATTCCTGCCATCATATCAACATACAAAACAATCAGGATGTTGACATATAGAAATGTGAAATTCACTGTACAAAGATAAGGCTCAAGTTACAGGTATATTTTCCCCTTAGTCTCCATGAAATAAAACCATTTTTAATTCTTCCCAGAGTTGTGTTTATAAACGATAGACAAACCACAAAATAGATTTCAAGTACATAGCATTTTACAATATAATCCAAGCACAGACAGAAATACACAATACTGAACCTACAAATGCTCCATAATCCAAGTCTGTCATCTTTACCAATTAAATACTAGACTGATACTCTCTCTGAATATGCCCAACCATATGTTTCTGTGTGTATTACATGTTTCTGGCCTTTAAACTATAGGACCCTCATGACTTTCAGTTAAATTACTTTGATAGACCAGAGAATACCAGGAAGGAAAAGAAGAATTTTAAAAGGCCAGGCTTTGAATGTATGCACATGGTTAGTAAAGGGAGGTACATGTGCACACACATACTTGCATTTAACCCTACACAAAACCTCACTGGGCTGCACATTTTATGAGATTATGTCCTCATGCAACTCAGCTATTTTCTGGTAGAGTTAAATCAAGCTTAATGATGCTCCTACTTCTGGAGTGCCGTAATTTACAGAGACAAGACTATATTTTTGAGCAAAGGATCTTTTTTTTAAATAATTACCAGATTTATATAGGAGCCTGTATGGAACCATGTCTCCATAATTCAGCATTATGCCAGCTCTCACAGCCTTCACCACTCGAAACACCTTTTCTAACACCTTTGTTTAGAAAAAATACAAGTGAATAATTTCCCATTAAAGGCCAAATGTCTAGACTTCATTCTTCATTTCTATTAGGCTTAACAATTATTACCTTATGGGAAAGGATCATTTAGCTGCAAGTAGCACAAGAAGAAATACACATCAAGTAACTAATCAATAATGATTCTTCTGGGGAACAGACTGGCAAGGACAAACAAGATAAGAGTAAAAAGGCCATTGTTTAATTTATCCTTTGTTGGTTGGGAAATAAATAGCAATCCAGAAGTTTTCAACTGAGAAAAGGAACTCCTAAACCCTGTAAGTACTTTGTCCTTTAAAAACTGGAGGAGAGTAGAAGGAAAGGAGAAATCCTCAAAGGATACTGACATTTTCAAACTAGACATTTGCAAAGACTTATATGAGAAAACCAAAAAGCCCAATTCTCTTATATCAAAACTAAAGGAATTTATTCAGTAGGAATTAAGATATGTGGTTACTATGTTAAATGCACAACTAATAAAACAGCCTCAAATATCTCTCCAATTCATAATCTCTAAGCAGGAGAAAGACTCTGAGGTCAAAATCAGAGTTCCCTAGTTTAAATACAAAATACGTGTGCACTAAGATCAGTGGGTGGGAAGTACAAATAAAAACTTTCTCCTCTTAAATACAACCTCTGTGGTACATTTGAGGACCTTCAAATGTTCTCAGCATTGACAAGGTTTTATCTATGTATATTCTCTAAGCTATACTGGAATACCTTTAGATATACAAATCCACATTACACGAAACAGTATTAGATCATGTAAGTGGGCTCATAATAACAGGGAAATAGGATAAGTATGCTGCTGTATGTGAAAGGAAGTATATTAGTATGCACAGACAATATGTTGTTTTAGAGATTAGTAAGGCATCAAGGATGAAGATGCATCTCTCTAAGTGTTTAAGCCTTTAACTGTGAGTCAGTAGAACACTGACAACTGTACAGCCTAATGCTTTGCTTTTAAAAGGAATATATTTTACATTTTTCTTCTCTATCATTTTTAAAAGTAGGTTGCTCACCTACTGATTTAGCTAGGGTTTTGGCTTTTTTTGTTGTTGTTTTGCTTTGCTACCTAGTATTATCTTCTTCCATGTTATGTACAAAAATCTACACTTAGACTGAAGACTCTCTTGCTTCCAAACGTACGTGGACTATCTCGTAGAGACTTTCTACAGCACTGATAAAGTGTATGACAACCTGACAGATAAGAGGAAGGATCATTATTTTCAGTTCTGCTCAATTTCTCAAGTTTATCAGATGTGGCTTTCAGAAATTCTTCTGCACGCTTGGTGTCCATTCACCTCCCCCAGGCAGCCCCTACTGAACTTGACTGAACTTTCTGTATGTTTCCCAAACCACAGTCCATCTGCATAGAGCTATATTAAACTCATTCATTCTCCAGCCAGTACTTTAAAGACAAATCATTGCTAAAACACTACAAACACCCTACATGCCCTTGTGCATTATTCTTACCAATTTGTACACTTAAATAACATCAGAAGTTGTCTTTTGCTAAAAATTTACCAAAATATTTTAAACACATAAAAATGTAAAAAACTAAACAAACAGAAAACAAACTGAAACCAAAAACCCAGCATAAACATTGCTTGTATAGGCATTGGTAGAAGAGATTGCTGCACTAAGGAGTATATTCAAAAACGTTTTTCTTTCAGTCTCATTGGATTTAGTGTCATGGATTGAAAGGTTAAGGACAATGAAAGTTATTGTGACCCCATCTTATATGGTGTAATAGATGAGCAGAAAGTCTGAAATGCAATTAAAATAAAGCTTCTTCTTGATTACTGAAAGGTGACTGTACAAGCCTATAACTAAAGGGGCAATTAAAGTATGTAAAAGGAACTTAAGAACATGAAGAGTCTGTAATGAACTGGTCATGAAGATGTAGCTACCAACTGATGGCCCCAGAGATGTTATGGAAAGCTGGCACTAACTGAAATTTTGAATATAGCCCTTAGTTGTATCATACTTATTTAAAATTTAAAAGCTGCCCAGGATGTCACGAATGAAGTTTATTTTGCAAGCTACCCACTGCCTAAGGGGGCAGTAATACTCGATATGGAACTGCTGAAACTCCGGAGTCTGTCGGATTTCATGGAGAAAAGAGATTTGAAGGCCTGACTCCAAGAGAACAAGGAGAAGAGGGAACACAAACAACAACAGTCCAAGGCCTACAAGGAGAAGTCTGGAGAAGCTCTTCACAAAGGCATTCACCTCTATGCTTCCCATTAGAAAGTCATAGCTCCACCGAAGTGCTTTCCGGGCTTCTTTCAGTTCTTCCTCCTCTGCAATCAAAAATGCATTTTCATCTGCTTCCAGTTCCTCAAACGAATCAGTATCATCTTTCTCATTCTCTACTCTTGGACAGGTATCAAAGAGCATGTCAATCTCATCATCAACAGGGGAAGGCAGCAAGCTGGCACTAGGATTGTATACCAGTTCTGATATGGTTAAAGGTTCCTCTTTGATCTTCTCTTCCTGTTCAATGGCAAGATCAACATTGTCCCCAGTGTCCTTAACTGGGGAGCTTGAAGTCACAGGTACTGAAATCTCATCTTCCTTTGGCAGCTGGATACCTGAAAAAGGGAGATGAAAATAGTGATTCTAAATTTTTGCCTTTGGGGTGGCAAAACTCAGCCTTTCAATAGTATCTAATAGATGTTGGAAAGAAGATTCTGCAATCATTTTGCATGTTGAAACCAGACCGTATGCAATTATCAAAAACTAGAAAAGCTTTTTGAAAAGCTCCAGAGGGCAACATCTACAGTATACCAGATCTGCTTAACTTTGTCTGATGCAGCTACCACTAATAATGGTGTAATGCAAACCAGAAAACAGAACAGCTCATTTTCTACTGGCAAACAGATTTCTGATATAAACAAATACCTACTACATATGTGAATTGGTGCTATTTGGTGTCTAATAATAACAATAACAACAATAACAATCCACTTTTATTTATTTGAGATGAATGAGGAGAAAGTGATAAGATAATGGCTGAGGTTGGGAATTTTTAATAGAGCATGATATTAAAAAGATACAATAGATTATCATGATAAATTCGTATTAACAATAGAGATGATAAAAGGAGAAGTTGACACACAGTATGAGGATTAGGTATCATTGAAATGGAATGGAAATGGCTTACCTTTTTAAAAAACTCGTTCTCCTCATATCTAACTTTTCTGCCAGTCATCTTTCTATTCTTCATACAGTCTCTTTTCTGTCTTTCCTTTAAATTTCTTTCTCCTCCTTGGAGGATTCTTTCTAAGCCTTATTTGTATGCTTGTTTGTTATGACCCCACTCTCTAAACTCCTCTCTAAACTTACTACCCTTTTTCCAGTCTAACACTAGCAGCAATAAGTCTGCAAAGAAGTCTAGCTGTTTGCAGCTACATCAACACTTCAGTGACTGCTGTTAGTTGTCAGTTGCAGAAGTGGAAAGAAGAAGAGTATAACACAGAGCTTGGACAAAGTGATGGGAAAATAGTTTTAAATTTGTTCCAAGTCCAACACTTTTTAACAACACCAGATGCCATCTATGTGCAAAAGGAACAGACCATACACAGTATCATATGTAGTAGTGGCACATAATAACGCTTAGTACTTCTCATGTTGTGATGTTAAGCATCTCTCCACTCTTTACTAAAGACTAATCCACATGCAATACATAGCTAATGATACAGCAGGAAGAACCAGTACAAGGTTATACCACTTGTCCAACAAGTAACTCAGGAAATTAATGTCAAAGTACTAGTTATAATTCAAATTAGCTCAATTGTTGGATTTCAGAGAAAGAAAGAAAGTGAATTGACAGTGAATTGACATCATCAAAGATTCATTCCAGTTTTTTTACTGCATTTCAGTGCAGTAAAGTTTAAATTCAGAGGTATAAAAGAAAATGTATTCTTACAGAAAAACAAGTAATTAGAAAAGCAGTACATTTCCAGTGTTAATTACACTAGACATATAATGGTTTTTAGTGTGAAGTAAAAGGTTCTCAGCAAGCTCTATTAAAGTCTTCTAATAAAGGTTGGCAAACATTAAAAAAATAAACCAAATAAAAGGTCCATTATGGTAATTTTGAAATGCAAGAAATAAAGCATTACCCGAACCATGCTATAAGGAAGAGATGCAATACTGCTCTGTAAACATATGTTACAGGACAAAAGTTGAAAGCAAAAATCCTGATGATAAAGACATCTACAATACAGAATATACACAGCTTAGATACATTTTGTATCACAATTCTAAGCTACAAGTTTAAATAGTAACTCAACTATAATTGGCCAAAATTCTGAAAAGAATCTCACTTTGAGATCAGAATATTTTCCACATTTTTCTTGCAAATGTCATTGTTTTGGAGGTTTTTTTTTACAGTAGTTCTAGGAACTGTAGATACCACTCACTGTACTGAAATTACTAAATTTGTTTCTGAAAACTACATTACCTCTATTTGACTAGATAGCAAAAGAATATTCTTATAACAGTGGCTACTGATCATTAAATTAACAGTAGCATAACTACATTTCAGTGAAGCTGGTGATATTTACCTTACTCTAGACTTTCTCACTGTTACAAATTTTGCATTTCTAGAATGACAAGGTCTCACAAACTCTATTTGCAATTTCTCCCCCCCCTTTTTTATATCTACCATGACTAGGATGCACAGGACAGGACATATCCATTAAAATCTCAGTTTCATAACTGACACCAGGTTTCTGCACCACCAGCAGACACAGCTACGTGACCACATTTTTGCCAGAGCTCGAAATGCTATTTGCAGAAAAATCTGCCAATATAAAGTTAACATGTTGAAATTTGTAAATGAAATTTAAAAAGCAGACTAACACTTTGTGAGATGGGGCTGCTGCCTTAGGAATCTTAAAGCTTATTAAGACACTTCCCTATGGAACTATTTGCCGTAGTACCCTGCTGTATGCCAGAATGGCTGACAGTTACCACAAAATCCCCCATGCGAGCTCTGCAGCTCTCTTAGCATGTTCTCCAGGCAATCAAAATGGTAAGTAAAGTACTTACGAAGTTACCTCAGTTCACATATTTCCCAAAAACTGGGTGAGTGACAGCTTGTTAGTATCTGGTAACTTTAAAATTATACCAAATATAATACCAGTTGGCATGAAATGCCAATAAAAGCAACATAATATATATGACAAATTACAAATATTTCTAAAAGACATAAGAAATTACAGAAAACTGGCACTTTAAAACTACTTACATTAAATTACTCCTCGCTTCTTGCCTGACATGGCAATTTTATGGATCTCCTTCTTAGTCCACGCTTTTATATGCCATGTTACATTAATTACAGAAAACCTCTTAATTACAGAACACCATTCTCAGGAAGCATCTCCCCTTCAGAAGAACACGTTAGCTATGAAAATTAATTTCCCCTTTTAAGTCTTCAGAATGGCCCAGACAGATCTCTCCCCCTGTAATTTGTTATCTTTTCCTGCTCTCAGCTGTTTTTCGTCCTGGATTAGTTCTCTGAGGTTTATCTTCCTGAACTGGCTTGTCAGATGTTCTCATGAGCACAGCACATTACTGGGGATGGAGAGAGAGCAGGAGTGCTACTTTCACCAGCAACTAGCCAGCAGATCTGCATAGCTGAAATGAAACCTTCTCAATTAAAAAAATTGCAGATGTCTCCTCAATAGCTTAACTTGACTGCTTCACTATTAATTCCTTGCCTCAAATACTTTGTCCTCTCCCATGACAGCCATTTTAGAAATTCAGCATACTTCAGCATGAAAAACGTTTTATGCTGGAACACTGTCTACACCAGTCTTTGCATTAACAAATATACTTGCCACAGTCATCAAGAGGAGGATACCAACTGACTGAAACTAGACATAACAATGTATGAACTCTAAGAGGTAAGAACAGACTTGGGAGGATCCTTCTTCTAAGCATACTGTAACTGCAGGTAATGCTGGATCATCAAACCACACTCTAAGTCATTTGAGAGTGCACTCATTATATCTTGAAATATAAAAGCCAAAATTTTTGAACACTGGAGCTCAATATTAAACATCTACATGTATCTTTAGATACACAAATACCAGAATTTTATTTTCAAATATGCTTTTCAATTTCTTGTACTAGGAGTAAAAGGTAAGTTGAGCCACCTACTTAGGCACCTCAATATGGATTAAAGGACCTAATTTTAACCTCACAAATTTGAGAATCCTGGTCATAGGCCTCTCTATACCTGCTTAGATACAAGGTCAGTAATATATCTTCATCATGTTTCTCATCATAGAGAGGACAGCTGCAGCTATTGCAAAGAAAGGTCACTCCAATTTATGATTCTTGAGCCTACTCTCCTGTCCCAGAGTAAATTCTAGTGTGCATAACATACATAGAGAACATATCCAAGAAAGATCATATTAACTTTCATTAAAACTGTATTTTGTCAAATAAGAGGAACTTTTTCAGAAGGGGTTGTACTAAAATTGGAATAAGTCACGGTTCTGAAGTATACATCAATTTTATTGTCCACTATTTAGTTTCAGCAGAAAACTTAAAAGCAACACAATCAGACAAAGCTACACTTACTACTAAGTAATTACTATTAAGGCACACTTACTATTAGGTAAGTGTTGACAATTACTACTGTGAATCCATCCTACCCATGCTCTTTTCCTAATATGGCAGTAAAAAAATTACATCCTATTTCATAGCACCTAATTAAAAAACAAGGTTCAAAAATAAAAAAAGAATTTTTAATTGTTTTACTTGTTGTTAAAACATATTACACTAAAATAACTGCATTTTACATCAGCCAAATGCAAGGAGAAATAAATAATATTTTAATATAAAAAACTGAAAAAGTGGAAGGGGCATTAAGTGCTGCCGTTGCAAGCTCATTTGACACTTAAAAACTTAAATATATAAAGCTGCTCTTTCCATTCCTTCATATTCCCTAAATAACACTACATTTCTCATGTCAAGGATTGATGAAACAATTAGCTATTAACCATGGCCAATGTAAGACCATAGCAAAATTCCAGTCATGTTGCAATACACAGATAAGTACATTAGGCCACTCAGATTTTTATCGTTTCAAAAAACTGAAGCATAGTGTTGCTATGGTACATATCATTTATAATGCTTGTTCAGGCATAGGAATATGACAGCGAAGCACCAAAATTCAAAATCATTCTACAGTACAATAAATATTTTAGTGACACAAATTAAAGAAAAGTGCAAGTTTTTCAGTTTATTTACTTTTTGGATAGACTTCAAGGAAGTCAGTTATCTGAAGTAATAAAACTAGGTTAAAAAAAAAAATCCTCAAAGTCTTCCAATGGCAAAAAAATATACAACCTAAAGCAAGCCCAAAGCCAGTATCCTTTAGTTGCTCTACAAAATTGCTGCAAATCCTTTGCTCCTATTCATACATAAAAATTATTTTGCTGCTGCTCTTATGGCTATAATTTTGTATTATTTGGGGGCTAGATTTTGAGAAGTTTACTGTTTCTTTAGTTACAATTTATATTATGTTTAGATTAAAGGACTATGATTAGTATTAAACTACATTTGAGAATACTTCTTCCTTCCAGTCTTACTTTTATATTTTTATTGGCAATTTATATTCCATAGATCAGAATCTTTTAATATGTATATGTATTTCTGGAATATCAAGTAAACAAGCTCAGTTTTATTTCTTGTGTTATATATCTATACCAAAAATCTGCTATGCTTTTCTGGTAACTGGACAAATTCTACAAAGCCAGAAATATGTCACTACACTAGCCAAAACTTAGTACTTCCCTTCCACAAAATGCTGGGATTACTCCAAACCTTTAACTTGCTATAGCAGACAGAACCATGAACAGCTGAATAAAACACAAGTTCATAGTGGTCATCTGCTGCGAACATGAACATTCAAGAGGTCTGACATGAATGTTGTCAGCTGCTAGTGTTTCTAAAGGGGCCAAAACCAGCAGCTGAGGATTAGCAGGATGAAGTACAGCCCCAGATCCACTGTTCTTAAAAAGCTGCAGTTGCTGGAAATACAGCACCCCAGAAAAATGTGTATCTTCTGCTTATTAAAAATTTCAGTTCGCACATTGTCTGGTGGCTGGATATACTGCACACAGCTTTACCTACCAGACATGTAAACACAAGTACACATCTGTAAAGGCTTTGTACAGTGAAGAAAGGAACACATGTGACGATTTCCTTCTTTTAAACAGAGAACTGAAAAATCAGATACAGTCCAGAAAGAGCAGTGCAGGGAATACTTCATACACACATGTAAACAAGCAAGGCCAGCCAGGCTGCAATTACGACAGTTCCTTCCTATCCCTTTTGCTGTTTCCTCTAGAAATACTGTGTATTCATTTGCTTATTTTCAATGTTGAATTGAATTTATTTGCACTATGAATAGAATGACCTTTTAGAGGGAAGGCGAAGGTGACCTTCTCACATGAGCAAAGGGCATGGATGTCACAAAGAAAATGTAGGAAAGGGAAACAGGGTCTAGAATTGCACTAAACTCAAATATACCCCTACACAGGATCTATATCAAAGCAGGATCTGCATCATGGCCAAACATCCAGCCCTCAAAAGTAGGAGATCATAGATCCCTACCTTACCCACATCATGTGCCCACAGAAGACACCTGTTCTAGCTTTGCAAGGAGAGTACATCAAGTACATCAATGACAGTTTATAGTAACTCCTTTTTAGGCAGTGACCTTCATTTCCCGCTGGCTATTCCTATTTGTTTTAGTCTTATGGGAACTTCTAGAGTGGCGAAAAGCCCTACTACAGTTGCCAACTCACATCAGTGTACGCATTGTGACTCCACAGCATTACAACTGGCCTCTCAACTGCATGTGTGTCACAGTGCTCAACTAATGTCACAGCCACCAGAGAGACTGCCACTCTGCTTTTCATATCCCACAAAGGGCACCCAAAGCACAGAGAAAGAAGCAAGACAGAGCATGCAGCACAGTAGGTGTTCTGGGGTGTCTCCCTAGCCTCCCTCTGGCTTGGAAGGAGCACACCCCAGCAGTGAAGAGCCTCTTCCAGAGCCAGGATTAAGCAGCAAAAACACTGAGGGGAGCAGCAGTATTAGGGAGAGAGAATTGTGTACCAAGGGAGCAGGAATGAGAAGGCAAGATACATCTGTCAGCGGCTTACAGAAAGGGGAGGAGCTGGTGAAGGGACCGCAGTGACTCAGTGCCTAGCACCAAGCCACAGAGACAGCAAGGCTGAAAAGAGCTGGGCACTGATGTGAAAGCTTAGCACCCAAGAAAAGAGCAAATGGGACATTTCAGCATCTCCATGCAGCAACAGGGTTCTCCCAAGGAGTTATGCCCCTTGCCATGAGTTTTGCACAAGCTAACTCCAGTCCTTAGGTTCCATATTCCGATATACAAGTTTCATATGCTGATACACAGGTTTTATGCATGTGTACACCAAAAGGGATAACACGCTATCAACAGTGCTGCAAAATTAAGGTTTCTAAGTGTAGCCTCCATGCACAAATCTGTTACTAGACTGGTGTCATACTAAACCAACAAGATGGCTTGTACCTATTTGGAGCCGACCCAATGTATAATGGTGTAAGAATACAAAATACATGTAAATACTAATGTTCTTTCAACTTTGCTACTAATTTTTTAATCAAGGGAGTTAGGTGCATTGTCATAGACACTACGGTTTTCCCTGAGTGGTGAATTCACAAACCAAAGACAGTCAGGAGCTGTAGCTGCTCAGAGACAAATCACTAAGAAGCAAGTTCTCCCATATCTGCTGCACTTACTGCTTTCTGATTTTCAGGTGCCAAAAGTGTAAGAATATTCTGGTCTTTGCCAGAACATTCTCAGCTAATTCTTCCGTAAATACTAATTACTGAAATGAAGATTCAATACAAAAGCAGAGTTTTACACAAGTGCATGGAATCTGTCAACCTATTTAGGCAAAAACTATCAAAAGTAGGCAATACCACAGGAAGCATAGAGAGAAAATTTCTTCCTTCATTAAGGAAACAGAGAAAATTCATAGAGGGGCCAATCTATCTTTGGCAAAGGGACTTGGTATAAAAACAAGGAAAAAAAACCCCTTAGTTTTGGTTTGGTTGTTATACAAAGCAATATTTAATACTTTAATACTTTTTGTTCCTTGGGTTGCAATCTCATTCTGTGTAGTGAAAAAGGGATTTGAATCAGACTCCTTTCCCCATCCACCCTCCCTCCAGTACTATTATTCAGTATCTAGAAAAATAAGAACAACAAAGTTATGATCTGGCAACCAAACCCACTCAGTTACAGTAAAATACTAAACTGTATCCACTACTGTATTCAGCTGACATTCAAAATCTGCTACCAACCTATCTGCTAGTTTAAGCTCTCTCAGAAATTACCACAGTTTCAAGGTATTTCTCCCCTTCAGTCCAAGAAAACTACAAAGACAAAATTCTAGTCACTCATTTGTTACCAATTACCAAATAAATCCACAATTTGTGTAAGACATTACAACAAATGTCATTTAGGTTTCATCTTATTCATTCCCTATTTGCAACTCTGCTCCTCTCAATAACTCAGCCTTATTTTCTGCTGTACTTGATGTAACATTGTCATTCACAGTACAGTTCCTTTCCAAGAGCTCATTATTATAATAATAAACTGGGGAGGGGTAGGAGTGGAGCGGAAGGGTTTGAGTAAAATAAATGTAAATTTACCAGCCCTTCTGGCTGTGATCTTGGAGCCATGCCGCAGTAATCGAATGCACACTTCCTTGTTGCAGTGGTTAACCATCCGTAAATGAATGCTTCTCTTGGTTTGGATTTTTACAAGACATTTCACCATTTTGACTATGAATTCCTCTTCTCAAAGTCTTGTAAAGGCTCTACCCATACCAGCTTTGACCTTTTATTGAGTTCCCACCGAGTTTTAAGAGACTAACACAAGTCACTCTCAATGAATCAAATGACAAGCTTCTAACACAGCCAATAAAAATATCCCAGTAGGGAACAGAACGAGAGGTTATTTTTAAACATTTCCAAATGCCTCATAATGTACAATACAAACTTCCACAGCATCCATCTCAGTTAGCAGTTGCCACCATAACAGCTGAACCACACACACAAGCAGCAAAATACCCAAGGCATCAAAACATAGCACAGTGAAACAAAAAGCCAGCATCTAGGGTCTGTTTTTCACAGAACAAAATGACACTGTGGCCATTATTTTTCTAAAAAGCTTCAATTTGGCCACTAATTTCCTTTCCCCACCACTGCCTGTTAAGTATTTGTGGAAAATGTAGAGATACAAAAGGAGAAATCCTATGCTGTGCTTACAAACCTTAGTCACAAGGCAAACCAGTGAGATGAAACTGCTTTAATTTCAAGCCTAGAATTAAAGCTGACCTCTGTGTGCATAAACAAAAAGAGAAAATTTCCTAAGTTTGTGAAAAATGCCTCTCTTTGCATATGTGCTCCAGTTCCCACTTGTGGATGACTATTGGACACATTCATATCCACCAGAAAGAACTGTTGCTTCATAAGCCTCAGCACTTCCTTGTCTCCATCCAGCAGAAATATGCAAGCTCCTAAAAAAGGCATGACGCACATGTGCTGGCTGCTGGTAACTTGCTCCAGCTGGAAGCTGCAGTGCAACCATGTGCACAGTATCACAATCTCCTAGTAGGAAAGGAGTGCTTATTTGGTCCACTGAAACCACAGAGAGGAAATAAATTGGAAAGAGTGTACTGGGGCAGAGGCAGGCCCTCACTTCCCAGAATATTTACCTTTAACATTTACAACATGTTATGACATGATGTCATTGCTCCCTCTGCACCATAAAATCAAGGATGTGCATGTGAATATATGAGTAAGAAGGGGGCAGGGGAGAGAGTCCTGGAAATGTGTATTTTACAGCAAGTGATTTCTCTCATGAAAGATATGAGCTTCAATGGAGCTTTTGGAAACCACCTTTACAGTGGCTCCTTTCCCCTGCCTGGCCCATATAGTACAAATATTGAGAAGTCCTTTTTTTTACTCCTTCCTCCTGCATGGCAAACATTCCTCTCTTCCTTTCTTTCTCTGCAAGCACTTCTTTCTTGTGTGTCTGAGGAGAGATGAAGTGCCACTTTGCTTTCTATCTCCATTTTGTCACCACTTCAAAGGTAAGATTCTGTCTGTTTTTCTCATCTTTCTTCTTAGAACTGTTGTAGCAACCAAAAGAGGATCATTAAAATCTCACAAAAAAGGGTTGAATCCTTACTGTATACACAGGTACAAAAACTGCAAAGCACCAATTCTTACAGTAACCACCACCATGTTCAATATGCAAATCAAAGCCTAATTCAGGACGGAAGTGTCACCTGGACAAGGCTGCAAATTATTTCCAACAGGAGCACATTCACGTCGATGAATAAACATGTATCGTTCATGTTTCATGTGAGCATGCTCATGCAAAAGAGGAATGACTGTGAGATTTCAAGTCACTGCCCACCATAAACCATATATACAAAACTAAGGGAGATTTATGTTGAAATTTTGCAGCAGAGTCAGCAGCTCTCTGTGTCTACTAGTAACTCACAGCAAGTAAGGAACAGGCTGTGCCTCTTGACTGAAAGAAGGCTTTGCATGACCTGACAGCAGCAGCATGTCCTGCAAAATGGTTGGAAGATGTTTTTCAGAAAAGATTATCCAGACAAGGAGTCTGCTTCTCTCCTGCAAAGCTGCCCAGAACATTCTGTGTGCAGAAGACAGCCAGCAAGGAAACAAGTCCACTCTCAGTAACTAACTGGTTTTGCATCTCCTGTCACTCTCCTCCTTCCTAAATTGCAGAAAGACTATTGACTGATGGGAACTGTGGCAGAGAGACCCTTAGCATTCAGCCCCGTTACAGAAGAGGCAGAAAACAGAAGGTGGTTATATAACTCCTCTTAAAATCAGAAAGTATGGCTTACAAAAGTAAAAACAATACCCTCCCAAAACCAGAAAACTAAAACTAATAAACCACTCTTTAAAACTGGTACCCTTCTCCAGCCAGTGAAAATAGTGAACAGGAAACTTCTATTCAAGCATAACAATTTTAATGTATTTGTAGAAAGGAAGCCTATCATTTGTCTTCAGATTTTAGAGGTACATTATTATGATGATGGGGGCAATGTTGCTATGTTTGTAACAAAAGTAGTGATCTTATTTCGCAGACATACGGCATGGTGACCACCTGGAAATCTGAGAACTTGTAAAAAAGTTATGAAGGAATGTTGTCAGAGCTAGTTGTTGTCAGCATTAGGTATTTTACCTTGAAGCAAAAGGTTTGCTTGTAAAAAAATTGTTTTCAGACCTTGTAGTGCTCAATTACATGGTTAGTGGACTGTAAATCCAGTTTAGTTTGTTGAACACAGACATGATGATGCACGCAGTGATGTTAAGTTCTCCTGAGGCCAGAACACTCTTTGAGAGACTCCCAAAAACTTGCAAGACAAAGTGTGCAGTAGTAGGAGAAACTTAAGATTACCAGATTTTGTTCTATAAATGAGAGAACAATCTCAACATTAAAAAACTACCAAAAAATTAGTAAAAAATTCCATTGCATACAACTTGACCTAAGGATGCTCACTTTGGCCTGTACTAATTTTAATGAAATACTAGAAGAAATTAATTATCTCTGCAAACCACAGGAATCTAAAAATAGAACTATTATTTTATTTAGAAAAGCCACCAAGAAATCTGATGAACTTCTACATATTGCCATTTTATTATCATACACACACACACACACACACACACACCAGATACAATCAGCTAACAGGAGTATTGCTTCTGCTGATTTCACAGGGAAAAGCTGTTCGATGCTATATGATATAAGATGTTTCATGATTGTCTCCATCTGATGTATTAAGATAAATTGTTTCTCATATACAGCAGGTATGATTTTCAAAATATGAATGTTGTCCAGCTGTGTATTAGTTCCATCCAGAGAAACAGTTATCAGTAAACCAATAATTTTTTTCCAACAAAAATTAAATGTAACAACACCGAGCTGGGCCCAGGAAAAATAGTAAACTACATTACCTGTTATAGTGTTCTTGCTACAAACATAACATGTGAACAGGTACATTACTTCATATTTAACTAGCATATTTTAAATATTTATTCATACTATTATTTGTAAGTGTCCAATTTTTCATGTGTTGTTGCCAAAGCCATACCCACAAAAGCTCCATATGCCTCTGCTCTACAACCAAAGCTTACACAAATGAGCACTCACACATACGGACAACCAGACTGGTAGTAGCTAGAATGTGCTCATTCTCATACATGCTTGCAAGATGCAATGAAGACTCCACACTATAAAGATATCATTCATGTTAATTAATTGCCATTAGTACAGTATTTCTTATACTTGAGTGACACAGAAAAGTAAGTTTGCTAAAGGATAAGAGCCCCCTGTACACAACTCAGACACACAGACATACAATTTCATAAGAAAAAAAATATTAAAAGATCATGAGGATATTTTAAAAGTGTGCAGCTCTCCGGGGAAGGAAAAACTGAGCAACATAGGTATTAAACAGGAGGAATTTAGAATGAGTCTGTGCCATCAACCCTCTCTCTTCTAAAATACAGTACAAGGTAGATCAATCAATAGAATGACTGAAGCACTCTACTTCCACTTTGGGTGCTCCAAAAGCAAAAGTCACTGTCACCAGGAAAATAATTCCTATATGAAACCTGAGCACACAAGTATCGAGTGACTTAAAGACATTTTCATCACTTTGTCAAAACCACATTAATATCCTGTGACTCAGAGGCATGGTTTGATTTTGCCTTTTTTTTTTTTTTTTTAAATTGAACTACTCAAGTACCTGAAGCCCTGACAACATCTCCTGCTGGAAAATCCAAAGATAATGATACACTACCTGCAAAATAATTGTGATCAGGACAGACAATAATCTGTCTCACCAAATCAGATGGTGAAAGAAGGCAGCCACACTGTTCAACTGCACATGGAGCAAGGACCATGGAAATAACCTAATAGGAACATTCAGAACGACCTAATTCAGCCGTCTTTGACAAAGATAAATTTGGGAATCACACCTTAGGATAGACTTGAAACTCTTATAGTGAGGTGCTTTTTGAAGAATGTCTTTTAGGTTCAAAAGGTAGAAATGATATCTCCAAGCATATCTGACATTCATCATGGAAAATCTAATTCCATGTGATAACCTTCTACCCATGATAGTAATTTTATGGTTGCATCTTTACACCACTATGCCTCTTCCCTTCTCCTGAGACAGAAAGGACATTAGGGCAAAATAAGAGTCAGTTACAAGAAATATGAAAGCCTGAAGAACCTTAAACAGTAGCAACAAAGCACTGAGAGATGACCTGCAAAACCTAAGGTATGAGGACTTAAGATCAGTTTTTAAATTCGATGAAATATGTATTGGCTGGTGGTCAATCTCTTAGGTAAGTCACTTACATAACTATAATTTTTAAACAGGAATAAAAGCACATTTAAGAATACCAATTCAAATCTGCATGCTTAAATTAGTAATTGGAAGCCTGTATATGGCCACTAAGGGCAGAGTGAAGAATTGCCTCTTGAAGAAAGAGACACTAATAGACAAACTCAGAACATTTTTGCCTGCCATTCTAATTTTTAAAAAAGTGTCATTACTTGTTTTCAAATCATTTGGCAAAAGTGTCAACTGCTAAAGTAAGTGCTACAGTGATACCATGGGCATCCAGCTTCTTTCTTCACACAAACAGTGGTCACTTATGACCATGTTTACTTAGCATGCCCTTTCTTATACATTTGCAAAACCAGTGGACAATCCGGGCTTTTTTGGAGAACAGCTTCACTTCAGTGTGACAGCCAGAGTAGATTCGTAAGATGGAATTCTGTATGGGAGAATGGCTGTGCTTTAGTTGTTTTTCAGTACTTCGTTGCATCGTGTTTATTTTCCATCTGAAACGATTAATGTAAGGACAACAAGGCAGGCTGAAGCAGCTCAAAATTCCCTGCAGACTCTGCATAGTTTTATCCCCTAGCAACTACCAAGTAATTGGCACAAAATCTTCCTTTTCATCTCTCAGTGTCTGATAGTTTAGTTTCATACTGCCCAGGCTCAGCCAACTCAGAGTTCACCTCTCCAGAAGTTTCAGGAAGCACTGGTATTTACACTGAGATCACCATATTTTTGGCCATATGTTTTGCTCATAACAGATAAAGCAAATTTAAAATTAAGAACAAGTAAGTTTTGCTCAGTTACAAGACAAAGCCATGCACTCTCCCAACTCTGCCCAAGGTAGACACAGCTGACAGCATCATTATAGCCAGCTCTGCTAATGAGTTGCTTGGGCCCATCTACACAGTACAGTGCTGCACCGTGTGAAGGTCTTGGCCATCAGCAGCTGGAACATCCATGTGCATATGGCAGGACCTTGCAGAAATATGCAAGCTGCATTAGGCAACCCATGCAGCGTAGGAACAGCTGATCTAGGCTGGGCTGCACTTTGCTCTCAACAGCATCTGCAGGCCCTTTGGAAAGCCCCTCCGAGTGTCTACCCCCACCTCAGGCTTGGACTTTTAGAGAGATGCCAAGGCTGTTTCACATATGTAGGACACTAAAAGCAGTTTCTCAATGCAGTTGAGTCAGTCCTAAGTCTGGCTGCCTTCCCTTGACCAACCTCCTGCTCCTGCCCTTGACCTTGCACAGGACTTTGTCTGACCGTCTCTGATGAGCCACTTGAAGGTTAAGCCAGCCAGCAGTGGGACCCTATACAGTTAGGGGGTTGTTGGTTGTTTTTTGTTGAGGGTTTTGGGGTTGTTTTTTTCACTTAAAAAAAAAAAAATCCTTCTCCCAGTTCACTCTGGGGTGATTAGTGCTGGTGCAAGGGAAAACATGGGAACGCACAGAAGTGGATTGAGTGCACGTGGAGAAGAGAGCCAGCATCAGTGTCAGAGAGCTGTGATATCAGTTCAAGCTGCAGTTTGGTAATATAGCCAAGTTTGCTGCAGGAAAATACTGTAAAAGAGCTAAGTACTCTTAACTTAGCAGCTGGTGGTATTTAACTACACATACATAACATATTCTACAGGAAACCCATGAGCAAATATTTCTATTAAGTCACAGTAGCAACAACAATCTGTCTGACTAAAAGGAAACGTGACTTTCAAACTTCTGTAATATACACATTTGAAACTAGCACTCTCTGGTGAATGTATAGCAATGGTAAGTCATCAGTTTCCAAAAATGGATTTCATTGCTTACAGTTTTAAGTGTGGCACGGCAGTCTTACAAGCAGCAAGCTGTTGTTACTCTGCAGTAATGGTAACTGCCTAGCACGAACACAGTGCTTGGCACTTGGCTTCCAGAAAGTGAATTCTCAGATATAGGTATTTCACAGTAGAGGTAAACAAGTAATTGTTGAAATTAACTACAGGTCATGCAGCTACTGCTACTCATTATAATAAGCTAAGTACATAGACAATTTAACTCACCCTGTTCTTACTACATTATGTTGAAACTCCAAAGAACTAACAAATCATGTTCATATGAGTCCTCTGAAATGAAATTTGGACACACTCCCACGAAAACGAACATACTTGCTCAGCTGTTTTCTGTTTCCCATTAACTGACCACAACAAAGCAACAGCAGAGGTCGTATTCCCAACTTCTGAAACAATTAGCTCACATCTCAGGTAAGAACCACTGTTAGGTGTTATTTGGTTGCCTTCCTTTTTTATTAGAAAGAATGTAGTGATCCTCATTTAAGCTGCCTTGAGATGTTCATACCATTTTTTGTAATGATTGCTCTTCAAAAATATAGGTGTTGAATGTGATTTTTAAAATAACAAGGAATAAACAAATACATGGAAAATCTTGTTCTACAAAATGCATTGAAACTGATCTTCCTATAACATCACTTTTTGATCAGTGGGATTAAATTAGCAGAGACTCCTTCCTAGCTGACCTTCAAATAACATCCCTTTTTGTCAATAGAATTGAACTAGCATGGAATTTTTCCTAACATTGTAAGAGAAAAAAAGAAATACAAAAATAAAAGCAAGAAAATCAGCATACCTAGCAGTAAATGCCAGTTTTCACTTCTGAGTAACTGCATTTAGTATGTAGTAAAATGGTGTTAATGTTGAATTATTCATTTCTTGTTAAGTTCCTTTCACCTGACAATCTAAAAAAATATTTTTTAAACAGAAAGCTTTAACAGCAGCAACTTTCCTTAACCTATCTTGCACGAGTTTTGTGCACAGTTCCTTCAGCTAGTGATCATTTCTCAATATAATGTGCAGACACTTAATGGTGTACTCCTAATGGAAATTACTAGATTTTTTTCCATATCCCTGAGTCAGTATCACATCTTTTTCCATGTCTTTTATAATAAATACTGGTAGCATTTGGCAAGAATCAGATAAGTGACTCACCTTCATCTAAAGGAACCTCTTCCTCCTCGCAGGGAGAAGGAAGGAGGGGCTGCAGAGGTTCCATGTTGATTATGAGTTGCTTGTTCAGTGAGGGAGAGCTGCGACTCTGGGTAATGTTGTTTCTAAAAGAACAGGAAAAATAGGGTCAGTTTATTCACAAGGAAAGAACTGCAGTCTAATACATCTCATCTCAGAATTGTTTTGCATAAATTACAATACGCCTTGAGCTATCATAACAAGCTCTGCACACTGAACACTGCTTTCAGACATGTTACACTGCAGCCTCAGCAGATTTATATAAACCTCTCAACATCTGAAATGTAGGAGAAGGTTTTGTGCTGGTTTCCTTCCCTTTACGCAGCCAGACTCTTTCTTATCTCATGCAGGATTTCAGTGTACTGCTCCTCTCCACACTGCACAGCAGACGAGTATTTGGCTTCAAGAAAAGAATAGGTAGAGAGAATACAAATAATTTTCCTGATGTTGTTCCACTGCCTCTGGGTCTGGGTAAAGGATCTGTTATGGTTTGAGCACTGCAGACTAAAGACTGAAGCAGGAATAACTGTATCTCTTCAGTTAAGAGATACACAGTGCTCTGATTCTCACGCCAGACTCTGCCTATGCACCATGCCTCCAGGTGCTCAGGCTGGTTTTCTTTCTTGTCTTACTTGGCTCTACCAGCCTTTCCTGGTAGCAGGTGTTGAACTTTCTCAGGAAAGTTTGAGGAATGCTGTTGATTTACTTCAGTCATAAGGCTCATTAGCCTAAAATCATATTGTTGAGAAAATAAAATAGCTCTTTAGAATAAGTTATCTAGCACTTACATGATACAGGCCTGAAGCAAGAATCCTACAGTAAATCTGAACCATTAAATTATTAAATATTTACTTTTGACAAAAGCAAAGGTGAAACATAAGAGGATTTTACTTGAGTTCAAATGGTACACAGGTGCAGGGCTGAAGTTTCAGAAAATGCATTTCAAGTTTTTATAAAGACTGAAGTTAAAATTTCACTTAGCTAAACAAGTTGAACAAAGCACCTATTGCAAGTGAAAAGAAGGGACTGCGTGTTGCTGAGGGTTCAGTTAAACTCGGGACACAGATGTCCTCCTCTAAGTCACATTACCTGTCATTAAATATTCTCTGAAGATAACAAGCTTTCTTGCTTAATCACCATAATTCCTTGCTCATTAATGTATGCCCAAAGCTACTTATGTCCTCATTTGCATTCTGTGAGCAGCCTCTAATAACAAGTTAGTTTAAATTTTCACTATTCAAAGAAGTTTTTTGCCCAAAGTACTACAATCACTCCAATCCAACAGTACCTCTACAGTCTTGTTAAGCACACCTTATAACTTTGTGCTTGCTGTAACGAGCTATCAAGTAACTCCCAAAATAGGAGTTGTGCCTGGGAGCCAATAAGGCTCCTACTCCATATTTATTTCCTAAAATCCCTCCTTCAGGCATTCCCTAGAAGCAAAATGTTTAATCATTCTCTGTGTATTTGTCAGAAGAACTTGCCACTGGAATAAATGCTGCATGACTACACACTCTGTAGTGCTTTAAGTGTATCCAAACACAAAGAAACTGACCAATAACCTCTTCACAACTGTGTGTTTCTTTCTCAATGCAGCCATGGTACCACTGAATTGACTTGGAGGGAGGGGGTACAGGGAGAGAAAACTATAAATATAAAAATACATATATTTACTTCCAATCATATAGTTTCCTTTAAATGTTTTGCATCCAAAAATTACCATTTCCTGTCCCCAAATCCTCCTTCTCAGAGCAACTTTTTTCTAAGCTTGCTTTTTTCAGAGATGAAAATTGTCTATGCTTTATGCCTACTTATACTATTAGAAGGACAAGCTATCTACCGGTGTCTCCCGTTTCAAAACCTGCATTATAAAAATACTTGAAATCATTAGACTTTTTGTTAAGTCTTTCTAAGAAACTGAACAGGAAGCTACCATAATATTGTAAATGAAAGCATTTTAAGAAGGTCAATCATAAAAAATATACATTACTATTTATGGGTGTGAAATCCATATCGACATTGTTCTATACTCTTATTTGCCCTCTGATCCATTACTTTATGTATGCTAAGAGTTTTAAACAATATGTTTAAAATACGTTAAATAGTAAAAGCAAAGAAAAGTAAAATGCAAGATAAAAAATAATTTTATGTTAAAATATTTTCTTATGCTATGGAAGAAAGAAACCCTATAGAAACTAGGCAATAAGCTGTTTCCTTACATGAGTAACTATCTTCAATTAAAATGCATTTCTGTGCCCAGGTAATCTACCCTGCCTCAATAACGGACCTATATTCTGCTTTCTGTGTTCTCAGTTAACACATTCTAGACCATCACTTACCCCATTTTTAAATGTAATCTGCAAAAGCATGTTCAAAAGTATCCCTGCATGGCCTTACTATTAATTACACAGTAGGGCTGAACAACATATTTATAAATATTTGCTGCAAATATATTCCTACCCTTTAATAAAAACAATCCACTGTTCTCTAAAATATAGACAGAATAGTCATATTCAATTAAAAATAAACCAAACACACAACCCCCACCCCTGAAAGAAATCATAATAAAAATAGGGATATGGCTGTAGGAGGTACAGAAAGCTAAGTAACTTTTGTAAAAAGTTTTTAAATAGCTTTTTCCTGCTGGTCTCCTTCTTCTCCTCTGGTGGATTTTAATTAGGTTCTTAGCAATTTTCACTGTCACTACAATGAGTGATAAGGAGCACAAAGTACTAGTTTGCTTGCAAAGTAAAGCTGTTTATTTCTAACAAGCCAAATTTTTTCTCTGAAAAAAAAAAAAAAGATTCTCTGATCATTTTTCTCTTTACTGAATGGACATCTTGATTTTTAATATGACTACGTTATAGAAAAACTATCAACTATACCTTTACACAGACTTACACACATACACAAAACAGAATCTTTCAAAACCAGGCAAAAATGAGGAATGAAATGAGAATGTACTTTTCTTGTATTTGTACCAGATCTGTTCCTGTACTTGTTAGGATTATGTAATAACCGTCTATATCTTAACACAGAAAATAATACAAGGTACTTACCTGACTGATTGATTAAGCCCAGCTTCAAAGCAGCACAGATTAAGTTCCCTTGTGTAGGAAACAATACGCTACTGTAAGGGTTTTGTAATGCTGGCAACACATATTCCCCAAGGCTTGTGTCCTGGTTGCCTCATTGCTGAAGCTCAGAACAGCAGCCATTACATCTCACAGTGAAGGAAAGAATTTCTCTGTAGAGAACAACAATCCTTCTTAGTCCTTAAACTTTAATAATGAATGTCAACACATACCTGTGAACTTCAGGAGGTTCCCTCTGGATTTTAGAGCTTGCCTCCACAACTTCTTTGGCTACTTTTCCACTACATTAAAACAAGAAATAAATATTCAAGCAAATACTAGGATGAGCTCATTACATGCCAAGCACTATACATACATGAATAATTAAGTTCCATAGAAAAGAAGAAAAGGAAAAGACAGAGAAAATACATCCCATGTAGTGGATACTTAATGTCCCAGACTAAAAATTCTGCTGATCATTTGTCTGCAAAGCTACTGAAGAAAATGCAAACTTTTGCAGTAGAACACTAGGAGTGGGACTGGACTGTTCCACTAATGCACCCTTGGTCCAGAGCTGCCCAGTTACAGGGGGCATACAAGCTCTACACTAGCCACACATCCTTGTTTTTACAGAAACTGCACTGAAAGTAGAGCCCTGTTCTGGTGAAACTGCTTTTTGACAGAAGTCCCCATGAACCCTCCAGTTTCTTTTATAAGTGACACTAAAGGGACAACAGAAAAAGTTTTGAATCCTGACCTGGATTAGGTGTGAACAGCCCTCAATTTGCCATGGGTAATTATTGACATTTTCTTTTACATTCTGAAATAGTTTACCACGAAAAACAAACACCAAACACCCACCTATATCGAAATCTACTGCCCTTAAAAAATATCTTGCTGCTGGACATGGTCTTGATCTGACTGGATTTTGCATACCTTGAAAAAAACAAAAGAACAGAGGCTGTCACATTTTCAGGACAGAAGGAACCTGATAAGCAAAAATGAACAAGGCCAACTACAAGAAGCTTTGTTATTTTTATACCACAAAGTAATATTCAGTAATTGGGCTTTCCAACTTTTTTTAAGGTCTTTATACAAATTAGAATATAAAGCATACATAAAACAATTCAGACAGCACAGAACAACTGAACTTAAATCAAGTGATTACCTGGAGAGAAAAGCAAGAAAATTAAATGCTGACACTTTCTGTATCTCTAGGGACTTTCATTCACAGGATTAAAGAAAGACCTTGGTAAACCAAAAGCCCCTAGAACAAGTTTGCCCTAACACCACCTTGTTTGTGGTAAGATATGGCTATTTCCACTTTCCCACAGGTAAACTAATGAAATAATAAAGTGGTAACACCCACGTGGATGAGCAAGGAGCTCATGGGAAAACTCAAAGGGAAGAAAAAGGTCCATGGAATGTGGAAAAAGGGTCTAGCCACCTGGGAGGAATATAGGAATGCGGTCAGGGCCTGCAGGGATGCAACCAGGAAGCCTAAGGCCCACTTGGGGCTAAATCTGGCAAAGCAGGCTAAAGACAACAAAAAAGGCTTTTTTAGGTACATCAATAACAAAAGGCAGACCAGGGAAAATGTGGGAAAATGTGGGCCTGCTGTTGAATGAGGCAGGTGCCCTGGTAACAGGAGACACTGAGAAGGCAGAGATACTGAACACTGCTTTTGCTTCAGTCTTTACAGCTAAAAGTGCCTCTCAGGAATCCCAGATGCTAGAGGGAAGAGAGTCTGGAGAGAGGAAGACTGCCCCTTGGTTGAGGAAGAACTGGTCAGAGATAGCCTAAACAAAATCAATATACACAAATCCATGGGCCCTGATGGGAAGCACCCACGAGTGCTGAAGGAGCCGGCAGAAATTATTACTAAACCACTCTCTATCATCTTTGAAAGGTCCTGGAGAACAGGAAAGGTGCCTGAAGACTGGAGGATAGCCAGTGTCACTCCAGTCTTCAAAGAGGACAAGAAGGAGGATCCAGGCAATCACAGGCCAGTCAGCCTCACCTCCATCCCTGGGAAGGTGATGGAACAGCTCATTCTTGATAACATCTCTAAGCAGTTGGAAGAAAAGAAGATTATCAGAAGTAGTCAACATGGATTCACAAAGGGGAAATCATGCTTGACCCATCTGGTAGCCTTCTATGATGTCATCACCACCTGGGTAGATGAGGGGAAAGCAGTGGATGTTGTCTACCTTGATTTCAGCAAGGCTTTTGATACTGTCCCCCACAACATCCGTGAGGGATTGATGAGTGCACGGTGAGGTGGATTCAGAACTGGCTGACTGGCAGAGCTCAGAGGGTTGTGATCAGTGGCACAGAATCCAGTTGGAGGCAAGTAACTAGCGGTGTTCCCCAGGGGTCGGTACTGGGTCCTGTCTTGTTTAACATCTTCATCAACGACCTGGATGTAGGGATAGAGTCCACCCTCAGCAAGTTTGCTGATGATATGAAGCTGGGAGGAGTGCTGCCATTCAACAAGACCTGAACATGCTGAAGATTTGGGTGGAAAGGAACATGATGAGGTTCAACAAGAGCAACTGCAGAATCCTTCACCTGGGGAGGAATAACCACATGCATCAGTACAGGTTAGGGGCTGACCTGCTGGAGAGGAGCTCTGTGGAGAAGGACCTGGGTGTGCTGGTGGACAGCAGGATGCCCATGAGCCAGCAGTGTGCCCTTGTGGCCAAGAAGGCCAAACAGTATCCTGGGGGGCATTAAAAAGAGCGTGGCCAGCAGGTCAAGGGAGGTTCTCCTCCCTCTCTACTCTGCCCTGGTGAGGCCACATCTGGAGTACTGTGTCCAGTTCTGGGCTCCTCAGTTCAAGAAAGACAGGGATCTTCTTGAGAAAGTCCAGCGGAGGGCCATAGAGATGATGAGGGTCCTGGAACATCTCCCGTATGAGGGAAGGCTGAGAGAGGTGGGATTCTTCAGCCTGGAGAAGAGAAGACTGAGGGGGGATGTCATCAATGTCTATAAATACCTGAAGTGTGGGGGCCAAATGGATGGGGCCAGGCTCTTTTCAGTAGTACCCAGTGGTAGGACAAGGGGCAATGGGAAAAAACTGGAACCAAAAGTTCCAGACAAACCTAAGGAAAAACTTCTTTACAGTGAGGGTGACAGAGCACTGGAACAGGTTGTGGAGTCTCCATCTCTGGAGCTGTTCAAAACCTGCCTGGATGCTTTCCTGTGCAGCCTGTTGTAGGGAACCTGCTTTGGCAGAGGGGTTGGACTACATGCTCTCTTGACGTGCTTTCCAACCCCTATGATTCTGTCATTATGTGAACATTTGTCTCCAAAAGCAGTTGCATTTTTGATGTCTCTATACAGCGTACTTCTTAGTAGCCTACTTTATACCCTACTTATTCTCTCTAATCACAAAGTACACAGCAACCTTTTACTACAGTCTTTCAATCACAAAGGTCATGGAAGAGTACCTCAGACACACCATCTCCTTCAGAATGGCGAACTGATTTCATATTGAGTCTCCCAATCCCAGACCCTAGCAGCAGTCAAGCCTGAACCTGGATCGAGACAGGACTAAAGCTCTTTTCAAGACATGCCAAAAGATCATTAAGATAACCTTAACTTAATTTCCAAGACTCAAGCTCTTCTAAGCAGAGGAGAGGACAAAATCTAAATAAGGCAAAGTGTCGTTATGATTAATTACTCATACAACCTGTCTATGTCTGTTCTAATCTAATTAGAATACCTTGTTGATATCATACAGAACATAAACCAACAGGATTTATCTAATGCTGTTATGTAACTAACAGTCCACACTGTACAGCTCAGTTTCTCTGAAATGTATGAAAACTTTTGCTGTTTCAAAACTACCACCCTAAGCTTTTATTTACAGATTGCTTTGACTTCATTTTCGTATTTGGAGGATTGTTTTTATTTTTCTGCACTCAGCATATTAACCATTACCATGTTCTAATCTATCAAGCAGGTTCTTCTCCATTGAATATCACTACCAAAATTCATTTTACTAAAGCAGTCCTCTTTTAAGACCCACCAAAACTGAAATAGGCAAGCATAATTTTAAGCAATCATGCTAAAGAAATAACCCTACAGTAGTGCCCCGAAGACATTTGGAAAGCAGAAAAAAACTTGAGAGAAGCAGCCACCAAGGTCAGAGAAGAAAGAGAAGGAGGACGAGGTGCTCCAGGTGCCAGAGCAGAGACTACGCTGCAGTCTGTTGAGACAACCATGGTGGAGCAGGCTGTTCCCTTGCAAGCCACAGAGGACCATACTGAAGCAGATATCCACATGACACCCTGTGGAGGACTCTGCACTACAGCACGTGGATATACCCTGAGGGAAGCTGCAGTCCCTGGAGAGCCCACACAGGAGCTGGCTCCTGGCAGGAGTTGTGGCCCACAGAGAGAAATCCATGCTGCAGTAGGTTTATCCTGAAGGACTGCAGCCCATGGGAAGGACCTGAACTGCAGCAGTTTGTGAAGGACACTGGAGCAGGGGGAAGGCGTGAGGAGGCACTAGCAGCAAAGAGAAATTGCTATGAACTGACTGAAACCCCCATTCCCCATCTCCTTGCACTGCTTGGGGCAAGGAGGACATAGAGGAGTTGGGAATGAAGAAGTGAAGTTGAGCCTGGGAAGAAACAGGGGAGGAGTGTTTTTAGTTTTGTCTTTATTGCCATTTAAAAATAGAGTAACAAGGTGAGAAACAAATTAAATTAAACTTTCCCAAGTAAAGTCTGTTTTGGCCATGACAGTAATTGGTAAGCAATCTTCCTGTCTTTATCCCAACCTGTGAGCTTTTTTGTCTTATTTTCTCCCCTTAACCTGCTGAGGAGAAGGAGTGAGGGAACAGCTAGGTGAATACATGGCACCTACTCAAGGCCAAACCCACCACAACCATGTATTTGTGACCAAAACCCAAACAGTCAATAGTACAACCATTTAATAATACAAGCAGAGATATTATATTCCTATGAGTCTCCCTCAGACATTTTTACTTTGAGCACTAATTTATCTTTTTTGGGTGGGAATTGTTTCCTATTCCCTATATTTATTTCTAGTAAAATAAAATAAAATGGCTCAAACACCATGCACTATTTTCCTACTTACATGTATTTCCAATGGAAAACACATCCTGATAATCTTGTTATTAATACAGTCTCAAACACAGCAGAAGTTAATATAGGGAATTAACATTTGTATTGTGCCAGCTCATATTTCCTTCTTCATTCAATATATCAATTAAATAGATTATATTGATATAATCAGTGATGAAACAAAAGAAGGAATCTTCTCCAAAGTAGAGCAGGTCATCAACATTCAAATTAGAAGACATGTTCTTAGTTATTATTTATCCTTATAGCAGCCCCCTCGTGTGGCTGTGCTCCAATACAGAAACAATATTTTTTATAAAATATACAAGATGCTATAAGGAGAGTGTAAGTAGCAAGAATAAAAGCTACATGCCTAAAGGGAAGCATCAATAAACAGATCTAACAAAGTCAATGGAGGGCAGAAAGAACGCATAAGAGCTTTTTAATGAGGAATTATTTTCAGGTGCTTTTTTAGGAAATAGAGAGGAAGATACTCCTTTTTCTTGTCCATCTACAGACTTTTTTTTTTTTAAACAAGACGGCTGGCATCTTTTTTTAAACAGTTTATAATACTGTCTAGAAATAAAATTATATTCCTCATTAACTTGCACATTTTCTGTTTGCATTTTAATGAAATGGAGCATTTCATATTGAACAATCTTCTATTCACATGCACATCATTTAACTTTTAGTATAGATAATGACTTCAAATTTACATACTTGTAAAAAGCCTGGTTCTCCACTCCACATTTCCAAAGATGCTTGCAGGCTGCTGGTGTAGAGGTATGGAATGATAGCATAGCCTTTTTCTAAGTGCAAGGAAAGAAGGCAAATAAAAGTAATGAAAATATTGAACTCTGAAAGATTGAAGTAGCTGTCCCTGACAGTATCACCATGGACTGGATACACTGACAACCAAGTTTTGCTGTGTAGCCTCAACGTGTTGTTCACCCACAGAAGTACAACCCATATGTAGCTAATAAACTGCTCAGGCAATTTTTCCAGAAATAATAGGGGATGGTTGGAAGGGGCAGAGAAGAGCATATGTACAAGTGGCTTGGAGAATAAGTCTGTACCAATTGTCTTCAGGCTAAAATCAGAGTAAAGTCTGTATGTTCAATATGCTATATTGCACAGTTGCTGCACTACTTACCATTCACTTCTTTCTATTCCCTGTGTCCTACAGTCAAATCTTCCTTGCAATCAAACAAACAGCCCTTGGTACCTCCGGCATTATTTCCTTCCTCTATTTTCTATTCCTCACCTAGGCTACATCCAAAGCCACAGTCTTGGGCTATATCACTCTGCCCTAGGGGAAGAGCTGATCACAGCACGATGTATGCAAAAATCCCTATGATTTCAATGGCAAGAGCCCAATGATAGGACTCTTAACTATTTAGGACAGACTCCCGCCTATTCAGCTGACCAAGATTTGAAGAGATGACTGTAATTAGCCAAAAATACCTAACATTCATCCAGGTATCAATGCCCACCTGCATTTTCAATCACATACAGATGTCACTTTTGCTTTAGAGTGGGTGGGTACGGCTTTAGTGCTTTAAAATCCATTAAAACTTGACTATACAGATGACCAAAACCATAAGCAATCAACACAGCACTGCATGAATGTTAAGCAAGAAACATCTCAACTCTTTGCAAATTAGATGTTCTTTTCACAACAGCAATATTCATATTCACTCATAGTCTATATTTTAGTTACAATATGAAGTACAATTTTTGATTAGAAGTTTGTTTAGTTAAAATTCATGTTATGTTCTAGTTGACTCTGAATCAAATACAGAAGTTCTGTAAAATTATTAAAGCTGACCTCTTTCTGAGCTCCAAACACATAAAAAGTCTTCCCTTCAAACTTCAGTTTATAGACATCACACCTAGAAAGAGAATCATTTGAGTATAGGAAAAATAGAGAGATCTACAGGTAAGAAAAGCAATCTGCATGCAAGTTTCCCTGATTCTCAAAGTCAAATAGGCTGTCAAATGACTAAGAGCCTCAACAGAAGTCCTACAAACTTTAGTATAAAAGCATCTAATATTCTAATTTTCTTTAGAGTAGAGAACATAAACCCAGAGTATTTCTTTTATACCCCTAAGCACCTTCAAATAATTAACTTTTGCTGCTGGAAAATGAAGAGGAAATTAAAAGTAAGCATAAGCTTATGTTTACATTCTATTTATTACAGGTGTAATTCCTCTAATATTTTAAAATCTTGGAACATCTAATATAATTAAATTGAGGGAAAGACAATACTCTTAGCCTGCATATATTGCTTAAGAAGGCATACAGTTTTCTAGATGTGGGCACCTTTTTAACAGCAACAACTTATCTCTATCCTTATTTATTTGTGGTTTCATATCACACATCCTAGTAACTGCCTACTTACAGACAGAACACAACAGGAAGAAAAAGAAAAAGTTTGACAGGACTTATTACAGGAGCCTTGTGAGTTGCAAACCTACGTCAAAATTTAATGTAACCAGGTTGAAGGCATAATCTACACATGGAATATCAGTGCACCTTATAAAGGCAATATGATACCTCTGCTTAAATCGTAATGGAAATTTTGTCATTACCATGGCTAAAATGGGGACATTGGATTTTTTCATAAACTTCTCTAAAAATTTTAGATGTCAGATGGTCAAAAAGAGAACAATTCTGGAGGCAAGAACAATGGTATTCCAGAAACTTTATAACAACAGTTTTGCTTTAACATTAAACAACAAATCATTCCAGCTGAGAAAGATTTTCCATTGAAAAGAAAATCTCAAATATGAATTTGGATTTTTGCTGAGTAGTGCAAATTTCAGCTAATATGAGTTAAAGCTACTAGCACTCACTTTTAGGTCTCAGAAATGACAGGAGCAGTACCTGGTGTTCAGATAAATCTGACCAGATTCACCTTCCAATGGCTAGTGTAATACTGAGACACCTTAATGGCTTTTCCTCTATCACTATTCCATTTTCTATCTGGCTTACATGCCAATGGATAAATAAATACACTGAGATCTCCAAAGGAACATGTTTTCCTTGAGTAACATGAAAAATGAAGCACTGCAAAACTTATATTTCCCACAGTACAGTGGATACATGCTTGGCAAGTGCTATTCTCTCCTCCCTGCACTGTAGACTGACATTAGAGTTACAGTGTCCTTGTGCCAAAAGCACAAAACAGTGAAACACTGTGACTAGGGCTACCTGAAATTAACCCTTGGGAAAATACAGCACAAATCCAGGATCAAAATGGATGGTATTTGGTGGTATTTCCACTGGGAACTGAATCATACAGACAGGACTATGCTGATTTTCTGCCTCTGAGGATTTAATGTTAGTCAGCGCTCAGGGAGGTTTGTATAGATATGCAGCAAAGAGTCCAGCTCTACACAAAAAAACACCTCACCGTTTCTTCATATCCTGCCCATCTTCTTCCCACAAGACAGGCTGGTAGCACTGAGGTGGAGCAGCCACATATTAACAACTGCTGTTGGCATCTGTTTAGCAGCAGGGATAAAATGAGATTTATTGACGTCTGAGCCTGAACTGCTCACTTTGCACCACACTGCTGCGGTCATGGCCAGCTGCTGTTACACCACCAGTGGGAGCATGGTTTTACCTCTCCCTTAGACATGGCTGAGGCTTACCCAATTAAGCTAAATGTTTCACAGGAGCAGAAAATAAAAGCAAGGCCAGACAAATCAAGGACAATTGCATAAGTGCCCACTTCTTAAAAAAAGAGGCTAAAAAATAAAAATTCAAAGGTATTCTTACCTTCCTCTCTGCTCAGTAAATAAATTATTTTACAGTATTCAAATTGAGGTTAATTAAATGAGAAAATATTAACACTTCCAAGAGTCACAAATAAAGAGGCAGGTGGACTCTTAAAAACTCTTCCAGGCATCTCTGCCACCAATAAGCCTCACTGGTGATTTACAGCACACTTGAAAAATCAACTTGGTCAATTTTAGGATTTGCATATTATGTTGACCAATGCACCCTGTGGAATAATTTTCACAGGAGGAAGAGCAAGACCAAATTATTATTATTATTCTACTTCTCATCTAAGATACTTTAAAATAGAAACATGATGGGGTAAGAGAAGTAATATTTGCATAGTTCACCTTAAAGACATATTGCAGGTGAAGGTATTAGGAAGAAGGGAAGACACAGAAGAAAAGATTCTTGCATATTCATCTACTCTTACTTCATATGCTTACCATTTTAACAAATGAATTCTTTTATTCCCCTGGAAAACTACAAATCCTGCAGCTGTGAATCCTAAAAATGTAGTCATACCCGTTGAGTCCTTGAAAGACAAAAAAGAAATATAATTTTCCCCTTATCCAGTGAGATATTTCTTACTGATAGCATAAATTGTTACTCTACTATAGATTACCTCTATCTTGTTTTCCTTTCAGAAATAAATTTTGCCCTCAAACTGTACACTTCTAAAGAAGAAAGACTGCTCTTGGCAATACAGGCCTCATCTACTTCTAGGCATTTTAACTGAGTAACACCATCTTATGCTCTGTTTCCATCTACCTGCAGCTGGGGACAATGGGGAATCCCTAGGTATACTTACTAATTTTGTTGAAACATACTTCTGTGTATGTCCCATTCTTAATGTGCTGACTAACTACAAACCAAGGATTCATATCTGCTTCAACACTGATATTTTTTAAGATTTCACAACACATTGTTCCTCTGCAAGATACTGTGTTGGAAATACTGCTGACAGACAGCTTTTACTACAATAAGCAAGTACTCTTCAGTACAAACCAGAATCTATGGTGATACTTGCCTTTCAAATAGGAAATACCATTTTTAAATTTCACAATAAAAGTTATGGCTCATAGTTTTTGAGCAATGATTCAGGTGAGTTTTGTATTAACTGGATTTCCTGTCCATCCCATGCTCCAGACCCTCACCTTGCTAAACTTACTCAACTTTAGTGTGCCTTACGTTCCACTAATAAAATAACAGGGAACAGAAACAGTGATGTTTCTGGAGTAGCAGCCCTGGCACTGGAAGGAGCACATCGTAAGGAGCCAAGGAAACACCTTGCTTTGCAGTTCACTTCCAGAAGACTGAAAAAGTTTCCTTAAGCATGCGTCATGAACCCCTGCACACCCCCACACTACAAGCCATGCCACACAGGTAAAAGGAAATTCTGAGACAGTTTTGACTCTAAGTGCCAACATAAGTCTCTGGGATGCCCTCTGAAAGTCTGCAACATAGTTCTGAACTAGTTTTTACTAAGCTGCTGACTTCAGTGAGCTCTGAACCAGACCCTGTATTTCATGTAGGACCACCACTGCTAGCAAAGTTTATATGAAATCTGATGCAGCTCTGTGCTAGAGCTGCCCATTTAATGGCACTCACCACCAGAACAGCTAACTGAACAGCACTGCTGTTCCACCAAATGAGACAGTACACAAGCCAAAGCAAAACCAGCAGTTAAAACATGAAGCAAGTAACACTAAAAACCAACACCGCAGATTATGCAGATAAAAGCAAGTAATTAAAAATGCAGGTGTAAGGGATAATCAGAACTGGCAACAAAAATCACCTTCCTATGGAGAATCACAAAAGAGCAAAGTGGAGGAATATGCAAATATATATCCAGTTCTGTCTGGATATATATTTGTCAATTTATTTTGCTGTTCTTCCTAAGATTTGTGTATTCTGATGGTGTTTGAAAAAATAATCTGCCAAGGACTATCAATTTGTTGTGTATTCTGATGGTGTTTGAAAAAATAATCTGCCAAGGACTATCAATTTGTTGTGTCTTCTGGACAAGAATAACGCTGAATCCTGAAAATCTTGGCAAACATATTTCAGACCTGAAGTATTTAGAGAAACCTTTGCATTAAATGCAAAGAAATTATGAAGTGTAATCAAAGCTTTTGTCATGACACTTGACTACCTTCTCCTATGATATTTTCCTTTCTCTGGAGAGATTCTTCCCCTGACTGAAGCAGAAATGTCAACCAGTCAATGTTCTTCTAAGGCTTAAAAGTAATATAAATTACTCCCTATTTGTGTCTGGATAAAAATCAGAGCTAAGTCAATTCAATCAATGGCTTTTTACTAAATGTGAGTAAAAAGAACATTTTATTAAATGTTAGTAAAAAGATCTGTTACCTTGCAAGGATGAGGATCAACACCGTAAGTTTCCAAAGAATATGCTTTCAGGAGCAAGTTAAATTCAGCAACAGCTGGGCTCTGACCTCTGAAATTACAAAAGAAACAGTAGTTTGACAGCCAAAAGGAAATAGGAGAAAAAGACTTTCTGACTGGAGAGTTTAAAAGCCTAAAGAGGGAGGAAAGAAAAATTCTTATGGAAATATAAACTATTTCAACCATGTTCTGTTTATAATATGAAGATAGAAAACTTTCCATATGTTTTTTTCTACTGAATTGTACAGTGCCTAATGTTTTCAGGTAAATTCTGGTGGTTTTCTCTCCATCTTGAGATAACAACATGTTATGCAGTTAACCAGTTACTCAATATCCTGCAAGCATTTGTTGTCTTTTGATATACAGGCATGTCAGCCTGAATAAGAAGTAAACCTCAGCATCTTTTTTCCACAAACTCTTGCCCCCCAACTCATTTAAAAGGACTGTGCAGATTAACAAACATTCCTTCCAGTGTAGGGAGTAAACATGGCAATCATATTACACTGTCTACTCAGATGCAGGCCTAATTATAGCAGTGCCTGTTACCATCATGATAGTTCAGAATCTGTCAGCATTTCCATTATATGCTCCTATTTTTAGGGTGTCTATAATCAACCATGGATATACACTAAAGCCTGAAACATGGCATGCAAGTTCTAGAGTAAGTTTTACTATTTGATTTTTGCTCTTCTAACTCCTGCCATTACAATAGGCTCTAACCCAGACTTACAATGCCTGTTTGACAGTGAACTGTTCCAAGTATTTTTTTATTCAGGTATTGGCATGGCTAGAGTACACGATTCTGATAGATAATATGGTTTTGTGACAATGAGCAGTGCTTAGGACCATTAGAAAGCCAGGCCTCATAAATGCTTCTCATGCAAATTTACCAAAAAATAAGCCATAGACAAATCTTCAAGGAACACAGCAATAGTCACACTTTATCTTACACCTGCATTTTGGGGTCCAGTTTCACACTGTGACCAATGGCACTTGGGAATTTGCATTAAGAAATTGCTCTGTGCAATGGTGTAGGATAATTTCCCTCTAAGTCTGTTATCTCCCAGTAGCTAGAAACCAGCAAGCATTGACATACAAGAGTCAGCATCCACCCCAAAGTTCAGTCTAACAATTAAAACAACGTCTAGCATGCTTATGAACATCAAATCCTACTCTGAACGTGCCAAGTTGATGGCCTGTGGCAATGTGTCAATAACCTTTTCTGCTACAAAGTTTTAAAGCATGCTCATTTATAATTCACTGCTCATTGTCTTCCAGTCAATCCCATGATACCTCTTTGGCTCCTTCCATATGTCTTTTGGTCCTCCTTGATAGTACACTACTTACACTTTATTTCAGATCTCATTTTTGTTATATTTAGCTTTTAAAGAATAAAAATAACATGAGATTCTTTTGCCTTTCTTTTTCAGTCTCTTTCTTATCACTTTCCAATGGAGAAGAAAATATACCAAGAAGAACACCACAAATTAAAAATGTGCATTTACACAACTAAATATTTAAGGAAAAGACAGTATGAAAACAGCAAACAAACCAAAAATGCTTATTTTGCCCAATCAACTTTATGATGGCTCTATTAAACTGTTTTTCTCCCTTTTCAACACTAATGAAACACAACTTTAAGTGTAATCACAATTATAAGACCATAAATGAACCTTAAAAAGTTTGTTTCATGTACCAACCAATTCCACAGGAAAGAAGTAATTCACTAACTTGACCTAAATTACTTAAAATGTTTATGTTGCATAGTGAAAAGCCAAATAGAGATTTTGATTGCTTATTGGAAACTGGGCTTTAAAACGCATCTTTTTCCCACCCCCCTTTGCCAGTGCAAAGCAAAGTAGTCAGTCTTCTGGTTTGAAATGACCAAAAAGCAAAAAATAATTTGTAACAATGTGATTTAGGTGTTTTAGCATTTCCAAAAGAGAAAAAGCTATTAAATCACAATTATTATTAAAAAGACACATTACTATGCTCTCCTCACCTATAGCCTCTGCAACTATGCTGTCTTTGTGCACATCAAGTGGAACAAACTGTGATAATTGGAAAAAAAAAGCAGAAGACATGGACAAGTTTGATCTTATCAGATTACAGGCTAATCAAATGGCTACTGTGCAAAGCCCTAAAATGTCACAAAGCAGAAGAGTCAAGGGCAATATCAAATGAAAAAAATCCTCATTCATCCCTTATCAAGGGATTAATATTCAAGCCTTGATAATATGCTTTTCATCTGTAACCTAGCAATGAAATTTTCCTTACTAAATAAAAATGTAACTACAGCAAATCCTATCAGCAAAGTCAACATTTGCTTATCAGTCACTGATTTAACATTAGATATCCTTTTGATTGGCTTTGTTAAAAAGCCTTTAAGCTTTCCACATGCAACAAACAGCCCGACACAAAAATGTCCTCACTTATGCAAGTGTTCCAACTAATGCCTCTTACAGGAGAAAAACAGCAAATATTTAGACAACATATCTTTGCTGTTTTGTAACTCATTTCTCTCAGGAAAGTCAGGTCTTGGTGCATTCACTCCTTTTAACCTTATAGGACTTCCCAAATTTTTCAGTGTATATTCAGCATTCAGTGGAAAATGTATTCCCTTTCCCTATGTTGCAGCCACTATAGTACCCAGCTGCAGCATGCCGAAGGCTTTGAACAGGACCAGTAAAAGAGACCACTACACAGAAAAGTTTATGTATACCATACAAAAAATAAAATATGGATTACTTGTGAAATTAGAGCTCCACAATTATGAGCTATAAATTAATGATTCAGCCTAGGAATCAATCGACCTAAAAGTTTCTAATAAAATTTTAATGAAACAAAGACTTTTACTGAAGACTGAGAAGCCTGCAACACCCTCTGTTTTTTTTTTCCTTCAGGCTCATGAGGATCAGGCACTAGAGTATGTACAAGCCCTGTTTATTCCCCATGGGGCCCCCAACGCTGAAGCACTTCCAAGGCCAGGAAGCTCAGCAGGGAACACTTCCAGGGTGTGCCACAGCAAAGATCTACTTGTTTTGCTGGCTGCACACATCGATTCACTCTAGAATTTTCTCCCCTTCATACCACTCCTTTGAGGTATATATCTGTCACAAGCTGTTCTAGTAAAACTTAGTGAAAGTCAAGGATAAAATAGCATAGGATTGAGCATTAATTCCTTTTAACAAACGCAGAAGACTATATGGCAATATTAGCAAGGAAAAAGCATTTTTGGTGTTACACTGTTTCTTGCTTCCTGAATGACCTTAGTGAAGTCACTTTTTCTATCTTTTCTGATTCTCTTACTGACTTACAAAGTGCTGTTACATACTACTCTTAACATACTACTATTAATAGTAAAAGCAATAATTACTAATAACACAAGGCATAATTATTGTCCATCCTTTTCTCTCATCTCTGTGTCAAACAGTTACTTGTTGCAGAATACAATAGCAATACTATACTTGAGTAAGCCCCATATATTATCAACTCTGGGTATTTATGGTATGTAGGGTGTTTCAATGTAATTAATTCAAAGAATAAATAAGTATGTACATAATGATCTAGCCTCTAGAAATATTATGTATTCACCTCTATGCAAACCAGAGAAAAGTACCAGCCATAAAGCTTTAAATAACATGGGCTCAGTCTTCATCAAGCCCCCTCTGCCTTGCCCTGCAACTGTGGAAATACTTCACTGCAGTTTCAGGGGAGACTACAGTGAGTATTTCAAGAAAGATCTCCATCTGTGAAACATTCTCCTTGTTATATTGAGATCTTGCACAAAATATCCCTCAACAGAACAGGTTTACCTGGTTTCCTTTTAACCTAAAAAAGGACAGAATTCTGCATAAAGCATCAACACATTTAGCTACACCATATACTCATCACAGAACTACTAATCACATGGCTGAGGTTTTGCTGCTGTCTCTTTAAATTTTTTTACAGATGGTTGAGATTCCAATTGCTATACAATTACAGTGCTAAAAGTCTTGAGTAGTTTTTTTACTTTTCCTTTAAAGCTCAGGAGATTTTGATAGACAGTGGACATGTTTTAAAATTCAGTCTGTCTACTAGTATTTTTGCTCACAGTGAAGGTGCTGAGGAGGACTATGTAGTACTGAAACACAAATCTGGTACAATTATCAGTGTTTCAGTTGCGCTGGAGATGATAGCACAACGGTGGTGATAATTTCAGAGAAAAGCACTAAGTGAAGACACTGGTACCACAAAATTGCCTTGTAGGCTGTGGCTCAGTTTGTCAGAATAGTGAGGCCAGGCTTTGCACATCACCCAGGCAGCAGTGCAGATGACCGGGCCATTAGCAGCAGAGAAGGGAAGAACCTTTAAATGGGTCTGCATATGGAAAGAGAACTTATCACCTGGCAAGCAGCTGAATTGCTGAAATATTGCTGGAATACATGAAACTTCAAAAATTACAGAACACTCAAAATATCAATTTTAACTTGTACTGCAAAATTTGGGTTTTTTCTCTCAGATAGATAGAATTCTAAGATTAGAAAGACATTAATAATCACTTTAAAACAATAATCAAACTCTTTTACCAGGTCTATTAAATGCCTATGGGTTTAATTTTACACCACACACATTGTAATGACATGTACCACTCACACAACTCCTTCTACTGGAACTTTTCAAATCACTTGTGTGCTCCAGAGATCAGGCTGAGATAGTCTCTCTGACATCTGTGTTTAGGTATTTGTATTTCAACTTCATAAATTGATGCAGTGGTGCAGACAGCTTTAAGCCTATTCAACAGATAGAATACATTTACAGAGCAGATGCAGTTTTAATTTACCTATTATTAATTTAAAATCTATTCCCATGATACAGACACATCTATTGAGCTATCTGTTTCCAACATCACCATAGATTCATCTTTCTGGTCCAGATACACCTAGCCCATAAAGCCTTCTCCCAAATAAAAAAGAGGTGGGGAGGGAGGAGAGGGGCAGCAGAAATAGGTCCTTTCAGCTGATGAAGAAATCCCTACATTAGAGAAATTCAGAGACAACTGAATTCAGCAGTATGCTAAATATGCAGAACCTAAATCCAAATGTCACCATGAGAGAGGCAACAACTAGCTTGGTACAGAAAACTACCACATTTTTTGATCATTCTTATGATAATTCTTCCCGGGGGGAAGCAGTGGAAGGGGGAAGCGCGTGCACAGACACACACACAATAAATCTTTCCTAAAGCTAAAATATTATCAATTTTACAGTAAAAACAGTGACCTTTTTCAATTCAAGTAGATTATCCTTTCTACTGAATACTTATTGGAATTCCCATCAAAAGAAAATTCACAGGTATTGATATAACTTTTCAGTTTTTCATTGTATCGGACGGACCTTTGGGAAAAGAGAAGGAAAAAGCCACCTCTTTTTGACTGTGAAGTTCCTTTCTCTAGATTGCTGCTACAACTGCATCTTCCATTACAATCGTGCTCAGGTAAAGCTTCGCCTCACCATAAAGCTTCTGGAAATACTCTGTGTCATGCAAGCAGCAATCCAACAAAACAGCATCTCACTCTTACCATTTTCTGCTAAGTGCATCCAGAATTACAAGTATAGTTCCTTCATTTAAATTTATTTAAGCACACTTCTGTAAGAATAAAATGGTTCAGAAGAACAAAGCTTTGAAGAGAGCAACATACATGTCATTCTCAGGGAAAGGACTAGGTGACTAGGAGAACCTGTTACTTCAAACTTCTCATAAACATACATTCCAGCCATCTCTCTAATTCAGTCAAATTACAACTGATAAGAACTATAGAGTGAAAGAATACACCAGGAAAATATATTAGAGTACAAACAAATTATTCACCTATTACAGCAAACACAATGGCATTTTAATACCAGATTGATGAATTAGGGAGAATTAGATAGTTTTGAAGTTGCTGTGACATATGCCAACACACAGCCTGATGGGCAAATCCACATGCCTACACTGGGAAATTAAAAATGAACCAGCATGGGCTATGAAGTCTGAAATTAAAAGGACATTAAGTGCAGCCCAGGGCTGTAATGTAGGTGGGGCCCCAAGCAGCTGCCACCACTATCTGCCTGTGAACTCCCACTAAACGCCATCATCCTCCTCAGCTCTCCAAAGTCCTTCCTATGCTTTGTATATCTGAGAACTCCAAAGACTTTGGCTCCTTAGGCCTGGAAGTCAGCCCAGGTTCTGCTCTTTTCCAGACTCCCCGCTCCCCTCCACATAAAACTCAACAGACCCTCAGTCCCCAGCACAGTGGCTTCTGTCTCCTGTAATGTGACTTGCAAGTTGTGGAACACACCATATGTCATTTTGATCGAACTCCCTTCATGTATACAAGGCCATTAGATACTGATGCGATTATGGTAGTCCAAGAAGCTAAATATAAAGTGTAGGTGAGTGTTTTGCAAGCATTAAATGCATAAAAGCAGATAATATGTAGTTTTAAGTGCAAGAATCTCTTAAATTACATATGAGATGCACCTTATTCTAGACTTCCTACAATGGAATTTAATTTCAGCACTTTTTAATGTATTCAACAGCATGCAAGAAGTTGTTTTAATCTTGGATCAAATTATATTAACACCCACAAAGAGAAGTATTTCCTAGCAACTCTTGCCAAGTCTTCTAGGACAGCCTCCCAGAATCTACTCTGATAGTAACATTTGTAGGTATGCTTGCCAGTGGCTCTACTGCCAGCTCCCTGTCTGCACTAGAGTGGGAGAGCCAGATCAGTAGAGACTGAGAAATCCTGTACTCCTGCTGGCAACCCAGTCTAACCAGCCATGGTAACCAGTGGTATGGTGAAGGGAATATAGTAAGAGTCAGCAGAGGAAAGTTAAAAGTCCTTAAATCCCTGGCGAGAAGTTATGGTGTAGATGATGCAGCAAAGGATAAAAATGTTATATGCCTTTCAAATAATATTTAAACAACACTTCCCATTTAGCTTGGACCAAAGACAAGCATTAATTTACTACTCTGGTTTTCAAGAAAATACTACCCTTTAGCTTAAAAGTTTAAATTGGTTTTGAGCTAGTTAATAGCAGAACATGGCAGTGATTTCACACCCTCAGAGGAAATAAAAGATGGTCTCCCACATACAACTTTTACAAAAGCTGGAGTATTCGATACACACAAGGAGACAACAGCCAATTCAGTAGCACTCAAGGTCAGCCTGGGAAACAGGCATTTGAACAGGTCATATAACTCTATAATTCATTGGGCAAAGTTAATGTTTGCATCGGGCATTTAGGTAAATTCACTACGATTTACATAACATTTTCATTAAAGTACATATAAATTTTCATATCAGAAATAAAAATGGATCATTAATTTTCAGATGGGATAAAAAAAAATCTCTATTTTCAACCATTGATTCCTTCAAGAGATAAAAAAGGAAAAAAAACTTCATTATTTCTACAAATATAAATTCTCTTGATAGGGATTCACATAGATCTTTTTTGAAATCTCCCTAAAAAAAAACCCAAAACAGACAGCACAAAAGATGTGCCCACTGAACAGGCCTTGAGGCTGCTGAGAGGATTCAGTAAAGAACTGGCCCCTTCCAAGTCACAGGGCTTTGGTTACATGGCAGTCTGCTGCAGGAGAGATATTCCATTATCTTTGTTTATTTACAGTTGTGAAGAAAACAAAGAACCAGACTCACTTGCAGTGCTGAAACTCAGAAGTAATTTTTCTGCAGGTAGCAGCTGGATTAAAATGGCTCTTTCTCTCTTCTGCTATCCTCACGTGTCAGCTCTCAGCTAACACATCACTCAAGTGTCTTGTTCAAAAAAGGCCAGGGGAACCTTTTGCAGCATTTTTAAAAATACTCATTAAGCAGCAAAATATTAATTCTTAGAAAATTCAACTTCCTGAATGCAGTGAAACAGATGTGCTGATCAGTTGCAGACAGAACCCTGTAAGGTCAGTGTTTTTTCTAATCATCTTTTTCTAACCATCATAGAAATCTGATCATCTAGCACTGGACCTCTCTATATATAGTACATTATATGACAGATATGTTTTATTAATTTGTACTCCTAGAACAGAGATCCATGGAATTAACTATCCGGAAAAAGGTAAAACTTTTATGTGACCAGTGAACTTCTGATATAAAAAATGTAATAGGATGATCAATTTTGAGAAGATAGAGCTACAGTGGAAAATTGCCTGACAGGAACTATCCAGACAGCTCTGAAACTGTCTCTGTAACCAGACAAATAGGTAAGGCACACCAGACACTGACATAAGTGAAAGAAAACAGTTCCTGAGGACTGCAAAGAACTATAAGCCACTGAGACTGATGTTAACATTCAGAACATACAAACCAGTAAAATCTAGAGAATTAAGGAACTTATACATATAAGAGGGATAGATGAGAAGAGTTCTGCTATAAATTATAGTTATGCTTCAAATATCCCTTGGGATTCTTTGCAGAAATCAGCAGATCCACAGGCAAAAGAAGTCAGGTTGATACCAGCTGATTTCCAAAAGGTAATAATTAATAGTGTCCCTTACCAAGACTACTGAAGAAATTCAGGGGACATCCTCAGAGCCTGTGGATGTGAGGAACTGCTCCTGAGCAGCCATTGATGGGAAGAATCGACAACTAAGTGAGTCCCAGAGGGACGGTTGTGAAGCCTGTGACATTTACTGTCATGGGATCCAGTAACATTGCACTAATAGGAAAGGGGGGCTAAAAATGAGCTAAAAAATGTGCCTGATTATTAATAATAGAGGAACTAGCACACAAAAGATCACAATGGATGAGTGAAATTATGTACGAGGGAAAAAACAACATAGAAAAATACATCTCCCAGTGCTATGAAATACAAAAACCACGAGCTTTGGATAACCACCCTTCCTTCACTTCTCCTCTTTAAATAAGGGACAAGCCTGCTCTTGAAGGACTGAATTTATCAAAATCTTTTCAATTGTACCTTGGCTTAACTGATAAAAAATCTTAGTTTTTAAAGGTTGAATTTATCCTTTGGAAATCTGCAGCCACTGTAGGGAACAATACTGAAAGTAAGAGGAATTCTGTTTTGTTTTTTAAAAGGCTGTTTCTATGGTCTGTGTAAAATGCAGCCTGGACTGCTCTAAAAATATTAGATGTAGATGTACCATTAAAAGCACGTAGGTTTCCAGAATGAAAAAAAAGAGAAGACACATTAACACTGGTGAGCTTGCTGTCACGAATGTTGCACTTTGGTTGAACAACATATTTGATAGTCTTTTGAGGGAAAAACGTGTTTTAAGCTTTAACACCTCTGAAAAGGAATTTTTAATTTCCTTTTCTTTTTCTCTAGGAATCTGACGTCTCACAATCTAATTTCTGTATGAATAGTACTCATATACTTAGCAAAGCATTTACGTATATTGCAATATGAAAACAAAACAGAAGGGCTTTTTACAAGTGCAAAGAGCCTTGTAATCTTTCAATAAAATTGTCCTTCTACTTTATGTAATTAATCCTTTGCTTTAATTTCATTTTTCTTATATCCTATTCCTCTCCAAGTTTGCATCCTCAATTAAGTGAAATGACTAGGGTATCACACAAGCTAATATCACCACTACTGTGCATGTCATTCACCAACAACCCTGAAGAGGGTATAGTTGCACAACGCACTGCCGCTCTTTCCTGGAACACCATACTTCAGCAACATATTCAACTCTGAAACCAAAAGATTGATTCATCTTTCTTCCTTCCCCTTCTGTCACACTATTAAAAGTTTAGGACAGAAAAAGAGCCTGCAGAGTTCTGAATATATTTCTGTGCATTTCACTATATAAACAAATAAAATAACAGATAAAATAACTATAGTTTCAGTGAGGTCAATATCCATCAAGAATTTTATAACTGCACTACACAGAGAAATTTCACAGCAAAATACTTAATGTGAACCCTAGATGGAAGATGTTATTCCACTAATGAACCAGAGCAGCATCATGATGTGAGCCACTCCCACTAACCAGACCTACATTTCAAGCAAATGCAATCTAACTTACCAGCACACATGCAAACAACATTCTAAATTACCTGAATTCATTTTTATGCATTTCAGCTATTTTCTTCTCGAGCTTTTGGGACTGCTTGGGAAAAATCTTAAAGTCGCTGATGTAATTCTCTGGGTGCTCATCAGAATCATAATCACCAAACTCAGCTAAACAGATCCAAAATGCAAAACAAAACAGAAAAATTCAATTGTACCATTAGTTAATAAGGAAAAAAGTCAGCAAATACAGTGTAATTCAAGACACTTCCATGACTGGAAACTACTCAGCATCCCTCAAGAAATGCTACTTTGAAGAACTGATAGTTAACCGAAACGACAAAATCCTTATAACTGCCTCTTCAATCAGTGAGTTTCAAGTGAAGTTCATGGTTTATTAACTGCAGCAGTAATTATCAATCCTAAACTATTTCCTGTGGCAGACACATGCTCTGTAAAACAGAGGCATAGGCTCCCCTTTGATGCCTGGGCCAGGCAGAACTAAAACAATGCACTCCAGATTCTCTAAATCAATTTACCCTTGCTGATATGGACTGGTTTAATTTTGTTCTAGTAGAGAAACACAGGCTGTAATGTTATTGAAGGGAGTCCTTAAGTATTTGATTTTTCTTCTAAAAGACATGTCACTTAAGTACCCAAACATGGCATTTGGCGTTTTCATTTTCTAAATAAGCCTTTTTTTAATAAGGTCTAGACCCAGTCTTGGTTTGGATATGCTGCCTTATAAGGCATTAAGAGCTTAATTCATGCTAAGGCAGAATGAAAGGAACTTCCACACATATGAAGTCCCTAATCAGACAGGTGAGTAGCTATTTCTCTGTGTGCAATCCAAGATGTATACCTTAATTTGTCCTAAGTAAATTATGCCATTTCAAAAAAAAAAGGGGGAGGGAGGGAGGAAGGGGAGAAAAAAAGACCTTTCTCACAGAATTATGTCTCTTTTTGCCAGAGATTCCACCATAAAAAGTGGCACTGAATGACGCTTTTTCCTACTTAGTTCAAACGGAATAGGTTACATTTTCATCCAGGATCCAGAACAGAATTTTGCCTTGGTTATAACTGGAATCTAACATTGATGGCATACTTTTAAACTTAAATGTTAAGGCTAGCTATATTCCCACAACAGTTTTGAGCTTCTCTTTGCACTGAACACACTTATGAGTTAAGCATTTTAAAAAGCCTGCTGCTTGTACTTACCTTGGACAATACAGGCACCCAGGTAAGCAGCATCAGAAAAAGAACACAGCAAACGGCCATGGAAAATGTCCCTTTTTATTTGTAGATATAAGAGGTATCTGAAATATATTTTTAAAAAAAATTAGGAAATTAAGTGGCATCTTCTTATAACAAGTATAACAACTTTTTTATATGTAAGTTCAAAACCAGTTACGCAGCTATTCTGGCTCTCTCTCTTGCTACCTTAAATGGCAGGTAAAAGAAAAAGTGCAACCACAGGAAAAACTAGATGTAAAATGAGATTTTTCTCAGTAACAATGAAATAATGACAGTAGAAGTAATAAAAATGCACCAAGAGATAGCATGGAGAGTATTTTATTTAAAATGTACAGCTGTTACAATGCTCATTAGTAATGTAAAGTAAATTACAGTGAGGTAAGTTTGTTTGAGCCTACCTGCTGTCATTAAAGAGAGGTTTACAAAATGAAATTGCACTTTCTTGCTGTGGACAAAATAGCACATTGATCACAGTGGACAAGATATCTTTCCTTTTCTTTTTTTAATTCATGAAGAATCCTAGATGAAGTTTTGAGGCAGAAGCAATTCCCTGAGGCCCAAGGGGTCAGTAGGCACAGGGGACCTGCCTGGGGACCTCTCCCATTCCTCTCAAAACTGTTATTCCTCCAGAAAAACTGAGAAGAAAGCAAACAAAAAGCTCCTTCTTCCTGCCCTCTGCCTCCACAGAGCACCATTATTTCTAATAGCAAGAGGGGAAGCGCAGCTTTCTCTTTTTCTTTCTCCCCTGGAGAGCAGCCTCCCAGAGATGGACCAGCTCACAGCCCAGTGACTCACTGGCAGCTTCTTTCCCAGCCGCCCAGCTGGTTACAGCTGCACCATTCAGCAGCTTCACCCCTCTGGGAAAACAAACCATTTCAACATTGCTTTAGCCAGATAAAGTCAATTATCTAGAGGATGCTGGCAGACTCAGGGGCTTCTGCAACCCTTCGGGACTTCCCTTGATGCTGCCAGTCCTCTCCAACCTTGAGCTACAGTGTAGCTGATAAAAATGTGCTTTATCAATAACACTGATGTCAGACATATTTTGCCCAAGTTACTTTGTTCTGTGCGTACCATTAGCTCCTGCACCAAGTACCTTATCTGAGGCTTACAGTGAGTTCCAAGCAAGACTGGAAGTGTTATCTGAAGGGCAAGAGACATCCTCCTCTTTTCCTTGGATTGTTACTAAATGCTACATAAGAGTTATCACTGAGAAAAGCAATTTGTTCCCATTGTGAACACATCCCTTCTCTGCATTACAGCATTACAAGTTTCTACAGGAATCTTGCATTTCAAGGCCTTTTTTAATTTTGCAAGTCCTTTTTTTTTTTTTTTTTCCTCCATGGCTTGTTAGCTGAGCTGTAATGTCAACAGATCTCCAGAGAACTGCACATTGGTGGTTTCTGAGTTTGAAGATTACCATTATGAGATACAAAAGTAAATAGGCTTCTGGAAAAGCATATTAACCCACTGCTCCTGATCTACATTAGCAGTCATGAGGCTGAGATGAGAACTAAGAATCTGAAGTCTCAGCACCGTTCTAGGTCCGACTCTCCAACTGTACAGATGGAAGCAAAAACTATGAACAGTTACTTTCTAATAATATTTTGGCATTTACAAGAAGAAAAATTAGTTTTGCAGTAAGTTTTTCCCATGTAACTGGATTAGGCACCAATGCTGCCCACCTGACAATCTATTACAAGCCATTACCTTCAGAGACCAGGGAGAATGGAAAATCTTCAACTGACTTAAAGCACCTATTGCAGAGTCAGGCAGCCTCTCTTTTTTCTCTCTCAATGCTATGCAATACATCACAAGTTAGATTCCTGAAGTGATATGGCAGGGAGTCAGTCCTCCTCCCCCAACAAGATACAGTTATTTTATGAGAATAAACTTGAAAATACATATATTAATTCAGTAGAATTCAAAATCAGGTTTTTTGATACAGGGGAAGAACCATAAATACTTCAGTTTGTGATGGGTCAGTAAGATACTACACTAGCACTTTGAATCAAAGACAACAGCCTCATCAACAGAAACATCTCAGAATGAAGGCAAAAACTAATTTCTATGCATTCCACTAAAATTCTATATAGATTAACACAGTAGTTTGGGTGTGCACACTTGTGGCATTTCTAAGCAAATAGTTTGTTGCTGAGCAGGTTTAAAGATCCTCAATGCCATTATTAAATTTCCACATCCATAATAGTCTCAGTCTCTTATAAACAAGAAATACATGGCTTTATTCTTCCCAGAAAGATATCAAACAGCAATAAATGTATTATACTACTGTCTTGCTTAAGCCAGTTTCCAACATGAAACTACTAAAATATGTTTAAAAAATGCTCTCCAAAGTTAGCTTCTTTACAATAAAAACTAATATATACTCTTTCAATCTAAATTGTCAATATATCTATCTTTGCCAATTACATGAAGCTAATAAAAATATATTATTATCCATTCTCTCCAGCTAAATCACTGTCTCTGCAAGTTGTTCAGAATAATAATAAAAAAAAACAGAATTAAAATTTTGAAAAAAAATCCATTATAATTTTTCTGTAACCTCAGTATAACACATTTTTCATAGTCTTTTGTCCCTAACATACCAGGGAATATTTTCCTTCTGTAACAATTGGGAAAACACAAATGCATATTCAGTTTTGCTGAGAGGTATGTTAACAGAAAATAGATAAGACTAAGTAGAGGATATATAACCAAAACATCACATAAAATCTAAATTTAGGGAAAAGAACATCTGTGCCTCAAAGGTGATTTCTTCCCAGCTATCATCCTGGAATGACAGAGCTGAACACAAGCCATCATGTAGGCTAGCTTCTCTCACAGGTGTGGGCCATAGATGTTATTCATCTGTCTTTGGTTTAAAATATATAATCCCTAGCACTTCCTAGTCCAAGGAAGAAGGTCTGGTTCTCCTCACTTATATGAAAGAAGTTTGTTGTAATGTTTCATTGGCTGTTTGGGGGGAAGAGGGTGTATCTTAGGTTGTTCACGCACCTTTCTATTACACTGATAATTTTAAAAATAGAAACACTGAAGTTTATTTTTTTCTGTCACTAAGGTTCTGTGCTACTGAGTCACTGCATGCACTTGATCATTTAAATCCTTAATCAAGTGCTTTGAAATTGCACTTCCAAAGAATTATTAGAATTCTGAGTGGGGGGGAGGAATTGGGGGGGCGAGGAAGTCTCTAAGTCAGAAGGCAGTACTCAAGAGGGGAAAAGAGGTACAGAGCACAGTTCACAGTAGAGACTGGAGAAACTGTTGGCTGGGACACAGGGGAAGTATTTGCATTCAGAAGGAGGGCAGGGGAATACCCATGCAGAGCAGAATCAGAGTCTGAATGTGTTTTTCAGAGACCACCCACACAGCAAGCTGCATGGGATACTGTTCATCTTAGAAGTAAGAAGGGAAGTCTGGAACAAGACTGAGACATTACGGAGTTCTTTCAAATGAAGGAGATATATGCACTTCGGACTGAAAGCTGATGTTGCAAGCTTTGCCAAAGGTTGGCTCAGCCTTAGACACTTCCTATAATCCTGATAAAGTAATTTATATCCCAACTCAGCAAAGACTGATGAATGCGTACCTGACACCTGAATTCAGCAAGTTATATATATGTACTTAAAATTGCCTACACTCACAGAAATAACTTACAATATCAGATCTGATTGTGCTGCTTTTTATGTCCTTCCACTACAGCTGCTTTTTCAAGCCCTGGCACAACTTTATAGCCTGATTTACAACCCTAAGTACGCAGGTGCACCAGCAAGCTAGTAAATGCATGCTTCGGCGCTTGCACTCACAAATATCTATCATTGGAATAACTTGATTTCCATCTATTATCTGTTTGCAATACAGATGACTCAACTCCAGGTTAGCCAAGACCTTCCCACAACTGCAGATGAAGGGTCAGCAATATCTATTCTTGTTTTCAAGCAGGCTTCATGACTCCCAGAGACCATGTTGCTAACTGCTTAACAGTCAATTTATTTATCTATTTTAAGATGTGCAATGAGGTAAGAAAACTTCCTGATAAACAAACTTTGTGGTTTGTCCACATAGTGGTTTTTTTTTCCTGTGTTCAAGTCACTTCACTCATTTTATTCCAGTAACAAGCATTTCTCTCCATGTTGTTGCAGCCTTTCCAGCTGAGAGACGTGGTCATCTTGAGAGACCCGGCAATGTTTCAAAAAGCGTTATCTCAGCATGGTGTCTAACTTTGAGTGCACTGCCCTTTCCCATGCTACTGTGTATACTCAGGTGTAGACTAGCAGAGTGCAAATGCACAAGCTTACAATATGCCTGGATTGGGTGCCCTCTTCAACAGCAGAATTTTTGAGTTCTTTATGCATATTTTTCTGGACACTAACTTTGCATTCTGTCTTCTACAGGAGATATCATCAAGTACATTAGAGGAGCACTAGTTTCCTAACAAAGTCTGTGAATCCAGCCTAAACAGTAACTACTACACACTAGTACATAATATCACCAATAAGAGAATATCTTTTCTATGCTTTACAGTATGACCTAGATAACAAGGCTAATAGAGAAAATAATTAGATGCTCTAAAAGTATATTGCTTATCTGCTTGCTTCTCTACTTACTGCATTTTGATATCTTATAAACTAAGGAAAAGCCATCACTCTGTTACTGACAAAACACAGAGTTGACAGATAGTTGACAGATAGATCTTGGATCTATCCTAGCAGATAGGTCTCTGAAATCATCAATCCAGGGCAGCCACAAAAACCCAATAAAACATTGGGCATCATCAGGAAAGATATTGTGAACAAGACAGAGGGGCATTTTGCCACTATTGAAAGCCTTGGTGTAATCACATCTTGAATGTTTTACCTAGCTCTAGCCTGTGCATCCTAAGTTGGACATAGTGGAACTTGATACAGAGAAGAACATTAAAATGAGTGAGAGGATAGAGGCCTCCCTTACAAGGCGAAACAGTGATTTAATGGAATAAGACTGAATCTTATGAAATCTTGAGGGTAGTAGAAAAGGCAAATGCAGAACTGCTATTCACTGAACCCTGCAGCAGTAGAGCCAGGGGGAAGTCAGTGACATCAGGAAATTGTGAAACTCAGATGAAAGAAAGTACCTTACACAGCAGGTAGTGAACTAACTGGCTCAGGAGGCTGTGAACAAAAACAGTATTACTAAGTCCAAAAAAGAAATACTGGACAAGTTCATGAGCAACAGATCAAGAAAATGACACTAAAATGAATAGGCAGGAATGTAACTGTTAAAATTCCTAATATAATAATTCAAAAAACCTTTTAGTGAATTTGAGTGAGGACGAGATGATCTATTTGTTTTCTTGTTTTTCTGTAACAGTATGAAAGTTCTGTGGACACTAGTGTGGATTAAACACATCAGCATTTGTAAAACAGATACATGGCAATACGCATGTCACAGTGATGTGAGGGCAGCAGTTGCCCTATCAGTCCAACTAATCAGTCATAAGCTAGATTCTAGCAGAAGAATTAGGAAATAGGGGGCATAGCCATCATGACATCAAAACACAATCTTCATTCAAACAAAAGAAAAAAGAATTTTTTTTCTCTTAAAATGTCTGTCACCAAAAGTAGGAGGAATTACCTTGTTAACTTATTTGGGAAACTGCATGACTGTCTTTTGTGTTAATAGGCATCGGTAGGAAGAACCAACCTCCTTGTTCTGTGCTTTCTGGAAAGAAGTACTAACGCTAAAGATTCAAACACAACAAAAGTAGCAGCACCCCATAACTCCATCCTGAAGCTGTGTTCCTCCTAGATCACCAAAATCATCAGAGAAGTTCTGGAACCATAGTAGTAAAAACAAAACAAACAAACAAAAAACAAACAAACAAACAAAAAGAACCACAAAATTTTTTAAAAAGCCCACCAGCAGAAAACTACTCCCTTAGAAAGGAAAAGTCAATTTTCTGCCCTGAGGTGCGGGTGCAGAGATCACTTGAATAACAGCTTTCCAGTAATCTCAAATCTCTCATTTCTGTGGTCAGGATGATGACTGCCATTTGATCTAGCAATACATGGGTTCATGCTCCTGGCTTCAGAGCTGGCCAGTACCTGCATTACAGTGTATGGTCTTTCCTTGGAAAAAGTGCAAAAAATCACCATGCCAGACAGCTGCTTGACACCACTAGCTTCGGGGCTAAAAACAGCTTTATTGTTGCACAAGAATTCATTTCACCAATGAATGAAGAGTACCAAGAAGTGGTAAGGAACAAGCTTTGTTTTGGATACTAGGTACATAAAAACGCCACCACAGCACAGAAATAGATTCTCCTCTGCAAATTTACACAGCCAAACTGCACCTTCTCAGCCCTCTTGCCTTCCTCTCAGAGTACCATAAGATGACCTCTGAATGTGTAAAGGTTCCTTCTCCCATAGGCACAAGCTCTACCAAAAGATCCAGAATTCTCCTGGATAATTTTTTTCCCCACTCTGAATGCTATCTGCAAGCTAGCCAGCACCAAGTGCTCATACTAACAACCCTCATTCATTTTTAAGACCTATGCTACTCAATCTGATTGTAAGTTCAATGTTTTTAAAACTATAAACTCACTTTCCAACTGCCAATATGGCCTCAAGAAAGCCAAAACAGACAAGTGGACTTGCAGAGACATCAAAACATAGCTGCCGTTGCACATCTCAAGAAAAGCAGGACAGGGCACCCAGAGATGCATCCTAAATGATGCCTGGAACAGGGTTCAGCAGCACAGGCCCACCTCATATTGGGTCACCCTTGGAAGGACAAACATATTGCAAGGCTTTTCAACTTGCAAATAAATGCTTTGATATTTCAAGCATTAACCACCAGCTGGAGTACTAACAGCCTCATCTGGCCTCCCACTTCTAGGGGGAAAACCATCAGGCTCTTCCAGCACAAGGCAGTACCAAATACACACTTTTGAGACAGGACTAGTCAAGCATTGCACGCATGCAGCTGTGCTGTTCACCCAAGCCAGCTCACTCAGGGCTCTTGAATTTGCCGTGTTTACATACCCCAAGTCTTTGTGATTTTATATGACTTCCAGTTAAACATTTTTTATCTGCTTTTCTTGTATCAAAATACTCATTACACTGTTTTATGACAGCCTAGTGATTGAAGAACTGCTTCTTGGATTAGGAAATTTGGATTAGGAAAAAGGGGAATGATGCACGCTAGTTTAAATAATCCATCTTTGGTTAATTCTGACAGCTACTCACCCATGCCCTCTTCTAGGTCTGTTTTTTCTACAATAATCATGGATTACTGCTGATACAGTATTATCTGTATCATTTTAGATTATTCTTTTGGTACATCAAATTACTTTATATTCTCTCATTTTAGTTATACATATACAGTACAATGTACAGATTTGGAGATAAGAAGGCATGAGGCCTTGGGCTGATTTATTACATAGGAAAGAATAAACACTGATTTATTTAGTAGCTAAACAAGAACACTGAAGTGAAGTAGCATAGTAAAAATCTGTGCCCAAATGTGACTGGTCTTTGGATACATGTATAAACACTTTCTTGAATCTTCCATATTTTTCACCTGCAGGATCTCAGGCCTCACAAGGCCCTGACGTGTGATCAAAGAACAGTGAAGAGAGACAGAAAGCAAAAATATCCGTGCTTTCCAGAGAGTGTAGTGGGATGTTGTGTGTACTGTGGATTGAATAGCCTCTGTAGTTACAACTTCCGTCATGGAAATTTTATATCTTTGCATGCCGTGACAGCAGAATAATCTTGACCATCACAGTGAACTTTGGAATATCCTGTATTCTGAATGTCGTTCCATGCACATAGCTAAAGAAAAACACCTCCCACAATCAAGCCTATCATGCTCTCTGGAAAAACAACTGGAATGCACCAAAAAGATTAAATATATATATTATATATATTTATATATATTTATATATATTTATATATATTATATATATATATTTATATATTTATATATATATAAAAATAAGGATAAAAGGAAAATATTAGTAATACTGAAAATGTACATATTCATATACTCCACCCCAATCCCATGTAGGGTCAGCCAGAAAACAGGCTGTAGAGCAGATGGTGATTTAACAAGTAAAGAAACCAAAATTGGTTTACAGGTATGCATGGCAGGGAACAAAGATGTGAGGACCTGCTTGTCATGTTGCTATTGCCTAGTTAAAAACTAGTAGTTATTACTCTCATTAGGGTTGCTCAGTGAAGCCAGTTAAATGCTGTTTTCTGACCTTCCTGACAGTACTTTGTTCTGACTCCATGTCAGATCTAGAAAGCCACTGATGTATCATTTAGAAGAGTCTCACCTCCTTCGGATACTACACATGAAGCAGAAGTCAAACCCTCAGAGACGGCCACAGTATAGAGGAATATCTACTCTTCCACTAAGACTGAATACCTCTCTCTCACCTGTTATTACAGAAACAAGAGAGCTCAAGGTGACAATCCCCATGATCACTAAAGTTAACTTGTGAACTGAAATCCTAACACCAGCTGACTCTAGAGAAAACAGTGACCAAGGACCACACAGACTCACCCTCTGCAGCGAGAAGGGGAATTTCATCCTGGATCCACAGATTTCCTTATTTAGCAATAATACCTCAAAGTGCCTTAACATCCAGAAGCAGGCAATGATTTTATTTCCATAATAGCATAGCTTTTGGAAGTGATTGTTAATTAAAACAAGGGAAGATGAAAGTAAGCAGCTGGAATGGTACGACATGACTGACAACATTCACAGGCATCCTTAGCAGTGGAACAAAATGCAGTGACAGGAAAGTGCATGGCTCCATCCTTTGCCCAAGGCACTCCTGGCCTCTGAACAGGCAGTGTGCACATATTTTCAGGCTTTTACAGCTTTTTTTCCTATAATATCATAGACAGAGGGATGACTTCAGCTAGGTCAATCTCTGTCTTAATTTTCTGAAGGTAGTTCCACCCATAAAACCAGATTAACTCAAGGATTACAGTCCAGCCCAGCCTACCAAAGGCAGGACAGAAATGAAGCAGCAGTAATCTGAGGTGAGAAATACTCAGTTTTTTTTTTTACTTCATTAAAGATATATTCCTATAAAGCTTTTACAAAGACTGCATCAACAATAATCCACTTGGGGGGTTTAGAAAGAGTTAATTAGTATTCTGAACCAAAGAGTAGATGACAATGTGACAGAATGAGTCTTACTGTATCTTATTTTCATTATCTAAATGGAGACTACAGATACTCATCAGACTTCCACCCAGCTGAAGAAGCAAGAGAGCAGCTCTGTGACATGCTTAGGCATGAAGAGTAGCAGAGATCACTCTGATTCAGCTAACTGCATATACAGCTATGAAGTACAGCTTTTAAGTCAAAGGGTGACAATATTATTAATTTATTTTCAAATCATCTTAAGCACATACTGCAACAAATGTGATTGGCCAGTGAATAGAGCAGAGCTGAAAAAAAAAAATATTACCAAAAAGCCAGCTAGCTATCAAGGTTTCACAGCTGCCCTCTATCAATTACTAATGGACCTTTTCTTCTTGAATTTCACCATTCATTACAATTCAAGAAAAAAAAAAAAAACTCAAGTCAATTTAGAGTATCACCTTGAATCTGCCCCTCTGCTTTAGATGATGAAGCAAATTCTCAGAGGCAAGTTACATGACTACACTCCACCTCCCCATTTCAGGAGCACTTCCTACACCTTGTTATTATATAAAAGACCTAGGCAGAGACAAAGCAAAGTTTCCCATACAGCAACATGGGAAACTATAAAGCTGATCAGATACAAAAAGGTGTCATGTGCAAAAGGTGGGCATACTAAAAAAGCCATTAAGTCTTAATAGTATTAGTTTTAACAAAAGACCATAAAACATTTTTGATACAGCAGTTTAACTTTAAAAATTAATCTGAAATGTTCCAGCAAAGCCTAAAACATACTGACAGCACGATACATTTCAGTAAGCTAATTCTAGATGCTTTGCATTTTGATAAAACTTCTCCTGGGAGGATATCCAAGTAGTTAAAATTTTTTTAAAACCCCAATTAATTAAGGCTCTTGAATGCGGAAGGTCTATATGAAGTTTATATTCTGGCTCATAAGAAGTGAAATGTTTATCCAAGGACAAACACTAACAAATAATGATAATCCCTTGATTTCCTGGTTTACAACTCAGCTAAACAGTTTCATTATTTCACCCAAGATAAACAGCTACAATATGAACTGCATGTTCCAGCTGCTCTATACAAACTATAAACTTATTCAGCAGAGTGCAAGCTGTTCCTGAAACTTTCAATATGAGACCAGGGATAACAGAATGACTCCCACTCATGACGTGCTCATGAGCATAAGAATTTGCAGGGCTTGGGGAGAGCATCAATGAAGAATTCAAGGCAACAAGTGCTCAGGCACTCCGTGCTTCTGCAACATGCAACTATTAGTCAGCAGTGTGACCTGCCAACTAACAACATGGAAAGGTGTACATACAGTCCTGCACTGCTGGTGCAGAGGTCAAAAGAGCTGTTACTTTCCAACATTTCTTCTACTAAGTACATTTCTTGAAAAATACCCAAAGCAACAGAATATTCACAATGGCTATAAGGAAGGACAAAACTCCCATTCATTAAATTTGATGATCTGTTGCACAGGCATGTTTTCACAGCAAAGGTTGGAAAATTCCAGTGTAAGCAACAAGACTTCTTAACATCCAGAGCAGCTGTACTTTAAAAATATAAATATATTGCACCTCTATATCAGTTTGCTAAAGGTCTATTATTACTTTAAAAATAGTATATTGTAGTGTTCTAAAGACACACACAAGATAAAATTCAGTGAGGCCATTACTGTTCCTGTTGAAAGATCTAGGGCCATTACTGAATTAAACTTAACAGCTTATTTTGCACAAAAAAACCCAAAAAACCCCAACTAAGACACAAAAGGATCTTATTCAAGACTACAATCCTTGCCAACAGAAGAATCAGGATAATCCTTGCCCAGTCATTTGACCATTGCCTCTCTTTCTGAAAGTTCTTCAACAGCATCACTACTTCTCTGTATATTATAGAAAAGTCCCATTATACTGCTTTTAGAAATCCATAGGTATCACAATAAATTAAAAAGCTATCAGTAGTGCAAATGTCATACTACTCTAGTATTTTAGCATAAATAGTGAAAACCCTATCGAACAAACTGTCTTATTTTTAACTTGTTAACTACGTACATCAAATGCACAGACAAACAAACAAACAGAAAATACCTGGTGAGCTCTTCTTTAATCTTCAGGGGTTCGTGTGGGTAGAATTTCACTCTAAAGCACATGGTATATGGTGGATGAGCTGAAACATTATAAAGAAAAAACATGAGAACAGCAGCAAATGACTACTGCCTCAGCCACTCTGAGTGTCTTACAAAGCAGCCTGTGTGATGGTTACCTCTGAAGCATCAGGCAGAGTTTCAAACAGAATTAATAAATATTATATATACATATGAAAAGAATATAACATATGACAAAGGAGCCCAAAGCATCCACAAAATACAGGTAACCTATGTAAATCAATTTATAAATGGTTTTGCACCACATAAGACTTATTGCTTGATCCAAGAAGTACAAAACGCATTTGGGCTGATTTGGGGTTTTTTTTTGCATCTTGTCACAATGAGATACAAAAGTGTTATGTATATTTGTTATTCCTGATAATGATAGTGCCTGGACTACTAAATGTAAGAATCTGTTAATTAAATGTGGTTAGTGAAGCTAGAGACAATGGCACTGTTTCTGTTTCCAGTATTTAGTAAGACTCCATTACCTACTCCTGAACTAAGGTATCAATACTAGGCCTTAGGCACAATACTTTCACTTCCTAAAAAAATAAAATAAAAAAAAAAAAAAAAAAGAAGAAAGAAATTCACAGTAACAGGAATTATTTCTGCAATCCAAACACCAAACTTGCGTCTCCCAGTTTTACATGAACACAGCTTTATATCCCACTGTTGTATCTTTGATAGCATTCACAACATTATCTAATGCTAGGCCAGTGATCTTCCACTGTGATTACAGAAGGGACAGAAAGCAAATCAAAGGCTATTATTCCAATCAAAGAGGCATCTTGCAATAAACCCATTAGGATAAAAGACGTGAAAACCAAATAGAAGGTTTAAAATACCACATCAGGCACAACATACAGGTAGGCAGAGACCTCAGAGCTATCTGTAGCCAGACAATGCTCGTGTTCCAGTTCAAAATGAGAAAGAAAATACCACATCTTCAAAAGGTAAATGGTGTAGGGAAAGAAACCCACCCATATTACACAGGCTATGGCAACTGTGTTGGTAATACCAAGAGCACAGGGACAGGGCAAGCACCACAGCAGACCTGCTGTCCAAGTAGCAAGAGCCCCGGCACAGAACGCCATGCAAGGGTCTCCTTTACCCAAATGTTTACCAGCACAGCCATTTTTAGATGGATAGAAACAGAGGAAAAACTGACAAAATGGGAGCATGTGATCACTGTGCTTATTTGGGAGTGTCCTACAGACCTGAGGGCAAAATTATAATCCTTTTATTAAAATACTTAACTACAAAACTAAATTTATGCATAAATTTACATGTCCTGGTTTTGCTAAGATAGAGTTAATTTTCTTTTTAGTGTTTCGGTTCAGACTTATTGTGAGAAGAACACTGATAACAGTGCTGGTGTTGTGAGTTGCTGCTGGAGCTCAAGGCCACCGTGTTTGGCTGCTTCACAGCTGCATTAGGATTGGGGGGGAGAAGCGCAGTGAATAGCAAAGCCCAGAACTGGCATTTGGATGTGCCAGTGAGATATTCCAGATCATATCATGTCATGCCAGTGTATGAACCAGGGCTGACCGGAAGACAGAGCACTTCTTTTCTGGGGGTACTTCTCTCGGGGGTTGCTCAGGCTCACTCTTCCAGGGTTTTGGTTTTGGGACTGTCTCTACTCCAGGTTCGTTAGCTGGCACAGGCCGGGCATCAGTCAGTGGGCGGTGAGCACTGTGTATCACTCATTTATATAATTCTGTTATCACTGTTATTATCATTATATTTTCATTTTAATTAGTAAATAGTTTTTATCTCAACCCGTGAGTCTCCTTGCCCTTCTTTCCAATTCTCTCCCCTACTCCTTGGGCGAGGCAGCAGGGAGAGTGAGAGAGCAGGCTGTGTTTGGCTGCAAGCTGCAAGCAAAAAGGGTGAATCCACCCAAACCACCACATTACACTAGTACTTAACAGTTTTATACTCCTACTTTTAACAAGTTGGCGTTTGGGCTTTTGTGCTTTTGTTTTGGTTTGGTTTTTTAAAGGAAAGCATTCATGCAACTTTAATTCATAGTAAAGTGCAGATCTATAATATTCCAGTTAGTTTTAAAAGACTTAATGTATGTGTATGGGGTTTGTGTGGCAAGGTTTTGGTAGTGGGGGGGGGATGTGGGGCATAGGGGTGGCTTCTGTGAGAGAAGCTGCCAGAAGCTTCCCCCACATCTGACCCGACAGCCAATGCCAGCCGGCTACAAGATGGACCCACCACTGGCCAAGGCCGAGCTCATCAGTAACGCCTCTGTGATAACATAATTAAGGAAAAAAAAAAGGGGATGAGAGGAAAAAAAAGCTGCACACTTTGCAGCTGGAGAGGGGACTGAGAAAATGTGAGAGAAACAACTCTGCAGACACCAAGGTCAGTGAAGAAGGAGGGGGAGGAGGTGCTCCAGGCGCTGGAGCAGAGGTTCCCCTGCAACTTGTAGTGCAGACCATGGTGAGGCAGGCTGTCCCCCTGCAGCCCATGGAGGTCTATGGTGGAGCAGATGACCACCTGTAGCCCGTGGAGGACCCCACGCCAGAGCAGGTGGATGTCTGAAGGAGACTGAGACCCCATGGGAAGCCCGTGCTGGAGCAGGCTCCTGGCAGGACCTGTGGCCCTGTGAAGAGAGGAGACCACTATGGAGCAGGTTTCCTGGCAGGACTTGTGACCCCATGGGGGACCTGAGCTGGAGCAGTCCCTTCCTGAAGGACTGCACACCATGGAATGGACCCATGCTAAAGCAGCTTGTGAAGAACTGTCAGTCATGGGAAGGACTCACGCTGGAGAAGTTGGTGGAGGACTGTCTCCCATGAGAGGGACCCCACGCTGGTGCGGGGGAAGGAGTCCTCCCTCTGAGGAAGAAGGAGCAGCAGAAACAACATGTGATGAACTGACCCCAACCCTCATTCCCTGTCCCCCTGTGCCACTAGGGGAGGCGGCGGAAATCTGAAGAGAAGTTAAGTCTGGGAGGAAGGGAGGGGTGGGGGGAGGTGTTTTAAGATTTGGTTTTACTTCTCACTATCCTCTAGTCTGATTGGTAATAAATTAAATTTGTTTTTTTCCCCCAAGTCGAGTCTGTTTTGCCCGTGCCAGTAACTGGTGAGTGATCTCTCTCCGTCCTTATCTCCACCCAGGAGCCTTTCGTTATATTTTTCTCCCCCTGCCCAGTTGTGGAGGGGGAGTGATAGAGTGGGCTTTGGTGGGCAGCTGGCATCCAGCCAGGGCCAACCCACCACAGTATGCTCAATGCGCACAGTCAATCCAACGTTCCTAAATCTTGAAGAGATAGTGCTTTTACAGGAGGAAAAGAAGGAAAGGTAGAAGAAAAGGCCAAAGAAAACTACAGAGAAAATGGAGGAAGGGTGAAACAGTGAATTACATTTTAGTTATTGTAAACTGTAATAGTAATCACTAAGCTACCAGAACATTTTGCTGTACCATCTCCTCAAGCTCACTAGCTCACTGGCTTCTATAAACTGCATGTGGAAATTAGTTCAATAATTATGAAATTCTTGAAGCTACTTTGATTGTAGTGTTTACCTGTAGGCTGCAGTTTTCCAGAAAGACATCTCTGGATATCACATAGTTTCATGTGATGTACAAAAGCAGCTGAAAATAAAAATGCATTGCATCTTTCTTTATGGTTTGTATCATTTGGAGGGTTCAATTGCTTTTGAAGATGAAGGAATATTTACCCCTTTCAAGACCTCATGTTGTACTTTTTTTAATTACAGTCATCCTCAACAAAAACTGCTGATTTAACATCAGGGGAGGGGAGGGGAGGGGAGGGGAGGGGAGGGGAGGGGAGGGGAGGGGAGAGGAAGAGGAGAGGAAGAGGAGAGGAAGAGGAGAGGAAAAGGAGAGGAAAAGGAGAGGAAAAGGAGAGGAAGAGGAGAGGAAGAGGAGAGGAAGAGGAGAGGAAGAGGAGAGGAAGAGGAGAGGAAGAGGAAGAGGGAGAGGAGAGGGAGAGGAGAGGGAGAGGAGAGGGAGAGGAGAGGGAGAGGAGAGGGAGGCGGGGTTTTTTGGTAGTGGGGGGAGGGCCACCTTGTGAGAGTGAAAAGCTTCCCTGGCTCCAAGGTGAAGACCCCCCAAGCCCAGGCTGGGCCAATGAGCACTAGAGAAATGCTTCTGAGAATCCATATTGGTGAGGGGAAGGACTGTTCTGAAAGGAATTTGTGGTATCTGGAGGTGAGGCCATTGACCTCAACAAAAGAAAACCATCAGCTTAAACAAAGGACAGACAGAGAGAGCTTCTTGCCAGAGGAAAAGACAGAGACCCACACCCAGTTCTACTATATGGAGTAGGAAAAGACAAAGTCACCTGCAGCACATGGAGAGTCACCAGAGGAGCAGAGACCCACGTGTAGGCCATGGAGGACTCCACGCTGGAGCAGAGAAGCTGAGCCTGAGGGCAAGTGTGACTGGAATTGGGATCCCAAGAGTCACTCGCTACCAGAGCAGGGGTGGACCCCCAGAGTGGAGGGTGAGTCTGCAGCCCGTGGATGTCCCCATGCTGCAGCCAGGAGCTGAGCCCAAAGAGATCAGTGACTCCATGGGAAGCTTGCTCTGGAACATCTTGTTCCTGGACTTCCATTTCAGGAAGAGGGGCAGAGGTGAACTGACTGAACCCCTATTCCCTGTCCCCTGTGCCGCTGGGGGAAGGTAGAGAAATGGGAAGCGAAGTGATTCGAGCCCGGGAAGAAGGGAGGAGGGGGGGAAAGGTGTTGTAAGATGTGGTTGTTATGTCTAGCTAGATGAATAGCAACAAATTAAATTGACTGTTCTTCTCCAAGTTGAGCCGGTTTGCCCGTGACCATCACTGGTGAGTGAGCTGTCCCTGTCCTTCATTCCTAATCCCGTGCCCCTTTGTTGTATCTCCCATCCCATCTCACTGGGTGGGGGGAGGGAGTGCAGGACCACATGGTCCCTCTGTGGGTCAAACCACCGCAACAACCCATCTCTGCACCTGGTCCTTTTTTTCCCTTGATTAATTCCATCTCCTTTCACATTTTGTGACAGCATTAGAGATTAAGGAAATTATCTTACCAAATTCCAGTGTCCTGATATAGGAGAACATCCTTTTTGCATTACTCTCTCAGATCATCTGAGATGCAAGGCAGCAGGAAAAAACATACAAATTTTGAACTCCTGCACATTAGAGCAACAGAACTGATTCTGTTCCAGTATCATCAAGAACAAAACCCATATTGTTAGATATTTCCTACAAAGCAGGTTACAGGATAGATGCATACTTATTATACAGAATAACCTTTAAAATTAATGAAAAGAGGGAGGGAAAGTTTGCTGTGGTGGTTTCACCCACAGGTAAGACCACATGTTCTTGCACTCACTCCCCCCACCTGGTGAGATGGAAGAGAAACACAACAAAGGGGTCATGGATCGAAATGAGGGTTCACTCACCAGTGATGGTCACGGGCAAAACGGATGCAACACGGGGAAGAAAAATCAATTTAATTTGTTAACAATCATCCACGTAGGACAGCGAGACATAACAACCACATCTTACAACACCTTCCTCCCACCCCTCCCTTCTTCCCAGGCTCAAATCACTTTGCTTCCCATTTCTCTACCTTCCCCCCACAGCGGCACCAGGGACATGGAATGGGGGTTGCAGTCAGTTCGTCTCTGCTATTCTTTCTGGCATGAGGGCCCTCCAACAGGCTACAAGAGTCCAGGAACAAAGTGTTCCAACGTGAGGTTCCCACGGAGTCACTGACCTCTTTGGGCACAGCTCCTGGCTCCAGCATGGGGACATCCATAAGTTGCAGACAAATCTCAGGTCCAGCATGCCTCCTCATCCTCTCGGCTATGGGGGTCTCCTTGCTCATCAAACAAGCACTCAAAGTCACAACTGCCCTCAGGCACAGCTTTCTGTTCCAGCATGGAGTCCTCCATAGTCTACATGTAGGCATCTGCTCCCCTGTTGAACTTCCACAGGCTGCAGGGGACTTCATTTACCTTCTCCTACTCCATTTGCATTGAACTGGGTGTCAGAGGTTCTCTGTCCTCCCCCCTCCTCCTCCTTCCTCCTGGAAACTAAGCTCTCTCTTTGTTTAGGCCAATAGTCCTCTTTTGTTCAGGTCAATGGCCTTTCCTCCTCCTCCTTTTCAAAACCAGTTCTTCCCTCATAAATATTGAATTGAAGGGGAGAGCACATTTTTCTGTTGTTAATTGGCTTAGCCTGGGCCAGACACAGGTACACCTTGGAGTAAGAGGAGCTTCACGAAGCTTCTCACAGGGGCCATCCATGTAGCCCCTTCCCCCACTACCAAAAAAGGCCCTACCCACACACAAACCCTAAACATTTACTTAAACATCAGTGCTGATATGACCCGTAGAATTTACACCAAAACATTCCTAGACAGAAAATAAATAAAAATTTTTAAGATGGCCAAATGGTGAGGAACTATACTGTCAGCATCTGGGAGAGAATAACAGTGTACTTAAAAATATGCAAAAGAGCGGAAGATTGGTTTTAGGAGGTCTTTATCTAGAACCACAAAGATGCAGCTACCTTAGGCAACCTTCCAGAGAGTTTTTCAACACACTATTGGAAGCACAATTCTGGCAGCTACTGATCACTGGCCACCAACTGGTTTCAACCAGTACAAACACAACACGACTGGCAGTGGTTTGGGACATTTCTCAGACACTAATATTTCCCCCCTCAGGGAAAATTAGTGGCAAAAATGCCTGAGGCACAGACCTACACTTTACACATTATGTTATAACACAAACATTTCAATGAAGAGGGAAAATGCAAAGGTAGTTGCTGAGACAAAAAAGATGCCATGCCTTCATTCTTCTTGTGTTGCACCAGCCCACATTTAAATATGGTTTCATATGTGATAAGACAAAATATAAAATACTTTGGAAGATTCCTTCTGTCATATACTAGTATTACTAAATATAAACTCAAAGCAATCCTTGTCAAAGGTAAAAAAGTTTAAATGGTAGTGCATCACACAAGAACCTATGCAGACTTCAGAGCTTCAAACATGTAACACTCTATCCCACTGACAGAAATGGACAGCTGCCAAATTGTGATTTCTTTACAACTTGACTATATAGAGGGATTATGCCTGAATGATTCATAAACTTCTGAGACCCACGAAATCTAGTACCTACTGAAATTTATATTAGAACACTACTCCCAGTCATTTATTTTCTGCTCTGAATATTTGTCAATACTGACCTGCATGAATAAATAAAATAAAAAACTTGTTACTGTACTGGTGCAAAATAAAGTTCTCCACAAATGACAGCTGAGATCAAGCATGCAGTATTTTTCAAATTTTGCTGCAGGTATGCAAGTGCTCCATAATCCTATGTAATTCAAGCATTCAGCTGAATTTAGAACATTTTGAATCATTAGTATTGATACAACCTACTCTTGCATCAGAGGAAATGAAAGTCCATTCTTACTAAAGACATCATTTCACTGTTTTCTGAATTCCTTAATGTTAAAGAAAGAAAAGGAAGCCTACATCTAATGCAGCCACTGTGAATAGCTTTCTGACACAATTTTTCCCAGAAGTTATATACACAATGTATGTTGCACCGACCAGTCACTTCATTGCTTCAGTTTTCACACTTTCCACCTGCTACTGATTTCAGCCCTCACTTGTGTCACCTGAGACTACAATGCTTTTCAAATGAATAACAGTAATTTCTTCTTTTGAGTTTAAAATTTTTCATAGTAAATTGAATATTTTTGCATAAAATGCAAATTAACCTTGCATGCTTTTAGAAATGGTTTTGTGTTCTACTTTAATATAGCATGTTTTTTAGAAAAATAAATCAAAAGGTTTCTGATGTGAAATGTTTACAAAAACATCCTTGAAATCAGTGGGAGCAAAAGATACTTTTATGTATAGTCTATATGGATTCTGCACATGCATATAAAATATATATTTATATATATATATACATATATTTGGGCTGTTTCTCTAAATGGTTATTGTAGCAACTAAAGTCCTTCATCTGTGACAAAAAAAAAAAAAGTTAAGTTACACTAGTATTACACTGAAGTTGCTTATGAAATGCCAATCACATAGTTAATTCTACTTCTGTGTCCTAAATCTAAGGCTGGTAAGAAACCACTTTTCTTAGCATTTCATTTTCTTTTGCTGTTGTTGTTGAGAACTTTTAATGATGACAAGTAGCCTCATATTTGCTGCATTTAATTTTGGTTTTTTTCCACATATTCATTTTTCAGTCTTCCAAGTTTTGATTAAGATTCTACCTCAAATGCCACAAAAGTCCTCTGATAAGACCATTACATCACTACATCTATGAAATTTATGGAGCACCATAGATCACATCTAGGCAACATCTATATAAAGATAATAGTTGTTTTGAATAAATCAAAACACTCTCAGTGCATCTGTTGGCAGAGTTCCTGAATATGTTTGCTATGCAAAGTGCAACAAGAAGCATAAGCCCTTACGCTTCGTTGGGTGAAAGCAGTGATAATAAACACAGATTAGAGGATATTTTCTACTTTTGATAACACACTGGAAGGAAGAATGAGATAGACAAAGATAATTTGTAATTGTTACACTCCCTCTTTTCTTCTTTCACTAGCACTGCGGAGAAGCACAACAGTTATAGCTTTACATTCTTCAAGTCACTTTTTACTGGATAACACTCCAGCTACCTGAACACTAGATATAAACAGTTCGCACTGAACATGGTCAGTATATATGTGCATGCTTATATAGACATGTATCCACATGTTGCAATAGATACTATTGCTGCATTAATGGAAGAAATTCTTGAAGCATTCCATGTAGTCCAGCCAACACCCAGGATTAGCTGTTTCTACATAATAGACAATGTCTTAAGCCTCAACACATTTTAAAACAAATACATTATCTCCCACATGAAAGACACCTTGTACTTATGCTTAAAACAGAAAATAACTGCAAACAAAGGGTATGTGAGTAAAATTTTCCTTCATTTCATAAACTAAGTAGGTAGATAGACAACAGCTTTTATTAAACGTGACACAACTCACAATGACCTAAATCAAGTCTCCACAACTGCCACTCTCTTCCACTGCTGGATATAAACTTCTGAGTGTCAAAGTAGTTCTGTATCCTGAAGAAGTCCTCACAATTGGCCCATTAATGGAAAGGATGAGCCAGACCTTAACATTCCAAAAACATAATCAAAATAATACATTCTTATTTTGAGGAGTCTTTTTAAAATAACAATCACAGCTTTCCACTTGCCTGTGGCAGAAGTTCACCACTTAACCCACAGCACTTGAGTTTGCTGGGCTGTAACAGTGATCTCAAACCAATGCTCTGCATTGTCAGGAGCAGGGGCAGCAGAAAGGAAGCAAACCAGAACGACCCAGAAACAGATTGCCACACTCCATGTTTTAAGTGACATCTCGCAGTGGCTGATGGTGTCTGACTGAGAATGAAAGCCAGAACATACAGGTCTTCCCACCAGATCTGCCACCCCACACGCATCAGCTGGCCTCTGGTTCCAGCCTTGAGTAGTAAGGGAAAGCTCTTGATGCGTGGAGCACTGTGAGACAGTGAAAGGAGGGTAGCATGGAGTTTTAATGAGTCCAGATAGGACATAAAGGGTCTATTTGTACCAGGAAGCAAATGACGCATTTTCCAAATCACTGCATGGAAGCATAGGAAAACCTTTGGGCATTTCAAAAGTGGTTTAAAACCATGAGCTCTCAACACTTACATTTCATTTGCTTGAAGACAGACTTGTTGGGCTCAAGCCAGTGCTGGAAAGACAAAGGAGAGAGCAGAGGTTAATATGGGTAACAGCAGACAACAACATGCTTGTCAATGTATGTGCTACCAAAAATAGGAAGTAAGAATTTTGCTTCACTGAGACATACATAAACTGGAAAAAGCACCTCCATACTGTAATAATACTAGAATTGCACTGCATAAGCACACTTGATGTTACCACTGCTTATAAGATATAGTTGAGACAAAAATAAGACAAATATTTCAAAGACAAATTTAAAGGAGACAGGCTCTAGTGATTAGTTTCCAGAAGACATTTCAGTCTTACATTCTCAGCCATGTTTTTGCAGAAGAATGATCATATTGGACAGTGAGACAGACTATTCAGAAACGTTAACATCACCTGTTCATTAATGCTGTTTTCTACAGTTTCTATAACTAAAGCATGTGTGAATACTGTATTCTCAGTCAGTACCCTCAGAACACAATCTATTGTTCTTTCCTGGTAAGAACTAAAAATCTGAAGGGAGAAAGAGTGTACTTTGCCATGAAATGTTTATGCTATGACAGTCAGTACACAACAGAGAGCTATGGATACCTACCAGTTGGTGTATAACGTTCCAGGGAAAGACTGCAAGGGCAGAGGAAAACTTTTTTTTTTTAATTCTCCTGGAAAACAAACTCACATGCTTCTGCGACGAACAGCTCGGCTCACATTTTAGTTAAGAGCCTTTGCACATCCCCTGCTAACATTAGCTGAACTGTTCAGGAGGATATTTTGATTGACAAAAGAACATGCATTTGTACTAGGATTTTTCCTGTAAGCAAAAAATCTCCATACTAAAAATTAGATTTGTGCTGCAGAAGCACCTGATCCAAAAGCATAGTATTCAGCTTTAATAAGCATAATCAACACTGGAAAACCTTGCACTAAGCGGTTTAATTTTTAACCTTTTTCAGTCTAGATCTAAAACACTACAATCTACTGCAAAAAGACAACACAGCATCTTTTAAACTGTATGTAATGCTTAAAATATCCTACATCAGCTACTGCTTTTCCTCACAACTTATAGTAATTCTACTATAGAGAAAGGCCAGGGGAAGATATTTTGTAGGAATTGTTAATAGGTGACAGAAAATTATTGTTTTAAAATTCATAACATCTCAAGAATTCAGTCAAAATCATGGGTAACTGTAAATTAGTTTTCTGGAACAGAATAACTGACAAAATAAATACCTTGGAAATAACATTTTAAAATATCTGCAGCTTATACACTATGGCTGCTCAGAAACTCCTGCCTATAGTTTACAGCAGTATTGGAGATAAGCATTACTATGTATTTCTGTTTGAAGCTCACTTATCACTGAGAGACTGATATGGAACCCTGGCACTCAAAACCCCAACTACCTCAAACTTCAAACAACAACAAATAATCCCACACCATTCCTTTACCTCTTCCCTCTCCCCAGTATCTCTCTTTTTTGAGGAAAAGAAGAAACAGAATTGAGAAAGCAGTGACCGTTTAACCAACTTACCAGAAATATATAGCTTATTTCATTATTTTTTAGATCACATAGATACATTATTTATACATTTTTCTTTGAATAATGTGGGTTGTTCATAAAAACATAAGACAATTTAAGACATTTGATACAGTCTTCAGTACTTTATAGATACATAATCCAGGAAAAACTCACAGATAGGAAAACACTCGAGACACACAGATATGTAAGTTTACTTTCTTTAACCTCTTCACATGCCCACTCCACCTCCACCAGGATCTAGCTGAAGTTTCAGGCAGCAAAGAGGAACTTGGACATTGAGCCATGCTGTACTGTTCCCAGGAAACTGAGAGGTATTTCACTATTTTTGTCTAGCAGGGGCACAACACAATTTGTTTGATATTTCTTTCTGAAGGGCCAGGCTGAAATATCAGCACAGACCAGGTCAGCATTTACAGTTGACTGAAAAAGTCAATTACATATTCTAACAAAAAGTCAGAGGTAAAAAAAGCCAATTTGCAAACACAAAACCCTCATAATTCACCATATGCATAATGAAAAATGGGAAACATGGATTAAACTCTTCATGCATCAAACCTCCAGGAACACAGATTTAGCTGTCATGTCCAAGAGCAAACATGTTTCACTAAGACCTGACCTTCATGGGTTAAAAAATGATTGAAAATACACTGAGCAATTAAGCAGTCTCGACTTTCACTTGGAGGTGAAGGAACTGACAAGCAGTTTTTAGAAGCTCAGATTTCTGTGGTGACCTTCAGTTGGCAGAAGATTGAAAACATGTAGGCAACTCAGCTGAATCTTCCAGAAAACTGAGCATATGTTTTATAATTTGTAGGGATTTTCAGTGACACAGCAATTAGGTGCTTAATGCTCTCTGATTATCAGGGGAAGATAAACACCTAGGCTTTGCTAGTACTTCTGAACACAGTCACCCCTATATTTGTTTGCATATTTCAATTTGAGTTTTGGGAAAGATTATCCCTTGAGAACTTATCTTCCATCCTTTCAGCATTGACTATTAATAATTAATAAATGTGCCTCATCTCTACTATAGAGTATTCTTGCTATATTTATTTCAAGATTAATTAGCTATTATAGCTAGGACAGATTAAGGTTCCTATAAATTCATCAAAGGATTTCTGCAGGAATTTTCAATTGAAGAACATCTGGCTTTGCAACATGCTTTTTCCATGAATCAGTCTTTTTTTTTTTAACAAATTTGCTGAAAAAGAAAAAAAATTCTCAGATGAGAGGAAAATACAACATTTTGATTTAGCTTGTCAGGACAAATTTTAAAACCATTTTAAATCTTCAACTACAAAATATTTTAATTACTACTGTATGCCACACTGCCTTGTGGGAACAGATCATAAGTGTTTGCAATTCTTTCTTGTAAGACAAATAAAACAGACAAAATAAATCAGACATAAACTTGGAACCAGAGACAAGAATCTTTAATTTCTCTCCTTGTAGTAAAATGTGCAAACTAAGAGGAGAAAAAAAAAAAAAAAATCTTGTTTTACGTTTGCCTCGTATATTCCGTACTGTTGTCCATAAATGTTGCTTTAATTGGATGATGGCCTACACCCTCAAACTATTTTGGCTTTATATGTCATAGTATTTAACAATCATCAGAAATCATTCCTGCAGAGGCAGAGTCTCTAATTTCCTTGATGGCATGTTAGCAATATGGTTGATGCCCAATGAAGAAGGAAAGACTTTGATCCTAATCCAGCTAACATCTATTACAAAGGATCCTATGAGGACATACATGTTCACCTCTGCCAATTTCTAAACTCTTCTGCAGAAGTTTGGGTAGCAGCTGGGTTATCTAGATGGTCAGGCAGACATCTCCACAGAAGAAGAAAGATACTTAGAGATCTTGAAGGTCAGTCATGGGATAGCTGCTGAGTCTTGGTGCTTCAAGTGCCAGTGGTAAGTAAGCAAAATATTATGGACACCACTTTTAGTCCTGGGATCCTAAAATATGCTGAGAATTGCCTTCTGACTAAGGTTTCATTGCAACTGCATGCTGTGTTTCAGACAAGTGCAATTTTTTACTTTGTAAACACAGCCCTCGCCCCTGATCAGCTTTTAAGTGGCACTGAGTAGTCATTAGCGAGGCCAGGTGTGTTCTTTCATACCCACAAATGCTGAGCAGCTGATGCACTACCAGCTTCCACAGCAAAAGCTCAGGATGAGCAAGGACACCACGCAAGGGTAAAAGCACCATTCTAGAAAATCAGTTTAACTCCACAAACACTGATGTGCTTTTAGTAAAGACATTTCAGCCAACAGCCTGTTTCAAGTAAAGTCATTCACTGAGAAGCTCAGACAGGAGTGAGCTTGGTCTCAGTATAGCCCAGGGTTACGAATAAGAAGCAGGGAGGAAAGAGGATGCAATGCCCCATATCTATTCTTATAGCCCTTTTAAGGGGTCAAGTGTCATTAAAATCCCCACACTGTTCTTCCTCCGCATTGCAATAGCCACTCTACAGTGCAAAGATGTGTGATCCAGCATCCTCTTCCTGTGGACTCCTGCATAAGACTGGCATAAACCAAAGCCCACCTCCTAAAAAACTGCCAGGCCAAAAGCGGGTGCTTGTGACCTGACTAACCAGAAGACCAATTAATTCAGTAAAAAGTCTCTCCCCTCCTCCAACACAAGAGGCTTTTGATTTAGTCTCTGTGTTCGTACAAGGAGCAGTAATGAAGGGCCAATCAAAAGTGAGCAAGTGCTGTGAATATTTAACCCCCCTCAGTAAGCAATACTCTGTCGAGTGCTAAGGTGTACATACAGTAAAACAGAATCAGAAGACCCTGCAGATGTCACAAGAATATTCTAGTCAGGCAAGGACTGGATTTGAAGAGTGTTTAATGGACTGAAGAATGGAGATATGTACTGAAACACTACTAGAAAAGTAATTAATTAATTTTATTTAAACCTCAACCCTATATTAATCTTGAAAATTAATACCTAACCTTTTCCTCGAATGAAAACCAAAATTAAAATCAATTTACTTAATCCCCAAAGCAGGGACTTGCACCAGGTCACCTCCTGCCAAAAGTCAGACTCAAAAAACATAGTAACAGTATCCAAAGCTAATGGAAGCTCAGACAGAAGAATTAACTGGGTGCCCACTGTACACAAGCACAACAGATGCCAAATGACCCAGGGCACCTTGCATGTCTCCTTCTTCATGCCCTGAGGCTGACACCATGTTTTCAAGCCTTCAAGAACCGCTGTGCCAGGAATATTGACACTGTTCTATCACAGAAAAGGAGCTGTTCCTCTGTGCTGTTCCTCTGCACTCTTCCCAAAATCAGGGCATCTGCTCTGGTTAGTGGTATGCTAAGCAGGAATAAACCACGTAGATCACCATCACAAAAATTAATCTTGTCCAGAAATAGTACCATACACTGGAACAGAATCACTATTTCTATGATTCTGAGCTGGAATTTATTAAACAAATTTCAAAATTCTCACTCTGTTATTCCTATTACACTAAAATAGTCAGAGAAACTCCAATGCTGTGAGTTGGAGTAGCTTAACTGATCCATCACCTCTACATCAGTTGAACATCTGGCCATAGCATCTGCATATAGTGATGTATGAATGAGCCACCATGCGCTCACAGCCAACAGGTTCACAACTGATGGAAAAAACATCTTTATTTTCATTAAAATAGCCTGCAGGATGATTTGGTTTACAAGGTTACTAATCTTCACCTATGATGTTTCCGTTAGTAGCCTTACTGCCAAATTAAGTGTGTATGTATATTCACACTACTATTCATTTGTGCCAAGAATTTGTTTAGTACATAAATGCACCTCTACTAGTAAATGCAAGCATCCATTTAACTCTGCACTTTGTCCCTGAAAATGGCCTGAAGCAAACACTTAGGAACAGAAGGAGAGTAGTAGCTCCCATTGTGTTCCCTGGGCTTTTTCCACCAGCCTCCATTACAATTTGTTTGTAAATCTCTATAGACTCTCAGCAATTTGTCTACTTTTTAAATATATTTTTGGCAGCTACAATGAATTTTATGACTAGGTATGGTATTTTTAGAGCTATTTCTCAATGCCAATTGCTTTATAATGTCCTTAAGTGCATTTTAGTTCTGTTATAAGAATTACAGGGCAACCTTTCCCTGATCACCATCTCTAAGCCCATTTACATCACATTGTTCTCTCTCATTCTCTGTTGCTCATTCTCTTGCTTTCCCTCCCACTCATTCTCTCTCACTTACCTCTTTTCCGAGCTGAACTATTCTGGTCTAATCCATCTTTCTTCACATGAAATCCATTCCTACTTGATGCCATTCTCGTGGCCTTTGTTGTTCCTTTTTTATTTTTCCATAATGCACAGTGTTGTTTTTCTAACGATGCACAGAGATGGGCTCTGTGCTCTGGGGAAGTCAGAAAATTCCAGTCTACTGACAACCACCATTCAAGATCAGCTGCATAGTGGGAGTGCATTCATACAGCAGTTTTACTGATTTGAAAGACTTGTTTTCGTACTGACAGGTGTACATGCGCAGAGCTAAAATCATTGCACTGCTGTGCTGCTCCTAGACAACTCTGCAGCAGATCCAGATGACAAAGCATCTTAATGCTTCAGGGTAATTGTGATCTCAAACATTTATACAGTGACTGGTGAGACTTCACAGCTGCTTCAGGGTCCTACAAAGGCTTTTCGTAATACTTACCACTTCCATCTTACCCCATGGGTAGCTCCAAGGTATTTCTGCTTTCTCTCATACTTTCACATTCAAAACCATAATCAGCCATGCTCAAATCCACCCACTGGGGTGGAAAAAAAGGGAACTTCACTATGTCAAACTTTAAATCACTGCTCAGACAATCTGCTGAAGGGACTTAAAGAATAAATTTTACTACGCTACCACCTTCTTGCAGCCCAGTCTTTCACAGCCCCCAATACTAGTGGCCTCTCTCAACAAGGGACACTCTCAAGTGAGAGATGCTGAACAGTAGCTGTATTATTTCATCCTATTCCCATCTCCTCCCAGCCTAAAAAATATAAAAAAGGTGCTCAGACAATATCTGGCACAGAGATAGCCATGCTGCATTTCTTCAAAGATAAGAGTATGATAACTGGTCTCAATATGATGGCTAGTACATGAAAACGTACCAATAGGTAGTTCCTTGAATAGCAGAATCGGTAACACCTCCTCCAGGTAGGTCTCCTGTTTGAAACTACTTATTTCTGAAAAATACAAGCTCCAAATTAGGGTTTCTTTGTTCTTAGTGTCTCTCTCTCAGCTCTCTCTCTCTAAATTCCTTATGCAGTGGGTTTGCCCTACAGCTTTTCCCTCAGTGAGAAGAAAAATAGAGTTTTACCCACCCATGTGGCAGCATATCTTCATGACACCTTACAAGAACTTGATGTTTGAGAGCTATATCCCCAGCCAAATTTGACCAAAACTGTCTTCAACAGTTACTACAATTCAGATTAGGAATGTGATACCATATACCTAGTTTTCTCAGAAATCCAGACAAAAAATTCAAGTTAATATAGGAACACTAGGAACTAATTTGTTCCCAGCATAGTACCATTAGACACGAAATGGCATACTGCAATTTACTGCATACTTTTAGTACAATCTTGGCTTTTTTGAAGCTACCATAAGGCACAGTTTCCCCAAAGGAACGTCCAAATATGACATAAGAAGATAAAAGCAGACATGGAGTAGAACCAAGAGTTAAATCTGATAGTTCAATGTGAGTTCACTGGTATTGCTACTCTCCTGTATATTCAAAGGTAGAAAAAATGCTACCATGCTGCCTTCTGTTAAGAGTGTCTTCCAGAGTTTCTTTTTTGGTCTGGAATAGAAAATAGAAAACAATAGAAAATTTTACAAAGTTTAAGTATGCCTAAAATATCCATGCATGTTGACCTGTGCAGAAGGAAAGGGTAAGAAGGGGGCTGAGGGAAGGTAAGAATAGAAATTATAACTTACTTGAAAAATAAGCTCTAAAAACAACAGCTATTTTCCACCAGTTTTCCCACATTTCAAAATTTTATTCCAACCTAAGACAATTAGCTCAATTATCTACATTTTTCACATAGTCAGAAGTTCTAAATGTTTTAAACACAAATATTGAAACATTTCATTTGAAATATCTGAAGTATTGAAACATTTCAATTTTTAAACTCAGTCAAGTGTTTCAACACTCCTAAGTCAAAATGCTACATTTTGGTAGCATACTCTGACAGAAGATATCTAGGATTAATTAAAGCTGGTATTTTTGCCTGCTTGAGCTCCCTCAATAGATTACAAAACAAAAGGATTACAAATTAGCTTTTGAAGCAGCTCTGCAACCTTTGCACAAAAAATTACATACAAATAAAAGGGAGGCAAGCACCACTGGTAGACTAAATGCCAGCAGGATTAATTCTGCATAATATTCTTATATATATATACATATGTGTGTGTACACTACATAATAATATACTATTATGTCATACAGCTTAACTATTCAAAGAACCAATCAAGAATAATTCACTAAAAGCCAGAATTAAATGCATGATTTTGGCAATTTCACTTGGAACCACAGATATAGCCCGCTCTGTGCAAAGACAGAGACTATGCAGTGGAATATAAACTACAACAGAGGCATTCAATGCTTCTAAGAAAAGTGGGCAAAGCAACATGAATTGTATGCTACCTACATCAGAATTAATAAAAATTAATTTTTATTAATTAAAATTAAAATTTTAATTAATAAAAATTAAAAATTAATTTTTATTAATTAAATAAATCCCCAAAAAAATTATTAATTTAATAATCCCCCAAAAAAATTGCTATGCATTCTTGTTTCAGCCTTTATTACATATTTTTTGAAAGAAACTTGAGAGGATGGTGCCTAATCTCTGTAAATGTTTAATATAAACCCCTTCCATAAAATTATAGAGTTATCTCTTAAAATTATCTTCAAATCTAGTTTAAAATTTTGTCCCATTGCCTCCAATATGGCTGTTCTAGACACTGGCGCTCTTATTGGCTTAATTAAGAAACCATCTCTCACGCCTGAACTTTATTTTTCTTTCTACTTTACACTTTGATGCATGTATAACCATATCCTCTTATTCTTTGTTTTGCTGCACTAAATGAGTTATGCTCTTCTCAATATCATCTCAAAAACAGGTTCTCCATTCTCTTTATGTTTTGTAATGCTGCTTCTGACAATTCAGTTAAATTGGTCTTCCTTAAGTGCAGAATCCCAAATCGGAGCAGCTGAGGTCTCATTAGGATGTAATGACATTACTATTTTCCTGAAAATACAATCCTAAGAAGGGGCAAACAAAGTGTTGTCTTTTATCATAGCCGCATCATGTCACTGGCTTATTGCCAAAACAAAACCAGGTAACATTAATTTTATTCATTGTCCCGTATATTTTTATTTGCCTACTGAGCACTGAAGTAAATTGTCACGCACATTGCTGAACTGGTTTAGGATGAATTATCATTTCCCTTCAAAGGAATTATTCTCAGTCAAATCACCAGATTTAACTTTAGAAAGAAGCACTTGGTGAACACCACTTAGAGATCTTTACTGAGCTACTGTTTCTGTTTTGTAATACATCCCACCAACCCACAAGAAGGTACTGCAGGAAATGTCTCTCCCTTTTCCCTTGGGGGGACCTGCAAGAACTTCACAGACCTTAGCAATCTCTTCTACAGACCTCTAAGTACTCTTCCCTGTAAGGTGGCTCTGACAATGTGACATTCTGCCTGTGACCCTACTACATACATCTTAATACTTGGTACATCTTACTTCTATAACAATATAACCTAAACAACTACTCCTCTTGGGGCTTTTTGTTTATGTGAATTTCAGGCAGCTTAGCTCACAGCTGCTAATATACAAAACTGTGAGAAGAGCCATCACCTACCTCATCATTTCAAAACCATTATTTCCTCTAGTTTTCTACTGAGCCATTTACTGATGGACTTTATCTACATACAATGCCTAGGCCCTGGCTTAATTGGTCATAAAGCCCCATGCTTGTTATACTACTAGGAGATTGTTGATTAGTATGTTTCTTTAAGACTAGAAAAAGATCAGAACAGATTTCTGCTGATGAGAGAAGAATTGTAATTATTATTTCACAGTCTTCCTGCATCTGACTGGGAGGTATTCATGCATCTGTACCTGATACAGAGGTAAGGCTTAGGTAAGCGAACCTCAACAAGATCAGAGATTCAAAAAAGACAGGTGACATAAAACCAGTATTTCTTTATTACAACATTTTTCTGCAGTTTAGTCCTTAGGATAGGGTTTGTTGCAGAGAAAATATCCACTCTAAGGGAAAGCATTTCATGTATAAATATTCTTGGGCATATTCTTGTGCAACCCTAAAAAAAGAAAAAAACTGACAGAACAGGACAAAGGGACAATAGAATATACTGCATATAAAACCAGCTTATTTTATTGATTTGTAATACACCTAAGAGAAAAACGTGTGTCGTTTTCAATTTATCATCTAGAGCATTTAAGTCTGTATAAAGAAATGTCCCTTATAATTCATATCGTAATTCATGAGAGAGTTTAAAATCAAGAACTAATACCCAACTAAAGACATTATCTTGTACGCTTAAAAATGTCAGAGTAATTAAAAATCAGCATTTTAAAATGCATGTATGGAAAATGTCAGCTTGAGAAGTTTGCTTTACAAAATCCATCTGAGGAGAGGGGCAGTTGATATAAGCCAACCTACTACACAGGCCATAGTATCTATCCTTCGTTATTGGATATAAATGGAAATGAAGACCTAAGATTTTTTAGATAGAACATAAATGTTTTTTCATGTTGTCTTTTCCTACTAAGTTAGTTTACTAAGAGAAAACTTAAGCTCCAGTATAAACTATAATTTTCCATAAACTTAACACATAGCTAGCTGTACCAGCAGATGTAAAGGAACAGCCGTATAGACAACAAGAGCAAGATACTGCAGCAAATTTGTCAATATAGTTAACAGCACTTGAAACATGGGAACTACACAAGGTGTGATACAACAGGCAGCCCAATGAGAGTGGGTCTTTAGAGTTTTTTCTGAAGCATCACTTTATCAAAATATTCTGCCAAAAAAAAAGTTTTTACTAAAAAAAACCCTCTTGATTGCTGTTAAGTAAAATAACTTTTCTGTAGCAATTTTTGGATGACTGTCAAAGAAAGGCCCAACAGAAGTTATTAAGTTCTACCTAGGTATAGTCTAATCCAGGAGCCCATCTATCAATTCCAACCATGTGAACACCTTTATAACTGTAATGATTGTGATGAATTAAATACACTGGTCAGAAATTAAGTACACTGGAAATGACCTGCTGCAGCTTTGCAAAACTACTGCAATTCTATAAGGTTGAGCATAGGGTTATTACCTAATTCCAGTGATTTTTGACAAAACTAATTAGGGTGTAGCAAGAGATAGGCAGCAAAATTTTTAACTCCCCCTGAATCATAGCAGTTTCAAACTGGTGATTGTTTCCAGAGATGAAATGCCAATATATTGCATCCAGTTCTGGAGCCCCCAAAACAAGAAAGACATGGACCTGTTAGAACAAGTCCAGAGGAGGGCACAAGGATGATCTAAGGGCTGGAGCACCTCTCCTATGAGGACAGGCTGAGAGAGTAGGGGCTGTTCAGCCTGGAGAAGAGACGGCTCCGGGGAGATCTTATAGCGGCCTCCCAGTACCTGAAGGGGCCTACAAGGAAAGCTGGGGAGGGACTTTTTACAAGGGCAGGTAGTCACAGAACAAGGGGTAATGGCTTTAAACTGGAAGAGGGAAAGGTATAGATTAGATATTAGGAAGAAATTCTTCACTGTGAGGGTCGTCAGACACTGGCACAGGTTGCCCAGAGAAGCTGTGGATGCCCCCTCCCTGGAAGTGTTCCAGGCCAGGTTCATGGGGCTTTGAGTAGCCTGATCTAGTGGAAGGTGTCCCTGCTCATGTCAGGGGGGTTGGAACTAGATGATCTTTAACGTCCCTTTCAACCCAAACCGTTCTATGATTCTATATGCCTCCATGATATTTAAAGTCAAATCTACATCTTAATCTTGAGAGCAGCAGGACAACACAGTGAAGAAGCAATTCTGAATTTCACTGTTTGAGGACTCCAGCTTCCTGTGTTGACCATCATTTCTGACTCTCAAACAGTAACAATCATCTGCAAACAGATGGGGAATAGCAGTAGCAAATCACAGAATACAACCTGCAGCACCAGCTTCCACCCAAGAGAGATAACTACTCACTGTCCACACAAATACCTAGAGGATAGACCTGTAAATTTCATTGCACAAACATAAAAATGCTTACATGGAGAACTAATCTGAAGAGTCTCCCAAGGCGTGACAAATCATACCTATTTTGTGTATTACAGGTATCTAAGTCCATGTGCTCTGTGAAAAGTGGAATAGAATGATTGCTTTAGCTGCTAAACTCAACAGGATTCCTGCCTATGTCTCCTGAGAAGCATACTCTACAGAAAAATTGAAATCCCAAATTTCAGTGCACTGCTAGAGCCTAGGGCTACCCTGTGCTACCTCTGAGTCATGCCTATAGATCTTTTCTATCTTCATTGCCCAGGAGAGCCACACAAGTCAGGATATATCAATTTACCTGAAACTAAATACATAAACTGAGGGGAAAATTAATTCAATAATGCCACTTTAGGAACCTCTGTGGATTATGGCCCGAGTATATATCCTCAGAGATATGTAAGTTTGCATTAGAACTTGCCTGCTTGTTGAAAAAAACAAAACATTTTAGCATCACTTAAATGCAAGTGTAGTCAGAGTTCACATACATACCCTCTGCTTCTCAGGGTCAACGTATCGAATGCCAAAATAGTCTTTTTCCAGCAAGCTGTAATAGTTGCAGATGTGATCTATAAGAAACTGACCTTTAGTTTCCCTCTGTAAAAAGAGAAAAAATTTATACATTATTCTGAGTATTATGAACTTGCTGTCTATAAATATTTTAAAAAATCTAATCAAAGTGTCAAGGAAAATGGCACATTAAATTTGTTGTCATTCATATGAGAAGGATTTGAGCATTCATCTCCTCTGAAAGATTCAAGAGATTAGAGATCAATATACTCCTTACACATTCATAAACTGGTTATATTAAGAAAATATAATCACTACTCCTGCCTCAAGAAAACTCATGCTACTCTAACAGCTGCACATTGACAACATTTAATATATTACTAGTAACCATATTTCCACCTGATGCTATCGCAGCATAACATTTACATATTGAATTTCAAAACAGCGTGTGACTTTTTGTATCCCCTAAGTTTGCAAAGTTTTGGCAGTCAGTAACTTACTGGATCTTTACACAATGTCCACAGCAAGAGAGACCTGATCTTTACCTCCCAGACAGTACTACAGTACAAATAAGAAATGCACATATGACTGAAAGAGATATTTTCATCTTTGCATCGCCACTGCATAACTATAGCCTTAAGGAAACTTACTGTACACATGGTATTTAGTTAACAGTCTCATTCTTTATTTCTGCTTTCTTCAATCTCAATACTGTGTTTCATGTCTCCTTAATCAACTGTCTGATATGGAGAAGCTACATGAATTTTCACACTTTTTCTGACGCAGCTATTGTGGGTTTCGTTTGGTTTTTTTTCTGAATTTTGATGTGTGTGAGTATTAACACCAGGCTAAAGCTGTCCCCTAAAACAGCCCACTCTAAACAAAGTTGCTTCACTGTGTTGCAGTGTCAGGTCTCTGCATTTCTTTTCCTCTATCTGTCTACCCGAGACTTGCACTGAGATACCTCTGCTGTGGACCATGCAGCAAGTTTGCAGAACTCCACCCTTTGCTGATATGTAACACCTTAAACTTAGCTCTTTAATGTCTAGAAAATAGAAACTACACAGGATACAGAATCACATTATATAAAAAAATTACTTAACTGTTCCTTCAAATGACTCCCTGAAGACTTTAATGGTATGCCTTATTCAACCTGTCTTTAAGAAGCTAACAGACATTTTAAACCATAAACGGCATGGCTAGAAAAAAATAGATAGCTCCTGCATTTCTCAAGGTACTTTACAAAATTGGACATTCTTATTATTTGCATTTCACAAAGAAGCAGCTGAGGCAAAAACAGCACCACGACCTGGATGAGGTCAGACACTAAAGGGTAGAGGAAGCAACGGCCTCAGGCACACCCCTGTCCATGAGACCTACTGCTTTCCACAGGAAAAATGAGATATGCTTCAAGACTGGAGTGTTAGAGAATAATACAATCTGTGAACTACTGCTCTAATTTCTTATCTTTACAATTAACACAGAATTCTGATGTGGATACAGTTGCTCATCCTTTTGCTCCCATCACTGGACAAACAGACTAACAAAAAAAAAAAAAGCACCGTCCCTTAAGGCACTGACAGAGAACTGCATGGCCCTTTCAGTGCAACAGAGCTCCTATAGCCATCCTCTACCCTGCCACATGGGCCTTTTCTCCTCCCAAGTTCACTTCCACCTATGAGGGATTGATAATTTCTCTACAGACTTTTTTCCTTGATGCAGGGCCTCTGCTACTCTTCCTAGTGTGTAAGCCACCTACTTCCACCACTACTTTCTCTCTCCATCTTCTATCTCCTATATATTTACCCCTCATTACGTCTCATTTACTCTTCCATATGCTGCTACTGCCTTGTCTGCACCATGTGCACATCTGCACTTTGTTTTCTTATTTTTAAACGGACAATGTCAAAGGAAATTAACCCAGTTTATCTGTTTTCTGTACATGCACACTCAATCTCACATTTTGCTCCCTGCACTGCTACGTTTTCCCTGTAACATAGCTACAAAAGATTTCCTGTTTCTTTCCAGCCTCTGAACATTTGAAAACTGACTTGTTTGCCCATTAAGAGTTGTTAACACATACACTGTTACTGGTATGAGCGTACTAGTGACAGCATAGAGAAAACTTCCTCAAAAGGAGAAGCTGGTATCAAAGACTGAAAAGTACAAAAAAAAAAAATTGCCACTCTACCCGTGACTGACAAAAACAAAAGGTCTACATTTACACAGTCATATCTCAATGAAGTATTTTCTAGCTTGAAATCTTAGAAGTGTCTGCAAACTTTTGTGACTATGTGGTAACCAAGGCTGTCAAAATATTAAGACAAAATTGCACAGTCACATTTCAATACAACTGCAGTTGAAAAATGTGAACACCAACATGAAATTCAAGTTGCACACAGTTTTAAGATTAATCTACAATGAACTAAATAGAACTGAGAAACAACAGTTGTTAGGTGACTCAGGTACAGTCAAACATTAAAATAGATTTGACTGACAACAATGTACAAAAAGAAATCCAATTTTTAAAACACTGGAAATGAGGACACCAGACTAGTAATATTTTCATCTGACAACATTAGAGGATATTACTGGAAGAACAGTCAGTGAATCTACTAAATCCTATAGGTTCACATTTTAATCCATTCATTTAACAAGTCCTTTGTTTCACTCACCTAAATAATGACAAAGTTTTTTGAGTTCTGGAGGAATCTGATAAAAGGCTAGGGCACATATGGTGTTTTCCAATCCAGTAACAACACTCTCTTTCTAAAATGAATTGATGCCCTAGTTTTCTTGCTTGAAAGATACATGATGAAAACAAACCAAACAAAAAAGAGCAAATGAACAAAGGCCTCCAAGCTAAATTTCTGCTCTAGGAATCCTTAAGCCTTTCATAGAAAAATAAAAGGGACTAGTTAATAACTTCATCCTTGGTTAGTATACACTTCAGTTAATAGTGATACTCAGTCAGGCTTCCAGTTCCACAAGATTCACGACCAGATACTAAAAGAGATTCAGGATGGATAGAAGTGACTAGATAGACAGATACATAATGTAATGAGTCTTCTCATAAGAAATACTGTTCTAAATTCTCCACTGTTATGCTTTCTAAATACCCAAAATTTGAAAAATTCAGATCATAATTGATACATAGATGAAAACACTTGATGTGTCACAGAGCACCTCCAGTCTGAATTCATAATAGATAGTGTGGCAAGAAGGATGGGCAATGGCTGTTCATGTTGCTTTCTGCAAACAGCATCCATAAACATTTTATACATTTCTCTAACAATGCCCTGAATTCTCCTGAGCTTTAGAATCTGATGATCTTTCTTGTCTCCTGTGTTCTTTGATTCACTTACTACATATTATAGTACAAAAGAATACATTAAATCCAAAGCTCATTCTCATTTGTGAAAGAATATGGATAAATTAAATTAGGAACTGACAGTCATCCCCAACAGAGCACAAGAATGGATTTGGGTCACAGAATAATGAATATAAAACATTGCCTGAAATTTCAGACAGTTGCCATATAGCTTTCAAATTAATGATCCTTTAAAAAAAATAAAACAAAACCCCAAAAATCCCCAACCAAACCAAAACAAATCCTAAACCCTGCTATACCAATAAAGTACTTAGCAGCAATTCAGAAAAATATTTTTATGCTACATTTCAGCATGTTAGTCAGAACATGAAAAAAATGACATTTTAAAAAGCCATTATTTGAAATACTACTGAAAAATGTCAGCAACAGACCACAGGAATCTGAGAGCAAAGGTCAAGTCAGATTTTTAAAACCTTCACAGCTGAATGTTTGATAATTATACCATAGTTCACCTAGAAGTCATCAACTATTCTCATGTAGAGAAGACCAACCCAGGCAAAAACAAGAATAACAAAAGTCTGTAAGCAAGAGAACCAAAGTGTCCTGGATTGTAATCAATACATTGTTTTCAATTAAAAAATACCAAGTAAAACAAGCCATTTTTTTCTAAGCCCATTAATTCAAATACAACATCTGGCTATCTCAACTGAGATATATTTTACTTCAGATTTCTGTAACCCATGTGCTATGAAAAGTGTTTTTTCAAATGGCCTTAAAGAAAGTCCCGTAATGTAGCCATTCCACGCACTCACACAAAAATAGGCTTTTGGAGATTCCTATACATAACTTGAGGAATGACTCTCTGATTTTCTTGGATAAATACCCACAGACAAGATGGGTATATTTTTCCTAAGGCTGCTTTTTAATATCTGACCTTAATACCACTAAAATCCCACAACAAACCCCAACACATGTGCAAGGGATATAATGCCAGGTAAATGACAGAATCCCTGAACACAGAAGGTCGGCTTGCAAATAGCCATTAAACTCTTCTTTTTAAGCTGGATCAAAAGTTTTATTTTCTATTTAAACAAGTATGTATCAAATTAAACTAGCAGCTGTTGCAAAAGAATTCTCCACTGCAACAAAATACGAAAATATGATCATAAAGAGTCCTCCACTGACAGACTCAGAGGACAACCTGAGTTTCTTCCTCGGCAATAGGAACCTAAAGAGATGCTGCAGAGATACTTATTTTTCACTATCAGACACTATTATTATGACCTTCATTTCTGTAACTCTGCTAATTTTTGACTGGGTAACCCAATTACCTGGTAACTCCTCTGTTAAGTGGAAACTAATGCAAACAAAGATCTCCGTAGCTCTTGAGCAGTTTCAGTCTAACACAATATCCCAATCTTGTACTTACTCTGGGGATTTCTTTTCTTCTTTTACTCCTAGTTTCTTTGTGCATGTTAAGAAGCACAGGAGAGTATATCTTGTTCTGCCAATTTAACCCTTCTCCGATGACGTAAAATGAGATCACAAAAGATTTGTGACTGTTTCACAATTGTGAAAGTGACAAGAAAACCATTTACACCAGTTTAAGATTGTGCATTCAGTGAAATGTCTTCCCTATTTGCATCTGCTTCACTGTGGAGTTCTGTGTCTATTTATCTGAATGCCATCACAAGGAAGAGCAAGAGTCACAAGCCGATTAAACACAACGCTTCTGCTCTGTTATCTAACCACTGAAGTCCTGCCAGCTGCGCTTATCTCCATCAGGAAGCCACTGACATTACTAAGAAGCAGTGCAGAGTCATATGCACAGTGTTTATTTGTACCAGGGATTTCAATCCGCACCCCACAAGTGCCTTTCCTTGTGCAAACAGTTCCCAACAGTGACACTCTGTGTAAAGCTGCTCACACACCTAAATTAAGTGATTGCAAAACCAATGTAAAGTCACTCAAAAAAAAAAAAAAAAGAGTAAACAAAAAGCACAATTAAAACAGTATTTATGTTTAAATAAATGCAAAGTCTGGGCGCTCAGCCAAGGCAAAAATAACATCTGATTTTGTACGCTTGCTTTCTTTAGTGTGTAACATATTTTGAAGTTCTATGGATGTAAAAAATAAAATACATTCATTCAAGAATAATCATAATACCACCTAACAAGGTCAGAACAATGGACAAAACCAAGAAGCTCTTGTAAGGCAAAAATGTAATTCAAAAAGCAGCCTTGCCCATTGAAAATTGAAATAGTATAGTTGACAATACCTGACAAAAATTATAAAAAGCAACAGAGATTTATAGAGCTAAACTGCCTCCTTGACTGCCACCTCTCACAGTTCTGACTTCTCTTCAGACAACCTCCTGCAGCGATGAGATCATACCTCTTCAAGGCTTTTCCTGAGAGAAATACCTTGAATCCCAAGAGGTACATATCTTCCATTTCATCGACAGTTATTCCATTAGCTCAGTATCGGGGCCTGCTTTCGTACACAGAAGTGAGGCTTTCAAAGGTCATCTGGGAGCAATTTTCTCTTCATGTTAGCTTTGGGACAGCTGTCATCACATTTGCATTTGTTTCCAGCGGCACGGCAAAAAAGTTCACTGAGCATCACCATTGGACTGGGGCACATGATATGGGAATGGGACTGATTTAATACCAACTCTTCGGAGCTGACTACCGAAGAGGGCTGAGGGCACGCAGAAGGAAGGCTATTTGGCATGCCTGAATTTTGCAGTATCTTCTGGGTGATTTTTTTAAGTCCTGCTCAAATAGCAACATCAAGAAGAGAATCTTCATCTTGCAGCAACCGATGGCAGCGAGGTGGAATGGGCTCAGATCCAAGCTGCCAATGTCGGGCCAACCCTGACAATCTCTTATGCCCTGGGCAAATTTCTCATAGCTGTTTCGATTTACAGATTTATGAGATTACAAATGACAGTAACTACTCACAAGATACAGACAAACTGCCTTTTTTGCTCCATCTGTAAAAACATCAATAGGAATATCCTTCTGTAGGTGTTTCACAAGAACTGGACATTTCATAATGCCTTCAAAATATAAAGAGCAACTAAAAGCATGCCTGTTTCATTCCTCAACTAAACTGCTATAACCCTTCAAAAGAATTTCCTTCCTTCTCATAATCAGCACACCCCAGTACTTTAAACTACTTGAAAATACTCTGGAAATCTAATATACAGCGTTTAACTGTAAAATTTTCTCAGTTGTAAGAAGGGACAGCTGTAATTTACTTTTTTGTTGTTGTTAAAGTTTAAAAATACAAAAAGACAATAAACTTTCTGATAAAATCCCAACTTGGAACTGTCAGGTTTTGTTTTAGAAGCAAAGTATTCACTACAGAATTTTTTTTTCTTTAAAGTGAAGAATTAATTGTATTTCTATAAACCTGAAACAAAGTGAAAATATCAGTGCTAATAATTCTTAAAGAAAAAAAATTTGCAATGAAGCAGCTGGCATTTACTTCATTACAAGAGTCCTCTTCCATACATTATGTTGTATGAATTACCTCTTGCAAATGTCAGACTTCATTCTGTGTAGTCAATTACCTAACCATAATTTGTATCAAAATTTTCTAGCTTTAAACTGTAGGGGAGGATGGATTTTTTTTAATCTGTGTCTCTTAACACTTTTGTTATGTATAAATTAACTCATTTCACTACCTGATGTTATGAAATAAGCTTTTGTAGAAAGGTTTTACCAGCATATATCCAGAACTTTCTAAGCAGCTCCATCACTCATCCAATCAAGCAGAAAAAAATCAAAGAATGTGCTCTCAATAGCAGAGTTTTCACTACCTTTGTTTAATTGAAGGGGAAAAGTGGCACTTTACTACACTGTTGGAAATCCCGCCCCAACATCATCGCTTACAAATACCATCCAGGTGGAGCTGACTGACAAGACACAGGCTCAGGAAATGGGAAGAATGAAGAGATGTACGGGAAAATTCTCCTCGAGGGAGGAAAGTGACAACCCAACACAGTAATGCACAGAGCAGAAACACACCTTATGGTACGAAAACATACTGGGAGAAGAACTATATTTGCTGTTATTTGTCTACTTGCTTCCTGATTAAACTCATGGAAGATATATCCCTTCCTAATAAGGACCCTAGTAAGACAAGCATCCAGAATCCATGTTTCCCTTTGTTGCAATAATTTCAGCAGAGCTTCCCAGACACATATGCCGTAGAAATGCACAGCGATGCAACAACACCAACTCACTCAAAACTAACTGAAGTAAAACTTCAGATTCTAATTATTATATTATTTCACCCTCATTTGAAGTGGGAAAGACTTAAGGGGAGGTGGGGGAGGAAAGGGAGGAAAGGAATGTGAATATATGAGTGAAAGCATTAGAAGGTTAATGCCTGTATTACTGCATAGGGACTTTAGCAGCCACTAGTGATAACCTTTGCCCACAAGAAAGCTTTACGCTTGGGACACAAACTATTCATACTCCCCCAGTTTTAGAAGTCATTTGCTAACCTGGAATAGGTCTTGAGGAACACAATTTTTACAAATATGTCAGTCTTTAAATTCAAATTTCTGAGCCCTTAATAATCTGGTGAGCCCCGAGTGCTATATATTAATTAATGGAACTATTTAAAAAAAAAAAAAAAAAACCAAGAACAACAACAAATACAAAGGAACCTCTTTCTACTGTTTTATCTGGGCAACAAATATACAAATACATCTCAAAGATAAAGAAGAAAGCAATGAAAAAAAAGGAGAAAAATGTCTATACTGAGAAGAAAAATAAATATTTCAAGGCTGTACATATAAATGCACATCTGGAAGCTCCATTAGTCTTAAATTAAACTTCATAGCTAAATGTGCACAGCCCTGAAAATTTGCCCAGAAGTACCTACTGCAGTGAGGTCAGAAATATATTTGTCAAAGATGATTCCTCTTGTGTGCTACCTTAGTTAGGAAATTAAGAGAGCTTTTCAAGGTTATTTATTTTTCTTTAATTTTGCACTGTTAATTTGCAATAGATGGACAACTTCGTCCATACAACAGCATATTCTTGCCCTCACTTGAATTAGTTTGTTGTGGGATGATACTGGTCAAATAATAAAAGATGAATGGGAGAAAGAAACCATTACACCATTGGAAAAATACACAATGCCAGTCCCAGACAATGGAAATTATTATAAATACAAAATCGTATAGAAAATGAAAATTGTATTCTACTACACAGTAAAACCTGAATGGCAGGAGTGAACACAGATAACAACTTTCACACCATCAGCTCTCGACCTCAGTGCTATTCTGCAAGTAAATTACTCTGACCCTGGAGTAAATTATAAATGATAAAAAGAGGTATTTATAGTTCACTGCAGTTCTCAAAAGTCACCATCAGCCAGCCAGCCAGGCACTAAAGAAACCACAAATACAATATTCATTTACAGGGCTCATCGTCATTTTCTGTCCCTCTGCAGATGGGCAACACTTGGTCATTTAGGTTTTATGTCCCTGAAGTGATGGCCTCACAGGAGGCTTGCAGCATTAACTGCTCACTTCTGGTAACAGCTTCCATTAGCACAGCATTCGTGATGCTATCCAAGGCACTATTGATTTCTTAAAGGGACTGAGTGCTTCTGTCAACAAATCTATAATTTTATTCAATATCCAGCACTGTTCAGAAAAGCTAACTCTGCTTTCTCTCTTGCATCCTCGACATCAAAAATAATTTGGAAGATAGAGCCAGGACACACCATCGTTCCACACCTAGCAAAGCAGATGAGAGATTTCAAGAATGAGATCTCTGCCCTCACCTACAAAGCAACCTACGAGCCAAATACAGATTTTGACAAAATTACCTAATGTCCTCCAGTACAGGTGATGGTCAACAATCCTTCCTTGGCCTCGTGCATTACTGAATCTTCTTGGTGAGTTCAGCAGACCCAGAAAGTTTGGTCTCCCACACATTCTGATCCAAGTACAGCTCTGTAACCATACCTTTTCTAACAGATACACAGCAGTGCACCCTTTTTATATAAAACTAAGTATTTTTAAAAAGAAAGCAATCAAAAATACTTCTAACCAAACAAGATGCTTTCCAGACCCCAGGCAGAAGAGAGAACCAGTATGGTGCAGTATAGCTTAGTTAAGCTGCTCACAGAAAAAACACCAACTGGTGAGGGGCATGTATGCCCCTTTGCAGACACATTTCAGGGCTCAGCTGAATGTATTGAAGCCCAACCATGGTGAGGGTCATGCAGGAACAGCCACATCATTGTTTCCACACTGAATGGGAAAGTAAGACAATAGCAGAGGAGGATGAGTTGGAAAAAGAGATGAGCAAACAAGGGTTGCTGTTGCTATAGGGTAGTTGGTGCCCCTGTAAGCACTGGTAATTGCACCTCAGCTGGTCTCACTCAGCCACCCAGTTTGGGGTTATGCCCCTGTTGCGTGAAAGGTACCACACCTTTCATGCAGCACCCCCCATACTCCTCTCCTCTCACAGGAAAATACAGCACAAATGGTTGCAAGCATGACATGGGAGGGAAAGAGAAATAAAAGGAAGATCACGGAACTTAATTCCTAGAGGGAGAGACTTCCTAAGTGCTAAACTAATGCCCATTTGAAAGGCTATTAGAGTGATGTGTAAGGCTGAGAGCTTACATAAAGATATACGACCATATATTATGGGAATTTGATCCATCGTTATGTGGAATACTCCAGAATCACAAACGCAGCTGTGTAGTCAATGGTCTGGCAGTACCAACTCTGCAGCACACTGAATCTCCACAAGTGCTGCAAATCATAGATAATGTCTCCTGATAGACAAGACCCTCAAACATGATAACGAAGTCAACAGGTCCCAGTGAAACAACTGACAGTATAAGTCATACAGCAATCTGATGTGATAAGGGCCTAGATAAAGACTTTTGGCTAACAGGAATCCTCACTATAGTATGCACTTGAGCTGTCTGATAGTCATACCATGTCAAAATATCACTAATGCCTTAGGGGATACCTGTCATAATACCTTCTGAGGATATGCAAAAAGTTTTTTATTGATTGGAAGAGGGTGAGGATTCACAGAAAGCTCTCCCACCTTTCACTGATTTATAATCCATCAACACTTTGTTTCAAATACTCATCTTGCTCACCTTCCCAAAGTAAGTAACTCCTTACCTGCCTAAAGTAACTCCAGTACCTCCAAACCATTCAACTAGTGCTTTACAGACACACATGCATAAATACATTTTCCTGTCAGAAATAATTACACAGAGAAGAGCCTTTCACCAATACTTATGCCCCACCTTGTAATAATTCCAGCTTTTAAATGCTTGTTGTGAAAGAAAGCAAACAACATGAAATCTGAGAGATTTGACATCCAATATTTGGAAAGCAAATTTATAGCAGATTGAAAACACTAGAGAAAGAAGTCCTCCAGAAGCATTCCTTGGACATAGTGCCTACACCGATGCACCCCAATTATATTTAATAATAGCCAGCTATTGGCACCAGCAGAGGAACTCATTCTCTGTCATACAAGCTTCTGTCTCTATGCCAAAAAAGAGTTCTCAGTTTGCAAATTTTTTGTAGTAGGAAAAGCTAGATTAATTTTTTTCTTTCCTTCTGTCTTTCTGGAGGTCATTCAGTCCTTGAAAGCCACACAAACTGCCCGATTAGCATTACCTAAAATAAGACCTCCATTTGATAGCACGGACAGTACTCCCCTTGCATTTGTAATCATCACTTCACAAAATTTCAACTATGGTAACTTTTTTTTTTTACTCTTTTAAGAACAATTAGATATAATCCATATTTAAGACAAAAAATCTTTCTCAATTTATCTTAAATACAACCACAAAAGACACAACACATTCTAAATAATGGCTAGCAAAAATCCAAATGGAGAGTTCTACAGGCTTGTTCCATCAAAGAAGATAATAAAGCAATATCTTTTACAGGTCCTATAACAAATTAATTGTTTCTCCTTTACAGAATCACAGAATGTTAGGGATTGGAAGGGACCTAAAAAGATCATGTAGTCCTACCCCCCTGCCAGAGCAGGAACACCTAGATGAGTTCACACAGGAACACATCCAGGCAGGTTTTTAATGTCTCCACAGAAGGAGACTCCACAACCTCCCTGGGCAGCCTGTTGCAGTGGCCTGTCACTCTCACAGTGAAAAAGTTTTTCCTTATGTTTACATGGAAACTCCTATGCTCCAGCTTGCACCCACTGCTTCTTGTCCTGCTGTTGGACATCACTGAGAAGAGCCTGGCTCCATCCTCCTGACATTTGCCCTTTACATATTTATAAACATTAATCAGGTCACCCCTCAGTTTCCTCTTCTGCAAGCTAAAGAGGCCCAGCTCCCTCAGCCTTTCCTCATAAGGGAGATGTTCCACTCCCTTAAGCATCTTGGTGGCTCTGTGCTGGACTCTCTCAAGCAGTTCTCTGTCCTTCTTGAACTGTGGGGCCCAGAACTGGACACAATATTCCAGATGTGGCCTCACCAGGGCAGAGTAAAGGGGAAGGAGAACGTCTCTTGACCTGCTAATCACGTCCCTTCTAATGCACCCTAGGATGCCATTGGCCTTCCTGGCCACGAGGGCACAGTGCTGGCTCATGGTCATCCTGCTGTCCACCAGGACTCCCAGGTCCATTTCCCCCATGCTGCTCTCCAACAGGTCTGTCCTCAACCTATACTGGTACATGGGGTTATTCTTTCCCAGATGCAAGACTCTACACTTGCTCTTACTGTATTTCATTACATTTCTCCCCACACAACTCTCCAGCCTGTCCAGGTCTCTCTGGATGGCAGCACAGCCTTCTGGTGTGTCAGCCACTCCTCCCAGCTTTGTATCATCAGCAAACTTGCTGATAGTGCCCTCTGTTCCCTCATCCAGGTCATTGATTAGTATATTGAATAGTACTGGTCCCAGTACCGACCCTTGACAGACTCCACAAGACACAGGCCTCCAACTAGATTCCACTTTCCCCCCTATACTCTATCAGATTCATCTTCATCTTTCCATTCCATGCCCAGAATTCCTGTTCCCACACCCTCAGCAGAGGTCAAAGGCAAACTGATCTAGCTTTTTACCGTTTCAGTAATTTGTCTGCTTTCTGTATCTTTGAGTCATGGTACATATTGACACACTACTAAAATGCATCCTTTTTGACCAAGTTGGGAACTCATCACACTTGATTCTTCTCAGCTGTAGTTATTCTCGTATTTCTTTTAAGACCCACACGCCCAAAATAAATCCCAGGACACTGCAAACATTTCTTACAGCTAGTAATTGGAAAGCAAAGCCCTGAATTACATACCAAATGACAGCTCACTTTTCCCAGCGCACTCTGACCTTGCAGAAACACTAGATATGTCTATTCAGGGCATAATTTGCTGTCTTTGGCATTTATAACATTTTAGCTCTCTGCTGAAACTAAAGGAAAAAAAAACCTACTTCAAAATAGATGTTTAAACGTTTGGAGTTGTCTGACACATTCCACAGTAGCTGGCATTTAAGAAAAGCACAGTAAAGTCACTCAGTTTATTGCATATGATGTGGAAGATGTTTATGCACATCAACCAGTTTCCCTCAGCTATCCACATTGTTTATTGCAATTGAACACATGTGGAGGAAAACTCATTAAAACAAGAGAAGACCAGAGGAAGATACTGAAAGGGATTCCCTGTATTAATTTTACTATGTTTAGTGGTGGATAAAAAAGCCATACAGTGAAAACTACATTCTGTATGCAATTAAGCGGTGCGTGATTCTCCCAAGCAAATTTTAACATGGAAATTTAAAAATACATAGATAGATAGATAGATAGATAGATAGATAGATAGATAGATAGATAATAAAGTCACTTATTTACAGGCATTTAAGTACCAAAGCAATTTTTTTAAAATAAAGGCCTGTTCTAACAGAGGTAGTTAAGAGCATGGGGGGAAACATGTCAAAAATTATAACATATAGTAACATTCATAATTATGTTGTACAGCTGGTTCCTAGGTCACCAGCTGCATCAGAAAGGTCTCTCCTTACATTCCTGTCACATTTAGAGTAAAAGCACAGCCACAGCAAACATCAGGCTGAAAACAGAGCAACTTGACAAAGGAGTGAACATCTTTGAATATTATCTCAAGATAAAAAGTTAAGTAAGGTTTCTTTATCTCCCCTCAAACTACTGAAAGATCTGTGCTGAACCATTTGTAATTTGGGAGCAGACTAAGGTTACATTTTCCCTTCTCTTCACCCAGATAATCTATGGCTGCTACGGGCTTATGTGAAAAAAAAATGAAACAAAAAACCCCCCAAAAAACCTTAAAAAGTCTCTTAAGAAAGAGCTAGAGCCAGCATAAGGCTCACATATGGATTATAACAAGCAAAGCTCTAACAGCTTCATACTTGCTGTGCCAAAACTGTCTGCAAAACCTCAGGATGCAATTATTTTATAATGATCCTCTTCTTCAAAACTGGAGAAGTTACATAAAAGAGCAGATGACACCAAAGAAGAAAAGGTACCTTTGTCTTACAGCACAAGGCAAGTCTTGAGATTTCTCTTTCTGTTTGACACAGTGAAGCAAAAAGGACTTTTGGGAAATAAAGTGAGAAAGAAGCCAGCATGGGAATAGGCAAGAGAGCACGCAGACATTTCAGTGCCCTTGCACCCTTCCCGAGGGATGCAGCAGGCATCCTCAGCCATGTGCACTAACCGCAAGAGTGAGCAGCAAGCACAGGGAAGGCAGAGATGCAGAAGACCTCACTGCCAAGTGTACTTCTGTCAGTAACCCAAACCCACCCATCTTCACATCTTCTCCAAAGAGCCTTAGGAAAAGGACTGGATGCCCAAATCAGCTGAGGAAGTACCAGAGCTAAACATAACCATAACAAAGACACATGAGACCCAGTAAGCCAGGACATATTCTTCTAGATAAAGTGGAAGATCCCCTTTTTTTCCAAGGTGTTTAAACCTTAGTGCAAGAGTAACACCCCACTCCTCTGCTGCCCTGTCCCACCACATGGTCTCCTCTAACCCTTCCCAGTCCTGCCCTTCTTTCTCTTTGCCGCTCAATAGCAGGTGGACAGCTTCAGTCCACATGGGTGGGAAGAGCACACCGAGACACCCAACAGCCCATGTGCTCTGCAGCTATGTCTTTGCCACCTTTTCTCAACAGAAACCAGAAACCCGAAAGTAAATGAACAGCAGACTGCAAGCTCTGAGCATTTGACTGTAAGGTACCCTGAGTTATAGGCAAGGCATGAAAGCAGGAAAAAGTGATTATCAGTGCATATAGCTTCACAGTGTGGTTGAAAGGTGTTTCGATAATTAAACAGCAGTATCTATTTCTACATAGGACTACCTATTTAAATAGTGACCCCAATGTGTCCCTCTCGTACATACTCATGCATAGCTGTCTCAAAGAGCAGCAGATATTAGTCTGGAAATATTAATTTAAGATCCTATGACAGCAGTGGCAAATAGATGAAAAATGTTCGCCATTGTCATGTATTCAGCTTATAAAAGGTACTTCCTTTTCTAGCTCATAATATATCTCTGATATCTCTCACACATACACACACCATACTTCATTTATATATATTTTATATATATATTTATATATAAATACATATAAATTTATATATAAATACATAAAAAAGATGTCAAGAACAAGGACTAGGGATTCTAAAATTAGAGAAAGCCATTAGGTCATTTGGCTGTCTGTATAATTTGGAATATACAATTGTAATCAATTTATATCTCATACTAGCCAGCTTTATCTTTTGTTAAGCTCAGTAATTGCATTTTTTCTATAGCATATCTTCAGCAGAGGCAGTCAATCTTTATTTAAAGACTTTAAAAAATGTTAAAAATCTGCAGATTCTGGCTTTACAAAACAAACTTGGAAAAAAATCATGCTTCAGTTAAACTGTCAGCATAGCACCATGGAGTGCCATAATTCCCTACAAAGGTTTTTACTAAAATAAAAATACTGAAAAAAGAGCTGTCTGTCTAGAACAATCTCTTTGGATGAAATGGATTTAATGAAGGACCATGATCTATTTGACAGCATTCAAAAACTGTTATTTTTAAAAATACATATGCTGTCATATTTAATAACATCCACTTTCTCACAAACCAGATCATTTCAAAGTTTCAAGCACGGGTTTCCCTAAAAGTTTTAAAATATAGCCTCATCCTTCTTTATTGAATCCCTAAAATATCTATGAGCAGCCAACTTGAAGCACCATATTGGATGAAACTTTTTTGCAGACCAACCGAGCTACAATCTTACAATATTCATACACAAGAAGCTTTTTCAAACATCTACTTTGTTTTTCCAACCTCACCCTTTAAAATGATATAAAACTTCACTATCACAACAGTTTTTGATATTTTTAACAGCTGTGAAGATTAGACATTCTTTCTCCAAAAAGTATGAAAGGAACAAAGTATTTGAACATTAGGAAAATCCAATGATAATCAGTTCAGCTGCCTAATTTATACTAAATGCAGTTAACTTGCTCCCTATGTCATTTTAGGTGAGAGTTACCGGCTTTTTCTTATTAAAAAGTTTCAGGCAGTTTCTTACAATTGTGGGGCAAAGCCATTATTTGATGCCAGAACAGCTCTCCCGAGTCCAGTGAGTTTCCAGCTCCTTGCTCAAGTACAGATCTTGTCACCATGCATTTCGGGCACTCTCCCTGTGCCCAGAAGCACATCTGCACTGACTTGTGCAGACTGCACACACGCCATGGACCTCAAGCAGCATTACGCGCAGTCACACTAAAGCTCCCAAAGCAAAGAGATTTTCCTGCACTGGTGGCTACTGCCGTGCCCTCCAATAGCTGATGCAGAGCTACCACCAAGGAAAGAACAAAGGGTGTGGATATCCTTTTTGTACTGGCACTGGAAACACCCATTTCCAGTAAATTCCTGACAGATTAGTGGAACAGAAGGCAAGCAGGCAGCTCCTGCCTCCAAAATCACAGGGGACCAGATGTCAGTGCCAGCTGTGTGACCATCACAGTTCCCGTCTCACTGTGGTATGACAACTTTCTAATGTTGCCCCACCTCACAGGGAGAAATAAGCGTGGCTTCTCCTTCCTGGCAGAAACAAGGGAAATCCTCAGAGCCACGCACTGAATACTTGAGGTGAATTTTGTATTTGTCAAGTTCCCTAAAAAAGCTCAGCTAAGAAGGAGACAGACACAGAAAACAGATCCTGCCTATAGCAGGTGGCAATTCCACCCATTTTAGACCCTATGTGGCTATTTCTCCCTCCCTGGAAGTGTTCAAGGCCAGGTTGGATGAGGCTTTGAGCAACCTGGTCTAGTGGAAGGTGTCCCTGCTCATGGCAGGGGGGTTGGAACTGGATGATCTTTAAGGTTCCTTCCAACCCAAACCATTCTGTGATTCTATGATTTCAGACTCTCCTCTATTTTAATTATAAGATTTCCCAGATCAATTCACCTTGTCTACTCTGGACTCTGCCAGAGAGCTTTGAAATTACCAGAAAGCTAAAACATAAAGATTCTTCTACTTGCAAAAATATTATTCGATAACTACATTGAGCACAAGAAAAAAAAGACTCTGATTAAATTAAAACTTCTTAAACTTAAAAACTTTAAAAAATTAACTTAAAAGAGTAACTTCAAAATTCACACATTATTTTCAGTTTCTTTCTCTGATCACCAGAAGAAAAATAATGATATTCCAAATCAAGTGGTACAACAGGAGCGGGTCTCAGCCTCTCAGCTGCACAATCAGGTAGCAGCTACCCTACTTCTCTCTATAGCATCTCCTGTTGCACCTGGTGTTAGGAGAGATATTAGTGGACTGATGATGACAACTCCCATTATTGCATTAGAACTGTTGTGGTATTTTATCCACTCCTAAAAGCGCCAGCTGCCATAAAACTGGACAAGAATCTCTGGTTGAACTTAAAAAAAAGTAACAAGGAAACTATGCACCCCAAGCTAAGGGAAACTCACCCACTCCCTTTGAAACACCAGAAAGTAAAAAAAAATAAATGGCAAACTGCATTGTGTAAATAGTTTGTTTTTCTTATAAGCCAACCTCACAATTTTAGGAGTGATTTTCATATGCTTGCTATTGGCAGTATTAGAAAATAATAGCAAATATACTATATGACACTCAGCAAATGAACTAGTGCAACCAAAACAGTATCAATAAACAATCAGCCTTCAACAGCATCCTGCCAGGACTACATAAATCAGACTCAACTCAGCTTTTCTCTTGAACATAGAGATATTAATCCATGTCAGGGACAAAGATTCAGCCTTCTGAATGCAATATTATTCTGCCTAGACTGTGAAAAAGCAAACATCTAAAGGTTATTTGCATAACAGATTTCAAATTTTAAATGAAAAAAAAAATGAATATATTTATTACAGCATTATATCTGATCTAGGAATGAATATGCTACATTTTACTGAGATGGCTTAATAGGTTCAAACAATAAAACCTAAAAAACTGTTTTGCTGTGAATATCAACATTGCTTTCAACTGCAGCAACAAGACAATATAGAAAAATATCTCCTGTCTGAATGCTATGCCAAGTGTATAAATAGCCCTTACTCTGATAGTCTATGATAAACGCCTAATAATCTTTTCTATTTCATAAATTTTAGTGCTTCGTAAAAAGTTTAGTGACAAATTGCCTACATTTAATAAATTATGTTTAGACAGTTTTCTGCCTTAACACTTGTTTTCCTAACAATGTCTTTCTTCATGTGCAAAAAAAAAAAAAAAATCTGTATTCTACTTCCTCATGTTTTGATGCCTATTTTGGTATTGTGGGTATTTGGGGTATTTGGTATTTGGCGGGGGGGGGGAGGGGATGGTGGTGGGGAAAGGGTTGCCGTTTTTGGTAGTGGGAAGGGGCCACCTTGTAAGAGCAAAAAGCTCCCCTGGCTCCAAGGCAGACACCCCCCAGCCCAGGTTGAGCCAATGAGCACTACAGAAATGCCTCTGAGAATCCATGTTTGTGAGGGGAATGACTGTTCTGAAAAGATGAAGGTGGAGGGAACCTGGAGGGGAGGCCATTGACCTGAAGATGACCATCAGCCTAAACAAAGGGAGAGCTTCATTTCCAGGAGGAAGGAGGAGGAGGGGGAGGACAGAGAACCTCAGACACCCAGTTCAACTGCATGGAGTAGGAGAAGGCAAAGGCGGTCCCTTGCAGCCCATGGAAGCTCAATGCCAGAGCAGAGACACACATACAGGCTATGGAGGACTCCACAATGGAGCAAAAAAGCTGAGCCTGAGGGCAGATGTGACTGAATTAAGACTCCGAGAGTCACTCAATGCCAGAGCAGGGGGGTGAGGATGTTCGCTGGACCCAAGGTCTGTCTGCAGCCCATGGATGTCCCCATGCTGGAGCCAGGAGCTGAGCCCAGAGAGGTCCGTGACTCCATGGGAAGCTCACATTGGAATGTCTTGCTCCTAGACTTTCACACCAGGAAGAGCAGCAGAGGTGAACTGACTGAACCCCCATTCACAGAATCACAGAATCACAGAATCACAGAATATTAGGGATTGGAAGGGACCTCGAAAGATCATCTAGTCCAATCCCCCTGCTGGAGCAGGAACACCTAGATGAGTTCGCACAGGAAGGCGTCCAGGCGGGTCTTGAATGTCTCCAGAGAAGGAGACTCCACAACCTCCCTGGGCAGCCTGTTCCAGTGCTCTGTCACCCTTACTGTAAAGAAGTTCTTTCTCAAATTTAAGCGGAACCTCCTGTGTTCCAGCTTACACCCATTGCCCCTTGTCCTATCATTGGTCATCACTGCAAAGAGCCTGGCCCCATCCTCCTGACACTCACCATTCAAATATTTATAAACATTAATCAGGTCCCCCCTCAGCCTCCTCTTCTCCAAGCTAAAGAGCCCCAGCTCCCTCAGCCTTTCCTCATAAGGGAGATGTTCCACTCCCTTAATCATTTTGGTGGCTCTGTGCTGGACTCTCTCAAGCAGCTCCCTGTCCTTCTTGAACTGTGGGGCCCAGAACTGGACACAATATTCCAGATGTGGCCTCACCAGGGCAGAGTAAAGGGGAAGAAGAACCTCTCTTGACCTACTGACTACACCCCTTCTAATGCACCCCAGGATGCCATTAGCCTTCCTGGCCACAAGGGCACAGTGCTGGCTCATGGTCATCCTGCTGTCCACCAGGACTCCCAGATCCCTTTCCCCTTCACTGCTCTCTAGGAGATCATTTCCTAACCTATACTGGAACCTGGGGTTGTTCCTGCCCAGGTGCAACACCCTACACTTGCCCTTATTATATTTCATCAAGTTTTTCCCTGCCCAGCTCTCCAGCCTGTCCAGGTCTCTTTGGATGGCAGCACAGCCTTCTGGAGTGTCAGCCACTCCTCCCAGCTTGGTATCATCAGCAAACTTGCTGACAGTGCACTCAATTCCCTCATCCAGGTCATTGATGAATATATTGAATAATACTGGTCCTAGTACTGACCCCTGAGGGACTCCACTAGACACAGGTCTCCAACTAGACTCCGCCCCATTGACCACTACTCTCTGGCTTCTTCCCACCAGCCAGTTAATAATCCATCTCACTACCTGCTCATCTAATCCACACTTCCTCAATTTATCAGCGAGGATGCTGTGGGAGACCGTGTCAAATGCTTTGCTGAAATCAAGATAGACCACATCCACTGCTCTACCATCATCCAGCCACCTGGTCGTGTTTTCATAAAAGTCTAGAAGGTTGGTCAAGCACGACTTCCCCTTGGTGAAGCCGTGCTGACTGCCCCTAATGACCCTCTTATCCTTGATATGCCTAGAGATGGCACCTAGGATGAGTCGTTCCATCACCTTTCCAGGGATGGAGGTGAGGCTGACCGGTCTGTAGTTACCCGGGTCCTCCTTCTTGCCCTTTTTGAAGATTGGAGTGACATTTGCCTTCCTCCAGTCCTCAGGCACCTCTCCCGTTCCCCACGACTTAGCAAAGGAGATCACACAAAATTCAAGGTCTTACTCTGACCACGTTACACAGTCAAACATATCCCAAAGATCACATGAAGGAAGTATGGACAAAATTTGTATCCCCCACCCCGTCATCTGGGTCACATCCCAGGACAGGTAGATGACTCCACTGCCAGCACACTTCTACACAGGGCAGAGGAAAGCAGAACCATCCCAGATAACACTTCAGGGTGTTGCATGCCTAAAGCAGGTTAAGAGTGTGAGTGGCAGCAGAATCAGCATAAAACAACACTGCTACCACCTCAGCAACACCAGCTTCTAAGCTAGCAACACGGGCTTTCAGGTTACCACAACAAATTTTTCACTGCTTTCAAAAACACATATGTGAGGAGAATTTTGAGAACTTTATTAAACCACTCTAAGTGAGTAAATAGTATAGTTCAATATACTTTCAAGCTGTTTTTTTAAACTATGAGCTCAAAGGCTGATTTTAGGGGAACCCTCCTGCAAAAGATGGTATTTTAAAGTTATTTAATATGTATCCTGGACCCCTCCATGCAAATCTTACTGGTTTTCTTTTTAAAAATTCAGAGCTTAATTCTGCAAGAGTCAAATGCCCCACCAACTTCACATTTGATGGAGGCTGTATAAATTAACAGCTAGGAGGGGGCGGAAGAAAACGCAGCACACACCACACAGCATTTTGCAGTCTCAGGCTAGCAACTCAGCCTACAATACAAGCTGCTATTCACACATCACAAAAGGACCTCTTCATGCTAATTTATGGAGCTCAAACTTGTACACAACTCCTGAAGTGGAATAAGGAGTCCAGTGCTGAAGTTCTCTTGTCTTGGTCTCAATAAAATTCAAGGTACATGTAAGACGCGCAAACCATGGTCACCCTTTCTTGTGTTTCTCTTTGCATTAACGTGCTTACCTATTTTCTTTACTCTCTACTTAATTTTTTTCTGTTTTCAGTATGTTAACACTGTGAGATGCAACGCTGCATATCATGCAGACTTCTGAAATACATGTGTGTGCCATGGTAATATCACACACACACATTATGCATTCTTGGGAAAAAAGTATAAGGAGGACAAGACACAGGTTTGCAAAGCCGAAGATGTGAGCCCAGATTACCCTGTCCACTTGCACATACCCTGTGCCAGGCGGGGAAAACCAGAAAAGCTGTCAGCAGTCACAAGACTCACCAACAGCCCAGAGGCATCCACTTGAAAGAGACAGGGCAAATGTTCACAGCTTTTTACCAAGCAGCTAACCTGCAGGTAAGAGCAGTGTTACAGTGCAGGAGTGTGAAGGTGCAGCACTCACAGCATCCCCAGATACACAGGGGAACTACCAAGGATGAAACCACTACTCACTCAAGTTGCTGGATCCATTCCTACCTGCAGCAGAAGCTTTTGAACAGTCTACTGTATTCCCAGAGGAAAGTCAGAAAAAGTAGGTTCGTTCCCACTATCAGTTGGTGCAGTCACAGGAAATTACATCAGGGCACTGTTCAGCAAAGATATGAACTTGAACCAGCACAACCAAGAGCAATGACATCTTCAAGGCAAATGGATTAAGTAAATTATGCAATGAAACAGAAAGTTGTAGCCTCAGTTCTTCACTCCCCTTTCACATAAACCAAACACATCTGTGTATTAATTTCATTAATTATGGTTAAGTTTAATTTTAAAGTTTTTTGAGAATTGAAAAAAGTAATTAATTAGTTTTGCTTTTACGTTCATTAGTAAAATTAAGCTGACCAACAAGTTACATAAATCTTAAATATTTTAAAAGCAGCAGGGCTTGAAATTTTATTTGAAATTCCCTAGGAAACTGAGCAACACAACTGATCTCTATCTTGCACAATCCTCATGCTCTTTGGTCTTTCTTTCCAGGAAATGTCAGTCATTCCTCTTTATGTTTTAGCACACCTAATATTACCAAAGACACCTTAAATAAGAAAGTGCACATTCTAAAACATCTCAGCCTACAGGAACTTGATATTGATTTTCTTTATTTAAAAAGAATTTAAAAGGGAAAAAAGCTCTTTGCAGTTAGAACTTCAATAAATTTACCTAATATATCACTGAGCATTTATTGAAAAATTGGTGCTTAAAGCCAAAACATGTGGTCATTTAAATTAAATAATGGAAACAGAAAATCCAGCATGTAGGCTCATCTAATGGGAAACCCAGCACTTAGAGTAATTTTTCCCTCTGATACACAAAGATGAAGCAAATGGGTTTTGCGTGTATAATTTATGCAGTAAACGAAATGTTTTCCCAGTTCAAAGCAGCATTCTGGCCACTACTGTAGCCATGGCTACCGTGCACTTCCTTGAATGGTAATTGTCCCATGGCTTCATGCAGTTCAGCCATCCACTTACCACCTCTCCTTCCTCAGTTTTCCCCTACGTGTCATTGCACAAAGAGATAATGCGGAACAACATATGCTCCATGGCTCTTGGCAATTACTGACCTCACTCTGATCTCAAGAGCAGATCCCCATTTCTTTCACTGGGGCCTCTGCACTTGTAAATACCTTTAAAAAACAAACAAACAAAAAAAATTGATCTTGATATGAAAAGGGTGCCAGAAAAATAAAAAATAAAACAAATCACGAATCAAATAAAAAACCACGTAAGTATACAGTGGACACTAGAATTTTACTTGGATCATGATCTACTTTAAAAGATCTCTTTTTATAGCTGAGTGACCATTATGGACAGGCAGGAGATTTGAGCTTGCTATTAACATCAAGCATATTCTTCCCATGTTCATGAAACTCTATCAGTAAGATTTTCTTCTCAGCTGTTTCAGATAAAACTTGTAATGGACAGCACTGCTGCCAGCATGGCCCCTTTCCACATTATCACGGTCTACTGTACTGAACATTGGCACTGAACACTGATGACTTGACAGCACTTATACTTACAAAAACACAAGGAAATCTAATTACAATATATATTTACAAGAGCAGATGGGAAATTCTTGTTCCTTTCATATGTACTGACAGTTCTGACCATTTTTATAGATCACATCACTATTGAGGGGAAGCTATCAATGAAAATTTTGTAAATAAGATCTAAAGAATATGATGATAACTATACATGCAAAATTAATCAAAGGTGGGTTTTAAATTTTAAAAACCTCATATTGAATACATATTGAAAGTGAATATGAAAAAGCAAAATGCATTATTAGGGGTACAAGAAAGGAAGTTCATCATGACCCTCTCCTTAAATCATTGGTGTCATAGTGATCAACCTTTTTACTGCAGGGCTTTTACTTACCTTCTCAAAGAAATGGGAAACTTCTTTCTCAGAGAAAGGAGCAATTTTCTTCAGAACAACAAAACATACTTTCTTCCTGATTAAACATTTATCTCTCTTTTCCACCCACATCCAGAGAAGGGTTAAATTAAACCTAGAATTCAATCTGGTGCATACTACCTGGTCCTGAATTTCCAAAGTTACCATGAGGAGTAAATGCTGAAGGCAACAGGAAATGCTACTGGCTTCAGAAGGGCTCTACAAAATAAAAATATCCATTCCTGAGGAATTTGCACTAGGCCTTTCAGTGATCATCAGTTTCAAATAAAAAATCTGACCTTTTCTACACCATACACTGGACGCACATGGGAGGTTTAGAATGATTTCTCAAAGTGGTCAATGCAACTGTAACCCTACAGCAAGCCAGGAGCCACACTGCAGGCTCTATCCCCACACCACGCAGGTGGGTTAATAGCATAAAGGCTCCACATTAAGATCTCGGCAGGGGCAGCTGCCTAGAAGGAACATCAAAAGCATGTTTCAGAGGTGCAAAATAAATTGATATATATATATATATACACACATATACATATATATATATAAAAATATATATATTTAGCACTACAGCTATATACACTGCCAAGTTTCTTGCCACTCTCTTCCTTTTGGTTCTTTTTAAGATACAATGGCTGCAAGAAGTCTATACATAAGCTAAATATCCTCAATTTATTTTCCATCTTTTTGTAAACTGAAATATTGTCTTCTAAAAACACCTACAAAAATTCGGCTCACAAACAGCAAGCATTTTAAAATATTCAGACTATGAAAGATCTAAACAGTCTGAAAGATTCAGTTGCAACTTAAATCTTCATTACTCCATCTGACATAAGTTTTTTACTGTCTAGAAAAAGGCTACAGACTTCTAAAGACTCAGACTTCTGCAACATGATGGGCATGTAAGCAAATATTTCACACAACAAGAGAGGAGATTTGTTGTGTGAACCAACACACAAGTACCAATTTGATATGTTTACCTAACCTACCCATAAAAGAACTGTCTCTTGGGTACACACATAATTCTTCTCCAGTCAGACTGTCTCTACATCAGGCTTTTTATCCTTGCAATAAGCACTGTACCAGTGGCAATATTGTGGTACAGAATATGATGAAAATACCATCATGGCTTACTGTGCTCTGGACCAGTTATCAAAAAACTGCAGTCACCATGGGAATGGAGTGAAAGCCTTAAGCAACAGAAAATCAGAGGGCAAAAAGCAAGGCTGCTCCCTTAAGGAAGTAAAATGAACAAGAGGGAAGAAAAAAAAAAAAAGATAATTAAACACCCTTCTGGTTCATCAGAGAAATAAAAAGGTTGTCTGGGCAGGAGCATTCCTCCCTCCCCTTGTTCCCTCCTTCTCTGTCTTTGTATATTTACTCCAGAGATATTTTTTTTTGTATTTTCTGCAACAACAAAAAAGGGTTCTGTAATCTTCCTACTTAGAAGTCATGCACTAGATTCCATCGATCTGTCCTACAGCTCACAGATTTACAAGTAAGGAGGTGAAGTCATTGCTAATGATGGAATATGTCTCTAGTGGAAACACAAGTAGAAATAAAACATCACAGAAGACAGTTTGGCCTTTTTTATAATTATTACTTAATACATGAATGTATAAAATGAATGGACAAGTACTAAAAAATTAAATGTGGGAAGAGTAAATGGTTGAAAAAGTCCTTATATACACCATTGAAAATTCATCTCTTAAACATGAAAGTGGTTTCCTCAGAGATTAAGAGTTCAGCATGTACCTTCAGTTTCAGCAGACTGGGAACCATGAACTTTCCTAGGTAAAAATGATCTGTATAACAGCTCTCCTGTGAAGGATCTGTATGGATCAGAGCTGCAGAAGCCAGGTTAAGCAAGGACTCCACTTCATTATCAAATTGGCCGTATACCACAATATTGCAAAAACGTATGCAGAAAGTTCTGCAGTCCTTCACTTTAAAGCATAACATAAGCCACCATCATTGTCACATAACACTTCCAATAAATATTAATAGATTTATCTCTCTTGTGGCATCTTTGTGATGGAAATTGTCACTGTGCTTCCTACGTCAGCCAGGAAGCCAAGGTACTTTGAAGCTGGCTTGAGAAACTGAGATTGAAACAGTTTGAGAAGCTGAGACTGAGAATTTCACTTGCTCCTGGTGAAGACAAGGTCAGTACTTTGGCTGCAACTCACCCCTATGCTTTTATAACTTGAGAATTTGGGACTCTCCAGTTGTGAAAACCATAGCTATAATACTTTGGGTTTGGGGGTTTTTTTCCCCTCTGAGGTGCTTTCCTAAACTTAATATAAGTGAATTAGCAAAGATCGTCTCTTTACTCGTAACTCCTTCCTTCTCTTCTGTCTCCACTACAAAACAGTTCGCAGTGAACTACACAAACATTTCCAACAGGATGCCAATACAAACAGGCCTCTGCTGCTCGGCAGTGTAGGTTTATATTTGTTGCTCACTTTCTCAGTCTCATCCTTCCCCATACCAGTTTTGGACTCTTCCAGCTCAGTGCCCCAAGGCTGTTTAGACTATTTAAAAGAAGTCCCAGCAGAATAACATTTTGCAGAAATGCCAGTTTTTATCCGCAGCTAACAATCCTGCTTGTTTCCGCACCAGCCTGGCTATCAGAGAGGTGACATAGCATCAGCCTACGACTTTTATTCATCTGCATGTCATTTTTCTTCAGAAACATGCATGAATAAGGAATCTACTCCCCGTTAAAAATACCACAGAGGTTGTGTTTAACAGGAATACAACAGAAGCGCACTGTTATTTGACAGGGCGACAAGAGGCATGTGTCCCATTGCTCTTATACAAGCTCTGCCACACTGTTTTGGGGAGAAGGGGTAAAAGCCTCCCACCACGCATTCAGCTGCCCACTTGCATAACAATTTTCACATGTAAGCGTGAGAAGCTAAGCCCTGCAACCATGTACTACAGCGATAATATTCATTTCATGGAAATAAACAACTTTGTTCCAGATAAATGCAAATTTCACAACTGCTCAAAGTTTTTATTTAAAATAAAAGGTAACTTATTATAACTAAATATACTATATTAAATATACTATACTTTAACATAGGACCTTAGCATGAAGAAAACTTGTATGAAAGTTGATATCAGAAGACAAACTATTTACATTTGTAAAAATTACCTTAAATAAACCTGTAGTAAACAAATATTGGTGCCTAATGAGGCAGCTCAGTGGTGTCATTATGACATCAGTATATCAGAACTCAGAGAATGTTCTACAGATTTGAAAATATTTAGCGTCTTTGACCTCACGCAAATAGTCTTTTTTCAAAGAACACTAGTATGGAACTTAAAGACTACTTTCAGAAGTAGGATTACTGAGTATTTTGAAAAAGCACACACTTTTAAAATTACTCCAATGGAACTCACAGTGAAGCATGGGGTAGAATCAAAGGTGTGCACATTAGGAAGCACACAGGAAGGGGCATGCAAAGAATCCATCTTCCTTTCATCTGGCAGCAGCTAGAAGCTCCATTTTAGGAAGTAAAAATTTATCAAAATATCAAAAACCCAGACATGCTACTTTGCATTTTGTGCTTTTACTTTACAGATCAAAAGTTCACCAGAATAATCTCACTAAAAACTTAATGTAACCATTCCAAAGACCTCACAGACTCCTCACAATGGAAGACTCCCCAATAGTCCAGTTACTTTGTAAGCATAAGGTACTTCAGGACACCACTCGCAAATCTGTGTCACTGTGGATAGGATCTGCACGCTCATGTTACCTGCGTCTTTGCTCTACTGTAAAATGGATCTAAACTACCTGCCTTTCTCTCAGAAAAATTCATATCCATTAAGGTCTGTAAATAGTTCCTTAAATTTTTACATTTATTTGCAAATGTATTGTTCTAGTCAACAAAATTTCTACAGGCAGATAAGAAGCTTAGCCTGTTCAAATCTGTAAGAAGGTTACCACAGAAGAGCAGTCACATCAATTTTTGTGAGAGGTGAGTAGAAACAAGTATAAAACAGAAGCAAAACCAAGGTGGCACAGCCCCAGTTTTGGCTTTTGCTACTTGTGTCTTTTCCTTTTGGTCAACTGCTGGAGAAAATGCACACCATTTACGCTTTCATGCAAAGCTGGAGGGGCAAAGATACTCACTTAAAGGTACCCAAGTTCTAAGCAGGGCATTGGTACACTTTAAAATCAGGCAACTGCTTAAAGGGTTATTAGAAGTGTCTCTTGGGTACTTTCTTTACCTGTAGAGCCATTGCTGTCAACCTCTTTACTTTTCTGCCTCCAACACCAAACTCGGAATACAGTTGAAAGTACATCTATTTGTAACACACACAAGTAAGAAAAGAGAGAAATGCATGTGGGAGTAAAGCAAACAGGATTAACACTGACATCTCTCAGTCAGCAGTACTGTGATGGATTGCACCAGTAACTATCTATTAAAAACATACACTGCCTCTGGTTCCTCCTAAACCAGGGTGTATATGCTCTAGAGAAGCTAAGTGATTATATGCAGACTTCTATAAGAAGTAAAGTACAAGTTCAAAAATGCATAGTAAATAGTTTGAAAATGGAAGCTAGCTACAGTGAAGGTTTCAATAAAGGAATTACTTCCTTATTGGCTTCCTCTTTTCCCTGAAAATATAACATAGTATTTTTGCCAGGTAAACTACATATAATAGCACAAGGGAAAAAGAAGATGTGAAGTACCAGCTTTACATCTGGATAATTCCTTGCAATCAGATGACTTCTTACTGTAATTTTTTTTTTTTTTTTTTTTTTTTTAAGGAAGATCAAGGCTGCAAGATTTGTGGAAATACAAGTAAGAAATCATCAGCAGAGGAAAATAAAACCTGAGCTCTTCCAGGCTTCTGCTGTAGCTGCACCATCTTCCCTCTTTGCTCATTACACTTTCCCGATTTCTGTGGCCTTGACAAAAAAAAATAAAAGCAATTAAATCAGAACACGGGCTAAAAAGAACATCTTCAGGAATAAAAGTTTGTCTAAAATGTTATCCAAAGAAGAGTCTGAAGCAAATTGTTCAGTTTCTAGGAACTCCTACGCAAAAGGTTTATCATATATGTTGCTTGAAATCTGTAAGGAATGCACAGATTCCTTACTGATCTCCCTATCCCAGCTATCAGAAGATGAGAGAATGGTGTGCACTAATTCTAGCATGTTTCACATTTCAGATGTTATGTAGGTAACAACACCTATGAAAAACAGAAGAAAACACAGGAAGTAATGGTGAAATGGTGGACAGTTAAAGGTGTATCATTAATAACATACAGAGTAGCAGGCAGTTTCAGATTCACTATCAACTAAAAAAGGAAGCATGGGAAACAGAATGAACCTTTGCAAAGAAGAGCTGCTGCTACTGTGTAAATCAAAAGATGCCTAAATGCGCACCTCCAGCAGCAACACGAGTATATGTGGTGTCTACCTTTCCCAACAAGGTAAAAGCTACATAAACTACAGATATGTCTTAATGCATTAGCTAAGTTACTTGTTGCTTCTATTTATTTTATATTTTATGGATTTAGTTCAAGATGGTATACTGTTTACTGTTCTCAAATTACCCCTAAAATGAAAGTGAGTGCAGCTGCTATTCTGCTCCTTTCCGGTGTAATCCATCAGCCCAGGTCAAAACTGCACAACAAGCTGGACAGCCTTTAACGGGAAAGTCCTGGAGGTGGTAATTAATCATCTCAGTACAATCATACTTATAAACTGAGTGAATAAGACTGACATTGAGGCTACTGTTCAACTGAAGAAAAAAATCACCAACAAAATGTCTGTAAAAATAACATTTTAATTAAAATTTCATTTATTTCCTTAAAGACTAACTATATTAAATTGTTCATTTTAAAAAGTTTAATCCTTTGCAGAATGCTATAACAATCTTGCTGCCAGAAAATCCTTCACATTAAGAACATCCCTGTTTACTCTGAAGCTGACTACCACCAAACTACTAAGACCCCAGATGTTGCCCTCCATTTAATTTCCAGTTTCTACTATATTCTCTCAGCAGCTCTTTGGCTTAAAAACTACTACAGACTTTACAGCAACAAGTTCATAGCTCATTTTCAAACTACTATATTTGGTAAACAAGAATTCTTAAACAAGCTACTACATCCTGAGTTTCACCTTAGCCACAGTTGTGGTTTTCAAAATAGTATTTCATGTTTAGTTGTTACTTTGTCTATATTGATCAGTACATCTAATCTTAACTCAGAAGTTTTAACATATCTGAACCAGTTCCTGTGCACTAGCAGCAACTCACTGCAACCAGCTGTTTAACTTCTTAGTTAACCTCTGAAATATCTTTGAAGACGTATACTACATTGAAATCACTAATCTACATCAACCAATAACAAGATTAAAAATACATCAAAACAGAAATTCAAAATACAATTAGGCTGAAGAAATATATCTTCTCCCTCCACTGTCCCACTTATATTCTCAGGAGCTGTGACAAATTACTACATGTAAAAAAGCTCTTTGTAAGTACTGATGCAGGAAATACTTATCCCTTGCAACCATGTGATGAAGCTCACACGTATACAAACCCTAAGGCAAAAACAAACCCCGTGAGAAGCCTGGTTGCATCAGAGTTCCCCTGACTTGCACATTTAAGAGCTGACAGAGACAAGAGGATGAACGATTGTAGCACACTCCTCCTACAAAAGCTAAAAATAGTTTTCAAAATACTGGATGAGGTCTAGCCATGAAAAGAGAAAAATGAGTATCTATTTAAAGACAGAACTTTGCTTCTCTCAATGGTGATTTCTGGAAAATAAATCAGCATGAAGGAGAACAGCTTCTTAAATTTTGAGATATGGTTACTGATTAACACAAGATACATCGAAAACGTGCTAATTTTGATTACAGGAAGAATGATATCTACCATATTAAAAGAACTTCGTATGCAGCATCTCTACTATTATTAAATATCACCACTAATATGATTATAGAAAAACAGAATATGCAGTGCACTAAATATTCCTTCTGTACTGCACTTTCTAGGACAAGCTAGGATGATGATATCACTACATCCTTTTTGACAATGAACCTCAATTATATTTGTTTTCCCTCTTTCGCCTCCTCCCTTTTCCTTTTTAAATGGAAGCAACTAGGAGTTAAATATTTCACTTGCTTTCCTAAGAACATCAGTTGCAGGACACACAACAAAGCTAACAGAACAACTCCACTCATTATTGTCAAGGTATCAGTATTAACAGACATCACAGTGTCCTCAAATCATTGAATAGAAGGATCTCATCCCGGGAGTTGAGATCCTTAGGGTGAAATATATGGAGTCAGAATCATTCAAGGTCAAACAGCTGAGTACATACTTAAAACATGGGGGAAATACAACTGCTTGCAGTTCAGATTCAGTTTCTTTGTTGCATTCGTATTTCTACATTTAAAGCCTTTGGGAGCTTTCTCTACTTGGCCCTCAAAAGCATTTACCTGAGAAAAATAAATATAAATAGTTCAGGTAAAGATTCTTGCTTTAATAAAATAATACCACAGAGAAAGCTTTGCTCTTAATATTATTTAAGCCTCCTAGCAACTTAAAGTAGTTGGGTCTTTCCTGCAGAGCTTTATTCATGGAACATTTTATTTCTTTAGTACATAGCATGACCAGAAAAGCTCAAAAGAAGGTTGATTTTGTCTTTACTAATAGTGAAGAGACACACTACATTGCTTCTGCAAAGACTATTATACAGGATATTGTCCTCAACAAACTGCTTAAAAAGCGTTGCAGACAGACAAGTAACAAATGGAGAAGGCTAAAACTAATTATGAGATAGTAATGACAACGTCTGAACCTACAAAGCAGGTGACATTTCCTTTTCATTCATGAAGTTACACTAACCCATACATGTCTTTACTGTCTCTGAAGAGATCTTTTTCAGCAATCCAGGACTCTTGTCTACTGTAACACTGCAATTATTTGCAAAGCCATTTACCAAAGGAATGCAATTACCTCCTCTGAGGATGCTTCTGAGGGATACAGCAAGTGCTACAGACAAATTGCACTAAGAAAAGCCTAGCCACTTCATTAAACCATCACTATTAAGCAACTCCACTCAGGAGTTGAGATTTTTAGAAAAAATCTACAACACACTTTACCAAAGTGCCTTGTTAAAGTATTTTTCAGAATAGGACCTCAGCTCCATACTTGGTGAACCTGCATGCAGATCAAAGCCAACAGGGTGGATGGCTCTGTGTATCTCCTTTATCTAACTTTTCAGGATTACGAGCAATGTAAAGACCATAGCTTTACCAGGCAGGTCTAAGGTCCACAGGAGGCACATGTAGCTATACAATCAAGTTTCTACAAGTAATTGTAAGAGATGTTTATCTATGGTTATTAAGCAAAAAGGCTGGTACTTAGAAGCTCAACAGTTTTATTGGGTTGATAAATAGAGCGGGTGGATGGCTGAAGGAGGCTGTGACCCCCTGGGAAGCCCGCACTGGAGCAGGTTTCTGCTAGGACCTGTGGCCCGAGGAGAGAGGAGCCCACGCTGGAGCAGGTTTGCTGGCAGGACTTGTGACCCCGTGGGGGACCCGCACTGGAGCAGTGTGTTCCTGAAGGACGGCACACCATGGTAGAGATGCATATTGGAGCAGTCCATGAAGAACTGTAATTGATGGGAAGGACCCACACTGAAGAACTTAGTGGGGACTCTCTCCCATGAGAGGGACCCCATGCAGGAGTAGGGGAAGAGCGTGAGGAGTCCTCCTCCTGAGAAGGAAGGAGCAGCACGGACCACATGTGATGAATTGACTGTAACCTCCATTCTCTGTCCCCTCATACTGCTCAGGGGGAGAAGGTAGAGAAAAGCAGGAGTGAAGTTAAGCCCAGGAGGAAAGGAGGGGTGGTGGGAAGGTGTTTTAAGGTTTTATTTCTCATTACCTTACTCTGATTATGATTGCCAATAAATTTAAACTAATTTCTCATGTTTTGCCCATGATGGTAATTGCTGAGTGATCTCCCTGTCTTTATCTTGACCCATGAGCCTTTCATTGTATTTTTTTATCTCCCTCTGTCCAGGTGAGAAGGGGGAGTGGGCACCTGGTGTCCAGCCAGGGTCAACCCACCATAACAGTCCCACTTGCATTAAGGCAGGACAAGGGCAACAAATACATACACATTTTCATATTATAGTGTGAGCTTCTGAATCTTACAAAACTGATCTTAACAGCTAATGCTCATTATTTGAAATATAATATCCTGTCCAACTTTAGAGTCACTTTATATACGTATAATTAGGTCTAGGAATGTGCTGATACTATAAAACAGTATCATTTGGTCTAGACTGTCATTACTGCTCCCTTCCCTTTTCACTCCACCCTAGCATTGTCCACTGCAAAAAATACTTTTTGCAAGTTTTTTTAATGAGAGCCTACATCTTGCTAGAGAACACTTTTCTTAGTGGGCCAAGAATAGACAAAAGTCTTGCTCCCCATTAGACCCCATGGTAGACAATCTTCAGAGGACCCATGAAGCTGCAGTGGCCAACTGCAGCTGTGAGAATATTGCATGTCCACGCCGAATTTTCTACTTATACGTGATTTGCATATCAACTTGTCGTCTGGCCAGGTAGGGATCGTAACTGCTGCCAGAAATTGAGACTGTGCCTGCTTGCAGAACCTCTCAAGAGGCATGTCTTTGCTGTGCCACTGGTGCTGCCAGTGCACACACTGAATGCTCTTGAACAGAATTACTTGAATGGCTTCAAATGAGATGATCTGACACACACTTCTCCTCATAGGACTGAATCATCAGAATCTCAATTAATGAGACAGACAAGGAGCTCAAGCCAACAGTTCTGATATAAATTTTACTTAGTAGAAAACAAGTAAATTCTTCTTTGGCCTTCTCCCTTGGCCCAGTTTTTAGTATTGCTTCCTCAGGTAACTATGACCTTTCTTTGGTGTCAACAAGAGATGTTGCTGTCTGGTAATCATTTTCAGCTTTAAAATTTTATCTGTTCCTCCTCCCTACACACACACACACACACTTTCTCTTGTTCATCTTGAGCCCTCTTTGGCATGTTACTAAATATAGCAGAGCTATCAAAGAAAATGGAAAACAGTTTGAAATATGAGACTAACAGGATTATATAAATTTGAGTTTAATGTATTAGAATTACAAAAGAAGAAAAATTTCCAAATTTCCTAGCAGCAACAATATCTTAGAGTTCAATAATCTTTTACAGTAAATTATCACTTTATAAAAGATTTTGGGGCAATCAACCCACTCAGCACCCAAATTCATCTTTACTTGTATGTATTCCACAGAAACACAGCAAACTGACTATTCTCAAGATGACCCACAAAATTAGGAAGCCCTGATGCAGGGCATTCAGAAATCTTAGCTGTTCTGCAATTCTCTCTCTCAGGAATCAAGCATGATCTCCTGGAAAAATAAATCTGGTTTTGGCTCTTATTTTGGCATAAAGATGTAATATGTCATGATAGTTTGATTTTACCTTGCAACCCCACCTTGCTGAATACATCTCTCTGATAATCTCTAGAAAATTGTAAGCTAGTTGGTGCTCCAGTAACCACCAGTGCTCTGACAACATCTAGATAAAGGATTAGAGGTTAAACTCTGACTGAACTTATTGAGAGTGTGGCCTGTAAACTGACTAAACAAAATCCAAATTAAGAATGCAAGGCTTCCCATGTAGGACTGTTTTAAAAGGTGCTGGAGTGTTTGGTGTCAGCATTTTCATCTTCACAATGGACTTGAGGATTGTAAGTACAGAAACCACCCTTGAACCCCTGTAATTCATAAAAATTGTAAGTTTCCTGGAATTCTAAGTTGACAATTAGTCTTAGCAATATCCACTAGCCCAGCTGTCTTTACAACAGAGGATTTCTCATGTTCTGTTCTATTTTCTTTTCCTCCTGCCCTCACACTATTCCATGAAGCTATTCTTGTAGAACTGACGGAACTAAAGCAAATGTGCATTCCAGCTGGAAGCTTATAATCCCAGTTTTCAAATGACATATAGTGTTAATCTCCACTCACTCTGGATGCAGAACATAATATCAACCAGAATTATGTTCAAATTACAATGGCAAAAATATGAGGTAGTAGTCATACTCAACAATTTTGAAAGAAGAGCATTTTCCAGTGTGTTTATAATTTATTTTCTGGTGTTTTCATCATTGAATTCTTCTCACGGATCTTCTCAGCTGCTTTTAGGAACACTGGAAGTCACGCCTGCAATGCCATTTGTCAGAAAATACACAATAGCCACTTAAGCCCATGATACTGTATCAGCAATATTTCCTGTTTCTCCAGTCAACAAGAGGCATAAGGGGAAATTAGTGGAGCTAATAATGAAGATAATGAAATTTGTTTTTTGCTAACATTTCCCGTTAGCAGCTTCTTCTCTTAGATACAGAGAAGGGAAAGCACCTGCTATGTTAGCAGTAGCAATAAGAGACTCAACATTTGGTGTACGTTAAAGTAGCACAGTGCAGTGCCAAGTAAAGATATCCCAGAAACTCTAAACAAGAATCTTCTGGCAGAAATCAAAGGACTGCTTGGATCAAATCCAAGTTTCAACCCCTGGCTTAAAATTAGCTATACCACTTATCTGTCTAAGAAGATCCAAATACCAGCAGATACTGAACTAAAAAGGGTACCATTTTTACAGTATACAAACTTCTAAGTGTGACACAATCTTGTCATTTTAGGTTTTTATCAGGTTTCTTTATCTTTGTAACACAGGCTTAACTCACAATCAATATCCAAATTATTTTCTTCCCCTTATCACTTTTTTACAATAAATCACTGGATTCCATTTTCTTTGGGGCTACAGTACTTCATTTAAGATGCTCTGAATATTGTGCATCATTGTGTTACAACTCCATAGTTAACCTGTTACCATCTTCTCCACAGATTTAACACATCACCACACTAGGGCCTTTTAGTCAATCCTAGCAGTATGTACCTTGCCTAGCAAACAATATTAACCACACCTATTTAGTAAGCAAAAGGAGACCATTATCTCCATGATAATTAATGATTCAATGAGATTAGTGCTGTCCTTTGACAAGAATTACACAGCAGATGCTATCTTTTGCTAACATGCAACTTGGCCACATTTCAGCTGGTCATGTCTCTGCTTCCCCATATGCTGTATTTTATTTTACATTTTTGTTAAAGAGAGAAGCTGATCATTACAGAGATTTGACTCGCACAAGAGCAGATCTGACCCCTCCAACGGCTCTTACCATCATCCCTTGCTCCCCACTGTGACAAAAAGAGTCCCCTTTCACATAAGAGAGGAGTCGAGTTGACCCAAGGTAGCAGCTGAATCCCAGACAGGCATTTTCACAGCTCACCCCACTTGCAGGTGCAACTTTTAGCCATGTACTACTGTAGTAGATCAGATCACACGGAGAAGAACAGGTACACCTCTTCAAAACTGAGTGAATTACCTCTTCAAAAAAAAGCTGAGGACTCATGTATTGCAAAACCATTGACCTTCCCCCCATGCTCATACCATACATTTCAACTTTGACTACACAAGAAAACAGTGCAATAAATTGCAGCCATTGCATCCCACCCTTTCAAGAAACCACTTTGAAAAAGCAAACGATAAGACACTGTTTTGTCAAATCTTATTCTAAAAGGTGCGGAAGTTGCATGCATGAACCATGCCAGGGTGAGCTGGTAGTCTTAGTTTCAAGCCCCTCCTTATTCAGACGGATAACGTGTCTATATGGCCACAGCTTATTTAAAAAAAAAAAACAATTATAAGATTTTCAAGCTCTGCGCACAGAACAGCAAGATAATACCATTTGCTCAGCTGACTGTCATCCCATGTAGCTATATACTCTCTTACAACTTGCATAGACCCCAAGGCCTTTGAAGCACATCAACAAAACACTTCAGAGCTAATTGGTCATACTGTCTGTAGTGGATTTTGACACCTACCCCAACAGCTAATTCAAACTGAACAGGTGAAGCAAGAAAACTCCATCCCAAGGAGAATGCAGCTTTTGCAAATTAGCAAATGAGCACCAATATGCCCCTTTTGAATCCCACACTTGATGGCTTGAGGTCGCACAGAAAGAAGCATTGCCAATAGACAGCTAATTAAAAAGAACAGTAGGAGATTATATCAGAAAGATAGATTTATTTTTTTTCTTACCAAGAACAGGAAAGAAGAAACTTTCTTGCAAGTCACCTAGCCAGTACTATAACATTAAATACAGAAAATGCCAATAATGCTGTCCTCTCATAATTTTTCATACAATAAAATTCATAGTGTACAAATCACCTAGTACCCAACAGAAGGGAAAACCTCAACAGTCCAGGTATTTGAAAAAATAAATAAATTTTTAAAAATCCAAACTCATTAACATAAATTCCATAATGTCTATCTGCACTTTTATGAACATGCCACATAAATTTAAGAAATTGGCTAAATGTAAAATTCTATTGTAAAAAAAGCTAGTTCATTTCTTTCTTAACTGCACAACAAATTAAGTTGTAGAGACAAAGTTTTCATTAAAAAAGTCAATTCATCAAATGCGAAGCTTTGAGGAAAGTGTTGCTGACACCAGCAAAAACAGAAAGTCTTGACATCTTATCACATCAGGACATTCATTCAGAACACACAAGTCCTAGGGGAAGTCCACATTTACCTGAATCAGACAGTTTCCAAGAAAGACCTTAATTCTCACTTTATTTGTTCATCTAGGATACAACTAATTATGAAGATGAGATTCATCTCACCTCTGCTGAAGTTGTACCTAATTTTTTAAATAAATTCCTACATACCTAAACACATGCATGCATGTGTGCAAGTGACAGAAATGAAAGATAACAAAAGCATAAGTATTAATATATCTATATATGTCAACATATCTAAATTTATGACAAAGAATTAGGAAATGGGAAGAGACCTCATGGAGTTCGGGAGACTGGGAAATTCAACCTAACCCCAAACCCAGTCCTGGGCCAGAGCACCAGGAAAACATATTGGTGCTCTTCAGCCCAAGGCTGAAATATACTGTCATCCAGACTTCTGGTGCAGAAAAAACAAACAAAACCCCACAGTTAATTCACTCAGGTTTACCATACATTTTGCATATTTGTACACTATTTTTAGCTAGCAGACTGAATTATGACCCTTTCAAAAGATTCTGAATAAGAAGACATAAGTTAAAGAGGAGTGTGGAGAACTGGCTACATGACAAAGGCCACATAGACCCGTTGCAGCTGATGGAACAAGATCTGGCAGAACACCGCACACATCTGGTGTAGGTGCTAATATGACAGGGTCAAGATGCCCTCGACATTTAACAAAGCAAACTACAGAATGCCTGTAGTTAATTAGACATGAGATAAGAAGAACTGAGCTCACCACGAAGGAAGAAGTTCCCAGGATAATTAATAAACCAATCAGTATGGGTCTCTAAGAATATATATAAGATTAATTAACCACTGTATATAAGGAGCACGAATGTAATCAATAAACGGAGATTGCTGATCACTCATATTGAGCATATCCGGGTCTTCTCTCCGTCACGACAGAGGAGAAAAATAAAAAGTTTAAACTGACCATCTGCTATGCTTCTTTAAAGCTTTAAAACTAGTTTTTTTTTAAAAATCCAGTGTCTGATCACAGCATTATATCCTTCATTCTCCTTTATTTCTTATTTTTCTTGCTTTATCTCAGTCATCTTCCCTTTTTCTTTTTTCCGTCTTCTCCAAATAAGATTTATCAGTAAGCAAATTACTAAAAGTGACCATCAGTAAGAGTAGACTGTAGTTTATTTTTTACTACAGTGCTATAATATGTTGCAAAATTACAGCAGTATGTTCCAAGCAGTGCAAACATAAATCTAAACCTGCTACATGCACAAGATCCTACACATATTTTGAGTTTTTTTTCAAACTAATTTTTCATTGTTTTGAAAGCAGCAGCTGATATGTTGAACAATTCTATTTGCTTACTAGTTGCTGCTGCTTATGGGTTTCTAACATGTTAAACCAGGCATACAATGATTTTAAATGGCAGATTCTGGTCCACAGCCAGCTCTGTACTTTAGCATGGCTTCACCAAAGGCCAGATATGCAATGCCTCTTACATTCTGGCAGGAAATCCTTACCCTGCTCTCCCAGGGCATTGGGAAATAGCTGCAACATGCTGCTCCAGTCCCAAATTGCTTAGAAAACATACAGTGCCTTTTGGCATTGCAGAGCTAGAGTCAGCACACATAAACCACCCCCTGATGCCCCCAACCTTGTGCACAGTGAATTAATTGAGGTCTATTTTCTGTAGACTCAAATTAATTATGTAGTCCTCTGTTAACTATGATATTCACAGAGTAAACATCTCAATGACCCACTGAGTGGAATTCAAAAAATGATTACAGATCATCAAAAGGACACAAAATTTCCGCCAAAAGCCAGTTCATGGATCTTGTTTGGGAAGTTGGTCCTTGCAAGTAATTCAGGTGTTGCATCCAGCCCTTGTGAAAGAAAGCTTTGTAATCTCTCTACAAATGGCCTATTGGGAGAACCTGCATCAAAATAAGTAATTTGTCATCATTTTTTTTAGGGAAGTACATCTAAGCTTTACAAATGAGTTTGCATGCAGGGAGGAAGTAAGATGGGTTGGAGGAAGAGCAAGAGTGGGACAGGTTTAAAAAAGCTCAACTAGTGACAGACTGTACAGTCAGTGGCTCCAACTCAAAACGCCAACAATAACATGCTGAATGAGGAGCAGCAACTGAAAGAAGAAGCATTTGCAATTGCAAAAAGCAGAGTCAGGATCAGCCCAGGCTCTGAAACTGAGACAAACATGTTATTAGTTTCTGCAGCTGAATCAGGTATTATGTAACCTCATGCAATGCTTTTGAAAAGTAGGTGTTGTGGAGAGGGGTGAGCTGAAGGGCCAGGCAGAATACAAGAAACATAAATTTAAGCGAAAATCCTCACTGCCTGTACCATTTAGCTGATGTGGTAAGAGAGGCATAAAGTAGCATAGGTTACAGAACTGTCTGTGGGGGATTCTCAGTAGACTAGGTAATAATATATTTACATTTCATATAGAACCATTATTATGTAAGCATGGACCACATTATTTAAGTTAGATAAACAAGAAGGAAGAAAGAAATAACATTACTTTTAGATATTCTGACCTAAGATCCACAAACTGTGCAAAATGCATGGCACACATCAAACTTAGCACCCAATAGCTCCACGTTTCTACTTAATCTGGTCCATGTCCTCAAGGAACCGACAAGGAGGGGTGCCATGCTGGACCTTGTTCTCACCAACAAGGAGGGGTTGGTGGGGAATGTGAAGCTCTCGGGCAGTCTTGGCTGCAATGACCATTAAATGGGGGAATTTGAGATCCTCAGGGCAGTGAGGAAGGTGCACTGTAAGCTCACCACCCTGGATTTCAGGAGAGCAGACTTTGACCTCTTCAGGGAACTGCTTGGTCAGGTACCATGGGATGAATTCCTGGAAGGAAGAGGAGCTCAGGACAACTGGCTTATTTATACTCAAAGATCTCTTCCTCCAAGACCAGGAGCGATGCATCCCAACAAAGAGGAAGGCGGGCAAAAACAGCAGGAGGCCTGCATGGATGGACAGGAAGATCCTGAACAAACTTAGGATCAAGAAAGAAGCCTACAGAGGGTGGAAGGAAGGATGGGTTGCCTGGGAGGAATACAGACAAATTTCCCCAATGTCCAGGGATCGGGTTAGGAAAGCCAAGGCCCTGACAGAAACTAAATTTAGCCAGAGATGTCAAGGGCAACAAAAAAAGCAAGAGTTGTGGTCAACAGCTCAAAGTCCAAGTGGAAAATGGTGACGAGTGGAGACCCTCAAGGTTCGGTATTGGGGCCGGTGCTGTTCAACATCTTTGTCGGAGACATGGACAGTGGGATTGAGTGCACCCTCAGCAAGTTTGCTGATGACACCAAGCTGTGTAGTTCGGTTGACACACTGGAGGGATGGGAAGCCATCCAGAGGAACATTGACAGGCTTGAGAGGTGGGCCTGTGCCAACCTCATGAAGTCAACGTGGCCAAATGCAAGGTCCTGCACCTGCGTTGGGGCAATTTCAAAGATAAACACAGGCTGGGCGATGAGTGGCTTGAGAACAGCTCCCAGAAGAAGGACTTGAGAGTGGTGGTAGACAAGAAGCTGAACATGAGCAGGCAATGTGCACTTGCAGCCCAGAAGACCAAACCGTACCCTGGGCTGCATCAAGAGAAGCGTGGCCAGCAGGTCGAGGGAGGTGATTCTCTCCCTCTACTTTGCTCTCATAAGGCCCCACTGGGAGTGCTGTGTCCAGTTCTGGAGCCCCCAGCTCAAGAAAGACATGGACCTGTTAGAACGAGTCCAGAGAAGGCCACAAGGATGATTGAGGGCTGGAGCACCTCTCCTATGAGGACAGGCTGAGAGAGTTGGGGCTGTTCAGCCTGGAGAAGAGACGGCTCTGGGGAGATCTTATGGCGGCCTCCCAGTACCTGAAGGGCCTACAAGGAGAGGAAGTCCCTGTGGAAGGACTTTTTACAAGGGCAGGTAGTCATAGAACAAGGGGTAATGGCTTTAAACTGGAAGAGTGCAGGTTTAGATTAGATATTAGGAAGAAATTCTTCACTGTGAGGGTGGTCAGACACTGGAACAGGTTGCCCAGAGAAGTTGTGGATGCCCCCTCCCTGGAAGTGTTCCAGGCAGGTTGGATGAGGCTTTGAGCAACCTGGTCTAGTGGAAGATGTCCCTGCTCATGGCAGGAGGGTTGGAACTAGATGATCTTTAAGGTCCCTTCCAACCCAAACCATTCTGTGATTCTATGATTCTGTGTATACGGAACCTGTCCTGGTATACATAAATCAATTATCATATTAATAAACCAATACTATATACACACATATACACATACAAATATAATGATAAACTAATAGTATAACATCCAATATAGAAAGGCCATTCTTACCCTGCAGCAGTTGCAACTTAGTATTTTGACACAGATGTATCACAGAAGAAAATATATCCAAAAGAAAGTTTTCACACTTCAAAATCCAGAGACCAAACAGTTTCTGTAAGTACATATATAAATGCCATAAAATGAAAGAACTGAGGAATGTCAGCTACCAATGAATAGAGGGTACAGAGAAGGCAGAGTTACTGAATGCCTTCTTTGCCTCTGTCTACTCTGCCGGAAGCTGTCTTGAGGAGCCCCAAGCCCCTGAGGCCCCAGAGGAAGTCAGAACAATAGAGGAGTTTGCCTTGGTTTGTGAGGACTGGGTCAGGGACCAATTAAGCAATCTGGACATCCATAAATCTATGGGTCCAGAAGGGATGCACCCACAGGTGTTGAGGGAGCTGGCTGAAGTCATTGCTAGACCACTCTCCATCATCTTTGCTAAGTCGTGGGGAATGGGAGAGGTGCCTGAGGACAGGAGGAAAGCAAATGTCACTGCAGTCTTCAAAAAGGGCAAGAAGGAGGACCCGGGTAACTACAGACCGGTCAGCCTCACCTCCATCCCTGGAAAGGGGATGGAATGACTTATCCTTGGTGCCATCTCTAGGCATATCAAGGATAAGAGGGTCATTAGGGGCAGTCAGCATGGCTTCACCAAGGGGAAGTCGTGCTTGACCAACCTACTAGACTTTTATGAAAATATAACAAGGTGGCTAGATGATGGTAGAGCAGTGGATGTGGTCTATCTTGATTTCAGCAAGGCATTTGACACGGTCTCCCACAGCATCCTCGCTGACAAATTGAGGAGCTCTGGGTTGGATGGTCAGATAGTGAGATGGACTGTGAACTGGCTGGTGGGAAGAAGCCAGAGAGTGGTGGTCAATGGGGCAGAGTCTAGTTGGAGGCTTGTGTCTAGTGGAGTCCCTCAAGGGTCAGTACTGGGTCCAGTACTATTCAATATATTCATCAATGACCTGGATGAGGGAACAGAGGGCACTGTCAGCAAGTTTGCTGATGACACAAAGCTGGGAGGAGTGGCTGACACTCCAGAGGGCTGTGCTGCCATTCAGAGAGACCTGGACAGGCTGGAGAGATGTGCAGGGAAAAACTTAATGAAATATAATAAGGGCAAGTGTAGGGTGTTGCACCTAGGCAGGAACAACTCCAGGTTCCAGTATAGGTTGGGGAGTGATCTGTTAGAAAGCAGTGGAGGGGAAAGGGATCTGGGAGTCCTGGTGGACAGCAGGATGACCATGAGCCAGCACTGTGCCCTTGTGGCCAGGAAGGCCAATGGCATCCTGGGGTGTATTAGAAGGGGTGTGGTTAGTAGGTCGAGGGAGGCTCTCCTTCCCCTCTACTCTGCCCTGGTGAGGCCACATCTGGAATATTGTGTCCAGTTCTGGGCCCCACAGTTCAAGAAGGACAGGGAGCTGCTTGAGAGAGTCCAGCACAGAGCCACCAAGATGATTAAGGGAGTGGAGCCATCTCCCTTATGAGGAAAGGCTGAGGGAGCTGGGGCTCTTTAGCTTGGAGGAGGCTGAGGGGGGACCTGATTAATGTTTATAAATATTTGAAGGGTGAATGTCAGGAGGATGGAGCCAGGCTCTTCACAGTGATGTCCAGTGATAGGACAAGGGGCAATGGGTGTAAGCTGGAACACAGGAGGTTCCACTTAAACTTGAGAAGGAACTTCTTTACGGTGAGAGTAACAGAGCACTGGAACAGGCTGCCCAGGGAGGTTGTGGAGTCTCCTTCTCTGGAGACATTCGAGACCTGCCTGGACGCCTTCCTGTGTGAACTCACCTAGGTGTTCCTGCTCCGGCAGGGGGATTGGACTGGATGATCTTTTGAGGTCCCTTCCAACCCCTGACATTCTGTGATTCTGTGTAATTCCACCAAAATTAACATCGAAGATGGTTAAGTATAAACCACCATTCAGCCTTTCATTTAGACATAGTTTTTCCTCATAATAAATGTATGCCTGGAGTGCTGATGATTCTTCTCTGATACAGCTCACATAAAAGAGGAGGCCTCTGCTTAAATTATAAATAAAAGCAAATATATAAATATTTAAATAAGACTTTAAAAAAATAATAAACATTAGTTATAACAGATTATTACTTCTGACCTTCAAAAATAGCAGAGCTTCAAGCACAGCAAAATCAGCATTTCGATAATTTATTCAAATTCTATCTTAATTAACAAATATTGCATGCTACAAATAAAATGCTCTCATAGAAGAATGAAACAAGCTTTTGGGCTTGGTTCTAGAGAAGCAGTTAAATATATCATTCACTCACAGCTGGGCCAACAGAAAAAAGCCATTGTAGCTTCCCTCTGGTCTCTCAATATACTATAATCATCAATACTGAAGATTCCTTCACTTTCTGATGGCAAACAGTAAAAATCTATTATGGAAAGAGACCACAACAGATTTTCCGTGTCCTTTTTGTTATACTGTGGAATATTATTTTCCTATTCATTTGCTGATTTTCAGAAATATAGAAGCTAGACTATTAAGCTCAGTCATGTTTAAGATTACAAAGGTATATGCAAGGGCAAGGTCACTGTGGCACACTGAAACTAAATCACAGGCAAAGGGAAAGAAAAAACAAAACAAAACAAAACACAAAACCAAAACAGGCAAACAAATCAAACCCTGAACAACCACAAACCAAAGCATCTCAGGAAGCCTTCTGGAAGATTTGATTCTTTATCCTCAGATTGACCATAATGGAAAATACAGATCTTGCAATTTTACATATGAATGGGAGTATTTTGCCTTTTGTGAAGATCTATTCAGCATGAAATTTAAAAAACAGACCAACAATTGAAAGTACCCCAAAAAAATGGAAAATCTTGGAAGCAAATGCCTCTGTATTATTAAATTATACAAATTAGGAATAAATTAGAGAACTGACATTAATACAACAAAAGTCCATAAGATCTGGCCGTAAAGCAAAGAGGTAAAGGCCCAATTCAGACTTGCTGAATTTCACCATGTTACTCAGTTTCTAAGCATTCAGTATAGCTTAAACCAATGGGCTTGTCCCATTCCTAAAGACCCATTCATACACTATATACATTACCCAGACATAGCACTGATACTGGAGTGTAAAAACTTCCAAGATACATTGTTTACCTGAAATGAGAATAATAATATGATAAATGTTCTATGCATAATTCTTTTTTTGGCAGAACTTGCTCACTACTGTACAATAAAAATGTAAACAGCTCTTAATATTCAATCTACAACTACACCTTGAGACATGCTATTGTGACTGGAATGGAGATACATCAAGTTTGTAACTGGACTGCTGCCAGCCTGAAACATCAGAAACGGAATAAGAAGGACTGAAACCTTTATGCACAGCTTTTTCCCTTCAAAGAAGGAATACCCATACAATGCAGCTGATAAGGAAATGTGTAAAGAGGAAGGAATCAGAGACAGCTCAGGGGTTTCTACACAAAAAATTATCATCTTGTCCTTGTCCCCTACGTGTGCAGCAGCAACAAAGCAAGTCCTTGGGGCCCCAGGTGCTCACTCCATGGCCCTATACATAGCAAGATACAGGAGTCCCAACCACACAAAAACCTCTCGCCACGGACACCCCCGCTGCCTACTACAGGTGTGCAGCCAATTATCCCTACCTCATGTAACCCCTCAGTACCATTCCTATCAACCCCATCCTTCTCCAAGCTACAGACAAAACATCCTCTCCTGCCTCAAGGCAAGGAAGCAGTCATAGCAGAGGTCACTTAGGGTTGGCCTGTACTCCTGGTCAGCAGTCACAGGCCACCACTGTCACTCTTCCAATAGATTATACTACTCCTCATCCTCTTTTCACTTGCATCAGCAGGGGGCTGTGCAAGCAGATGAATCCCCACTAGTTGTCTACTTGCTGCCTTCTGAACACCAGTATCTCCCAAATAGCATCTTGGAGACAGCCTGCTGCACTGGGGCACAAAGGGACTTGCACAAGAGAGAGGACATGCAAAGTGCTTGCAGCAATGCCAAGGCTCCAGTTCTTAACACAACATCACCCAAAACCTCAGCAAGGGCAGAAGCTGGGTTCTGCCTCCCATCCCAGTAGGCAAGACATCCATATAAAGAGTGGGTGTATCGATGTGTATGAAGAGAGGAAAATACTCTCTGAAACATTGCCCAACAGTACCACAGATGGATAGAACTGATTCAAATCAGAGATGTCAAATGTTTGAGACTTTCATTACACATCAAAAGATAATGGGCAGGAAAAGTTTCCTTTTTAAACTACCAGCTGGCTCTGGAGTCAAATAATTGAACTGAAAATTTATGATGATGATGATAGCAGCTTCTAGCCTTCAGGGATTTTCTTAACAATCTGAACAGAATACCTCTAAATTAAAAAAAAAAAAAAAAAAAGCATAGTCTTTAAAAAAAAAAAAGCAAGCTTAAGGGTTAAAAAAAATTACAGTAAAATACAGATCTTTCCCACATACGTGGGACTGTCGTGGTTTAACACCAGCCAGCAACTAAGCACCACACAACCACTTGCTCACTACCTCCCAGTGGGATGGAGGAGAAGAGAATCAAAAGAGAAAAAGTGAAAAAACTCATGGGTTGAGTTTTTATAAAACTCAGTTTAATAAGGAAAGCAAAAGCCGCACACACAAGCAAAACAAAACAAGGAATTCATTCACTGCTTCCCATTGTCAGGCAGGTGTTCAGCCATCTCCAGGAAAGCCGGGCTCCACCACGTGTAATGGTTACCTGGGATGATGAACACCATCACTCCAAATGTTCCTCCCTCCTCCTTCTTCCCCCAGCATTATATGCTGAGCATGATGCCATGGGGTATGGAATATCCCTTTGGTCAGCTGGGGTCAGCTGTCCCAGCTGTGTTCCCTCCCAACTTTTCAGGCACCCCCAGCCTCCTTGCTAATGGGGTGAGAAGCAGAAAAGGCCTTGACACTGTGTGAGCACTGCTCTGCAATAAGTAAAACATACCTGTGTTAACAACACTGTTTTCAGCACAAACCCAAAACATAGCCCCAGACTGGCTACTGTGAAGAAAACTCACTCTATCCCAGCCAAAACCAGCATACAGACCTCAGCACAAAACTGCTATGCACCTAGGATGTGTGTATTCCTGTGTACACTGCTTGATGATGGATTTATTCCCCAATGTAAGGTGAGTTCCATTAAAAAATAAAAAATTCTCCGTAGGTGATGCAGTTGCTGCTTCTGCTTTCTGCCCTCAGGCACATATAACTTATTTAAAATAAATGAATATATATTTTTTAAAAAAACAAACAAATAAATAAATAAATAATTTTTTTTTACAGCTAAGTAATAAAATGCACTCATTCTCATTTTCCTAAAAACCTTTGCTGACACAAAAACATCCTCTGTGACCACCAACTCAATCTTTTGTATTATTATGTAGCATTCAGTGAAGCACTCAGCAGGTATTAGGAAAACTTTCGTAATAATCCCTTCTATAAATTATGTTTCATTACAGATTGCATGCACCCAAATTTCCCTCTCTTCAACTGAAATATGTGTGTTTACAGTCTCACACTTAAATAATACTATTTACTTATCTGTTTTATACAGGATAAATCAGGCTTATGTTACTGAAAATGGCAGAAGCTACATATCTGCTCTTAAAATAATTACAAAAATTCATATCCTTAACAGGCTTGATTCCTTCCAGCTAGTTCACAAGCAAAGTAAGACTTGTATCTCCAGAAACACTGATGTCCCATTCTCGGAGCACTATTTATTATTAAAACTAATTTCCAGCCCAATGTTGTCTCTTTCCTTCCAAACACTTTCAAACATCACTTTGTTGTGATAAAAAGAAAATAACACAAAGTAATGACTATCATACTTTTGTGACCACTCTGCAAAGAAAAATTACCTACACTGAAAAATACACTTCAGTAAACGTGAATACTTGAGACCTTTATATTTGTCTCCTCCTAAGCACAATTTTGAAAAACAACATACAGCCTTGTAAATTCCTTTTACATTGATAATATTGCCTCTGTTCTAGAGGCCAGCAGCAGGACTGCCTAGGAACAGAGAGCAATACAGCAGCACGGTCAGCAGACAAGCCCAGCAGTTCGCAGCCCCGACTGACCCCCCGCCCTGCAGCCAGTGACAAGCAGAGGTTCCCATTTGGAGGCAGAAATTAGCCCACAATATAAACTGCAAAGGTGAACACGTTTACAAAAATCCTTCATCAGGCGCACTTTACAGTAGCAGGAAAGGATGTTCGGCTCTAAACTTGTTGGGATTTTTGCTTGGTTATTTTTGGCAGTAAAACCTGAAGCCAGACTGGTGCTGCCACCATTATGCATGCTGAAAACCATTGCATGAGTAGGCTGGATTTACAATAGCAACCAGTTAAGTACTGACATGCAAAATAAACAACTCCATTTTAATATTTGCCCTTTTTCTCTTCAAATAGTTGTCTTTAGTTGATAATCCTTGAAAGTGTTAACCAACATAATCGTGCCACTGTATTGAGTATACATAGGTAATTATTTAAGCAATTAAATATTGCCAAGCTGAGTTCAACAGTCCATTTCCATTTGTGTTCTGTTTTAATGGGATGGGCAATAGAATTCAACTGAAAAGTAAACAAAATAAATGTCTACTAATTAAAACTAAACTACAGATTGGAAGGGGATCCAGTAAGTTACTTAAATGCTTTAGATGTAAAACCAATTTACTAACAAAAACAAAGGAAGTATCTACAGTTGGAGATATGGACTGTTTATGGTACTACTTCATGTGTGTTTCTGAACTTGTATCTTTTTGTTACCATTTCATTCACAGGCTAGAGAGAAAAAAGTCTTCTTTCTTCAGGTCTCCTCATCAGTTTCCGAAGTTTGTACAAGTCATTTTGGTGAACAATCTGTATGATTTTTCAAGGAAAAGCTGTTCTTGTAAATAATGGTAAAGAAATACTATTAAGAATAGACAACTTTATGAAAGTTTGGCATTTTGGATTTTTTTTTTTATTTTGGTACGATTAAACATGTCAAATTATAGGTTCCACTATGTCTTACATTATCTAATGCTTAACATATTGTGCAGAGAAAAAGAAGGAGTAGTGGCTTCTTATGACAATGGGATGTTCTGTAACTTCCTCATTTTCCTTGATTGCAACTCAAAAAACATGGATAGACGTAGCAACATCCCCACAGGAAATGCCAGTTCATTATCTGTTTGCATTAGGCATAACATCAGCTTTATGATAGTACATAAAGCAAACAGCCTCAGTGTTCTCAGGACTTGCAAAAGACTGTCTTCAAGAGAACTACGTAGCCTCATACAAATTATTTATTTGGTCTGAAAAGACCTCGGAGTTGTTACATAAAATTAACTTTCAAAGCTGATTATGATGCTCATGTGATTTTGGTAGCACATCCTCAGTCTCTTGGAAAAACAGTACTGCAAGCAATAGCTGTAACATTTAAACCAGCAGCTACTGTTCTTGCCCAAAATCCAAGACTGTCGGTACATCTCCACCAGCAGAGCTGGAGACAATATTCCAAACCTCTTCTGTGCTAACTTCAAAAGAGTAAGCTGGGAAACAACTTAGAGTGTATTTAAAAAACAGTGTTAATTCAGACCTGCAAGAAAATGGCCCCGGTCAGTGCAAATGTAACAAAATTATAAGAAAGTACATGTAATTGAGAGCAACTGTTTTTCTGCACCGTGCCTGCACAGTTCCAGATGCCAAGTGTGATTCAGGAAATAAAGGTGACTCATGTATAACCCACGTACCTTACACAGATCCTCAACTATATTGATTCCACTGACTGCACTGCAACCACTCCATTGGTTCCACTCACTTTAACTCACTTTGGAGGATTTATTGGGAAAGAATTAACCGTTGCTCCAAACTAAAATTTCTGTACATAAACTTCTGTCTTTGCTTCCCATCCTGAGCTTTTAAAGTCCTTTACACCTTAAAACTGATTCATTTCCTGCAGGATGTTTTGCATTAGAGATTTGTTTCTAACTGATGTCACTAACTGGTTAAACAAATAAGTTGTACACACCTTAATCTAAATTTTTAAAAAATGGGTAAGCATTGTTTATTATTCATGGTACAATTTTGCCTAAAGCTGATGTAAATTATAACCCTATTCCCACAGTAACAGGGATCAGCTGTAAAGCAGTGCATATAACTTCTAGCTTCTCTCCAAATCCAGGCTGCCAGGAGTTTAACAAACGTGGATCCATCCAGTTAGTTACATGCTAACATAACTGGAACCAATGCGTTTTAAAATACCTGAGTTTCTATCCCTTCATATTGAAAGGCATTGGTTCAGTGCATATTTTGCAGTTAACAAACACATAACCTGTCATATAGCGTAGTAATAACTGATGAAAAAGCATTTTAAAATGTTTTGTAGATGTAATGAAGGGTATATGTATTTGCATATTCCACTCCTACATCTCTGGCATCAGTAGTAAGGATAGCACTATGTACAATTGCATTGACTTCTGATTATCCAATAAAGTTAAAGAGAAATCTGTTGCAAATAAGAAAATTTTCATAATTCAGGTGTGCCGTATTAAACCCTAAATATAATATCTCTAAGTTGTATATGAATAATAAAGTAAGCATGCAACCAGTTTTCCTTCACATTTTTGGTAAGGAATTGAGACCAGTCAGTCTGTTGGTATTCTTCACCACACAATCCTTAATCACACCCTTTAAAAGCCAACTGTGAAATGTTCATTAAAAAGCATTTAAGTTCTTTAGCTTAATAATTTTCTAACAGACATTCACTATATTGCAGTCTTTCAGCACTAACGTTTAAGCTGGTTGCCTCATGCCAAAAGTCTGTTATCTAGTCTAATTTTAACTATCCTAGTTTAGTAAACTAATCTAGTCCAATTGAACTTAATCTAGTCAAATACCTGATACAAATCAACAGGAACATTTACATTATTTTTTCTAAATGGATTTTCATTTCCCCTAGTGACTCAATTTTTTTCTCCAAAGCACAGTCTACACTGGAAGACAATAGACAAAGCTCGCAAGCACTTTGACCTTACTGCAAAGTTCCCTAACACCCTGTAAAAACCTCTGAGTTTTTCACACTAAAACTTTTATGATAGAGATACCAGCTTTTTTTTATTGTTAAAGATATCAGTATTTTCTGAAGCATTAAAAGCTGCTTATCATATTGAAAATCATACCATTCAAGGTCAGAGTACACATAATTTGTTGGATAAAAGTATGATGATTTTGTAGAAGCTGAAGAGCTCAACAGAGTTGAGGCTCACCTTTCAAGTCTGTAGATAAGATTATGGACAATCCCAAAACAGGGCAAGTCTGAATCTAGATTATATCATTCAGAAGACTGTGGCATTGCCAGCACACAACTGGGAGCCAGCATGTAATTCAGGGTTCTACAAGCCAAATTCAAAACAAAGGAGTATTAAAATATCATTTATTAATTGAAAATGGGATTCTGATAAGCGTCTGGAGATTTATTATCTTCTTGGAAGCACATTGAGTAAATAGTATGACCAGATTCACAGCTCATGCATCCTTGGCCTGTCAAAGAACATTTTAAAAAGCTCTTACTTGCTCAATTAATTTTGAAGTATGACAAAGCTGATATTCCTCTAACATGTACCTACTTTGTTTCCTAAAATCACATTCTTATTGCACATAATCATTACTCCTTCTAACCTCAAAGTAGACAAGGTTACATAACACAAGACAGTCTTTTGTTACCATCATTCTGTAACTAGATTATCCCAATATCATATCCTCTGCCCTGCCAAATGCCATTTTGCTCCACTGGTATCTTTCCAAATACTGATACAAAGATCTTTTCCCTGTTCTACTGCTTCAGCATATCCCTTTGTGCATCCCTCTGCTGGTTTTGTCATTTCCACCAGATACTCTTCATGCACCTGTTCCTAGTTGTAATTCACCCCTGCATATGAGGACCCTTTCACTTTATGCCTCCTTGTCTCCTTCCTGCTGAGTGAGAGAGTACAGCATTCACTGACCCTTCTCAACTCCCACAGTCCACTCCTTAAACTTTCAAAACAAGCAACTTTACATTTCCTTCCAGGTCAGCCCTTCTGCCAGGAAGGAGGGACCACAAAATGCACTCCATTATAATCTTCTAAACCCCTCTCTTCTTGGCAAATATGGCAATGAGCGGAGACCACTACATCACGCTGCCCAGTGTTATTTTTCTGTCTGTCCATGACCACCTAGGCCAACAGTCTTATTTTAAGAATGTGGGCATGAAACATAGATCAGCTGCATTTGGAAATTTAATTACTTGGTGAACGCTGTCCAAATGCAGTATATTAAAATGTACTGGTGAAAAGGCTTCAGACCATGATGTTTTCATTCCCGGTTGCCATGAACCAGGAGTACATTCAGATTCAAGTAGAACTTCTCATCTAAATGGCAGCAAGCTGTTTTATTTATATAACACAGTATTCCACTGCGTGTCCATGTCCTCAAACGCGACTAGGAAGTGTATCTTATTTTGTGTTTGCAGAGCAAAATGAGGTCCTTTTCCGTGCCTTAGGCTCTGAGGAACTGTTGTTTTAACACAGTAAACACTGTAATTGCTGCCCATGGAAGTGCACTCCACATGCTTCATTCTCTGTGTCAAGCTGCATTTACATATTGGCTCTAAGCTCCTTGCATTCATTAGACACACTGAGACACCTGAAACATTAGAGTTTTGGTGTTGGGTGAGGTTTTTTTAAATTACAGAAATGAAAAAGCAGACATTCTTAATGAAAGTTGACCAAAATTGTAAGACATACACTTATCACTTAAAAATGGCAGATCTTGCAAAAATAAAATGGTAATATGGTAAAGAAAAACAAATTACTAGCATGGAGGAAAATTATCAGTCCCTTTTACACTGAAAATCTGTGACAATACTACCTTTGAGGAACAATGTGCTCTGAAAGAAACAATTCTGCCTTCACCAAATTATAGGCCGCTAAAAGGTATATGGTGTAATTTTTTGAAATTCTGAATACTTCCTGTGCTGTGCTCTCTGTTTGTACTCCTGGTGGGTTATCTTTTAAATAATATAGAAAAACACAATGCTTCAGATGACCTGAGCACCTGAGGCCTGGCAGTAACACTGCCATGCACAGGCTCATAGCTCTGTTTGTGAGAATCGCAAGACATGGGAAAGCTGAATGCTCAACAGCCTTCTGGGACACAATATCTATCCCTCCCAGCAGAAAAAGACATTTATCAATCATTCCTCTGGAGTAGCAACAATGCAGAAAGAGCCTGGATAGCTGCTTCTTTCCTGCACACTTTGGAAGGACAGAGTGACCCTGCAAACCCGGGTAGAGCGTTCCAGCTACGCTGTGACCAGTGCAAGCTCCATCTCCTCTCTCTGCAAAGCTGGAGAGGCCCAGGAGGCAGACAATAAATATGAATGATAATTCAGTTTTACACACTACATGTAGCAAACCACACTCTCGTTGATGAGGTCTGCAGCAGACAAGTTCCAGTTCAGTGCAAGACACTCCATCCCACACAGGCACCCGAGGAACTAAGCTTCTTATGAATCTCAGGGAAGATGTTCCCACATGAACGTATCTACAATTACAGAGGGAAGAGCATTAGTGTTTCCATCCCAGATTTGGGAAGTCTGTAGTAATTCTTGCAGAACTCAGTGTTCCAGATCAAATAGTTTCATTATAGCCTCTCTCCCAACAGCAGCTTATCCTTAAAATTCAGATACACACCTCTCAATATGCCCCCTAGGAACACTGTAAATAGACATTTGGGGATCAACCACAAACAGTCATGGAAAGCATCTCTTATTTCTGAGGGACTGGACCACACTATCTAGCCCATTTCCCAGGAGCAGCCCTGACTATGACCATTGAGTTACTTCAGGCATTTTTGATCCCATATTGTAAACCAGTAAACCTGAACCCTAGTATTGCTCAGTCTGGCTAAACATTCATATTACCTCTGTTTAATTTTTCAGCAACTACTGCTATGCTCTGACTGCACAATTCTTCACCAAAACTCCAGGCCACACAGACCAAGATTCATGGAAGGCAACAGCTGATTTGTATCTCCTTATACTCTGATTCTCTCTTGGCGCTAAAAGCTGTTGCTCAACATACGACTTCACCAGTATAACTTGCAACATTTTATTAACTGCCTTACTGTCAGGGAACTGTTCCCAGATTTGTTTAATACAATTTCTCACACCAGCTAAGCCATGGGATGTGTCCAGTGCAGAAGAATCAGAGTCATAAAAATTTTTCATTCACCTAACAGAAATCATGGTACACTCCAAATTTGTAGTCATAGTTCACACCTTTATATGCAATCTTCATCATTTGTGGTCTCCCTACATAAAGAACAAAATCAGACTACCAGCATACACTCCATTACATTTGGGCCATTAACCAGGTGAAGGATGTCATCAATATTACAGCAGATCTGGAAGCAGTTAAAGCACATCTGCATAGATGAAGGAGCAATCATTAAGACTTTACAGACTTGCTTTCCTCCAGAGTGTCAAAAATCCTCCCCACATGCCCTCAAGTGCTGGAGTTTGGTTTTGATCTCTGATTTAGCTGAAAGATGTGTAAAAGCAGGCACAACATCATCCACTGACTAAGTGCCTGAGACAGCCCTGTGTGTTGTTTATTCCAGAGAGTGAATAAAATATCTTGCAGCCATAAAATGTGTCAGAATGATGTTTACTTTGAACAAAAATATACAATTATCTTGTTCATAAAGCAGAAACCTCTCTCTCGGCAAGAAAATTCAACTCATGGTATTTCTGCAAAGAAATACTGCTACAGGAATCCCAGTGCACCTTTGGGAAGACAGTATTTTCCTTTTTATTTCTCTCCTTTTTAAGCATACATTTAACTGTTCTATTTCAGGAATGCATGAGAAAGGCTACATAGTTCAAAATGAGAAAAACAATATACTGTAGAAGCAGATCCAATTTTAATTACAAAGCAGTATCAAATCTGTATGGACACAATAGGAAAACAGAATTAATTAACCTGGCTTCCCCTGGATTCATAACCTTTCTTCACAATTCAGCCTGCAGGATAAAACACTCAGAATCCTCCTCCAGCAAACATTTTTGTTTCTGCGTAAGCACTGAATCCTCTGGAGAGAGAGGAGGCAGAGAGAGGTTAAAAAACACAATTCCTCCTCTATGTCTCAGAGAAGTGCCAAACTTTATGTAGGGCACAAACCAGCTCTGCAGGTTCACCATTAACATAGCTCTTCTTGTCTTCTCTGAGTACTGTCAAGTCAGCAAATTAGAAATTTCAAAAAGGATTTACATGTTACTATGCCTACTTGTTTCTTAAAAAAAAAACCCCAGAAACTAGGAGATGGGGGGAAAGCTAATTTTAATGCAGTCAACAGCAAAAAGAAGTTCCTTCCTCTATAGATTACCGTGTGGCCAAGACTGAAAGCAAAGATGTTTGCTTCATAGAGAAAAAGGGCCATACAAGTAATACTAGTAATACTGAGACAGGTGGCAAGAGAACCACAGAGGTCATTTTGGGGCAGGAGAGGAGAGAGCATATCACAGGCCTAACTAGCAACCTGCCTGGACATCTAGGAGAACATATTACCTCTTGGGCCATACCTGTCAAAACCTGTTAGAGTTTTCATCTTTCTTGGAGTACAACCAAAGTGCAGCTTGGCTAAGCAGAAAGCGGGCACCAAAGTCACTATTACAAATCAGTGCTCCCAAAGCGGCCAAAAGCTCCACCTGTGGTGGGGAGAAAAAGAACGAAGAGGAGGGCACCTAAATCCACATCTGCATCTTCCCTTTTATTTCCTAATCAATAAAAGATACATATAGCAACAGTTCTTAAAAGCAAGTTAATGGAAATGTAACAAAAGCAACAAAATTTCTTCCATCTTCAGAATACCAGCTATATATGGAAAAACTGAAAAGGAAATAACTCTTGCAGGTTTTGGATTACCATGATAGCTCTGATAACAAAGCAAAAACAGGATAAATATTCACAGAGTAAAAAAGAACTGTAAAAGGAATGATGTTGGAGCTACAAATGTAAAAATATTCAATTTGTATCTATTTTTTCAGGACACGAGATATCCACTGAACTATTTATCACCTCATGACAGAAACCTATGTATCTTTTCCTGTAAACAAGACAGGATATCTAAACAAATTCTAGCACAACAGAAGAAGAAAAAAAAAGATGTGAATATTCATACAAAAGAGTATGTTAGCAGTGCTAAGAGTATTAACAGGAAATTCATCTAGGGAGGAAAGGAGGTTTAGTTTTCAAAAATTATTTGTTTCCTCATGCTATATGAAAATCCCTGCAGTGGGTATAGAAACATTTCCATTATTCCTGAACGACGCCAGTATAATTCAGGATTTCACATAACAGTGCAAATGAAAATAATGCACAACAATCTGTACTATAAAGACTGAAAGTTCTGGATCTCAATTAAAAAATACATAAATTCCATTAAGGCTTTAGAAAAAACATTTAAAAATGTAAAATTATTTGAGGGGTCAGCCTAACAGGCTAAGAAAATAAAGATTTTTCTAATTTTAAAATCTATGAAAATAAATTAAATTTCTAAGAATAAATTCGTTAATGAGCAAGAACGTGAAAAAACAGAAGTTTCTAAGGTACAACTTGGCTGTTATAAAACCTGATTGTTATAAACTGCAGTTAGCAAAACAAAGACATGCAAACAATTAGACAACTAGGATGCTGTAAAAGTCTTATAACTATACAGGCTATTACTACAGCATGTATACAAACACAGATACACACATTACCCTGTGCAGAGTATGTTACCAAGAGCAACAAAATTCTAACCACTGAGTCAAGATAATTCACTGAGCTAGTAAACAACAAAAGATTACAAAAAAAAAAAGAAACACTCCCCTCACAGAAATATAGCAGGAAACTTCAAAACCCATTACTTCTGTAATCACTGTTCAAAGACTAACTCCAGATCACCATCAAAATGATGATCCAAAAAAATCCTTGGGGGAAAAAAAAAGTCAATGAAACAAAAGTAAGCAGTGATTAGTAAAAACCTGTAACACCTCTTTGCACATTCTCTGCAAAATAATTACAGGAATCAGCAAACCAGTGAATGGTGTTTATCAGCAGATCTAGGTTTCTGTTGCGTATGCAACATTGTGTATTGCCCCACTTAAAAAAAAAAAAAAGTAGGAATCATAACTTAGAAATGTCATGAATACAAGCACTGCGAAAAGGACTGAAAACTGGAGGACTGAAGAAAAAGGCAACGAAAAAGAGATGCAACTGGTGAGTTTGATGATGACCTGAGGAAGATATTGCAGGAGTCTGCGTTTAGCTGTTGTATTGGTATCTTCATCCATGATGATGAAGGCAATAAGCTAAGAGCTGATGAAAGGCAGAAGTAGAAATCAAAACCAATGGGTCTGTAGGGCAGAATTACAACTCACATCTTCCCTCCTGTCCCAACCCAACCCACTGTGTTTTTGCTATATTCACAAGCTGCACCAGCTTCTAACAGAACAGGCAGATGACAAGTTATTAGCACAAATCTAACTGCGAAAAAGCTCACCTCTTGACACCTTAAAGCAAATGTGAAGTAAAAAATAAGGAGGGAAACAGATTAGAGTAGTAAAAATTACCTTAGTGGTTGGGATCATAGATCTATGAACTATGTGTTCTTTCACTGGAAAGAGTTTCTAAACAACAGAGTAAGACCAAAACCAGGTAGAAACATTGGATGTAGTGAATCCTGGCCTCTTCTCTGCAATGCACCATGTAACTGCTGAAATGTCTACACGATTGGAGTCTGTCCCTCTTCTCCACACATACCTGCATCCAAATCCTGGAATTTCTTTTTCTACAGCAGTATTTTTCCTCCCTTTACTTAAGTTAAAACTCAGGCCAACTACATGAACTACGTTGTGTGGTCTCATCATCACAACATGAATTAAGCATCCCCTTTTCGTGTTTTCCCAGAAATTACACCATAAATTTTTCTGAGCAAGATACAAACTAGCTTCTGATTCTCAAAAAGCTACTTGATGAAAATTGCTACTTGTTTGGTGCATGTAATCTAAGCACAAAAAAATAACCAGAATTGTCCTGAACACATGGTTCTGAAATTGTGTAGATAATTGTTCATTTTTCACTTAGATACACCACTCTTTTGCTTTAAAATCCACAAGCCAGCACTGTCGTTTGGTTTGGGGACTGACAATTTCTGCTCAAGTCTTCTCCGTTCTGGTTTCTGGAAAGTACCAACTGCCAGACCTATAAGAAAACTAATCCAGAAATCCTGGCAACACCAGTGGATTCTCCAGTCAAAACAGAAAAGCTTCCCTGGATCCACACCTAGCAACTGGCATGGGCACCGCGAGCTGCTGGAGCGATTTCATGTGAGCGGCTGGGTCTGCGCACTGAATCACCCACAGCGCCGCCTGAAAAAGCCTCTGCCGCTTCCTTCCTCTTCCCTTTTTTCCTTCTTTCCTTTCCTTTCCTTTCCTTTCCTTTCCTTTCCTTTCCTTTCCTTTCCTTTCCTTTCCTTTCCTCTCCTTTCCTCTCCTTTCCTCTCCTTTCCTCTCCTTTCCTCTCCTTTCCTCTCCTTTCCTCTCCTTTCCTCTCCTTTCCTCTCCTTTCCTCTCCTTTCCTCTCCTTTCCTCTCCTTTCCTCTCCTTTCCTTTCCTTTCCTTTCCTTTCCTTTCCTTTCCTTTCCTTTCCTTTCCTTTCCTTTCCTTTCCTTTCCTTTCCTTTCCTTTCCTTTCTTTTCTTTTCTTTTCTTTTCTCAAGAAAGCTCGCCCAGAGCAGGAGCAAGCAGGGTGTGCTTGGTGCTCTCCACCTACTGGCAAACTGTACCTCTTGAGATAAATCCTTCAAGTCACCTAAGTTCGGGCTGGCACTGCACAGCTTCAGAGTTCAACTCACACCCCAGGTAGTTGTCCCATCTAATGCAAGAGCAACCATCACTCTCTGACTGCAAAGCATTTCTCATTGTTACCCAATTTTAAAGTAACTGAGTGAAAGTGAAGGATCAGCTATATTGACTTTGAAAAGCCCAAAGAAATAGGATTAAAAGTATGTTCTGTAGCATCTCTGTGGTGTGCACAGCACTCCATAAAGTATCTCATTTGCATTTTTGCAATTACTGTTCAAACAAATAATCTCGTCTCGCTTCTCACTCCACTATATAGCTTGGAGTTTGTGTACATAAAAACAAAACAAAACCAAAAAACCACTGCCAACTCATGTCCTCATCTTCTGATCCTGCGGGGTACTTTCGTATTAGACAATGTTGCTAAGAGCATTAAAAAAAAAATTAAAAAAATCAAGAATCTGCCATGCACAGAAGAGAATACAAGTTCAAATCCAAGATTATACCCACAGATCCTAAACATAGCTATTTTGTAAGCACATACTAAAACTAGTGCTACTCGTAGTTTAACTGCCACCAACTGTTTAAGATTCTCCACACAATACTTCAGATTTTCTACTTAGAAAGACAGCGTTATCGACACAGTTACCATTTCATATGTTTTAGTATCAGAACTATAAAACACATCTTTAGTGATTCACAAAATCTTTTTTTCTTTTTCAAAAAAGAGATTGAACTACACTAAAACTACTAAAACCCTAAAAGTGGGTTGAAATCCACTGCCCATGTAGCAAACTGTTAGATCATTGCCTGACAAATTAGCATTCTTGCTGACCAGTTCCCAGGCAATGCCTGGCAGACAGAACGGTCCAGAAACCATACCCAAAAGGCAACTCACACACAGACACTCTGTTTTGGAGATAAAAACATTTTAATAGCCTCTATGCCTGGATACAATACAAATACACTGTTATAGTCGGAACTTCATGCATCAATTTCCACAAGATTTCACAATTAACCTGAAATTGTTGCTGACTGTTTTTTGGTCTCCTTATATTTAATTATTAAGTCCTGTTGTAAATTCCCCTGGTACTGTTTGGATTTGGGGGGGATGAAGTGATTGCTGATTTATTTTCATTTTGCAACCCTATTTCTTTTTTGAATCTGTTGCAGGTAGGTGAAAGACCAAAAAAGTGGACATACAGACTGACTGTATGAAAAAAGTTTTGCACAGTGTTGTCACAAATACCCAAAGTTATCTTTGCAACATATGTCCTTCTATAGTAAGATGACATATTACATCAGGACAAGAAATGGCCAGATGCAAATCCTGATTTCATTGGGGGTTTTTTTTAAGCACAAATCTCTTCCAAAGAGAGTTGCTATGGGGAAAATATCACCGTGAAATGATATGTTTGCAAGGAGTAAAGCATATCTTCAGTCCAGATTGTTTACTTTTTCCTGGGGTTTAAATAAACAAGGGAAAAATAACCAGTGTTTTTAATGAAGATGTTTACTTATTTAACATTTTACTAAAGGAAGCCTCTAAAGAGCAGTCATTTCACAGTCACTTAATCCTTATGTTTCTTACTGTAACTATCTTGAATGGCCAGATTTCCAATCATTGTAGGAGTTATTTCTGTTTGAAAACTCTTCTGTTGAAAAAGAACTCATGGTATATAGCCCATACCTTCTAATTTCTGGCTGTCAGCAACCTTGAGAAATTTAATACATATGCTTAACCTTATACAGACTGGTATGATCCATTTTATCTCAAGTTTCCAGCATTACTTTCAGTCAGGGAAACCTTTTCCTTTAAATGTAACAGTACTAGAGGCTCAATGCTCATTCTTCATCCCTGGGTCCTCCTTAATCGAGTTTCTCAGTAACTACCATGAACAACAACCATGAACAGGATGATTACTATTCACGCTTGGCCTACTACTGCCACAATTAACCATGAGCTGGAGAACAGCATCTACCTTGACAGCACACTGAAATGGCAAGAACTGATTATCAGCATACTTCAATCAAAAACAACGTTAAACCCTGAAAAGAGGAAAATTGGAACTTTTATGAACTGAGTGCCTGTAGCTGGAAAGGATAAAATAAATTGATAGTGGAGGAGTGAAAAAAGAAACGGTGTTTGGGGCCTTTTTTTTTTTTTTTAGTTTTATGTCAGGAAAAAGAAAAAAGTGTTAATTTAATTACTGTTGAATTATTACAATTGTTTTTTCACTATTGGACAAAGAATTAAAACAGAGTAAGAAGGTAATACAATAGGAGCAAAAAGACTACCTGTAAGGTCTCAAAAGGGTTTCTGAGAAAGCAAGGGAGAAAAATGAGGCTGTATTTAAGCAAACAAAGAATGAAAGAACAGACCAGCAGCCTCAGCTGCAGGAAGAGTTATGAGGAGATATTTTCCAGATGCAGCAGGGAAAGACACAGCAGAAGTCAGCTGGTGACAGCTTGACTATAACAGGAAAAGGAGAGAAAAATTATCTGGACATTATGTAACTTGCCAACAGGTTGATATTATCGACATTGTGGAGTGGAGGAGGAGTGCAAAAAGAGAGAGAATAAAAAGATGAGAGATATATTCAGTATATTTTATTTAGTGAGCCAAAATAACCAGAGACCTGTGCTACAGAAAACAAACATTTTATCACAGCAAGAAATTAATTACCCTCCAGTCCTCCCAAGCCACCTGCCTTTTTTTGAGGGAGAAGAGAAAAATCAGCTGCTATTTCTTCCTTTCTTTAACCTAAGTGTTTAAACCTTGAGTTTTTAATATACTGTCTGTTCCAGGGAACCAGCAAAAACCATGCAGGCAAAACCCAGACTCTTTATTTCATCTTCCCACAGAAACGGCACCCATCTCTTCTTTTGATAAAGGTCATTTCAAGACAATTGATATACACTATTAAATCATTCCTGACCCATACAGAAACTTCAATCCAGATAAATATAACCAAAAAGTGAAAATATAGTACTTCGTCATCAATGATTCATTTGGGCTCTAACATTAGGCCAATTAATTCTGACAAATGATCACATTTCAGCTGCCTACTGTATTAGACCTGTATCAGTGCACTGAAGATGCCTAGATAGGTAAGGGCATCTCAAGGTGTGAGAATACTAATCCTCATGAAGTGCCAAAAGCCCTTTCAAGACAAAAGAGTGTATGAAGTTCCTGCAAGCAGAGAGCACACTGTATCTCACAGAAGCCACTTTCCACCTCATGAGATCAAACCAACGATTTGCAGTTTGGAGATCTCAGTTGTACTGCATTGTATTATTGATTTTCCAGTTGCCTTTTATTATTACTGCAGCTCCACGTCTACTGTTCAGTCAGTGTCCAAACATGCATGACAATAAAGAATGTAAAAATTTTTATTCAAAGCTGCTGAGGAAAAAGAAAAGTGGGTAAACCTGAGAAGATTAGACTTACATTTTAAACCAGTAACTAGCCTTCTAGCTTGTCCCTGTTAACTACCTAATTTTGCCTAAAGGTACCTGCATTTTTTATAGTTTTTTCCTCCACACTGCAGCACCAGGCCTCACCAATATATTGAAATACTTACCATCTCCACTGTTTGTATTTACTGAAATACACATTCACCTTCAGCCCTGGGTCAGGCAAGTCCTTAAGCACACATGTAAATTCCCTTGCCTTTGTTTACTAGCAATCAAAATATGAATTACAATTACAATTGCAATACACAGGAAATACACAGTTAAAATGAAAGGATAAAAGCATCGTTTTTAGGACAGAGAATTTTTAGATTTTGTTCATTAATCAGACAAAGTGGAGTGTGGAAGAAACCTAATTCAGCATCACTAATAAGCTTTATCCAAGACAAAAGCAGTTCAGCTGCAGTTATTGTATACTGGATAAAATCCTGCAGAAGCCCATTTTGTAAGTATTTTCATTTAAGAATAACAAGAACTAGAGTTTGTGAATTGGTAGTAATGTGTAAGTATTACACATAGATATGTGCCTTTCCCCTACCAGAGATAAAGAAACCAATGTTAAGCAAACAGTGCGCTTCACAGACACTTACCAAAATCCATCAAGACAATTAATTTGTAAATCAGAACTCCTGACACCCTAGTAACTTCCTAGTAGCATTTTCTACTCCTTGGTTCCTTTTCAGCCCTGGGAGGAGCTAAGAGCACATCCATAAGTGCTATCAAAAAGAAAATATGATACTGCAAATTTAATCAAGTACATGAAATGACAGCAGAGGCAGTTGTAAACTATAGGCTTAGCTTAATGAGCGAGGTTTCTCATCTGCAACTCACCAAGAGTACCTGTAGTAACTGTACAATTAGAGGCTCAAGCATGAAGTTAGGAATACAAACCCTAGTAAGCAGTTTCTAAAATGTGTCTACAGAACACAGCACAGAATCTATCCCAACTTGCATCCCCTTCCTTATCTCATCTTACTATTTTGAACCGTTACAGCATCATCCCAGTCGCTCAAGGCACTGGTTGGTTACAGTTCTGACATCACTTACAGGATAAATATAAATTCACTAAAGCTCCTGCCTGCTGTCTACATAATCCCTTAACCTTTCTCTTTCCACAGCTATGGTTCTCTGCTCCTTTGTCATCTCTGGCCTCTGCTCTTTTCATTTCTCATGCTGCCTTCCTTTTCCCACTTATTTTTGAAAATCATACACATTCAGCATATATTCACAGTGAGATGGATGCTTCTCTTTTACCTCACAGCCTGCTTCAGCATGTTTTGGTTTTTACACTTTATTGCAGGATGGAAATTTCAAAGAGAATTCCTTGGTTAACAGATTTCTATTAAATTTAACATCTGCCTGCAAGACACATACCATGCAGAAAATACTAAGCAGGCAGGCAAGTTTGCAGTCATCAATGCGCTACAAAAAGAACCAGACAGGACAGTGTATGTCACATTTAAAAGGGAACATAAAAAAGTCAAGTGAGTCAATCATTTGCCAAACTACAAGCAGCAGTTTTCAAACTGCACAGAAACTGCTTCTGAATTAAAATTTAAAAGATACAAGGCCATCTTACACTATTAGACCATCAGCGGCAGAAAGAAATGAGCCACCTCAGATTTCATCAACCTCATTTTTACTTACACAAAAGAAGGTAAAAGGTCTAAGAACAGACCAAGAGTAAACCAAAGCTTTTCTCTGCTTGTGTTCTTGTGATTCTTAAGCCAGTTTTTAAAAATTATCTTTTCCTTGCTCAAAAGCTGGACACACACAAATTCAAGTTTGTTCTTTTAAACGACAATCAAATAATCATTTAGATGTATACAAAAAAATTCAGTCGTGTAGCCAGGTGATACTTTTGGCAATATCTATACAGGTTTTTGTTTGGGAAAGCTCATACAAGGTAAAACCTTTGTCATTATAAAGGCCACATTACTACACAATTTTACATGTGAGCTGAGGCACAATAAGATCCAGTCATACAGTGTTTCTACAAACAAACACACAGACAGCAAAGTTCACTACCACTCTCAATAATAAGCTCCAGCTGAGAGAAGATCCTTGCCAACCTTATCTCCAGTTTTGCACAGTTGGACCTGAACAGGTCACAGGGTAAATTAAACCTTTTATTAGTTTAAAAAAAAAATACACATTAAATGTGGCATCTTTCTAGAGTAAGCTTATACTTTTGTATTAACCTCATATAGAGAAATAAATTTAGAGTTATAAAGGGAGGGGGAGGGGAGAGGGGGGGGAGGAGAGCGGGGGGAGGGGAGAGGGAGGCAGAGAGAGGGAGGAAGAGAGGGAGGGGGAGAGAGAGAGAGATAATTTTTCTAATATTAAAAAAAAGGAACAATAGCATGCTTGAGAGTTAGTTCAGTTAAATGAGGTATAACGAAGCCCGTACCTTATTTAAAGCATGAAAGTAGCATGACTGAATCTAGGGTGTACTTACATATGTAATGACAAACAGTCTACCATAACAGGACTTAAACAGGATAACTTTAGTCACAACTGAAATAAGCACAAGCAATCTTAGAGAATAAGACAGGCAAAACAAACAAACAACAAAAAAACCTCTTACTGCTTAAGATGCTTAGGCTATTGTTACTAAAAGGTTAATGAGATGCTTGAATTTTTTGCACGAAGTCTGCAAAAATGGGAGTAAAGTGTTCATTGTGTCAATGATTCAGAAAATAAGTCTGTTGCTCCAGAAACATTTCCAATAGTTTTGAAGATCTACTTCCCCCACTGCCCTCTTTCAAGCCTTGGTTTTGTGCTTTATCAAGCAGCCTGCACTTCCCCTTGCCACTGGCCCTTCAGGTTGCTTTTTGTAACCACTCCATTTTAGCTGTGTCACTACAACTACACCCTACTGCTGCTGTAAGACTACCAACATACAGCTCCCAGAGAGGCTTCACAAACAAACAAAAACCATGGAAAAATAAATGTCCTCACAAGAATTAGTTAAGGGTCCCAGCCCTTTCCTGTGTCTGTCACCACTTCAGCTAATTTGCAATCACAAAGTCTCTTGGATGAGGATGACACACTGAATCCCGACCTTTGAGCTGCTAACTTAGCCTTGAGCAACTTGGTGACCTACATGGCAGCTGCACAGCTCGATAACTAGTTGGCTGGAGTCTGCAAATGCATGATTCATCTCTGATTCTCCCCACACTGCCCCATATGCTGCCACTAAACTGTTCGCTATAAAATGTGATTTCCAAAAGCAGGGTCTATAGCCTGTTAGCTTGATGAAATACTGCTTTGAAATAAATTTAACAGTAAAAATTTTTTTTTTATTATTTTCGCACCAAAACACTATGAATTTTACACACAGAGGAAAAAAAATATACATAGGTATGCAGCACCTAAATATATCTGCTCCTGCTTACTCTTTCTAACGCTACCTCCCAGTGTTTTCACCGAGTAACACACAATTCTGGTTGCACGTTTTGTAGGGCCAAAGAGGTATAGTGCATCTGCAAAGATTTTAATTAGCAGACATCTCTACACTGAAGTGGTAATGGGGCCCTCTGATACTAGCCCATGTGTGCAAGCCAACTGCTGGAAAGATATACTTGAAAAAGTAGGGTTTGGCAAAACTTAGTGTGCTAAAATGCAGCCAACAATCAGTTGCATATATCGCCATCCAGACTAGCTGCCTATCTCCCCTCCTTTCCCCCTGAAAATGCGAAGCTACAATACCGGTAGTCACCATTCTTTACTGCATTCCATGTCTTTTAAGAGACTCTGTTGGCATTTCTCAGTGTAGTAGAATTAGGCTTTCTTATCCTCTTAATGACCAAAACACAGCTGTCCAGCGTGTTCCAGCTGGCACAGCCCTGGCACCTCTGCTGTTAACCCAGCAGCACATCAGCTGGGCAATTTTGTCATGCTGAATATGCATCAATGTGCATATATACAACTAACTCACAACTTTTTTTTTTTTTAATTTAAAACCAAAGTTGTTCCACTTTGAAATCTCCAAGCAAGTTTTGTCCCCATCATGAAATTCAAATACAGGTCTGATCAAAAGGCTAAAGACAAAAAGTTGAGTGGTTTGGGATTTGTTCAGTTATTGTCTTAACAGCTACATACAACATACAAGATGATAAATTACACAGCTAAATTGTATCTCCTCTGGATATACAGTGATAGGTAAGGGGTTGCTATCTATAGGTAGCATTAAGCGATCAAAGTGTGTGGCACAGGAAAGAGTGAAAGGTAAGTCAAAACTATCAAATGTCATAATTAATTGCATGTTTCTGCAGAAGTGACCAAGAGCGAAGTAGTTCCTCAAACTAGGATCTGAATTTACATGTTTAGAATTTCAGCACCTAAAAATCCCAGGGGAAAAAAACAAAACAAAACAAAACAACAGGATCCATTCCCACCTTTTAAATACGTTTGGTCAGTGTACAGACTCTGGAAAAAAAAGTTCTAGATGAGTGTATAATAGAATTCAATTTTCAAGATTATCCTTAGAACTGTAGTAGTTAAAACATTTTCAGCTGTGGCGTAAAACACTTTTCTCCTGCATGCATTATATGTGGAATGAGCCACAACGATGCAATACAATTCAACTGGTTTTGAGCTCATTACCACACCTTGCACAATGTAATACCTTACGTAACAACTGTTTTCTTTTGCCCTGTGGGCATCAAAGGGCACACTCTTAACAAGTGTAAATCTGTGAAGCCCTATAAATCTACAGAGCTGTAATGACACCATCTCAGATTCTGACTTTAAGTTCATCATTGTTTAAAGAGACTAATTTTTAAAGATGCCAAATAAGTTATGCAAAGCCTGCATTAAGTTCAGAGAAAAGACTCTAAAGGCCATCCTGCTTCTTACCTATTAAAGCTATGATCTCATAACCATGCTATTCATTAAGAAGAGTACTACAATGATACAGGTACAAGATGTTTCAGTAATTTCCTGTTACTGCCAGGATATATGTTATTTGAGTGTATCTAGTACACAAGTATAAACTAGGAGAGGAGTGGCTGGAGAGCAGCCCTGCAGAAAGGGATCTGGGGAGCTGGTCGGCAGCAGGCTCAATGTGAGTCAGCAGTGTGCCCTGGCAGCCAGGAGGGCAAACTGCACCCTGGGGTGCACCAAACACAGCGTAACCAGCCGGTCAGAAGAGGTGATTGTCCTGATGTGTTCAGTGTTGGTGTGGCCTCACCTTGAATGCTGTATGTAGTTTTGGGCCCCACAATTTAAGAAGGCTGTGGAGGCCCTTGAATGTGTCCAGAGGAGGGGAACAAAGCTGGTGGAAGGGCTGGAAGGCATGTCCTGTCCTGTGAGGAGCAGCTGAGGACTCTGGGTTTGTCTAGTTTGGAGAAAAGGGGGCTGAGGGGTGACCTCATGGCTCTCTACAGTTTCCTGAGGAGGGGAAGTGGAGAGGGAGGTGCTGAGCTCTTCTCCCTGGGTCCCAGGGACAGTAGATGCAGCAATGGTTCAAAGCTGTACCAGGGGAGGTTTAGACTGAACATTAGGAAGCTTTTTTTTTACTGAGAGGGTGCTGAAACACTGGAACAAGCTTCCTAGAGAGGTGGTTGATGCCCCAGGCCTGTCAGTGCCTTGAAGAGAGGTGTCTGGAGAATGCTCTTGACAACATGCTCTAACTTTTAGTCAGCCCTGAAGTAGTCAGGTAGTTGGACTAGATAATGGTTGTAGGTCAATTCCAGCTGGAACTATTCTATTCTATTCTATTCTATTCTATTCTATTCTAGTATTAAATGGCTCCTTTGGAACTAATAAAAACCATAATTTGGTCCAAGCAAAAATGTAGCTTGCATCTCATGGTACTTGATTTTTTTCAACCATAATTGGTCTTTGTACAAAACCACCAACTTGATTTAAAGCTGTGGATATTTCTTACTGACAGAGAGACAAAAAGACCAACTGTGAGTGACAATAAAAGAACACTCACATCTTCTGATTTGGATGCCAAGCTCATCTCAGTGATTCTGTGGATACTAAGGAAATTTCAAAGAGAATAACTTGCGTTTCTAATGCCTGCCGTTTAAGAATCTGTAAGACTTACATAACCCATCCAAGTTTGGGTCTCGTTAGGACACCTCAAATACCCCTGCTTGCAACACTGCTGCTCCACCAGAAATTCACAAACTCCTTACTCTTTGCCTCCTCGTCCTTATTACTTGAAGGAATAAAAATTACTAAGTAATTGGAAGAGGGACTACAGCAAAGTTGCATTCTTTCTAACTGCACAACTACTATAACTGAAAATCCTTCTGTAAGTTATTTTTTGCCTTAAATTAAGAGGAAGGGGGAGCAGCATTTCATTTTGAACTCTGCCCACTGCCTCAGGAACACCGTTTCCCGACACCGCACGGCACGGGCCTTGCTCCCGAGCCAGGGATTTCCCGGCACCGGAGAGCGGGTCCTCCCCGCACACCACCTCCAACTCCACAGCCAGAAGTGCCCACCGGGGCGCCCCGCTACCGCGCCGCGGGACGGGGACGGCGCCACCGGGGCTCTCCCTCCCTCCCGGCCCGGGCCGCCGCTTCCCGGAGCGCCGCAGCCCAGCGGGCTCCTCCCGCCCGCGGGGATGCCTCACCGGGGTTGCCGGAGCACGGCGGACCGCGCGGCTCCGGCAGCGGCCGGGAGGGCTCCGTGCCGCGCTGTGCAACGCCGCGGCGCAGAGCCGGGAGGCGGCGGAGAAGCCGTGGCTGCCCGCGCCGCAGGTGCGTGGAGCCCCGCGCAAAGGAAGGGGGCGTGCGGAGAGTTCCAGCCACGGCCGCATCGAGCCGCCGACCGGGCCCTGCGACCGGCTCCGCGCAGGGGAGCCGCCGCCTGAGCCCCGGCCCGGCTCTGCGCCCCCAGGCCGGGGTGCCGCTGCCCGACGAGTCGAGCCGCCCCGCCCCACCGCCGCCGCCCCTCTCCCCGTCGGCACCTGTATGTGGCAGGAGATCTCGGAGTCGTCCAGCAGCCGCACGGTGCATTTCATCTCCGGGCTCAGCGACCTGATGCTGGAGCTCCGGAACCGGATCATCCCGGCAGCCCGCCCGCCGCTGCCGCTGCCACCGCCCCGCAGGCAGCCGCAGGGGGCCAGCCTGCAGCGGCACCCGGCCGACCGCGGCACGGCACAGCGCGGCACGACACGGCACAGCGGCGGCGCCGCCCCTCAGCTCCTCGGCGCCCCGCCGCCGCCCGCCATCCTCCCGCCCGCCGCGGCTGTGGCCGCCGCTGCGTCAGGCTGCGTTCCGCTCACCGGCTTCAGCATCCTCCTGCGCCCGCCCCCGGCACGGCCCGGCCCGGCCCGACACGGCCCGCGGGGGCACCGCTCCGCCCTCGCCCGCTCCCCCCGCTCCTCCGCCCCACCAGTCCCAGGTAGCCTCCCTGCGGGGCTCCGCTCCGCCGGGCTGGGGTGAAAAGCCAGCCTCGAGAGGCAAATGGTCAGCGCCTCAGTTTGCCTTCCCCGCCTCAAGCGCTTCGCCTGGTTGCGAGTGCACCTGAGCGACAGACAGGTACTGTTGTGGGAGTGCCCGGTGCCCCGCGGCGGGGGGACATCCCCTCCGCTGCCGGCGAGGCGCGAAGTCCCGGTGCTGCCTGCCTGCCCATTGCCTGTCTCTCGGGGGTGTCCCAACACAGCCCGACGGAGGACTCTGTGAAATATATTCTTGTGTATATATATGTACACATATAGATACATACATAAAAAACTTTACCAAAGAAGATGGGTGTGCTGTCAAGAAACAGGAGACATAACACAACTCCATGTAAGAGTGCAAATCTTGGAACCTTGTCTCGTTCCATTCATTGTGTAAGTAGGAAAGAGAATACAGCATCGGTGACTTCATTGTTATGTTCTCCACCGCAAAAGGCTATATACATTTGTGCAAAACTGTGCAGGAAGCAAACACTAAAGTTGATCGATCAGCCTCGAAGTGGGGATCAGTGCTGTGTTGAAAAAGGAGAACCTTCTTTTTCAGTGTGAAATAAAAAACAGCCAATGCAAAATGGAATGTGACTGGAAGTCTGCAAAGAGAAAAAAAATACTGACCACCGCACGCAAGATGCATTTCAGTCGTTTTGTCCTTGATCATCTGTTAACTTCCGTATTTTGAAATTAGTTCTCTGTGAATGTAACGTTCTTTTGAAAATACAACGGAGAAGACAAAGTGCCGCTAGTCCTATAAACTCTTCATTAGGCTTTCTGCTGGACTGCTAACAGCAGGAAATACAGACAACCACAAACAAATGAGAAGTATATAATGCTCACTGCCATCAGCTAATAAATATGCTAAGCCTTTTGATGCAGAACATAAAAGAAAAACTGTAAATATATGCTTCTAGTAAAAGATAAATGCTTCCAATTGCTTAGTGAATAGTGAGGCAATCCAGTGAGTACTTAAAGCAGATTATTCACCTCAATAACCTAAATAAACTCAGTCAGTCTGCAAAGTATGGAAGAAGGTCCTTATCAGCTGAGACACCAGTTGTAGACATCCATTCATCAACAATAAAATAACGCTTTTTGTCCTGCAATCCTGCAGCATAGGTGTTCAGCAGAGGCAGGATTTCAGCCCATGTGTGGATTGACTCTCAAGCGACACAGGTTTTCCTGCCTATAGTGGAGAAGGAATCTTTGCCTTCTGAGCCGGATATTTTACCTTTCCCTTCAGTTTCTGCCACATGCCTTTCTCCATCCAAACGGGGAACTAGAAGAGATAGCTGAGCCAATTATGAAGCTTTAGCGAGCTGGTCAAAGTCCACCACTGACAAAGGGTTTTTTGCTTTGCTTTCAGGATCACATGGAGAGGGATGAGCTTCCCAGGCATTCTGAGTGATGCTGCAGTGTGAAATTCGCATCTCCAAACTGACTGTTACACAGTAAGTGTGGACTGGTGTGTACCAACAGCAGCACAGCTATAGGAGCACAGAATCACAAAATCACAGAACATTAGGGATTGGAAGGGACCTCGAAAGATCATCTAGTCCAATCCCCCCTGCTGGAGCAGGAACACCTAGATGAGTTCACACAGGAAGGCATCCAGGTGGGTCTTAAATGTCTCCAGAGAAGTTGACTCCCTAACCTCCCTGGGCAGCCTGTTCCAGTGCTCTGTTACTCTCACAGTAAAGTTCCCCCTCAAATCCAAGCGGAACCTCCTGTGTTCCAGCTCACACCCATTGCCCCTTGTCCTATCATTGGACACCACTGTGAAGAGCCTGGCTCCATCCTCCTGACACTCACCCTTCATATATTTATAAACATTAATGAGGTCACCCCTCAGTCTCCTCTTCTCCAAGCTAAAGAGGCCCAGCTCCCTCAACCTTTCCTCATAAGGGAGATGGCTCCACTCCCTTCATCATCTTGGTGGCTCTTCGCTGGACTCTCTCAAGCACAGTGCTCAGCAGAATTTTACTTCGGTTTAAAGATAGGTCACTCATGTCTTTTTGACACTTTATTTGCTTCTGTGATACCCTATACCATGGAAACTCAAGGTGCCCAAGATCTCTGTGAGACAAGCAACAGATTTATATGTTTCAGTTACCACAGAAATACAGTCACTACTAGCACAGAATACAGGAGCCCTCTAGTAGGAAGTCACCAAATAAATGAAATTATCAAAACCAAATACTCCACAGGCAACGAAAGCAAACATTCTGCCCAGTTTGAACTATGGGATGTAAATCCATCAGGTGGATTTTGTATCAGAGGTTAGGACTGCCATTCCTTCCTTATTCAAAAAGCATTACAGACCTTTTTTTTCCCCCCTACAAACAGGAGGCTCTTAAATGTCTCATCCTGATACAAATTATACAGAAATCCCTACAAACATATTTCAACAGCCATGCTTGACTGAGTGCACCCCCTTTTACCATATCTTGGAGGCCAAACAGTCCTTATGCAGCTAGCATTTGGAAAGATCACCTGAAAACTGAGGTATTTTGGGAACTGGCATTAAATAGTATGGCCACTATTAGAAAACACAAAGCAACATATAGATAAATTTAACCGAGTTACCAGTAAATGCTGAGCTAATGGAGTATGAAAAAAAAAAAAAAATACACTGCTTGTATACCTACCCACTTCACACTCAGTGGAAGGTTATCAGCTACTGCTGTCACTGCCAAGCCCACAGCGTGTTGTACAGAGGTGTATCCGAGCACTCACCTGGCTTCATACTGCAGAGCCTGGGAGGTCTGATGGGAGAGCTCAATGCTAGCTCAATGCTCTCCTTCCTTATCTCCACCCACGAGCCTTTTGTTATATTTTTTCTGCCCCTGCCCAGATGAGGAGGGGGACTGATAGAGTGGCTTTGGTGGGCATCTGGCCTCTAGCCAGGGTCAACCCACCACAAGCAAAGACAGCAACTAGCTGTGTCTGGGATTCTCAGAGATCACGGTGCCACAAGCAAACATCAGCAACTTCAGTAAAATTAGCACAGTTTAGATTTGACTCAGTTCCCTCTACAAATAGGATCAGGATCTCCAACGCTAAAATATTTCAGCTAAGACTGGTGATCTGGACATTAGGCTCCTACAGAACACATCCTGAAGAGTGGAGAGTGGGGGCTGAGCTAGCAATGACCGTGTATTACAGGGAGTAGTTGACTACAGTCAGCGAAATGTGAGTTTTGCTCTCAAAGTCACAAGGCACACAGAAAAGCTAGCTTCCTAGGTTCCTAAAGGTCCCATTACACAGAAGAAGGTTTGGGTGACTTCTGAAGGACCCAGTTCACAAAGCAAACAACTTGCTCACACTAAGACCCTAAAATACACTGTGTTTGTGTAAAAAGTAACCAGAAGTCAAGCCAAAATTAGCAATGAGATAACTGAATAGAGCTGGGCATGCCAGGCTACGCTCAAAAGATTAAAATACACAAGCTCATCAAATGTTATGTATTGAGAGAAATCCCACACCTATGAGATGCTTTTGTTTCAAACTTAAGTGAGCATTTGGAAGGGAAAAAAACTGACTTCACTTCATAGCAAAAAACAATTGTAAGGAAAAAGAGGGAGTTTCCATCTTGAAATAAAAGGTCTCTCACATCTGAATATTATACCAGTAATTTGAAAACTGTATATAAAATATTAATGCATTAATTTCTATAATGTCTGTTACTGTACTAACAAACCCTGATGATATTTAAAGATACATAATTTTAAAAGAAAAAATATTTAAAAAGCAAAAGTTCTACTGACTGCAATGAAGGCAGAGCTGAGCCAGAAGCTGAAACTTTAATTCCCATAGGGTTTCTACTTTCTTTACATTACAAAAAATCACATATTTATTGCATGAATGAGAAGACAACAAGATCTGTAAAATATTATATTATTTGACAGCAGTACCAAAATATTTGGGATTTTCATGCTTGTACTTCAAAAGCAATTTCTATTGTGAGCCAAACATGCTCTCACTCCAAATCCAGTTAAAAATTCAGAGCTATCAGTGATGTCTTTGGCCACAATTACCCCAGCAAGAAGACCTAAAATCCTATTGAAATCTGTAAGGATGTACCATGGCTTGCATGGCACTGGTGGTCCTGCTGGCCTCCAAATTATTTGGATGTGGCTGCGAGGAGAGTCACAACCATGACTCATAGAGGGAGCAGGGACAAGTCAGAAGTATGCATTTTCTTCCACTGCTGAAGTTCAGCAATCTGTGCAAAGATTTGGAAGTATGGGAAGAACGTTATAATAATCCCTTCCAGTGGCCAATGATGGGTTCAATTTACTGCACAAACTTCTTAGCAAACTTCCTGCAGATGTCACCTGGAAGCTCAAATATCAATCAGCATTTGTCCAAGTTAGACTGTATTGCACAACACCACACTTGAAAGTTGCTTACGGAAGCAAATTTCACATTGATCTTAATCCACACAAGACAACTACCATGAAGGCAAATGTCAGCTCCCAGCCTTTGGTTCAGCGCATACAAAGTCAGGGTGATGATTATTATGGTTCACTGGGTGCTGAGACTTGCCAAGGTATTTTTACCACTAGAGACTGAGACGTTTCCTTGGTACACTCTTCTCTTTTTATGGAACATACAACCAGTCCTATTTTTCTAATACCATTGTCAGAAAAATGACAACAGACAGTGTACTCTCTCAGAATTTCCCATGCTGCTGCTCCAAGGAGTCTCTCTATCCTCTGAGAACCATGTTTGTTCCCAAATACTTATTTCACTACTGGTTCTGTCTAGTTGCTTTCACACAAGCTTCCAGGCTTGTTAGCAGCCATAAAGAAACCCTGCAGCTCACATTGCTGAAAGACTAATGAGTTTTGCATGTGACACAACTGGTGGTTTCAGATGTCTACAGTTAATTCAGTACCTACAGGAACCTGACAGTGTCTTGCTGAATGCACAGTGGCTGCCACATCCACGTATCTTCCCTGCTGAATTAAAAAGAACATTCCCACACCAGCGACTTTGGAATCCAAATAAAGGTACACTGCATCTCCTGATGAACCTGAAAAATCAGAGCTCTGCTCTCCTGACTGTATTTGTGCATAGACAAAGAATATAGCTGCCCTTGGATCAACTGGGATAGAGTTAATTTTCACAAGAAGTTGGGAGGGAACTCAGACAGGACAGTTGACCCAAACTAGCAAAGGAGATATTCTGTACCATATGATGTTATGCTCAGTATATAAACTGTGGGAGTTTGCCAGGGGAGGCAGGGCTCATGGCTCAGGAGCGGGCTGTGCACTGAGTTCTGGGTGGTGAGCAATTGCATTATGCATCACTGGCTTCATATATTCTTTCATTATTATTGTTATTATTATTTCTTCTCTCCTTGTGTTACCCTATTAAACTGTTCTTATCTCAACCCACAAGTTTTACCTTTTCCTTCTGATTGTCTTCCCCATCCCACCAGGGTGGGGAGGAGTGAGCAAGCAGCTGTGTGGTGCTTAGTTGCCTGCTGGGTTTAAACCATAACAATAACAATGCACATCTGCTCATTAAAAAAAGTTAATTCCTTAAATAGGTAGAGGTGTATTTGAAGATAGTGTTGGCAGCTGGAGAAAATAGGTATTGCCTATGTATAGCTTGAACAGCTCCTCTTTTTAATAGTATTTATCTAAATTAATGTTTAATAAGGCTCCAATTCAAAATGCAAACTAATGTCACACCAGTCAGTCACATTTTTTTTCAGCTTAGTCATTGGAGGGAGGATAAAAACAAGAAAAGTTGATCATTACTGTAACACTAATACTAGTCATAAAACATACAAAAACTACATTAGCATCAGTTACCAGGTAGCCAGTCCAGCAGACTCTTCAGAACCAGGCTTTGAGAGCTCTTAGTATCCCAAAAGCCTTGCTTACTGAAAGCACAGAGAAATAATCCCCACCACACACCTATTTGTTGTGTTCTTTTATACTGTTCTTGTTACCAGGTAGAATCTGGACGCTGATGGGCAGAATTAGCTTGCAGTAATGTCCTGTTTCCATGGCTGCTGCACATGCACTTTGAAACAGCTGAGAATGCTTAGACCAGTTTTGGCTGGTTTTATAGTTTCTTTTCTTTTTTCGAGGTTATTCTGATTTTTAATACTCCCACCAAACAATTTGAGTTTTATATCCTTTGTCTGCACTTGTAGTTGTCTAACTTCAAATATGTTTAAAGCGCTTTTCCAATCAGAAATTATCCTCAAAGTCAGGGTATTTATGAGGAATCAGATTTTACACCATGTCTAATTTGCATAAATCAAGGTGAAGCCCAGAAAATAAAAATTCTGCTTTGCATATGAGGTAAGTCAGGTTCCTACTACATTTTGTGAACAAATTAAGTGGTACAGGAAAAATGTGGATCATATACAACAGGTATTTCAAGTTTGTTAATCTTGCCAGTATCTAATCTCTACCCAGAGTCTGTTATTAAAGTAATTAGCACCATGATTTTTAAATAATAATATGCAACAATATTCACTTTCTGATACAGCTCTCTATTTTATATCTTCAGATTTTTGTCATTAATTCCTTTCTAAATTACCGTAAGGACGATTGTTCTTTATTGATCTGGCTCTTTAATTATATTAGAGCTAATAAGGACAAGATTTGAAGTTACAATTACCTTTGTTGCCAAACTTCCTTGCACATGAGAGGCTCTATGGTGTAAGAGTTAAGTACACTTGTAAGTAAGCGCAGAACAAAGTCTTGGCTATCCGGGGAAGAGATGTGGACTGACCAAATGCAAAAAACATAAGAGACACTAAGAAAGCACACTTCAAAAGCATTGATTAGCAACTGCTCAGTAATAGTAATCTTACAACTTACTTTTAGGAGCGGCATTTTAAGATACGTCTATTTTCTCCTTGCCACTTCCCAAAGTCAGCAAGTGGCTACATCGTACTAATACTTTGAGTGCTTCCAAAATTAATGGTTCCGCATCAAAGTGTGCTGCTGCTATTGTAAGTAATGTTGAAATACAGAGTACGCACCTTTTACACCCTAGGTGTCAGGAGACAAATACAAGGTGGGAAGATAAAATAATAAATCTGTTGCAGGACCTGTACTTCCAGTGGAGGACAGAAGCTTTCAAAGTGACAAAGTAATTCTGGAGAAGCTACTTTCAGTCTCACTTAGGCTGGAATAGAAACTCTCCTGATGCCTGCTTTAGCTATGCCTGGTTCCTTTTTGAAGAGACTCTTAACACAGCAGAGAAGTAAAATATTATTTTATGATCTCAAGGTTTCAGACAGATTTTGATTTGTTGAGCACTTCTCAGGAGTCTTTATGTTAATGCATTGATTTTGGTCATGTCACATGGAGAAATTTTTATGTGGGAAAACAGACTTTGATCTCATACACAATTAAATTTGGTAAGATTCTGGAGTTGGTATCGAAAGATTTAGTCTGCATCACACTGATAAAGCAGAGCCCATAAAATAAAGATGTTTTCAAAACCTAAGGAAGAACCATGTAAAAAGACGACTAATCTTCCACTGCTTATCTACATAAATATTATTGAAATTGAATCAGCTATCTATTGCATAAATATATTATAGTATTTCCTTTATTGTTGCTATAAAAAGAAAAATTAATTAACAACAGCTTGTGTGTCTATAATTTTCTTTATTTAATTTTTAGATCAATGTTTTCTTAGGCTTCTCTATACAGAAATTACTGAGCTAGGATATGTACAGGTTATAATATGGTATGAAGCATTGCATTCTTCTTTTACCTATAGCTAGGTTTTATTTAATTTTGTCATTCCTTCACCTTCGCAATCAAACTGAGAACATACCTTAGTTGTTTAGGAAGAACAAGGTCAAGTCACTCCCACACCTTCTTAACAGAATTTTTTGTACCGCAAACTGGAAAAATAAGAAAAGTTATTTACAACTCTCATTTTTTATTTCACGAACATTGTACTCTAAAGCTCTGCACTTCAGTAAGAAAAAATGGGATGAGGTACCATGTACTAATATTTAATATGATTTTTAAAACCTGTAACAGCTTTAGTTTTATTCACTGATCCTAGATGTCTGAAAGCTTGACAGATTCATCAAACTGATTATTTTTTTCCCAGTACTGAGAAATCCTGTTGGGTGTGGAGAGCCAGTTTGTACTAAGTTCTCCTCAACCCTCCAAGTATCTACTGTATGATCAAAAGGAAAGGGCTTCAGACATTGTATTGACTGACTTTGCATTGCATAGAACAAATTCTGAAAACTGTTGGTACTGTTTTGATTAGCATAGACATAATTTCAAGTTGATTTACTTCATAACAAGGACCAACTGTGACTAAGAGAACACCGCAGTACAGGCTATTTCAGTGACTCTCCTCACAGTGAACTTCACATCAACACTCTCTAACTCGTACTTACTGTGAAGATATAGCCAGGATTTAATATGAACCCCTAAAGGCCTACATCAGTTTGAGCCTTAGCTGCTTGAAAGACAGTCTTTCTCCCCTTAAGATTCAGGAAGTGAGATTACCTGATGTATCTGGCCCCTCACTCATAAGAAACAGATGTCCATGATGCTGGATGTTGCTGGCAAGCTTTAAGAGGTCTCTGTTCTTTTACAGTAGTTCAGCATTATGCTGTGGTAAGTTTCAATTAGGAATTAGGGTGGGAATGTTTTCTTCTACTTTGAATTTGGCAATATTCTGAATATAACAGAACTTCCCTAGTATCTTTGGGAAGGAGGCAGATACAGTAAAGGCATATAGAAATAACTCCAGGAAAGTAAAATTCTTTCATTCATATTTCATGTTACGCTCCTCTACAATCAAGCAGCTAATTTAAGTAGATGATAAAGCTTTAATGAGTTCCACAAATTCAGTGTCAGACAATTACTCAAACCAGAGAGGTTCAGAAAGACACTGAAAACACTCCAAAAAGCCAGAAACTAGACTAAATGCCATTTTTAAAAGTATCTGGAAAATTCTTTGTGGTGGTTTGACCCACAGTGGGACCATGTGGTCCTGCACTCTCTCCCCCCACCCAGTGAGACGGGATGGGAGACACAACAAAGGGGCACAGGATTAGGAATGAGGACAGGGACAGCTCACTCACCAGTGATGGTCATGGGCAAAACAGGCTCAACTTGGGAAAGAAAAATCAATTTAATTCATTGCCATTCATCTAACTAAACATAACAATCACATCTTTAAGACACCTTCTCCCCACTCCTCCCTTCTTCCCAGGCTCAAATCACCTTGCTCCCCATTTCGCTACCTTCCCCCATCGGCACAGGGGACAGGGAATGGGGGTTCAGTCAGTTCACCGCTGCTGCTCTTCCCGGCATGGAAGTCCAGGAACAAGATGTTCCAAAGCAAGCTACTCATGCAGTCACAGACCTCTTTGGGCTCAGCTCCTGGCTGCAGCATGGGGACATCCACGGGCTGCAGACTCACCCTCCACTCTGGGGCTCCACCCCCACTCTGGCAGCGAGCAACTCTTGGGGTCCCAATTCAGTCACACTTGCCCTCAGGCAAAGCTTCTCTGCTCCAGTGTGGAGTCCTCCATGGCCTACACGTGCGTCTCTGCTCTGCTGTTGACTCTCCATGGGCTGCAGGGGACTTTGTCTTCTTCTACTCCATGTGGTAGAACTGAGTGTGGGTCTCTGTCTTTTCCCCTCCTCCTCCTTCTGTCAACGAAGCTCTCTCTGTGTCTGTCTCTCTGTCTGTCCTTTGTTTAGGCTGATGGTCGTCTTCTGTTCAGGTCAATGGCCTCTCCCCAGGTTAACCCCCACCTACTTTTTTCAGGACAGTCCTTCACCTCACCAATATGGATTCTCAGAGGTGTTTCTCTAGCGCTCATTGGCCCAGCCTGGGCTGGGGGTCTCCACCTTGGAGCCAGGGAAGCTTTTCACTCTCACAAGGGGGCCCTTCCCCCACTACCAAAAAAACACCCGCCCCCCTCACACCCGCCCCCCCACCCGCAAATCCAGCACACAAACCCAATACATTCTTTTGGGGCTAGAAGCATACATCAAGTTTTCCAGTAGGTATTATTGAGGTTTTTTGCCTTTTCATTCTTGACTGTTCATCCCTCACTATTATATTTTAATTTTACCTGTTACTAAATATAATAAATAAAACATCAGAAGACATTTGCATTCCATTGTCTCCTATTTCAGCTATGTGAATGTAAGCTGGAATTTAGGAAAACATACAGCTTTTTTATTTAACTCCATCAGAGCTTCAGAATCAAGTTATATATTATGACAATACTGGAAATAACAGGAAACATAAATGCTAGAAAGAAGGCACCCATGACAACTATGGCAAATGGTCTTCAATGGAACAACAGCCTCAGAATAATTTTCCTAAAATGTGCACATATAATTAAATGACAAAGACTAACATGAAGCCCCTCCAAAGAAACAGTAAGTGGAAAAAATATTTATTTTGTTTGTGACTAGGACTTACTGTAAGAGAAATCCTCATTCAACTCAAACCAAAAGGATGCACCTATCTACAACTAAGATCTACAACTTATTTAAACAAATCTTAAGTGGATACTGAAGTGTATGCAATGTGATCCTGGTAAATCAACCATTTGGCTGAGGTTTATCCAGTCATCTCTCCAGTTGACTACTAACATGAATTATGTTTGCAGAAATCAAATGATACCAGCAAGAAGTCTGAATATAATTGCCTTCCTGTGAGAGTTTAATGTAGCTGGCAGCCATTTGCAGCCTCCTGCCCACTTCCCTCACCCAGGGAACTGGGGAGAGAATTGGAAGGGTAAAGATAAGGAGATTTGTAGGTTGAGGTAAGAACAATTTAATAGTTAAATAGAATTAAATTAATAAGAAGAGTAATAAAGATAACAACTATATATACATATATATGTGTATATGAGTGATGCACAGTAAAAGTGCTCACCACCCGCTGATAATGATCCCAGAGGAACGAAAAGGAACCCTGAAACCAAAACTGCAATCCCAGAAACGTGAGCCCGATTGATTCCCGGGAGATTGCCCCCCTTTCCGGTCAGCCCCAGTTAATATATTGAACATGAGGTAACATGATATGGAATATCTTACTGGCATATCCAACTGCCTCTGTTCTCAGGAAACTGCCCAAGCACGGTGTCCTTGTAGTTATCAACATTGTTCTCATAACAGTCCTCACTGAAACCAAAACACAGTGCTTTCTAGCTACGAAGAAGAAAATTAACCCTGTCCTAGCAAAAACCAGGACACTTCTCACAGTGCCTATATGCTCCTGTGTTTGTACAATTCGTTATCTCCTTGCCCTTTTCCCCTCCTTGCAGCACCTGTAGAGCTTGTGGCCACCTGTACAGCTCTGTCAATGCATCCTCATGTTTTGTTAGCCTGGGCTTGAGTAAAAGAGAAGTGGCAAGACTTCCTGCAAACACACGGATATAAAATAGCTGTTAGATGACATCACACCAGCCTGGCATGGAGCTTCTCATAAAATGTAAAGTTATGCATCACGGAAAAAAAGCTGTCAGATAGAGAAACAGATTTTTTTCTCTGCTTGTAGTAATCAAGCTGGATAGAATTACGATAATCTGGTTACAAAAGCAGTTGGGTGTGCACTGTTGGTGGGGCAGTCAGTTGCTCCTGATGTTAACAAAATCTCAAAGACTGTTGTGGCAGAGCAATTAAGGTTTTAATTCTGGGAACAGGAATAGTAATTGTGATAATGCTTCCAGGGTCAAAGTCACCATAGGTATTTTCAGTTTTGTTCATCTGGATCTCCCAAGATCAATGTTTCATCCGAATGAAACATTTCCCTCACCTCCCAATTAATCAGCCAAGAAACTGAAAAGATGCAGGCAAATTCAATTACTTTAGCACAATCATACTGCTATTACAGTATAATTTGTATTCAGTCACTAGGCGCCTTAAAGGAATCACTGTGGTCTGTTAGTAATTTGAGGACTGGGCTGTTTGGGTAGTAGTCTAATAACCTGGAAGGTTCTGGTCTTTATTAAGAAACTCGTAATAAGCATATGAAATACAGGCAGTTCCAACCTCTATTAAATGGTCAGAGACAGAAAACAGTTAAAGAAATGCAAGGCATCCATCTTTCATAATATTATTTGAAGTACCCTGCAAAGGAAATAAAACTCCATTCAGACTGGGAGACTTAATGTACTTTCTCAGAATTTCTTCCAGGGCTTGATTTATATCATGTCACATTACTCCTTTTAGCTTCAGAAACTAGGATTGACTCAAATCTTCTTCGTTTTGGAGAAAGGCTTCTGTTTGAGAAACTAGTAATATAATCTACTTAACTGATACACCAAGTTTACTCCTTCAAAGGAGGAGCTAACTTAAAATACTACTAAAGAAGAAACAAATTTAATTTATTTCATTAAAAATCAGTATCAGATATCTTATCTAAATAAAATTTTGTGTTTGTGTGTTTGTTTTCTGTCCAGTGTCATGAACTTATTCATTTTGCAATCACCTAGATAGCCTTTCCTCACAGGAAAAAAAACAAAGAGGAAACTCAATGTACATAATGAAAATAGGGAGATATTTTCCCATAAAATCTAATCTTAAAATTTTAATACATGTCTTTTGTTATGGTAGTATCCATTAAACTATTTTCTTTATTATTAAAGAAAAATAAAAACACTCTTCTATCTATCCCTGTGCTAGCAGAGAATAGAGAAGGTGAATCATAGAAAAAAAGAGTTAAAACTGACAGGATGGATCAGCATTATCAATAGTATGTTCATTTAAGAGTTCTTTTATTATTTCAAACCACAACTTCTCACACTGAAGCATAAAGCCTTGGATAAATAAGCAAGGTACACCATTTCAAAATCCATATGACAGGGTATTTGAAAAGATACTATAAAAACACTATGATTTTTAAAATCTAGGGTTTTTTAATCATATTATGTCAAATAATCATGATTGTACAAGAAACATTATGTCAATATATTTAGAATTAGAATTACTGCCTATTCTGGAACAACTCGGTATCTGTAATCTAAAGATCGTATTTACTAAGCCCAACTTCACATTGACAACTGCGGCCTCTAAGGCCACAGCTTCAGTGGAACATTCAAAACGAAATAACCATCACTGGTGTCTAACCAGCATTGACCTTTTTTCATCGATACTTCTTCCCTTCCCAACAGCCTGAGCTCAGCTGACCGTTACCTCTTTTTCCACCTGTGAATTGTGTGCAAGTAGATTATATAGAGCTTGTAGTGGAATTTCCAAGCATTTGGTTGTTTAGTTGAAGTGCCAATTCAGCCCCATCTTCCCTGCCGTGCCCACCACGCATGGGCAAAGCGACACTGCCGCTCATGAACAGCACCCGCCAAGCCGAACAGACAGAGCGTCCCACAGCAGCCCACGTGCTGTGCATGCACGGGAGGGTGAGCTGCAGGTCTGGACACCCCGCACCCACCAGGCACGCCTGTTCCCCTGCCACCTCCTCTCTCCCAAGTGTTGCTCCCTCCACATCTCCGCCCGAGACACAGACCTAATACAAGGCTTGCAAAAACCGAAAAAGAAAAAAAACCCCGACACTGCTTCACTTGCACGTTCTTGCCATCCACACTCTCCATGTAGACTGACAACTTTCCCGCGAAGAGACTCACCCGAGTCCTTTGTACGTGCGGGGATTTCTGCTATTCCCGGCTACTCCTGCGCTGGGAAAGCACATCTTTGCAGCATTAGCTGTGGGCCGCAGTGTCTCCGCCTGGGATACGACGTGATCTGCAAAGATGGATTTTAAGAGGGCAAGCCGAGAACAAACCGAACACACAGCGCGAGCGCCACGCGTGTTCTCGGTTCTATTTCAAAATAAACGCCCACAGCCCCCTTTCCGTGCCGGAGAGGACACCAGGGCGGTCACCGTCCCCTCGGCGCTCCCGCCTGCCCCGCCGATACCGCTCCCCGCGAGGGGCAAAGCCGCGTCCCGCACGCGCGGCGGAAATCCTTGTTCCAACCGACTGGCGCGTGTTACCGATCCCGCAGCAGGGGAACAAGGCCCGGGGCAGCACGGTGAGGCAACCCCCCGGCCCGAGAGGACAGCCCCGGGCAGTGTCAGCGGCGGCAGCAGCTGCACGAAGAGAGCGGGGCCGGCACCCGAGGGCAGCGGGGAGACGCTGCGGCCAGGCACGTGGTGCGGCGCCGCCGGGGCAGTAGGGGGCGCTTTCGCCGCCTCCCGCTGCCACCCCCCAGCGCCGGGCGCGCGCGCACGCCTCCCGCGGCGCAGGGCGGCGGTCTGGGTGGCCGCGGGGCGCCGTCCCGCCGGGCCGCGCAAGGGGCGATCCGGGGGAGGAGGGACGGGGCGCGGCGCGGGTGGGCTCGCTATGGTGCCGGTGGTGGTGATGGGCGTCAGCGGCTCGGGGAAGTAGGTTCGGGGCGGGCGGAGGGGCGGAGCGGCTCGGCGTTACCGGGGCCCGTCCGGCGGGGGCTGGGCCCCTCGCCCGGGGAGTTGTGATCGAGTCTTTGTGCTTCCCCACAGGACGACGGTCGGGTCGCGGCTGGCAGCGAAGGTAGGGCGGGACGAGAGCGCTGTTCCCCCCTGCGCAGCCGGCAGCTCGCGGCAGGCAGACGGGCGGGCAGCAGGCCGGTTCCCGCAGCCGGGTCTGGGGCAGCCGCCCCCGCCGTGCAGCCTGCGCCGACGGTAACTCCGTGTCGTGCCGTGTGCGGTGCTGCTGCTGCGAAGCCGACTTTGTAGCTTTTTCTAGTGATTGTGAGATAAATGGTGATTCACTCGTGCTGCGGTGTAAGAGGCCAGTAATTTCTTAGGTGTCGTTTTCACAATTTCTGTGATTCTTATTAGCTCATCTGTTGTGGCTTAATGACCTGTAATGGTTTTGTGGGGCTTGGGTTTGTTTTTTTTTTTTTTCCTTAGCTGGGGTGGAAATTCTACGATGCAGACGATTATCATTCTCCAGAGAATAAAAAGAAGATGGCAGAAGGGATACCACTAAATGATGAGGTACCTTGCACAAACCCCAAAACGTTTATCTGTGTAACCCCTGGTGCATCGTGTCAAAGTAGATGGTGCTTTATATAGGCTAGGCTGATTATAAGCATAGGCTGAATTTACAGGTCTGCAGTCGGTATGAAGGGGAGGCATCTTGTTTACAAAGGAATCTGCATTAAAATAAAATTTTCTCAAAATGTGCTCGGTAGCTTAGAAGGGGTTTGATGCTGATTCAGGATTTGTCAGAAAACTCTCCCTCTATTTCAGTTTACAGAGTTTCAGCTTTAGATTACATGCTGCTTCTTTGAGCTAAGTACATGAAGACAGAGACCTGTCACCACTGAAGTATAATCGCTTTCAGTTACTGCAGTGATTACTCCACAACATTCTGTTTTATGCGCTCCTGCTTAACATGTGCTTCCTTGCCTTCAGCCTGAACAGATAAAAATGATTCAGTTTAGTTTTAAAATACTTATGAATTCAGAGATGTGAGTTAGTTAGAAAAGTTACAAGGTGACACCTCTTGAACTTTTTCTGGGAAATCTCTAGAAACATGAATCTGAACTAGGGAGTTCTTCAAAGCACTCTCTATAAACTGGAAAAAAAAAATTACAGATTCTTGTTAAAGACTATAATCTTTTGCTAGTGGTTGGAAGTTCATATAAGCCAGTATGTTGTCTAAAGCAGCATTGTGCAACTGAATGACTAAACCATTGGTATATGGTGCCCAGCAAGAGGGAAGCAACTCTTCTGAAACGCCAGAGGGACAAAATTGTGAGAGCCTTCTGGAATGCCAGTGGGAAGTTATTCTGTAGTGAGAGTAACAAAAAACTGTTGCATTTATTTGTCCACTTCATAATTTGTTGTGCTCGCCCAGCAGTAACGGCATTGAAAGATGAAATGGGAGTAATTGTTTAGTGCTCAGTAGGTATGACAAAAGTTTGTGGGAACTTAAAATTTAAAATAAGATTATAATGAGAAACTGATCAATCACGCACATTGTGTTTGCCTAAGTACTGAGCAAAGGTCTTGCAAAATTGTGGCTAAGATTGCATTTATTTGTGATTGCTACTGACATGAAAGTGCTGTAATTAAGTTATTGCAGATAACTAAATTTAGATGTGTCCCTGAAAACCTCAACTTTTATCCAAAGCATTGTGTATGTATGCCAAGGTACAAGGAAAAAGAAATAACATTTCAGGCTGTACATTTGAACTGGATAATAGAAGCAAGAGATAAGTTATCTGTCCTTCAGAGATTTATAAGGTGCAGCCTGCGTGTAAATACATTTTACTTACATCAGATAGGTGTAGCTATCTGTAATATAAAAGTACTATTCCACTAAGAACATCTTCTTGATAATATGCCTAGCATTTCTCGTTAGCCTTCAAGCAGTGGTAGCAAATTAGCATCAAAACTGAACTTGCTGTACAGTTAGAAAAGGCTTATTTTCATCTCTGGTCATAATGCTTTAAATGTTAGAAGCAATTGTTTCAAATCAGTTTCATGAACAATTTTGAACTAACGTATTTTTTTTCCAGGACAGGATTCCCTGGCTTTGTGCATTGCATGATATACTAAGGAGGTATGAGAACATCTAGCTTTAAGCAGTTTGGGCTAAAGACAAAAAACGTACCAAAAGTATTTTGCCCATTGCATTCCAAAGCAGAAATCTATGTAGTAGTGTAACACATTCTGCAGGTAGTAAAGCCATTCTGTTTTCACTAATCTAAGCTGTTACAATCATTGCTGACAGTGAGATAATCCCTTAATAATAGCGTTGGGAAAATTGTTGCCAATGATAGTTGTTTTTCTGCCATCTGTAAAAGTGATTTCAAGGATCCAGTTCAGTAATAAACCTGATAGTAGCTACTTATAAAGGACCTAACTACAAAATACACTGATAATGACAGTAGGATAAAATTTTGTAAGATATTGTAGGTTTGAGTAAGATACGGTATCAGGTTTGCTTGAGAAGCTGATAAAGCACAGGCTGGATGAGCAGACAGTGGGGTGGATGGCAAACTGTCTGAACAGCCAGGGTCAGAAGGTGGTGATCAGTGGCACAGAGTGTAGTTAGAGGCCTGTAACTAGCAGTGTACCCCAGGGGTCAGTACTGGGTCCATCCTGTTTAACATCTTCATTAATGATCCGGATGGTGGGGTAGAGTGTTCCCTCGGCAAGTTTGCAGAGGACACCAAACCGGGAGGAGTGGCTGATCCAGAGGGACGTTGACAGGCTGTAGGGACGTTGACAGGCTGTAGAAATGGGCTGACAGGAACCTCATGCAGGTTAAGTAAAACACTAAGTCCTGCCCCAGGGCTTCTCTCCTTTGTTCAGCAGAACTAACAAGCCATTTTGTTATACCACAATGTGGATGTTTTGGGATTTTTTCCTTTTTGATAGAGAAGACTCATCTAGACAAGATGCAATTCTGGCCTGTTCTGCCCTGAAGAAGATGTATAGGCATATATTAGTTAGTGGTGCATCTGCAATTGAAAGCAACCAGTCAGAGCAACCAGGAGAAAAGGCAGCACTGAAGATCCTCTTTGTTCATTTGGATGGGCCTAAAGACATCATTGCTGGACGCCTGGAGAAGAGGAGAGGACATTTTATGCCACCTGAACTTCTCAAATCTCAGTTAGATACTCTGGAGCCTCCTTGTGCACCAGAAAACTTTATTACTGTTAGTATAGAAAAATCTCTCCCTGAAATAGTGCTGGAGATTGAGTGTGCCATTTTTCAGAGTGAGGCTATTTTGGAGTAAGTTTCTGCATTACACATGCAGAAATTCCCTTGAGGATATCAAGGGTATGCAACAGCATTTTAATTATCAAATTGATTATTAAATCAAAACAACTTATTTTTCCCAATAATTAAATGGATTGCAATGTTAAGAGCTGGTTTACTACTTTGGTGTTTTTATTCTGTCTCTGTAAAAGACAGAGAAGATTAAATTTTCAAAAACTGTCAAACCTTTTAAACCCTTCACCATATGAAATTAAAACTCACATTTTAGGAAGAGCCTGCTTTTGAACATCTTGCCAAGGGTCACACACAATAATTTTATAATTTCTTCATTTAAATTTTACTCTGTCAAACGTGGAGATAGGCAAATCTGCTATTAAGTGATGAAATAATTTACAGCTTTGATAGAAACAATATATTTATTTTTTCTAGAAGTATAAGAGGCAGGAACGTGCATGACCAAGTTCTGTGCCTTACAGTACCACTGTCTCACTGCCAGATTTTCAAAAAGTTTTAGCTTCTGTGTGTCCTTGCTAACCTCACCAGGGCACTTACTGTATTGAGACTGATTGTATCAGGAACTCTTATTGTATGCATTGAACACCAAGCTGAAAAATGTGGGGAAAAAAATGTAGTGGTGGTGAGGCAGTATACAAAATATAATAGTATAGACAGCTTTAGAAGTAAAGTATAAGTCGCATTATATTGGCTCTGAACACGCATCTTTCACATACAAAGCCCACTAATTGAAGAAGTGCAGTGGAGAGTGAATCAGTCCATGACCTAAGGTGCTGAATACAAGATTGATAGATGTTTCTCCTTTTTCAGAAAAACTACCTTACTCTTTCACAATTGGACCTTCTTCACTTCCCTTTTCTGATGTGCTTTAGTCTTCCATCTCAGCCAATGCCCAATCCAGTATATGCTTACAGATAGGTGTTCATACAACTGCTTTACAGCTTAAGATCAAAGTACTTCTAATACACATTTTTAACATTTTTTTTTGTAATCAGAAAATTCCAAACGTCCAGTTGGTTACCTAACTCATAGATTTTAAGGTTAAAATCCTTTTTTACTGTCAAAATGTTTTTTAAAATGTTCCTTATGCCTTGTTAGACAAGGAGTGCTTTTTTAGCTTAACTTAATGAAAACTGCAGATAATTTCTGCAAGAAAGACTAAAGTGATATCTGAATGGAGTCATCCCCATGTTGCACATCGATTATTTTTAGTGTCACGCTTTTTTTATTTCTAGGATAATGGATGAGCTCCTTTAGAAGCAAAACTCATGTTTCAAAGCAACTTTTGTGTAATTTTTACCCAGGTAACTAGTTGGCACATCCACCCAGAAGTGGTCTTTCATTGTTTGTTTATGACCTGGAGGGAGAATACCAGGCAGCTGCCAGTTTTAGTCTGCTGCTGTACACTATAGCAGCACTAGAAAAAACACTTGCTCTCAATTCAGAGCCTGTTTATTCCGAGAGCCAAGGTACAAGCTTCAGACTTAGAGGCAAAGTGCAAGAGATAGGCCTATCTGGCTGATTCTGAACACCTTAAAATTTCAGTCATTAGGTGCCTCTTGAGATCAAGTGAGTCATCAGAACTGTAAAAGTTTAGTAGCTATGAAAATAAAAAAACCTGGCACCCTCTTGTGGTACTTCTGTTTTTAATGAAGGCTTCGTATTTTTCCAATACATCATTTTAGAAACAAAAAGCTTTTTTAATACACCCGTTATTGAACACAGATTTATGCTATTTTTTTTTCAGACAAAAAATCCAGAGCAAGACACTACAGTAAATGGAAAACAGCTGCATCCTGTCACAAACAGATAATCAGACCTTCAAATAAAAAAAATAATTGGGGAAACATTTTCAAGTGTGAGTGCCAAAAAGGCTAGACTTCGATTTTCAGATATGCTTGTCAGCATTTACAGCATGCTCACAAAATGGCTGGCACTTACAGAAAATTATACTCAACTCTTAAAAAAATTTCTCTCTTAGGGAAGTCCATGTAAGCACCTTGCGCTTTATAAGTCTTTTCTAAACAAAATACTGTGTTCTTACTTAACAGGCGGTTCATGCTTCTTCAGATTAGGTCAGGGTATTTCTTACTCTTTGCTCCAATGACACGAATATTTCCTTCCCTTAACCTTTTAATATATTCACTTTTTGCTTTTATTTAAAGCAAAGTATTTCCACAGTTCAAATGATGATGAAAGGACAACAAAGCAGCTGTTTAAATTAACATGCTATTAATCTTGTGAATGACCAGTGCAGTGTTCCTTGCTGCAGTTCTGTACTTTAGTCTGTTATGTCCTGATTATCTGTACTTGAAGACTGTAATTCCCACTTACAGCCTTCCATTAAAAGAAGAGACACCACTGTACCTTCACTATTCTAGCCTCCATATTAACTAGAAATTATCAGCACCTAAAGCTGGTCATATTTTGCAGACCTAGCGTTCATGAGGACCTTGTTTCCAAGAAAGGGCAGCTGGCAGCTATGTGGATGAACACACTAAGATGGTATACCCCAATTTTTTTCAGAATGTTGATATGAAGATAATGCAAGACTCCTGGGAAACTTTTCATTAGCTCCATTTGATGTTGGATTTCTTTTCCCCAACACAGAACCCAGCTTGTGTACTTAGCTGGACAGGAGTGTTGCAACTATTCAGCTTTTGTCACTTAAACTTTTGTCACAGTGCACATATCTGAAATTTACCATGCTAAATCCACAGGGGCTTTTCCCCCTCCACAGGGCAAGCCTGCTTGGTTTCTGCTGGCCTGTTCACATGCAGCTCCAGCTCCACAGCTTGAGACAGTACCAGATACTGCACAGAAGTTTATTGTCTCAACTGATTGTATAGACTGCTACCTAGTATTCTGAAATATAATAAAGCATTACTTCTGTTCACTTAATATCACAACTTAAAAGATTAAAATGTCAGTCTTAATCTAATTGCTAACTGCATAGACCTGCTCTCCAGTTTTAATGAGTCTGCGCAGGTGTACAGTGGAAGGAAAAGACTGCAGAACAATCTCTGTACATAACTTTCATTTACCTGCCCAAACACAATCCTACATTTGATTTACTTTTTCAAAAAGCCAACCAACCAAACAACACTATATTAGGGATGTTGTATCCAGGTTAGTTGCAATTCACGGTAGTTGGGCAGGTTATTTATACTTAGCTCAGGTTATTTGGATGCAAGTTTTCCGTCCATATTTTTAAATTTTGCAAAGGCAGCGATAACTAAGGAGGAAACACCTGGAGTTAGAAATTGCTTTTCCTGTCTCTGCTACGAGCACAAATTATCTGTGGAAGGTATGCGCACTACACCTCCTTAAAAGTGTGTGCTAAGCACAGTTTGTAACATGCTGTGTAAATACTGCACCAACTACAGCATAACCATTTTCAAATACCATAATGAGGGAATAAAAATTAAATGTTAGATCCCAACAGCAGTATCCATTCATACATTAAACACAGGAAGAGTAGAGTCTTCTTAAACCACAGGTTATCCATACAGACAAAGAAACAGAGGTAGCTGCCTGCCAACTCATCTCTTACTTGAAGTGGAGCCAAGAAGAGAATTAGACAGACCACATCCTTTACAAAACTAGCCATCTTGTATTCCCAGTAGTACTGTAACAGGGTTTGATTTGAATGTGCACATTTTAAATCTTTTAAATGGCATCTGTAAGTTCACACTGCCATGACTTTTAGCATTTTTCTTTTTGCAGCAGTTACTTTCTCTAGCAGTAGTTGGATGATCAGGCAAGGCAGTTTTGTAAACAATTTATCAGATAATTGGGTCCAATATAGGGGAAAAGAAGAAAGTAGGAAATAAAAGAGACAACCTTCAGGCACTCATGCCTTTCTTCTGGTCCAAAATGCAAGCAGCAGATTTCAAATACAAGTTATCAAAGTTCTCAGAGTTAACTATAAGACTGTTTCTGAAAGAAGACATAGACGATGCTTCTGAAGAGAGAATTTTAAAAGGGACAGGAAAAGGAGCAACAAGTGGGGGGCGGCATGAACAGAAACATAATGGTATGGTATTACAGCAATAAGTGTGATCTTGCTTTTATTGTTAAAGATGTAATGAAAAGTCTGTCCTACCTATAAACCTTGTGCTGCTTACTGTGTTGTGGGAATATAACAGAAGATGGGTGAGGAGGACTGCAAATACCCTCAAGTGACTTGCAGCTGGGGTGTCAAAAAATACATCCATCACACTACTTATCACTGTTCAGTCTTATGTGCCTGACAAGTAGAACATCTGCATAGGCCTGGGAGAGACTCAGGGGCACCCTCAGGATTCCTGCCCTGCTGTGAGAAAGCTCAAAGCACAATGGAAAACTACTGCCTGCGAAAAATCCCTGCTATATACAGGCGAAAGCAGCAGGTTTGGAATCTCCCTCTCTCTAGCAAGGACCGAGCTCTGCGGTGCCTGCGCTCCCGCTTACGTGCCTCTGCCCGGGTGCTGCTGCGGAGATCCCCCAGTTTGAGAGATAGCAAGAAAAAAATTTGCTTTTTGCATTTTACGTGTGGTTTTTGTGGTTGTTCCCACGTCCTCTCTGTGTCAGGTCACACCTGTTTTCTGATAAAACTGAAGTTCCTCCTATGCAAAAGATGGCTCAAAGTTTTACCACTCATATTGGGTTTGCGTGGCCAGGTGTTGGTAGCAGGGGTTGCATAGGGGTGGTTTCTGTAAGAAGCTGCCAGAAGCTTCCCCCATGTCCGACAGTTGGCTGCAAGATGGACTCACCACTGGCCGAGGCCGAGTCCATCAGTCATGGTGGTAGCGCCTCTGTGATAACATATTTAAGAAGGGGAAGAGAAAGAAATACCTGGACATTTTAGTTGGAAAGGGGAGTGAGAATACGTGGGAGAAACAGCTCTGCAGACACCAAGGTCAGTGAAGAAGGAGGGGGAGGAGGTGCTCCAGGCACTGGAGCAGAGATTGCCCTGCAGCCTGTGGTGAAGACCAGGGTGAGGCAGGCTGTCCCCCTGCAGTCCATGGAGGTCCATGGTGGAGCAGATGACCACCTGTAGCTGTGAAGGACCCCATGCCAGAGCACATGGATGGCGGAAGGAGGCTGTGACCCTGTGGGAAGCCTGCACTGGAGCACGTTCCTGTCAGGACCTGTGGCCCCATGGAGAGAGGAGCCCACGCTGGAGCAGGTTTGCTGGCAGGACTTGTGACCCTGTGGGGGACCCGCGCTGGAGCAGTCCCTTCCTGAAGGACTGCACCCCATGGAATGGACCCATGCTAAAGCAGTTTGTGAAGAACTGTCAGTCATGGGAAGGACTCACGCTGGAGAAGTTGGTGGAGGACTGTCTCCCATGAGAGGGACCCCACGCTGGAGTTGGGGAAGAGTGTGAGGAGTCCTTCCCTTGAGGAGGAAGGAGTGGCAGAAACAACGTGTGATGAACTGACCTCAACCCACGTTCCCTGTCCCCCTCTGCCGCTAGGCGGGAAGAGTTAGAAAATCAGAGGAAAAGTTAAGTCCAGGAAGAAGGGAGGGATGGGGGGAGGTGTTTTAAGATTTGGTTTTATTTCTCATTATCCTCCTCTGATAGGATGGGTAGTAAATTAAATTAATTTTCCCCAAGTCAAGTCTGTTTTACCTGTGATGGTAGTTGGTGAGTGATCTCTCTCTGTCCTTATCTTGACCCATGAGCCTTTCATTATATTTTCTCTCCTCTGTTGTGTTGAGGAGGGGGAGTGACAGAGTGGGCTTTGGTGGATATCTGGTATCCAGCCAGGGTCAACCCACTACACCACTACTTACAAGAAAGTTAGTAACTGCTGTTATTAGTTGACAATTGTTACTGATAAATATTGATTGTACTTCAAGAAGGAAACAGCTCAAGGGCTCATTGTAGAATTTAGGTCAGACTTCATCTCTTGAATTGCAAAAAAACCTGACTACAAATATAGTGTCTCCTAGTTTGTAATGTGCAACTGAAATTCTGACTTAGGTGAACCAAATGTTGTCTCAGGAAAGTGTTCATACTAGTTAGCTTCATTGTTTTACTGTCTTGGTAAAGCTTGGTAAAAATGATTCCCTTCTCCACCTCATTCTTGCCCTTTCGTTTGACAGTAGCCTTTTTGAATGTTACGGGCTGTACTCCCAAAAGACCTGCCTTCCAAATGACAAGAGGTCTTACTTTTTCAAGCAAGGTCCTAGAAAGGCATGCTATGAAGTCAAATTAGTTACTCTGAAGATCCTAATAGTCATTGTGAAAATAACTGTAAGAAGGTGACTATTCCACAGAAACTACTTGCTATCTATCACTTCCCTATCACAGCCTTGTACTCAGTGCAGTGAAAGCTACCCAGCCAACAGAAGTCACTGTGAAGGTATAATGAGTCTGATCACTGGCTAGGAAATAAAAGTAATAATAATTTTGTATCCAAACTGTAGGTATTTTAAAAGGTTTTGATAATATTAAATTCATCTTACAAACAGATTCTATTTTAATTTATTTCTGTTTATTTAACACACTGTGCTACTGCATCTATGAGACTGTGATCCGAAGGCAGAGGCTGCCAACCAAGAGATTTTCTTGAACTTTTGCCAGTACCATGCATCAACAGTATTTGATCAATTTACTTACTGGCAAAGTAAAGAGATAAGATTACTGGACAGTGAGTGAAACTTCTCTTCTGCGGTAAGAATACAATGTAGTTATTGACAACAAAACTGCACACATGGCTTTGCCAAAAGTTTTCAAAATTTCACTACATGCTGAAGTGTGCTAAACTTGTTTCTTTATATCGCGTTATAATTTTGCTTCACCAAACTGATTAACAACTGAGTTAAAACAAGTAATTTCAAACCATTTGCAGGTAAACTGAATTTACACTTGTACCATCAAAAGAAAAGGATTGTTCAAACCCAGTGTTCAAAAGCAATACAGTTCAGTGAGTATGTTCACAACTACACTGATACGAAGACCAATAAAAAGCAGGTTGTATTCAGTAACACACACAGTCGTGTCTTTTATTCTGCTGCCCCACCTTATCTAAGATAGTAGTCTTCA